>OY747098.1:8934334-10134334 GCA_963556455.1 Epiblema foenella | reverse complement strand
CGCTGAATGTTGTAACTGTCGTAAAACGAATACAATAATTTAAACTGTAAGTTATACAAACACTAGATAAAAGCTACTTTCGTAACTATCTCAAATAGGACTAGATTGTCCATGCAACAGTATTGATCCTTACAGGTTCAATACAGATATTATTTGATGTTACCTAATGTCCTAACTCTTGTTACATGCTGTCTCAATTACATCTATACTGAGTTTCTCGAGTATCGAATAGGGGAAGTGAATCACGTCACAGTAAATAAAATAAAGATGTCACGTTTGTGCCGTACATACAAGAATATAATTTGTTACTTTCTGCGCCATTTCAAGCAGTAGCAGTCCTTTTCAGTTGTTCCACGAATATAGTAGATTTGCTCTGAGGTGATTCACTCTTATACGGGTGGGTTCAATGTGTATCCGAGTAAAATCAATTATAAGTATTGATTAATGGTTTTACACCTGACATCATATTGTCAGGTATCCTTCACCAGGAAATACAGGAAAGTGTGCTGAGATCATTTTCCTGATGAATTATGCTAGATTACGTGGCTTAGCGTCATACATATGAATCCACCAGCAAAACAGAACTAAATTGACTGACTTCTGCAAGTCGGGAACATAAGTTGCTATTATGAATGTAAGCATATTTAAAATCGAGTATGGACGTGCCACCACAGTTAGTGCTATGAAGTAACAAACAGTTGTTGTTACTACTGTATCTTTATTATTAATCTGATTATTTTTTGTATAGATGTGTTCTTTTTTCATCAATGGTATTAGAAACTCACATGATTCTAGTGAATGAATAATACTCATCACACTGTCAAATTATGTTTTTCATCGCAACATCAGGAACTTCTACCGAATGTCAGACATGAATTCATAACTATTATTAAAACACGAGTTATTGTTAAAACACGTGTATCGGTCTGTCACCCTGCAATCGAGGGAATAATAAAAACAATCACGGGTTTGAAAATAGCATGTAAGTTGATTATTATCGAAATAGTTTTAAGACAAAGATGCAATATATTCGGTCCGTTTACCGCTTGAAAGATTATTTTTTCAATGTAATTGGTTTTTGAAATGTGTCTAATTCTTAGAATAAGTAATTTGCGTAACAGGTGTACTCAGATCCATATAAATGTTTGCAGAGTTTGTAACCGGTAGACAAAATAAAAATTATATGATAATTACATATCTTTTGAATTGAGATATACGAGTACGTTTGAAATGCGAACGTCACGGTTGGTCATCCTTTAAACATCCGCCATGTAGTGTTTCGTGACGTTCCGACGAGTTTTAATATTAATATCGAATATTTGTACTGTGTAATGTTTATATGATTATTATAATAATAGATAATACTTGAACCTTTTGTAAGGACGGTAGGTAGTAAATGAGGCTAACTAACTTATTATTTTTTTAATACGCAAGCTTTTATTGGAACAGTAGATATATATGTAATAGAATAGCTATGTTCTTGTAGATACGGTCGTTTCTGTACAATATCAAAAATTCACATATCTTTTATATGGTCATTGCTTTAAGTTTTACATTTATCTTGTAATATTTCAACTGGTAACGAACAGTACTGATCTTTTGTAGTTTTTAAATGTAAGTTTTAGTGTGTTTATAAAAAAATAGCTGTGTAGGGTAGCTGACATATCTGTTTAAAAAGTAAACATAATCAACGTCCATAAGTCCTGTTGTCGATTGTATAACCTTGCTTTTTGACGGTGTGAGAATTGTGGTGAACATATATTTTATGCAGGCATGGATTCCAATTAGTTGCTGATATTCGTTAAATTATATACGTACATTAAATACACACTTTTTTGGCAGTTAATTAAATTAGTAGTAGTTGGATGTTTACTTTCAAATTTACAGGATTTAACAATATTTATGGACACGAGATACACGGGTAAAAAGGGGTATAACAAATTAAGCAATAAACGTGATTTAATCAGTTTATTTAAATTTAATAAGTAATAATGCCTAAAACCTCAGAGAATATTATAGGTAGGATGTAGTAAGAATGAAACCGTCACACAACTTTGGATGGTGCTATTCTATGTAAATGGTCATTTAGCTATGTTGTTCGTAATTGCTTTAACATGTAGGTTTCGAACGGAAAAACCAGGGGCTTACCGGAAATTATCTATCAGACACAAATGCGAAGTTATGGCAAGTTGTGATTATCATAGCATTTTCTATTTACTTCAGCTTATGCAACTGGGTGGATCAACTATTCTTTGTTGATCGTTGCCATGGTTATGTCTCCATATTATAATCATTTTTCTAAGAAACTCGGTTACTGTGGTCTCTTCGCTGACGGGAAAGAATAACAATAAGAAAAGGTAATTGACCAACTGACAAGGCGTTACCTATAAAAACACAGCTTAAGACATCTCTGGTTGATATTCACCTTAACACGTAATAATAATTATATTGGTATCATTTTGAATTAAATATTTCGTCATAAGCCATAATAATTTGTTAGGTGCTCGTAAGGTAAATTATAACAATTATGAACTTAATGTCATACGTTTTTGACCTTATTTATATAGTAACATCGTAATGTGTAGCCTGCATTTGATTCACCACAATTCTCGCTAGGTATGTAAACTGCATTAATGGCGCCTGCCACACTTAACGATAAGTAAAGAATGTATTGATTAAAATGGTGAATTAAAATGATTATTGTCCCCTAGGTATCGTTTTATTTCATTGCTGCTACCGGCTAATATAATTATAACAACCGACATAAAATAAAATAAAACAACAGACTCCAAGAATAAACATTAAAAAGTAAAAAAATATTGCCTAACTTCTAATAGGTCAAATTGACACTACACTTCTTATTGAACAACTTAGGAATGCAATTTTTGAAGTACATGCCATCCAAATAAATGAGGGCTATCGTTTTTGTGCTCACCAGTTGGCGCGAGTAAGGTCCAGCTGTCAAAGTTAGTTTTTGGTTATAATGGGCATGAGAACGAAGTTAACATTTAAATCATATTTTCACACCTGCTATTCAGAAAAGAGTTATTGTTGCCTTCGAATGAGTTGCCTCGCTCATTTGAGGGCAACAATGACTCTTTTTCTCATAGAAGGTGTGAAAAGCAGTATGTGACACTGTAGTAAAATCATTTGTAAGATATTTCATGTTTTTAGCAACGGGCCTCATAGACGGTGTGAAAAGCAGTATGTGTCACACCGTAGCAAAATTATTTTCGTCTTGGGCGTAAACACTTGAATCCCTCGCTACGCTCAAGATTCTACTTTAGAATCCCTCGCTACGCTCAGGATTCTATTGTAGAATCTTTCGCTTCACTCAGAATTCAATATACCGCCCTCGCCGTAAATATATCATTTTGCTCCCTTGAGACACAATCTACTATTAATACCTTAATACCGTACCGTAAAAATATCCAACATCCTACATTGTAGTGCAGTCCCGTTTTGTTCGGAAAAAAAGGAGGAAATAAGTTTCCGAAAGACAAAACTGTCAGTTCTTTGACAGTCATTGACCCGTAACTCATATTTGCCATAATCAAGCTCAGGTATTGCAAAATACTCACCATATTCCAATTAGATATTAACCCGCGTAGCGCAACCACAAAGAGTAACATTTGACATTTCGGAGACCTCACGCTACACTAGCGCCTCTAGCGGCGAATTCATACGCGATAGCCCCCATTGCCTAAAGTTGACGAAATTGCCCCGACTACAAAAATTACAATACCTACCTTTATTATTCATAAATGACCAGTCCCATTGAAAACCTCCTTTTTTGAAGTCTGCTAAAAAAGCTTAAAGCCAGACCATGTGCTTTGTTATGAAGGCGCCGTTTAATTAGTATTAAAGGTGAAATATTAAATAATATTCTGAGTACAAGTAGTTGTTTATTCATCCAAAACCAAAGAAAAGAG
This sequence comes from Epiblema foenella, assembly GCA_963556455.1. Taxonomy (NCBI): domain Eukaryota; kingdom Metazoa; phylum Arthropoda; class Insecta; order Lepidoptera; family Tortricidae; genus Epiblema; species Epiblema foenella. The sequence goes on along the minus strand of OY747098.1, from coordinate 10,130,402 downwards.
AGCCATTTTAACGCTCCCGCTACTATTATAATATTCGTGAACGAACTATTTACTGAACGAACGATTGAATGATATCATTAACGCGGTGTTTGCATTATAGAAGCACAGACGAAAAGATTGTTTAAGGACTATTTCACACTTTTGAAATAATTTAAGTGTGGCAACACCGACTCCATTCAATAACAAAAACTTCAAAAGTTTGAAGTTCATTTAAACAATATAACTGTGGTTATCGTATAACTAACATTAGTCATATGTTTGTAAAAGCTGTTGAAACTCCTAGAGTAAATTAATAAATATGGCAGCTATCAATGTAGGTCCAGTATTTTAGGTCTGGTGCGCACTTCTAAGGTTTGGAATTCTCTGCCGGCGTTTGTGTTTCCGAGCTCATATAACCTAGACCTTTTTAAGGCACGAGTGAATAGGCACCTTCTGGGTGAGCTCGCTTCATCATCGGCCTCGTCTTTGCCCCCTGGCTAGATGCTGGCCAAGAGCGATCCCATTTTTAATAAAAAAAAAACCGAAATGAAAGGCCTTTTTGTACGTAAGAATTTGCATTTTTTCAAGAAACAGCAAAGTAAAAGATCGATGTACCTAAGAGTATAAATATGTATTACCGACGTTAAGACTGCAGATATTTCTATGTGGCCCACTACCTATATATAGGGCAGCCAAAATATATAACCACATCTCGGAGACCCGGATTATATTAAAGTACAAGACGAGAACAAATCTGTTGCAGTAAAGTTGAAGGAATGTCTAACAATTAAAGGTTATTTCCACATTTATTGATTTACAAGCGGTAATAATAGTTAAATAACAATGACTTAAATAATATTACAACTAACTTAAACCTAAAACACGCCCTTGGGGCATTGTATCGAGGATATTTATTATACTGTTGACTAATTTTTAAATGATAGAATAATTATGACGTAGGTTTTTAATTTACTTTACTTTACTTTAATTGACTGTCCCACTGCTAGGCAAAGGCCTCTCCCCATGTTTTCCAGGTATCCCTATTGAGCGCTTCTTCCTCCCAATTTCTGGCAAATGCATCCAGATCATTCCGCCATCTCCGTCTGGGCCTGCCCCGTGTGCGTCGTCCATCATGTGGCACCCACTTGGTGGCTACATTAGCCCACCTATCTGGATGCATGCGACAGACGTGGCCGGCCCAGTCCCATTTGAGCCTGGCAGTTTTTTTACCTACGTCAGCAATGCGTATTTTAGAGCGCAGTGTAGTGTTTCGGACACGATCCGTCCTTTTGACACCCAAAATGCTGCGCTCCATAGCGCGCTGGCAAAACCTTCAATTTGGATTTCTGGATCTCAGTTAACGACCATTGTGCACCGTAGGTTAGGACAGGCAAAATACACATGTCGACGAGTTTTCGCTTTAGTGACAGTGGAAGGTTCAGGCGTTCTCGATACGGGGTTCGACTTCCTTGTCTTGCCTGTTACTGAAAGAGACTAGCTGGCCTAAGTATATATACTCGTCAACGTAGTGTATGATATGCCCGTCTACCTCGACCCTACGTATCTTGCGGTTTGTCATCACCTTAGTTTTTGACCGATTAATTGTGAGTCCAACTTGAAGGCTTGCCAAGCTCAGATCTTCAAGCATTAGCTGGAGTTCTGTTGCAGGGGCGAAGAGAACAATGTCGTCAGCGAAACGAAGGTTTGACAACCTCCTTCCACCAAAGACTATTCCCCTCCCCTCCCAGGTAACCGCCAGGCTCTTGAAGACTTCTTCGAGGATGCTTGTGAACAGTTTTGGAGATAGCGGGTCACCTTGTTTAACCCCTCTTTGTATCGGGAATGGTGGTTCAGAAGACTGAAGCTTAATGTTTAATATAGGTAATTTAATTTATTGCTATTTAATATAATTATTGTAATTCAGAATTTGTTAAATGCAATCCAATTTAATGTACTGTAATGAAATTATGTGTGAAATTAATTTTGACATAATTGTATTTTTATAAGCTTACTACCGTAAAACCTGGTGACTGCCGTTTCAACATAGCTTTGCCCACCACGTCAAATTTGAATAAAAATTACCTATCACATTGCCCGTAGCTATCGAGAGTCAAGTATGAGACAGCGTCGAATAAGGGTATGTTTTTTGATGGGCCAAAAAGTACGAAAAAACTTTAAGTTGGTCTGTGAACGGCCAACAGGTATGTATATACTTTTAACAGTAGTTAATTTGTGTGCAGTACAAACGATGTAGACGAAGACTGAATGCTGTATCGCTTATATTTTTGTAATTATGACTATGGGCAATGCCATGGATGTATTTTCAGCACACTTTCTACAACATTGCCCAGTAAATTTTTACCCCTATGGTTGGCACCCTCGCGTTATAGTCAGGGTAAATTTGATGATTCACCAACCCAGATGCAATTACATTTACCCGACAAACGTGTGTACATTAAACAAATTTTTCAACCTTTAAGTTTTGTCGTAGTTAGAAATAACGCTGACAACCCTAGCACACTCAGACTTTTTTATGGAGAGATCAGAAAATATTTTGTGACTTTGCCCACTTGAATTAGTACACTTAGCGTTATTCTCATAGGGCCTGTATTTGGATACAGCTCTGCCACAACTATTCTAGTTTATGGTCTTTAAGACACATATCCATAAAGTTGATAATGTAGAAAGTTATAAAAAAATAATCCAAAAGTGGGCAAACCTGTAATTTTTAATTTTTTGATCCGGACTTTTGAGTGTTATTTACACTGCTCACGTACAAAGAAGATCATATGATCTTAAGGTAAAGTTTATATAAACTTTTATGTGTTCTGAAGAAATCCTCCAACACTATAAGATATACTTACATTTGAAAAACTATTCTACTGTACCATCTAATTTGTAAAAAATTTGATTGATGACGGTATTGTATTATATAACAATAATAGTATTTGTATGCAACATTGGCCTTAGTAAGTAAATAATTTATATGGCCGCACGCTAGGTATAAGTTTAAGCTATTCGTAGTATTCGTATTTTATCATTGACGTATGAAAAGCCTTTTTATTTGTGCTTAAATCACTGGACATAAGACTCTATTCCTATTGCGATAGAGTTTTAGTTATAGTTTTGTTCTTTCACTTGTAGGTAGGTATTCTACGCCGGATTTTCCTACTATATTGCAAAATATATATACTAATTTAGTATGTGAAAGTTGTTCAAACGGTTTAAATGTGTTTATAGGTACTTAATTAAAAAGCGTTTTGATAACATTTGCGCTGTTTTTCGACAAAAATATTGATGGTGACATTTTTTGATAGGGTGAGCAGCAGTCTCCCTTTGTACCTATACTTAGCTGCTATTCGGCATACATTGTGGCAAATTGAATTATGTTTAAAACGTAGTTAGTAGAGATTTGTTTGAAAAATGTCTCAAAACTTCGCAGTTTTTTGCGTGGTGCGCAGCAAGCTGAAGTTTTTCGATGTTGCAAATTTGGATTAATATATTCTGACGATCCATACCATCCATATACCCTACCCTACCTACGGTTTCAGTAAATTATAAGCTACTGTTTCGTACTAGTATTATCAACCAACTTACATTTACAGCATATTGCCAAACATGAAAGTTATAGGTATCTAGTATTAGTAACAAATTTTTAGCCTATATGGTGTCCCACTGCTGGGCAAAGACCTCTCCTCGTTTTTGCCACTCGTCTCGGTCGTATGTCAGCTCCCTCCAATCCGTACAAAATATATGAAGATCGTCCCGCTATCTCCTTTTCGGTCTACCTCTGCCTCGCCTCCACTTCAACTTTGCGGCCTTAACACCCACATCTACGATACCACTTTTGGAATGCAGCTCCATGTGCCTGATCCGGTCAATGAGGGCTATCGCGTATGAATCCGCCGCTAGAGGCGCTAGTGTAGCATGAGGTCTCCGAAATATCAAATGTCACTCTTTGTGGTTGCGCTACGCGGGTTAATATCTATTTAATTGGACCAATATGGTGAGTATTTCGCAATACCTGAGCTTGATTATGGCAAATATGAGTTACGGATCAATGACTGTCAGTGCTTTGAGACAGTTTTGTCTTTCGGAAACTTATTGCCTCCTTTTTTTCAAACAAAACGGGACTGCGCTAGAATGCGGGATGTTCGATATTTTTACGGTACGGTTTTAAGGTATTAAATATGATTTAAATGTTAACTTCGTTTTCATGCCCATAATATCCAATAACAATTTTTGACAGCTGGACCTTACGCGACAGTGGCCCCAACTGGTGAGCACAAAAACGATAGCCCTCATTCTACGGACTCCAACTATGCTGCGTTCCATTGCTCGCTGGGCAAACCGACGGTTTACAATTTCGCTAGATTGCTAGATAGATTATAATCTAACGTTATTTTTGCAATTCTACAACATATATAGCTACCGACTAATGACCAGCCTTTAAAATATCTATTTTCACCATGAAGCTAGTCCTTCGTTATTATCAGGCAGATACGTGACGTCGATAAAGCCGCAACGGAACCGTCGACATGAAGCGCGTTAAATTCGGGCTTACGCAGGATTAGGTACATACTTCATTATACGTCATCGATAATGTATTAAGGAAACTGTCCGCCATTAGGAGGAAAACTTTATATATTTAATGCATACGCGATGCTACTCCAAGCTCACTCCGACTCTGGCTGCTGGCTGGACAACTTATATAGGCACTTAATTGGGCCTTAAGTTGTTCGGCGATTCAATCTTTATCTTATATCTCCCTATATGGGGCGTCAGATTATGTATTTGTAAATATTCTTTATATATTCTTTACTAAAAGATTCAAATCAACATGTTCTGTTGTGTGTATTTTATTGTGATTTGTGGCGTACTGCTCGCCATTGATGCGATGCATCTGCCTGGACTTGATGGTGAGTTACAAAGCTGTATTACTTACTCTTATTGTGAATCCACTAATTTTACCTGCCTCGCTTAGATCCAAGTAATAACAAATCTGTAAATAAATTGTGAACAATATAAATCACTTAATTACCTATTATTCCTCTTAAGTTCGGTATGCAGTCAGCAGCCTGATAGAATATTCTTATTTGGTATTTATATTTAGTGATACTCAATGTGTAGTTTTGCCTAATAATCTGTGTTTCAAAGTGTGTTTAATTTGTTTAGTAGGTCAACCGTGCGGTGTGGAAGCGAGTTCCAACCTGGTGCACCAAAACCCATGGTTGGTGCTGCTGCGTTACTACCGCCGCGGTGAAGCCGTCGACATCCGATGCGGGGGCACGCTCATCGGCAAACGGCACGTCGTTACGGCAGCACACTGCGTTAAGATTAAAGCTGATATGTAAGTAATACATTTTGTTCCTGTATATAAACATATAAGACAGAATATACTTCTTCTCTCTCTTCTTGTTCTGAATTAAGGACATGGGAGTAATAGGTACCAGATGGGTACAGACCAAAACTAACGCCAAATATTTGGGTTGTTGTGTTAGTTCTGTGTTTTACGTATTACGAAACTATCGAGCTTTTCACCTATACAACAGTTACATTTTCTATTTCAGGTATAAAGTACGGTTAGGAGAGTACGACTTACGGAGTAAAGAGGACTGCGTTCAGGGTGTATGCTCGGAAGCGATTGAAATAGACGTTGCTGACGTCACGATCCACCCGAACTACGCCGGCTCGAGCCACGATATCGCGGTTTTGACGCTCCGCACTGACGCCCCATATACCGGTAAGACAATTTATCCTTCTATTTGTCCTTAATCCAGAGCTAGAGGTGTAATTTACTACTTTAACAAAAAGTACATGCACAATTAAGCTATTTCAGCTGTTTTGTAAATATTACGATTTTAACGAACATAATTTCAAATGACTCCTGTTACGGGATATACCCTAAAGTCACTTCACCCTTTTTCACCTTTTTTCTTCTTCTTCTGTCTTCACTTTTCCCAAAAATACAGTATCTATTATCTAAATAACAACCACAATTTTATTACAGATTTCATTCGACCGATCTGTCTTCCATCCACCCCGGCTACCAACGCTACTTTCGTGACGTCGGGCTGGGGCGAAATTGCAAAAACTATCCAGTACAGCAATATTAAGAAGATAATTCCGTTACCTCAGTGGAAGTTTTCTGATTGCCAAGAGGCATATAAACACACTAATCTACCTCATGATGTTATTTGCGCGGGAGGAGAGGAGGGCATAGACTCATGCCGTGGGGATTCAGGCGGGCCCCTAGTGGAGTACAAAGAGAGGGCCGAGCTAGCTGGTGTGACCAGCAAGGGATTCGTAGTATGCGGGACGGAAGGCAAGCCCGGAATTTACACCAACTTTTTAACTTACGTCGATTGGGTTAAGGAGGTAGTGGATGAAGTTTACGTTGTAACCGTCACATAATTGTGCCAGTGACAGTGAGATTACCGACGATTGTAGTGACTCGACGCGGGAAAACTAATTACAACGAAGGATTAGGATCCCTAGGAACAAAGCGCAAGGCAAATAACTAGTGGGTGCTCGTGTATGTGATAGAGGAATGAATAAAGAGGGTGAAGTTAAATACCTATTTACTGCTTTCATTATGACGATACCTTTACTATTAGCAAAGATGAACTGTAACATTGCAGTTTTAGTAAAAAACCAAAGAACCAATTTGACTACATTTCGAGTTCTAGGCTGTTGTTCACAAACCGACTCGTCCTCGCCTGTCACCTCACTCTCACCCGTTTTAATACGGAAACTGTCAAAAAGTGACAAATGACATTTGACAGTTTCCATATAAAAAGTAACTGATGAAAACGTTGCTTAGTGAATTGCATAGCTTGACGTAGACCGTAGACTAGAAAAGGCGTATAACAAAATACACAAAATAATAGGTAGGTCCCTTACAGATATGCTCAAAGGCCAAAATGGCAGTCTGCCCCACAACATCGTCCACTGCTTGAATCATCATCAGTATCATCGCCATAATTAACCAAAAGACGTCATCTACTGGTCTTTTCATGGACCGTCTTGTCGATGCAGGGCCTGTACTCCGAACTTCGAAATCCGACCTTCGTATCGTGCCGTCCCTTTCACTCTCGTGTTATTATGAGTGAAAGGAATGGCACGATACAAAGTTCGGATTTCGAACGTCGCAGTAGCCCTTCAGGAACAGTCGTCATCAAATATGCTTGTACTCTTTAGGTTGCTGTTTGCAATAAATCTGATTATCACTCCTACGCCTTAACATTTTGATCGTGTTCATATATTTGTAAGCACTTTGTTTGCTTCGATATATTTGATTCCGACTACATCTACTTAACAATAAAGGATATAAACAGAATAATAACGCATTGAAATGAAGTAGATATCTAACATTTATTATAATTATTTCTAGATCAAAATTGTATATGAAACCAAACAACCATCGTTATGCCGAATAATCAGTCTTCTTGTAGATATTTTTAGCATTTCGTTACAAGTTACAACACTTCTAGAAATATATACTTAAACAATGATTACAGACTATTTTACATTTTTTACAAAGACTAGATCTTCTGGGTACCTGATCTATGTATTATTACATTAACATCGCCTGCAATATTTAAAACAACGTAACAATTAAGGCAAATTATTCTTACATACTGCCTTTCAAACCCAACCGAGGCACAACACCTAGGTACCTAATATAAATATTTGATAATATTGACCTATTGTCTTGGTTAGTTTTGAAAATGGCAGGTCTCTACTTAAATAATTAAATTATTTACATATATCTTCAAACAATAAACTAAATGACTTCGTAATATTTTATTATAGGTATAAAACATTATCATACCTTATTCCAATTTAGTACTTTTACAACTTTTTAATGTATAATTCACAAAATAGCATGGAGGCACCAAAAGATGAATATTCTAGCGACTACCGTCAAATGGCGTAAAATGGGACATTCAAGGGTTACTTGAGACACCTCGTTTTCACCAGGAACTATATGTGTTTGTCTGTAGCAATAATCGCGACATTTAGCTAACTTGTTTAATTATAGGTACAGGTTATATCTACAGACTGACTCATAGCGCAGGGGGTGACCCGAGTGGTTATATTAATGAGACCCACGATGTACACACTAAAAACCCTCCCACGCCACCTCGCCGCCTTGTGGTAAGCCTACGGGAACTTTTGCACTTCCGCGGCCCCGCCGGCGGCAGCCGCTTCCCAGCGGCTCCTTTGCGGATGCACGGTGGCCCTCCACGTCAGGCACGCCAGATTGTTCGGCTCGCCATCTCCTCGACGTCCAACTTGTACAGTAGCCTCCTTGTAGCAGAACTGGGGGGGTAGTTCTGCTACAGGGAGGTTATGAGTGCCGAAAAACTTCCTGCACCCGGTGGCGGACCAGATGTGTGCTTAGATAGTTTGTTCTAAATTTATTTTTAGATTTAGTATATTGTCGCTCTTTAGCGATAAGACCGCCTGTTGTTTGCCTCTTCTCATTGTGTTTTTTGTACTGTACTGTATCCTTTGATTGAGGTGTGCAATAAAGAGTATTTGTATTGTATTGTATTGTATTGTCGAGATTGTATTCGACTTAATAACTCATCTATCACATTAAAGTATTTTTCTAAAAATGGTTTTATGCCAGAATATGCCCCATTTGCCTAGAACATGGACCGTGTGCCCTAATAACAACAACATTTGTTGCACCATTGGTGCTGGGAATCAAAAGTTCCGTTCAACTTTTGGTTGAAAAATTAACGGCAAAGGCATTAATGTAAGCTATCAAAGTTCTATTTATCTCTTCAATAACAAATTATATCAACATTTCAAAATACTGTACCATGCCCGAAAGCCGAACGCCGTTCAACTATTTATTGGCTTATGTACATTAGAACGATAACTTGAACAGCAAATAAATAGTTACCTATCTCTAAAATTACCAAGAAAATAAATATACAATCAAGTTCAAGAATTCATATCACGCATAACTATACAAGTACAGGCGTTATTCGACTTTAAATGCGTAATTTAGAGCTTAAATTTGAAAGCGCGTATCTTAAGTGGATCTACATACTTAGATCTCCATATAAATTGCGTTTTTGGTGCGAAGCATAGACGCTACGACCGCTTACAGCCGCGTGCGTGGCGTAACGCCCTGGGAATATAAATGATATGCCGCTTTACGTGAAACTTGTCACGATTTTTTATAACATTAGGTATTTCGATCATATCTTTAACTATTGGGGGTGTCATTTTTTGGTGCCACTACCCTATTAGGTAAATCAAGCGAAAGTGACTTCGCATTGATAAAAAAAAGTAATTCATATTGTAGTGTTCTCTTAGGTATTATCTGACTAACGATTATTAACATTTTGACTTTCCTTCAAAGAGGGAAGGCTTATCGACATATTTTTATGAATATAGGTACGATTTTATAATGGTGCGTCAATAGTAAACTTCTTTAATCATTTTTGGTTAGGTATGGTTTAGGCAACAATTCTTTGTGTTCTGCACATAGTATTGTAGCAGTTTTGAGTTTAAATTGCCCCTACGTTAATTAAACGGCATGGCACATAAATATAGATACGGTTTCATTCACTCATATGACTTTAAAGTTTCGTTCTGAATTTAGTGCCTACCCTGACTTTGTTTGTTCCAATCTCATTGCGAGAGGAAAGCTTAATGTTAAATAAAATTACATTACCGGAAAAAGAAATTCAGATTCGAACACTTTAGAACTTTTATTTAATGTAGTAAAATACCTGCGCCTCTTTATATAAAGGTTGCAAATAGTTTGAATTGTTTCATCTTACCAGTGTATTTTTTCTATGTAAATCGAAAGCTTTACTAAATATTTCTCTGCACATTCAGCTAAAAAAGTGGTCTTCACTTTTCGATACTATTATTTGTACAGTAAGGCGCAAAAGTGGTAGACAACTTTGTTGGCTTACTGTACAATGCATGCTTTCATGGTAATGTCAGAGAATTTTAAATCTTATGGTCTGTACACATGATCATCATTGTACAACGAATTTACTTCGTGGTTAACTCAAATGAGTATTTCTCGTTGACGTAACGGGAAGTCCGTTATGCAACAATTCTATGGACAGGCTTACGTATATCTATTATAACGTCAGGAATCATATTATTATTATGAATTTGATGTTAGCAATTTGTCTGAAACATTTTTTTTTAAATTTGGGATGATAACATTGATAACCGAAATAGAACTTTTGGTAAATCAATCGATCTACGCTTTAACTCTCTAACAATAAAATGTGGTGCTTACCGGTAGAGAGCCGTGTAGAAATGGTAAAGGTGCTACATACTTATATTCATTTATAGGTACCTATATATCTAAAGGTAAGTAGGTACATTAGATAAATTACCTAAATAAAATGAGGTAGGTACCTACATTGTTTTTAAGATCAGTGTTTATTTCGATGATAATTCGTTTTAAATATAAAACTCCCGTGAGTTTTAGACATATAAACGGTCACTCACGTCTTCAAGGTCGCGATCGCGCAGTGCGAGACGCGCGGCCGTCGCGGCCTGTTCTTATGATTAAGGGCCATGTATTGGCCAGAAACATGTCAAGCTATACTCGACCTTGGGGACATGAGTGAGCCGTTACTATATTTCAATAATTCGTTTTCTTTGAGAACTGGAATGCGGCATTCGTATAAAAGTTCTTAACTAATATTACACAATCTTGGCACCTTGGCAATGGTCCGAGGAATCTTATTCCTTTACCATTTAAAAAGATAACTCTTCCTTGTCTAGTTATCTATGGTGTGGCCGACATGCTTCTGGAAAAGAAACGGTTCTGTTGGTAATTTGAGACTGATATTGAAAACGGAGCTGCGCTTCGACTGATGCCAATACTGCCAATAAGTATGGTTAACTAGTACCTCTTTTTAGGATTCCGTACCACAAATGGAAAAAACGGAAACCTTGTCCTCTAGGTAGCCGCCCAGAGGCCTTTTAAAAGGTACCATCGTTCAATAGAAATCATATTTTTCGGGAACAGTTCCATTTCTTTTGTTTCGCATGGTGGGCGGCTACAGGATAAAGGATAACTTTGTTGTCTGTCTATCTGTCAAGACAAAAGGGTCAAACTATGAAATTAATATCGACTTATAATACAAGTACAGGGACAAATCTGAAAAGTATACATACATTTGTAATTAAATAATAAAAATTAGAGTCTTTATTTAAAGTAACATTTAAACTGAGTCTCGATTTCTGAAATACTTTTAATATGTACGCACAAATTTGTACGGAACCCTCGACGGGCGAGTCCGGCTCGCACTTGTCCGGTGTTTTTAGGGTTCCGTACCCCAAAAGGAAAAGAACGGAACCCTTATAGGATCACTTTGTTGTCCGTCTGTGTGTCTGTCTATCTGTCACGACCCTTTATTTCGGGAAGACGTGGAGGTATCGAGTTGAAATTAAAACCTTACACTAAGATCTACAGTCCCTTGAAGCTGTGAAAAAATCAAACTTCAAAGTTACGGGCGCAAGAAAACGTATATTTCGATGCTCTCAAGGGAACCAAAATTTATAGGGTTGACCTAGAACTATGAAATTTGGCAAGTAATATCGTTGTATACTACTTACAAGTACAGGGGAAAATCTAAAAACTATACATTTGTAATTAAATCATACAAAATATCCTACTTAATATTATACATACGAAAGTTAAGATGTTTGAATATTTGGAAATTTGTTACTCAATTACGCAAAAATGACTGAACGGATTATGATGAAACTTTGTAAACTTGGAGTTTTTAGCCTTGATTAATACGAGTGATACTTTTTGATCCTTAAATCATCCCTCAAATTGATGAATTTGGTTGTGGGAGTTAAACTTATGAACCAGACCAGAGTTATGTAGATATTTACAATGCCTGCTGACGTACGGAAAATTCGATTCAGAAGAACCAGTATAAGGCTAACCTCCGAATATGCACATACTTATTACGAATCTTAGGGTAAAGATATAATAAAGACGTATGGTCAGGCGACTCTATAGACAGTTGTTAATTAATATCACGACATTTGACAACGTCATTGGCATAGACGTCATTTTATACCGATAACATTAGGTGAAGTTGAAGCTAATGAACATAATTTTACACAATTGAATTAAACACAATTTTACACTGAGTCTTATCGTGGCTAAGATAAAGCAGGTTTTTGCATTATTTAGTATTTATTTTTACGATCGTAGTTACAAATAGAGTACAGATGTAGTGCAAAATGATTTTCCTTCGTACTTTATCGGAAAGGTTCGCATATATCGTGCTCTCTCAATTAACTTCAGTACCAATCATACAGCCGTAGCGGTAAGTCGCATCAGCAGACCAATATATATATAGAGTGGCTAACACGCAATTCAAATATTCGCTATAGTTTTGATTATATTTACAATTTACTTAAAAAGGTTGTATTACCATGCCAAAACCTCAAAAACTGTTAAAAAATCCAGTCTAAGGAATTATATTTAATATATACCTGTACTTCATATCAGAGAATAGCAAACTCAAAAACAGCAATAACTCAGAGTATTTTGGCAAAGTTCAACAGCGAATTTCGGACGCAACGGGCATATCTAAACCTACAATAAGAAAAATTTTGAAACAGGAAGAAGAATATAGAAAAAATAAAAAAACCAACACAAATAATATTAAGCTGGGTAGACCACGCAAGAAATTCTATCTATATCTTGATGATTTTGATTACGCAGAGATACGACGAATGGTTTATAACTTCCATCTGATTTATAAACATGTTTCAACAATAAGGGCACTAATGTTTCGTTTACTAATGACATTAAAACTGAGTATTTTCAAAGTTATTGAAGGTGGTTGCTAACATCTCTATATTATACAATAAAAATTTTCACTTTGACATTTGACACTAAACAATAAAGTTCCATAATAATGGATATGAAAACATCACTCATTTAATACAATCATTGATTGACAGTTCAGGTGCCATCGTATTCCGATTGAGATCCGAGTTTTCCCGAAGGAAAATCATTGTGCAATACATCTGTACTTAATACACTGACTTACAGCCTCTAAAACGCTTTCGATATAAATATAAGCCAAAACATGCTGATCCATCGAGCCGTAATAATTTTAATGATTAATATGATAAATAGATTGCGCTTTGATATCTCCCTACCGTAGTTGTTAAGAACCTATGGGTCAACTAAAATTTATGGAGTTGTTAGTGCTTTGTTTAAAGTCACAACAATGACTTGTGACGCTGTACCCACGGCATTCAATTTTTATTTTGTACATCGCGCTATTAAGATTTTATCTGAATTAAATGGGGTCGGGGCGGGTATACACGACTTGTGCTCGGAACCCTCGGTGCGCGAGTCAGATTCGCACTTGACCGGTTTTTTTTATACTACGACGCTGGCAAGCAGACACCCTAGCCTATGGACACTTGTAATCCCAGAATAATCACAAGCTCGTTGTCGACCTTTTATTCAATTGAGGATTCGTTGAGTTCAAATAGGTAATGCACCATGGTTTGTTAATATGAGAGACGTGGTAGGTGTAGGTATTTATCGAACTTACTTCTGGGCACGCTCTTGAGGGTGGATTTAGATATGCTATCACTGTCCTCCGACTCCGAACACACTTGAAAACTCGTTTCTGTAATAAAGGCAAATACGTTATTTTCAAATAGTAATCTTTATTGCTAATAAGTACGTAGGTATGATGCCGGACATATTCTCCTTAAATACTTTTATTTACGTATATAACTCTTAAACTTTATTATTTATTGTGTTTAAAATAAAACAAACAAGTATTTTTATTATGTTGAAAAACGAAATGTTATTAATTGCTGTGAATGAACGAAATAAATGAATAAGTACACGGCGTAGAGTGACGGCACTAGTGTTGGACACTTTAAGCTGACAAGCACCCAGTAATGGACACTTGATTGTTAATTCAAGATCATATACGGTTTTAAATTGATCGATGTATAAAAAACAAATGACTCTTATTTTCCTTTCAAATTTGAGTTAATGTACATCATTGGTGCTTGTCCATTACTGGTGTTGTCACCCTATCGTTAGCAAAATTTGAATAGGGTGACCTGTGTCGAAACGGTGTTTGTGCCGGGCCGGCATGTCCTGGTTGTCGACGTGCCCGAACGTGCGGAACCCCACCGCGAACTGCGCGTACGGACTTATCTCGTACAGCTCTGAGGCATACAACAACGAGTTCATATATATGTACTTTTATGGGACACTTCGTAAGTACTTTATAATAGTGAGTACAGTGACATAAGTATGAGATCTCTATATTGATTTTCACTGTGACAAGATACGAAGTGGCTCAGAAATCAAAGTGTCGTTCCATAGCAAAAGGGTCCTTATGGCAAAGGCCATTTTGCTATGGAACGCCACAACTTGGTTGTGTACAGTCAACGTCGAACGCATGGTACAGTCGAAAGCATGAATATGTATACATTTTGGACCTTATTTTAATGGAATAAGGTGAAAAAAGTTATACAAATGTATACAATATTGCTGTCCTTGATTGTATTATTCCGCTTTCCTCTATTGGAAAATTAGTGTGACAGTTTAAATTAAACACGGCGTTAAGGCGACAAGGTACAACTAAGACGTTAAGACTCTTGTGAAACCGCATGTTACCAGAGGTTCAAAAATATCTGAACAACTTTATAAACTTAACAATACAGTAACAAACTGTTTTGCAGTTTGGCGAAAATATAAAATATTTTGTTATTGTATTTTGTGGCTTAAAGAAGTTTAAATAATAAAATAGTAGTGCTCACATATTTTGACCACTTTGTCCGTGCACAAATTTCGGACGGCTGTATATCACATGGAATCCGTTATTCAGTATGAGAATTTTGCCTGCAAGTGATGCCGGATTCAAACTTAATTTTGCGTGATGTTCTCTGACGCCTGCAGCAGTATGAGCTGTCCCCTCTGGTGGGCTAGTCTGCCAAGTCGTACCTCGACTCAACTATTAATCTCACGCTCGAATAGGGATGTTGACACTAAGTAAGAAACTCAACTACTTCAAATTTTCTCGAAAAAGGATCAAATTCTCAACCAAATAGCGAAAAAAGTAACTCAAAAAAATAAATAATTACATAATTACAAGTCATCAAAGTTTTAAGTGGGGGCATGTTCTGTCCCTTTTTCGCAAAACGCACCTCTGTATGGAACGATCTTCATTTACTATGGCGCTTTAAGTCAGTGACGTCACTACAAATTAGTGCTTTCTCACTCTTATTAACAACATTCTAACGGTTGTAGCTTCGTTATTTTTTGAGATATTTTAATGGGATTTTCACCATTTGGCATAGTTTTATGTCTTCTTTCTTTTGGATATAATTTAGATACCAATAAATTTTGAGTCAACATCCCTATTGTGTGAATAGAGGGCGAGGGGCCGGTCCGCCCCGGGTACCAAGCACCAAGGGGTGACAAACGACGGTAAAACTCTGCTATGGGAAGCGAAGAGAGGGAGAAAGACTTAGAGTTAGGCGTTCGTTGTACTCGTACGTCTTGCTTGTGAGAGTGGGAGGGGGGTAACTGATGGGACGCTTCGGGCCTTCGGCCCTCAGGGTTACAGGTGAGCAACTCGGGGATAGTGCGAGTCCACGTGGGCTCGCGAGCCCGAAGCGCGCTCGCGTCGGGCCTTCGGTGCCAAACTATTCTACGCCGCCACTGATTATCAGCGGACCAATAAAGATCGTTAAGCAACTGTTCAGATTGGCACGTGACAAGGAGAAACTTAAAAAGCTGACTGCCAACCTTCAGTGATGGAGAGGCACAGGAAAAAGAAGAAGGATGCTTGATGAGATCTCACCGTGCTTGCTATTGTTCCTCATGTGTATGGGCGCGCTGTAGATCCTGTTCTGCGCGTTAATGGCATTCTCCTTGCCATTCAGGTTGCCCGCATTGGCCAGGTTGGTATGCGACGTATTGGCCGTCAGGTTGCCCGACTCTGACTTGTTGTCTACAGTTATAGAGTCGCGGTACTCTGTTAGGTTACCGCCTCTGAAAATCAAACGTGGTGTGTGTGAAACAAATGTGTGTGTGTGTGCCTGGTGGATGATTGGCTTGAGAGCAGAATATCAAATTAGTAAACCCCTAAACTTAACCTATTGTATGCATATGAAGGTTATTACTAATTTGACTGGACAATTTTGACATTCGTATACGGGGGTTAAGGGTAGATAGTGGAAAATAAGTTCACAGTAGCGAATAAGGGACGAGTAGATCTTTTTGATTGTACTTATTAAATGTTTAGACATTGTCATTCTAAATATCATCGGAAAATATTTAATGCATAATAAGAATAAGAATAGAAAAAGAATTTTATTAAATACTCATTTTACAATTGTGTTATTATAGCCTAAAACTTATCAATAGAGAATATATACCACGCGCCTTAACTAGGAGGTTTCTTGTGTTTCAGGCAAATGGGCAATAAATTAATTTTCACCTCACTAGCTCGGAAAGCCCTTTTTATTATTTAAAAACAGATAGCAAAACTGCATTTTATCCACAAGAGTGCAAAGAATATTTGAAAGCCGAACGCGCTATTTGTAACAAACATAATAACATGTAAAGGCCAGTCCAGACAGTCCAGCAATAATAATTTTATATTGTGCTGTAGACCGTCAGAGCTTCATCATTTTTTTGTGCTGGAGTGGGTGCGAGGGCAAATGTGGGCTGCGGCGTGGGCGTGGGCGGCGGGCTACGACGTATTATCCCACTCCGGCTGAACGGGCTGTTTTCGGACATTTTGCTTCGATTTCAAAACTAACCACGAAAATTAATACCACTTAACATTATAAAGTTCTTCACTCGGCAATTAAAGCGACATAGATATTGCTTCCGCCCCATGTAGATTCAGGTCACTATTTTGCAGATGAATAAATATTTTACCGCGAGACACGTCCGTTCTCATCGACGAAAAAAGTGAGTATGAGTATAATGAGAAATATGAACTGAGAAGATCTAAGGGATTAAACTATTTGCCCTGTTGGCACGATAGGCTACCTTCGTGTTTTGTGTGACGGTTTAGTACATTTCGGAAATAAAATATGACGGTATAACCTAATTTGTATTCCGCGCAGCTTTAGGCATAGCATAAAGGAGATGGCACGTGAAGAGCTTCTTATCTATTATAAGAATACGTATCTTCATGGCTTCTTTATTGGCATGGAAAGAAAAAAGACATACCTTTGTCTCCTGACGAGTATGTAAATGCAGCTGAGTAGGCAGATAAGCAATAAGATCGAACTGCAGATGATAACGACCATGTTCAGGTCTAAAAACTCCGATGGTGGCCCCACTTCACCTGAAAAGTAAATTAAAGGGGTTCAAGGAATGGCAAATTAACTAGTGTTGTGTATAACTGTAAATCTGATGGGGTGTACAAAAATCGGCCTCGCGTAATATATGTATAGATAAGACAGATTTATTTCTTTGTGCAAACAGATTAGAAAGGTGGCCGGTCTGAACCCATCGTCTTGAAGTGCCTAGAGTACCCGATTCATTGAAGATTTGCTTAGGTTTATTACGACTTAATACTCCAACACCAACTCGTATAGACCGACCGTCTAAATGGGTTTTTACTTTACTTTACTTAAGGAGTAGGGGCCAGAGGAGATACGTCAAAGGGTAGCAGACCCGCCCGAAGTGCCTAGAGCCCCTAGAGGGAAGACAGTTTCAACGGTGTCTACCTACTGCCATCCTCGTTCATAGTGGCACGTGTGGGTGGTGACGCTGCCTAATGTGCTTAGACCCCCTAGAGAGAAGGTGGCCTTAACGGTGTCTACTTACTGCCGTCCTCGTTCTTAGTGGCATACGTGTAGATGGTGGTGACGCTGCCCGCCTCGTTGGAGGCTGTGACTCGCACCTGGTACCAGGTGCCGGGCATCAGGTCGCCGATGGCGAATGAGCCGCTGCGGCTCGATTCGTACGAACTCCACGAGGGAAGATCCGTGTAGCTCTGTGGGAGAGAGATAACCAACACATAAACTAGTGGCTCTGTTAGTCGTAGAGACCTCGCGAGTGTTCTTTCCTTTGCATAAAAAAAAGTTTTTGTAAATTTCTAAAAACCGGGTCCATATTTACCGAACCGGCTCACAAAATTTCAGGAGAAACGGTAAAGAAATGCGACAGCTGCGATGCTAGCTCTTGTCACAATGACATTAGGGAAAAAAGGTACGCCGTCGTCCCAGCCGGCGCGCAGCACGTACACGTGCGTGCTGTTGCTCCACACTCGCTGCTCGGAGACACTGGGCACTAGTACCTGCGTGTTGGAGCGCCAGGCGCGACTGCCGAGCGGGCGGTGCTGCACGTCGAAGGCCCGCAGCGGGCACGCGCCGTCGTCCCAGCCGGCGCGCTGCACGTACATGTGCGTGCTGTTGCTCCACACTCGCTGCTCGGAGACACTGGGCACTAGTACCTGCGTGTTGGAGCGCCAGGCGCGACTGCCGAGCGGGCGGTGCTGCACGTCGAAGGCCCGCAGCGGGCACGCGCCGTCGTCCCAGCCGGCGCGCTGCACGTACATGTGCGTGCTGTTGCTCCACACTCGCTGCTCGGAGACACTGGGCACTAGTACCTGCGTGTTGGAGCGCCAGGCGCGACTGCCGAGCGGGCGGTGCTGCACGTCGAAGGCCCGCAGCGGGCACGCGCCGTCGTCCCAGCCGGCGCGCTGCACGTACATGTGCGTGCTGTTGCTCCACACTCGCTGCTCGGAGACACTGGGCACTAGTACCTGCGTGTTGGAGCGCCAGGCGCGACTGCCGAGCGGGCGGTGCTGCACGTCGAAGGCCCGCAGCGGGCACGCGCCGTCGTCCCAGCCGGCGCGCAGCACGTACACGTGCGTGCTGTTGCTCCACACTCGCTGCTCGGAGACACTGGGCACTAGTACCTGCGTGTTGGAGCGCCAGGCGCGACTGCCGAGCGGGCGGTGCTGCACGTCGAAGGCCCGCAGCGGGCACGCGCCGTCGTCCCAGCCGGCGCGCTGCACGTACATGTGCGTGCTGTTGCTCCACACTCGCTGCTCGGAGACACTGGGCACTAGTACCTGCGTGTTGGAGCGCCAGGCGCGACTGCCGAGCGGGCGGTGCTGCACGTCGAAGGCCCGCAGCGGGCACGCGCCGTCGTCCCAGCCGGCGCGCTGCACGTACATGTGCGTGCTGTTGCTCCACACTCGCTGCTCGGAGACACTGGGCACTAGTACCTGCGTGTTGGAGCGCCAGGCGCGACTGCCGAGCGGGCGGTGCTGCACGTCGAAGGCCCGCAGCGGGCACGCGCCGTCGTCCCAGCCGGCGCGCTGCACGTACATGTGCGTGCTGTTGCTCCACACTCGCTGCTCGGAGACACTGGGCACTAGTACCTGCGTGTTGGAGCGCCAGGCGCGACTGCCGAGCGGGCGGTGCTGCACGTCGAAGGCCCGCAGCGGGCACGCGCCGTCGTCCCAGCCGGCGCGCTGCACGTACATGTGCGTGCTGTTGCTCCACACTCGCTGCTCGGAGACACTGGGCACTAGTACCTGCGTGTTGGAGCGCCAGGCGCGACTGCCGAGCGGGCGGTGCTGCACGTCGAAGGCCCGCAGCGGGCACGCGCCG
The DNA here is from genome assembly GCA_963556455.1 of Epiblema foenella. Lineage (NCBI taxonomy): Eukaryota > Metazoa > Arthropoda > Insecta > Lepidoptera > Tortricidae > Epiblema > Epiblema foenella. The sequence goes on along the minus strand of OY747098.1, from coordinate 10,110,776 downwards.
TCGTCCCAGCCGGCGCGCTGCACGTACATGTGCGTGCTGTTGCTCCACACTCGCTGCTCGGAGACACTGGGCACTAGTACCTGCGTGTTGGAGCGCCAGGCGCGACTGCCGAGCGGGCGGTGCTGCACGTCGAAGGCCCGCAGCGGGCACGCGCCGTCGTCCCAGCCGGCGCGCTGCACGTACATGTGCGTGCTGTTGCTCCACACTCGCTGCTCGGAGACACTGGGCACTAGTACCTGCGTGTTGGAGCGCCAGGCGCGACTGCCGAGCGGGCGGTGCTGCACGTCGAAGGCCCGCAGCGGGCACGCGCCGTCGTCCCAGCCGGCGCGCAGCACGTACACGTGCGTGCTGTTGCTCCACACTCGCTGCTCGGAGACACTGGGCACTAGTACCTGCGTGTTGGAGCGCCAGGCGCGACTGCCGAGCGGGCGGTGCTGCACGTCGAAGGCCCGCAGCGGGCACGCGCCGTCGTCCCAGCCGGCGCGCTGCACGTACATGTGCGTGCTGTTGCTCCACACTCGCTGCTCGGAGACACTGGGCACTAGTACCTGCGTGTTGGAGCGCCAGGCGCGACTGCCGAGCGGGCGGTGCTGCACGTCGAAGGCCCGCAGCGGGCACGCGCCGTCGTCCCAGCCGGCGCGCTGCACGTACATGTGCGTGCTGTTGCTCCACACTCGCTGCTCGGAGACACTGGGCACTAGTACCTGCGTGTTGGAGCGCCAGGCGCGACTGCCGAGCGGGCGGTGCTGCACGTCGAAGGCCCGCAGCGGGCACGCGCCGTCGTCCCAGCCGGCGCGCTGCACGTACATGTGCGTGCTGTTGCTCCACAGCCACTCGCTGCTTGACGGCGGGATTGGCGCTGTGGGCGAACAACGACTTCAGTTTTCTCTTAAACAACTGAAAGATTGGTGCAAAGCTAGTGAAGTAAGATTCAATTTACTTTATTTTTTGGTTTTTAGGTGTAGGGTTTTTTTTTTATATGCAGGAGGCAAACGAGCAGTCGCATCGCCTGACAGTAAGCGATTACCGTTTGGTCAGTGCGTAATTAACAGCCGCGTGATCTTTACTGTCGGTGCCGCACTTCAGCTTCATTTGCTTCTGCATGGACGAGCTGTTCTCCTCTTTTCATGTCAGACTGATGACAATACCTTTCACCGACCTTCTCCAAGCGTGCTAACGACACTATACGCCGTTTGCGACGACCCCGTTTTGTTAGTAGCTGTGATTCTGCCTCACTTGAGTCTCGTTAGTCTATTTAGTGCCGCACTTGAGTCGGGACTCTGACGGGTTAGCACTGTTAGCAGATGCTTCTCCACCGTCGTTCTCCACCTTCTAGATTGTTGATTAATAATGTAGACTGACCTCCTCCAAGCGTGCTGACGTCGAGGTACGCCGGCTGCGACGTCCCCACTTTGTTGGTGGCCGTTATCCTGACGGAGTGCTTTGTGCCGCACTTGAGCCCCGTGAGCAGGTGCTTCTGCACTGATAGGTTAGGCCTCGCCGTCGGCCACGCCTCTTGCCACGGCCCGTTCGCCACCTTCCACGTTAAACTGTAACCTAGAGGAAACAAGTGAGGATGTGAGACGTTGAAGCCTATAAGGACGCCTGAGTCTACTAGGTAGATGTCGCTGTACGCCTCTCTAAGGCGTTGTAAGCGGGAACTGGTTGAAGAATTTGGGGACCGAGCGTGCTTGCTCCGGTAGGTCAGTGGCTAGAGCGATTGGCCGTGAATGGCCATATTGTCGCAGATTTGAATCCTGCTCGGAGTCTAAGTTTTTCAATTTTTCCCTTGAGAGGCCTTTTAAGTTTTAAAATGTTTTGATTTCAAATTATGACAAAAATATTGATAATACCAATGAAGTGATTAAAGGATACAATGATTTTATAAAATTTTTAGATAGTGACATAGCCAATTTTAGGCTTTATTGTGCGTAGTAGAATTTAAGCGGAAAAAAGCCCTTTTTAGTATGAAAAAGGTCGTTTTGGAGCGATGTTTAAAACGATATATATCTTAATGCAAATCCAAAAAATACATTTCAAATTGATGACATTTGGTCGCAATAGTCCTGTTCTAGATAGTAATACAGAGAAAATTCCAATATCCGTATAAATTCAAACAGAAAATGCCTAAATGGATGAGCGTTTTTTAACTTATAAATGCTCTTAAATTTAAAATTTGAAACAAGTGAGGGTTATGGTATGGTAAAATTACGACCATTTTGTCCAATACTCCAATAAGATCTCAAAACTACTTAGTGCAAAAATGCCAAAATCCCAGAATGCCTTCTTTTGATTTTCACTTTTGGATGTAACTAGCTCGGGACTAGGAAGATTGGCATACTCAAAAAGACGCTGTGTCAATTAACCTTGAGGTAGTATATATATACGCGTTAAGCTATTTAGTTAGATCATCATTCCTGGTGTTAACAGTAAACAGCAAGTAAATAAACCTATGACGCCCTTACTGATTTTCTGACTGCTCCTGTTGTGGGAGTAATAGGGCTGCTCCCACTCCACCAGAATCGAGTGTTTATGAGGGGTCGCTCGTAGTATCGGCGCTTCAGGTAAAGGTAGCACTACCACGGAGTATTCCACTGAGTCGGAACCATACAGGTTCTTGGCCAGACACGTGTAGTTGCCGCCAAGGGATGGATCGATGTCTGCAGATTGATGCAGATAAAAGGTATGGTTAACTTCATTTATAGTAGTTAAAATGATAAAACTCAAGCCAAAATAATCTAGAGGATACTACTTTGGTTATGGCACATTATGAGCCCCTTTGAAGTATTCGAGAAAACTTAGAAGTTCATTAACTTCCTTTCCAGATTTTTTTTTGCTAATACTACACGTAGTCGGATGAACTACTAAGTTTACTCGCACATTTGGTGCTTCTTATCACCAGGTCCGTACATTTCTGGGTCTACAAGCATATATAGTCCCTACTTTTATTATCGGGTTGCAAGAAACTGTAAGCAATTGTAAGCTGTGTTTGTTAAAATCTGATTGTATCAAAGTTTCACAATTTTCTATGGGATTACAGCTTCTAGCATCATATTAGACATTGAGAGATCTGCAATCATAAATTGACAGAAACCACCTTAATTGTTTGTTTTATCTGTAACAAAGTCCTTACTATTGATGAGCAGGCTGTCATCGTGGTTCCTGGTGAAGCGGGGGTGGTGCGTGATGATGTTGTGCTTGTGGTACCACACGGTGCGCGGCGGCGGCACGCCCACGCACTGGCACACCAGCAGCAGCGAGCTGCCCACGCCCACCGACACGGTCCCGCCCAAGGAAGCCACGCCGGCCACCACTGGAGAAATAAGTTTCTGTCAAAAATTTAGTTTTTGGTATACTGCATATTTTACTGGTTTTTCCTTTTTTTGGTCATATACTTCGAAAACTGGACTCCCACTTGTCCAAGAAGGCCCTGGTAGTGGTTTGGGAGACACCCGGCAGCGGAAAAAATGTCGTCCCAGAACTACTTGGCGGCGATCCGCGGATCAAGAGTTAGGCTCTCTAGGGATTCGATGGGAAGAGGTAATCCAAATAACCCAGGACCGACGCAAATCGAGAGTAATGAGATAAAGAAGAATATACAATTTTTCCCATTTTCCACAGTCATCAATAACTCGTTGAGACGGTTTTGAGAATGTATTGTGTTTAGGGTTGCAATGGGCACCATCCAGATCAGCTCGGTGGTACCATAATATTGCATCGTCATCAAACTTACATAAGTATGCTCAGCTCAATCAGTTGATGGTACCTAACTGGTGTTGCCCCGAACACGCAAAATCTTGTAAAAGCAAAATAATTGCCTGTGACCAAGTGATCGTATACTTAAGTGTTCTGTTGGATCAATTTTGTTACGACACACGAAATATTAGAATTTCCAGCAACTCAGAGAAAACAGTAATCTCCTCTTGTCGTCATTTATACGTATGATTCAAAGTTGATGATGGGATCCATGGCGGTAACCTTATAGACAATTATTGTATAGAAGAAGAAGTTATTTTTCACACTTGCTATTCGGAAAAGAGTCATTGTTTGCCCTCGAATGAGGGATTGAGTCGTACTTTTCTTCCCATATTTGAGAAAAACAATGACTCTTTTCCTCAACTCACAGAAGGTGTGAAAAATAGCATGTACCACTCTGTAGCAAAATTAAGACATTTCATGTTTTTGGCAGTGGGCCTCATAGGCGTTGTGAAAAGCAGTATGAGTCCCACGGTAGCAAAAGTATTTCCGTCTTGGGCGTAAACACTTAAATCCCTCGCTACGCTCAAGATTCTATAAGATATTGCTCCATTGAGAAACAATCTACTAATTATAACCTATTCAGTACTTTCAAGGAACACCATAATATAATAGGAGAAAATGTCAATAAAGTAGGTTCATCCTTTCTTCCTTCCTTCCTTTAGGTTCAACACGCTGCCATTACATTATTGCTTCGAGTAGGAAAGTTTCTACTTCTCAGAAATATATTAATGTCGGGCTTACAAGGGGCTTAACACCTTTGTACCTTGTCGCTTTAACGTCATGTATTAACTGTCATACTACTTAACGCGTGAAAACCCCAAAGAACCAAAGTGTCGACAAACTGCTTATGAGGCCGACTGTACATATAGTTGAATTAGACGAAGTCAGTTCTTGTCAGGTTAGGCTTTCGACTCTATTGTTGACCGAGTGAGCGAAGCGATCCAAGTTCTCCGTTTCAGCTTGGACAAAAATGCTTTTGTATGTGGTTGATGAGTTATTTTTGCAAAATTTTCAAAGTACCGGGACCGTGGGGGATGGAAATTTAAAAAATGCTCGAAAATCTATACAGTTCACACAGATGAAAACTCAACAGTGGTAGACCACTTTTTTGTCTGACGTACAGTAAATTAAATATATTATTCTCACACTTTATTGCTTGGAGATACGGTCGAAAGCTGTATACACTACTACGGTGTACCTCTGGAGGAGGGCGAGTGCTCCACGCGGCGGGTGGGCGCGCCCTCGCCGGCGCGCGTGGCGGCCGTCACCCACGCCTCGTAAGTGCGACCCACGCCAAGCTCTTTGATCTCCGCGCTACGCAAGCCAGGCTCTATGCGGTACGTTTGAGGGGGGCCGTTGCTGAAAAACAGTCGTTTTTATATAGTGCACTATAACCAATTGGGGGTTCTTTTTTTATACAACACCGGTGGCAAACAAGCGTACGGTCCACCTGATGGTAAGCGGCCACCGCAGCCTATAGACGCCCACAACTCCAAAGGAGTCACGTGCGCGTTACCGACCCTTTATAAGATTTGAGGATGCACCGTGTTGGCAGCGTGTTGGTTGGGTACTTAGCTAATGATGTATTTTATACCATGGCGTCAAAAAAAAACTACATGATTAGTAAATCAGTAAATTGTAAATTACATAAAATATACATCGTCATAATCCTAGCAATACTCTGCATGGGCGTGGAAATCTAGCAAACTTTGCGAATTATATGAATAGTTTTGAAAAAAATATGTAATAGTAGGCACTACCTGCATGTCAATTATTTAATAGTGATTAATAGTAGTCTATGCAACTTTTACATAATGAGAGGCATCCTAGTGTTATCCCAGTACAGTTGCATCCTGAAGGATGTCCAGGGTCCGGGGGATTTGAAGTTGGCACTAGTTTTTACGGAAGCTACTGCCATCTGATCTTCCGAAAAAAATCATAAAAAGAAATATTAACAATACGATTCCATGTTTCAATAAACAAATAATTATGAAACAAGTATATAGCTATAGCTATAAGCAGTATATCACAACCAAATCAGCAGTTTATATTCATTCATACGCAATGAGCGACGTGACGTTGTACCTAAACACATTTGACTTGGAAAATACATAGAGCATTACCCAGAAGTAGGTTTAACGTAAACCGTATAGTAGAGGATTTCTCCGTTGGGATGCTCCGGTTTCTTCCAACTGACTAGGAGAGAAGAGCCCGATAGCACTAGTACTTTGATGTCAGCTGGTGGATCCGGCACTGGAAGGAATCAGAGATTTAATTGGTTTCAACTGTTTCAAGTACAGACGGTTCATTTGGTTACAATCCAGAAGTTAATACATACAAGATGGGACAAGATGGTAAGCTTTATAAGAAACGTTATCCATATCAATCTTCCAGCAGATCATATGATTATCTATATTCTATAGTCTAGTTTAACTTTTTCGATGGATTGCTCGTGAAGAAGATGATGCTAATTTATTCGTCACAATCAAATGGACAGCAAATACATTGTTGTTAATGTTAATTGTCGGATATTTACCATCTTGTAAAGTAGCACAGATGATTGGATATGAAAAGGGTCCCGCGCCGTAGTTGGAGAAACCAGCAACTTTGACCGTGTAGTTGGAGTACTTCAGCAGGCCCTGCAGGTAAATCTCCGTGTGGAGCGAAGTCTGGTTGTGCCATGCGTCTTCTGAAACAAATATTTTATTTTCTCGCTTCCCACCTGCAGTGCCACGGTCAGGTCGGTCAGCTTAGATTAAACGTTAAAATAAATACTCTGTAGGAAACGTAAGGGAAGACGCAGTAACACTAATTGAATGTAGTATAAGAAATTATGTAGCTGGTAGGTCTGGTAGGCTGATAGAAACAAAAAAGTGTGTAGGCAAATGTTACTCTATTCCTAGAGAACTCTAAGCCTAATCTACGTCACGTGATCATCTACAAAATAGATTTTAATATAATGATGGATTGTATGATATCCACGTCAGTTTTGATTATTTTTGTAGGGGAAACATGTGCGTGTGTGAATGTAAATGCTTTCCGTCGTCGCATATCCGGGTGCCCCCAATATTGGGCAGGTCCTGCACCTTTTTTTCAGGAGTCCATGCTCCCACTATGGAGTCGCGTCCCCCATACTGGATGCACATGGGACTTGTGAGATTGTCAGATCGCTTTGTATGAGGACAGTGAACGTTTTAAGTGCCGTTCGCCCCTGATATAACAGAATGGGCACATAATCAGGTCGCTTTACCCTCTGCGGCGTACAGCACGGTGTACCCGACGAGCGAGCCCTGGCCGGCCATGAGCGGCTGCCAGCCCACGCGCAGCGACGTCGGCGACACCGCCGTGCACTCCACCGCCAGCGGTGCATGCTCCGGCGCTGCAACAACGCTTCACTTTGGCTCTATTTTTTGAACCTGACTGTGGCTATAGTCTGTGGTCGGGCCCAATAAAGCAATAGTCATGCGCGGTTGGAGAGCAGCCCGACGAGTGAAAACGAAATGAAGGTAATAGGTTCAGAGCAATAGGTACGAAGATATTTACATGCAGTTCATAGATTATTATCGTTCGTCACAGGTACCTACATAAATCCTGACTCAAGTCCTAATTATTGCTATTCCTTTAAGAAATACTCAACAGGGAAATAAATATAAGTTAAGCACCTACTTAATGAAAAATATGTACAATAAAGCTAGTTAGAATCATGCTATATTTTACCTCCTTCACGAGTGTCTTGAAACACTGGTATTGAAAATGGTCCTGAGCCCGCACTGGTAAACGCTGATATTGACACAGCATACCTGGTGAAAATCATTTCATGATTACAATGTGCAATTTACATTGACGCATGGGCAACTAGGTATTATTTTGTTACTGCAAAGAGAACATTACCTTGTGTTCTTTAAAAGTCCACTTAATAGAGTTTCTTGCTTTCCAGCTTGATGTAGCACCTTGAGGGTTCTTGAGTCACTGTTATCTGACACTGAGAAAATATACCGCAATTAATACGTTTGCATTTCTCTTAACCTTTAATTACTTAATTATCAATTATTTACTAAGTTTCTGCTCACTTATTTGGTGAACTGTTGCCGCGCGGAACAGCCTGGATGAGGTACCCCTCTACTTACTTGCACTGCTGCCCTGAGGAATAGCTTTGACGTGATAGCCCACTATGAGGCCATTGTGGGTCTCCTTTAGTGGGGGCATCCAGGATACACGGAGCTCGCCGGGATTTTCGGTCTGCTCCACTTGCACGTTGTTCGGGGGCGATGAGGGCGCTGAAAATGTATGAAAACGTACAAATGAGATAAAAATATGTATTGCATAATACCCGTTCACTTTGACTTCGCCGTTTCTTTCTGTCCCAGTACGCATACCGCACCCCGCTCGTATTTTTGTCAGGACGCCTTCATGGGCGTATAGCGAGAATTTTGTTTAAAGGGAGGTAGATAAAGAAGAAACTTTCAGTGCAATAAAGAAGCCCTTCAGTTTGGGAGTTCTTTCAATACATTTTCCGCTTTTCCTATGCCTTGTAGAAACTCGCTCGCCGGTGGCGAGACGTGCGCCATGTACGCCGTGGTGGGTTGCAGGTTCTACAGGGCTTGTATTCCGAAGTTCGAAATCCGAACTTCGTAGATTGCCGTCCCTTTCACTCTCGTGTTATATATACGCTATATGAGTGAAAGGGAAGGCACAATACGATGTTCGGATTTTGAATTTCGGAGTAGCCCCTCAGGTCCAAGCAGAGACTTTTGTCTTCCATGAAGTAAGGATAAGACTGGAGCCGGCAATACACACATACAAAGTTGTGCGGTGGAGATGTAAGCATAGACACGTGGGAACGAGATACAATGTGTCATCTCCCGTCCCTCATCGCGTATTATTTGTCACCGGCCTGTGTCACCGAACCGCCATCAGTGTATTCAAGCCTATTGGCTTAATTTAAATTTGGCGCCAATGTATATACAACACGACTAATTACGAGATGTCAGAATTGTGATACATCCATATCAGTCTTCTGATACATCTCAATTTAGTCAGCCTATCATGAGTCCGCCCCCCTTGGTGATTCGCTAAGCCTCCTTCTATCTAATCCTCTTTCTATGGTGTCTTTTAACAACACTTGTTACTTATCTGTATTATTATTTACCCTCTTCGTGCGTAGTGAAGTGCACCGGGGCGGTGTAGAGACTGACGCCGACCTGGTTGCCGGTGGCGATTCGTACGCCATACGCCGTGGCTGGCCGTAGGTTCTGCAGCTCTGAGCTTTGTCGGAGTTCTGTGTCTTTCCTGAAAACCGCCCCTTAGTATATACTACTAGTTTTAATCATGCATTTGGTTCAATTTCTGTAAGATTTAAAAGTTATTTTCCTACGTAAAATTAGGGGCTATATTAATTACTTAGGCCGGGTTTTATAAAGATATACACTAGATTAAACGTGAGATCAAATTTGGTAACTGCACTTGTGATACAACTGACCGACAAAGTACATAGAAGCCATTAAATTAACCAATTCGTGTGACAGCCACGTCATGATAAAATTACCCTCACAAAATATTTTAGATCCAAGAAGTAACATAAACACGTGTTTGTGGCCGTCATAATTATGTTTATATCCGCTAATTTGGCATGCGTTTACCCTCACTATAATAGTAGTTTAGAACTGATTAGAGAGCTGAAGATTGGACTTTAGCGCCATTTTTAGGGTTCCGTACCAAAATGGTAAAAAAGGAACCCTTGTGGTTTCACTTTGTCTGTCTGTCTGCCTGTTACATCCCTAACTATCTCAAGAATTACTTATGCTATCGATTTAAAATTTGGAACAGTTATAAAGAAGGGTGGGTAACCTAGATTCATAGAACATGATCTTTTAAAATATTTTTTATATTTTCTTTGAAAAATAACAGACAATAAGCGGTTCAAAATTTGGAAGTCTAGTGAATATGTCAAACGATTTCAATTTTTTTTCTGGGTTTGAAAGAAGGTGTGCAACTGAAGCCCTTTCATATGTCACCCACATATGAAAGGGTTTCAGTTGCACACCTTCTTTCAAACCCAGAAAAAAAATTGAAATCGTTTCACGTGATAAATAATTATCCTTGAGAAACCACCATACATACTAAGTTATTCAGTCGCTCAAATTTGTAACAAAATTCGGCGATAGATGGCGCTGTACCTATGGCGTAGTTCTACACCATGTTATTGTGATCTTCCTGAATTAGGCAATGGTACCTCCTGCTCTCCAAGTTAATATACCACGGACTGAATACTTCATATAATCAGGATAGAACTTCACTTCAGGTAAGTTCGTTTAATCCTGTAATTAATTGGAACCGGTACACATCGGAACGGAACCCTCGGTGCACGAGTCGGACTCGCACTTGGCACTTTTAAAAAAACATGACTTAATTCTTACTAGCTTCTATTTGATTGAAAGGCCCTGTCCTGCATACAGTTTGCTTGCGATACGTGAGACAGTTAAATTATTAAGCTTCACTGTTGATCTATGTGAAGCGGCTTATGGTCTCACCTGGTCACGTTGATGGTGGCAGCGTGCTCCCAGATATTATAATGCTGCGGCACATGCTGCACCGCGTAGTACTGCGCATGAGTTCTGACCGTGTCACGCCATGATATTAGTGCGGCGCGAGACGAGACCGACTCGATGCGCAGGTCTGTGGGGGGCGTGGGGGGTTCTGAGGATGGAGTAGAAAATAGTACATCGTTATAGCATATGGCTTCTTAGCGATAAAATCGCCTGTTGGTGGACACCATTGTAGCGTGTTATTAAATTCCTGTTTCTTTTCAAAAAATAATATTTGTTTTGGATTGTACAGACAGAAAGGAGGTTAAACTGACTCGATATGACGTGCTTCGTTCTAATACGTATACCTATCGGTACTCACATGTGGTGCGTAACATGAATATTATACTAAAATGTGAAATATCAAGACAAATTCACCTCAAGGGCGAGGGAACAAAAGAAATTTTGACTGTATAAGCCACATAAAGTCGACAGGTAACATGTCAATTTTCCAAACGAATCTTAGGTATGTCATGTGTTGGTTATGTTTAAGTCGTTACATCTTTATTCTTTATTTTCTTGACCTTTAATCGAGCAATCCTTGATTATTTATTAATTTAGTCGTTTCGGAGATCTCGGAAACGATATTGATGAAATTTGCTTTGTGGGGGGTTTTCGGGGTCGAGCAATCGATCTAGTTAGCTTCCCTGCCCACCATACTATAACTACTTAATAACAACATAATAACAAAAAAAATTAGTTTATGGTAAAAAGTGAAAGTCATTGTAGTAGGCCTTACTAACTTAACTTACCTAAAATAGTGAGATGGATGTTGAAGCTTGCGGCTCCAAAAGGGTTAGTGGCTCGGCACTGGTACAGCCCGGCGTCCATCGTCTCAGAATACTGGATATTGATCGTGCTGACAACTCCTAACGTTGATTTCGTCTCAGTAAGTTTTGATCTAAAAAAACACGTACCTATAACCTTGACAAACTTGTATTTTCTTGGTTTCTCTTCTCTGGTCTATTTTAACGAATTATTATAAGTCTAAGACTCAACCTACTTGTCTACTTCTAAACAGCTTGCGAATTGTAGATGTTTTGTGGGATTGTTAAAGCGTATTTCAGATATGTTGAAAATAATAATTACCTGTGATGTCTGAAGTCAATGACATTTCCGTTGTGGGTCCAAGTGACCCTGATAGGGTCGTCGCCGAGCGGTTTACACACCAGATTTACAGGATGCCCCAATCGTGACGTCACGTTTGTTGTGGAGGATTCGAAATGTACTGGCTCTGTGAAATTTAAATATACGAGAACAGTAGCTGAATTTCTTTATGGTAAGTGAATGTTGCAGGCATCTAGATCATAATACTGTTATTCTTGTCCCAGTAATCGTCAGGACTCGTTTAACTTCTTCTATATATTCTACTTCGTCAATGGCATCAGACACTTCTTTTTGTAGAAGTTACAGCTATCCGATTTAAATCCTCAAACTGTAGACCGTTGTAGTTTGGCTTCAAAAGTGAGTGAAGCTGAGACCTTGCCACGTAAAGTCCACTAACACATCTTAGCGACTGCTGCCAGAAAGAACAATCCTGGAAACTGCTTAATGTGCCTCCCATAGCACGAGTGTCGATAACCAAAAATAATGAGGTTGGTTTTGATAAACTTACTGTTAACACTCATCCACACAGACTTGCTCAACGGCTGCCCTACTCCGTTCTCCACGTTGCAAGAGTAAAGTCCCTCGTCAGTTAACGACACCTCCTCTATGACGAGGGTGCCGTTGGGTAAGCTGAGGATGCCGCCGCCTGCGAGCTCCAGGACTGGCTGCCAGGTGCCAAGAAGTGCTGGGGACAAACATTATACTAACATTAGGTACAATCTTTTCTTTTCCGTTACGAGTAGGTGTTTTGCTTAGTAAAAAAGTCGAGTAACATTTGATGCTGTCAGTTGTTCTATTTTTGCTTGCCAAAGTGACGGCACTGTCCCCTTTAGAAAAATAAATCATTGACAACGATTGTTGTAAACGCAGGTTAGTTTTAAGGTCGGACGTTTTAACGTCATGTTTAAACTGGCGTATTAAACTAACGGGTGAAAGCGACAAAGTACCAAAGTGTCTAACTAACTTATGAGTAGGGTTCGGACAAGTGGTGGCAAATTTCACACAAAGAGTGTGATGGAGTCGCTGTTCTTTACTCATTTTTACGATTGAATGAATACATTATTCATTTACCAAGCTCATACATTAGTCATAAAATACAAGTACCTATATTTTAGGGGGAATTATTTCAAGAAGGCCTCCAAACGAGTATGTTTTATTATCCAAATTATTTTAACAATGTTCACAATTAATCTATATATGTATTTCCCTTAACCATATGCCACCTTCATTACTGAAAAACAAGTTCCTTAATTATACATGTAATATGACGTTCACATACAGATAATTCGATGTTGTCAATTTAGACAACTGTTTAATATGTCTAGTTGTATTTTTATTGCGTTGGGTATAAATAATTTGAAATGGGCAGTAAGACTCTAGAAGTAAGATCAAGTACGAGAATAAAAACAACATGAACACGAATCACCAATTTTGCGGTAAGTAGATAAAACCGTAAGAAAATCTTGTATGAAGAAAAATGTAGTATTAGACTAGATTTAACGCAATTGAACAAAATATAAAGTAGATAAACATGTCAACAGTAAACAAAACCAAATTAATTTATATAAAAAACGCGTGCGTAAATGCCTTTTCCTAATAATAATACGTAGATACCTACCTAATACCCGCAAGAAAATTATAAGAAGTGTGTGATAAATTAACCATTAACCCGTCGCCTACCGGTCCCTGGGATCCCAGGGATTATAACAAAATTGTTTATTTTCTCGCAGAGAGACGACGGCTGGACCATTATTCATGTAATCAAAAAATACCTAGGCGACTCCATTATCCTCTGTGTGTTTGTCATCACTTGTCCGAACGCTCGTTATGAGTTATAACACTGTACCTACTTATCCTGCACTGACACTAGGAAGTAAAAAGTGTGTGCCTGTTTCAAGACAACACGTGTATCTGTATCAAGGTAGTATGTAAAAAAACATAATAATGTACACACCATCCTTCTTCATCCAATGCACCTGCGGCTGGGGATAGCCGCTGGCACTACATGAGACGGCGCCCCTTCTACCGAGGAGGAGTGACGAGTTGGAGGGTTCTTCTAGCCATTTTGGAGCCACTGAAACATATTAAAAAAAAAATGTCTCAAAAGAGCTTGTAGCAGATATCGAGGTATTCGAAGTTATTCTCTAAGAATTGTTCCGATGTGGGAATTTTGGTATAAGTGCAACGTAAGGCATCTTAATATACGTTGACCATAGAAACAACAGATACCTTTGATATAAAGTTCCGTAGATCTGTTAACCTTAGCGACGTGGTTGGAAGCAACGCATGTGTACACCCCGCAGTGTTCTAAGGACACTTTCTTGATTACTAGGGCGCTAAAGAGCTCAGAACTTCGTTCTACTACCTGAAACGTTAGACAACAGATTATTCAGGCTTTTTGAGTTAACATAAGAAAGGGACAGATGTACCCTTCATTGAAAAGTTACCTTCAAACCACTAGGTATTCTCTTTCCATCTTTTAACCACTCAAAGTGTATGGGTAGGTCTCCACTCCTGACATTACAGTACACATTCACAATTTGGCCTTCCTGTAAATTATTTCCAAGGAGCAAATCATCCAATACCGGCGCTTCTATAACTTGTATTTCGAAAGCTCGTCTTGCCATCTCCCCAGAAGGACTGGTTACTATACAAGTGAACACAGCGCCATTCTCTTCTTTTGAAACATCGCTAAGTGTTAAAATTCCATTTATGTTGACAGTTGGTACATTTCGTTTCCGTTTTAGGTTACGTTTGTACCGGGATTGAAATGGGTTAGAGTTAATTGACTTGCCTTTGTATTCCCAATCGATTTTGCTGTAAAATAATAATGCTGTATAATGCAGCGCTTTTAATATTTCGGTGGTTCTTATTACTGAAGCATTCGACTTCACTGCAATATAATTTGTATGCAAAGCTGTACCTACCTAATGGGATACCCGTAAAAGGGGCATCTTAAGTTAATCGATTCACCGCTCTGAACCTTGATTGGGGGCAGTACTCTTATATACGGAGGGCCTGAAAATGAAAATATTACATAGTACGGACTATTATAGCATATTCCCTTTTAATACTTTAAGTACATGTCGAAATGTTGTTTTAACTTTGCGTCGTCATCGTCATATCTACGGTCACATTAGAATAATACCATAAACATCTAGTCGATTCTCGTGGACGGCTGAATGGTCGCCCTCTGTGGCAATGCACGAATACAATCCGCCGTCTTCAACACGGACTCGTGTTATGTTTAACTGAGCTACCACTGAATTATCAGAAGTCATCAGCTGGCCCAGTGAATACCTGGAAAATTAAATACTAACTAGGGTAATGATGCCGAAATAGTCGTAACAAATTGGTCATGGATAGGTTGATTAAAGACTGTTAGACGTCAAGAAAAGAGTTTTGTAACTCAAGGGCGAATCTTACAAAAGACTTACCTGGCGTCTGTAGTGATAACGACCCCATCTCGCTCCCAGGTGAACTGAGGCGGTCTGTCTCCCGTGGCTGAGCATTGCATGCTAATCTGAAATAAACATATTTCAATTTAAACGTATTAATTAGTGTCAGCGCGTTCCCATTTCCAAGTTGATCATTATTCTAACTCGTTACCTAAACAAAACGGTAATTTCTAATCACACTTGTCCCGAGCCAATTCCTAATTTGTACCCATTATCAACTTGCCAGGCACAATCCCATCTCAACTCGTTCATATTACTTTTCTACTTTAAGAGTAGAAATAAGCATTAGGATAAGTAGGAAGTTGATGGATGAGTTGATGGATAGTTGAGCAATGTGGATGATGAAGATAAAGATGTTGGAAATGGTACCTAACGAATTAGGTGTGAATAGGGATGATATATGCAATATATGGAATATCAAGCACTGCATGCCATAAAAGTTATTAGAAAGAGATTTACAAACTATATACTGCCATCGTTGTTTCTTTAGTTACTTTATACTTCTAACCGAACTCATAAGGCACACTTTAATAAGTACCTTCTCGCCGTCATCTTCAAACTATCGTACTAAACTCTGAACGGGTGAAAGGGGCAAATTAACAAAGTGTCCACTACTTATGTTATGAGTTCGACTCTAAGCATACCTACTAATTGCATTCTAAACTTACATCACCGCCAGGAGTTACGGTCCTCTCTGTGAAGTGCTGTGTGATGATGACTCGGCCATCGGACAGACTGCGGTGAACTCGTTTTCTTCTGTCCAATCCTTAAACAAAGTTACATTTCGTTACGCAAGAGTTATCAAAATTATCATAATAATACTGTCAACACAATGTATTTTCAAGTCAATAAATAGTAGATTGCTAACCGTGGGGTGAAAGGAACCCATTTCTGACGACATATTTTGGCGCTCGAACGAAGTGAGAGCGCCAATAGTTCGAGGCAGAAATGGGTGCTTTCACCCCAGTTAAACACTACTTTTCATTTCGAATATGAGGAAAGTAAAAGCCAGGTTCCTCTAATAAAAATATTTATTTTTTAAAATGTACAATGAAGTTACTTAAAATTAATAGTATTGTTATGACCTCCACCCTGTATACCTTCTGGCTGACCAAGCATCCCTATCAGCAGTAATCCCTTCCAACCGATCCTAGCTTCTCGACCAAGCCCAGACAACCCTCAGTTGCTCCCGAACCGCGATTCGCGCTATACCTCTAATTCTAAAGGTCATGTCCTTAGGTTAATTAAAATAAGTGTGTGTGTTTTAATAAATATATTTTTTAAAAAGACCTTGGCGGTTTCCATTGGTGGCAGCTTAAGGGATTTTCAAAAATCTCAGGGACGTTTCCGAAGTGACGTGACGTGAAGTGAATCAAGGTCAAAGTGAATAAACAAATTAACCAAGGCTGACCCGAAACAAGGGACAACTCATCACCATTTCCTGTCTACCGTTCCAGAGTGTTCGGTGCAATTACTATTTCCAAGTTCGCCGTTCTCAAACGACCGGCGCATTTTACCATTTCCTATCCACCGCTTCCAAAGTGTTCGGTGTGATTACTATTTCCAAGTTCGCCGTTCTCAAGCGACCGGCGCATTTTACCATTTCCCTATCACCTATTTCCAAGTGAGACAGTGTTCATCGAGTTCCTGCAGTTCCTGCGGCCCTACTGGTGCGTGTCAAGGTCAGACACCCGGTAAAGGCCCTGGCGATAATGATCGCCCAAATCACTACGCTTCTACTACTGTGAGTACATTCTATTTTGTTTTTGCCGTGTCCGTGAAGTGCCGTGAAAGTGTTAAGTGAAGTGAATATAAACAACATTCCGTGGAACTCGTTATAATTCTATTAATCCGTAATTATTCCCTAAAATCTTTTGTATATAAATACCTTGTATAAATAATATATTATATATCATCCTGTTCCAAGTTCAACGCCGACTGAAGGCTATTCTGTTATCTGTTCAAGCTAACTCGACTAATTCTCGCAATCAGGGCGACGTCCGTCTGTTACACCGTAACGTTTTAATAACCCACATATAATTAATTAAATCGTAAAGATGTCCAAGTCCGATAACGAAGGTTCTGGCTCTGGCTCCATGAAAATACCCAAGGTCAACACAGAAGTGCCAAAATTGATGTTATCAGAAATTCCGCTAAATGTTATTTTAAAATTCATAAAACCCTATGACGGGTCAAGAGACAAATTAAACGCATTTATAAATAATTGCTCTAACGCAATGACACTCACTACAGCGAGCCAAGAACCGATTGTACTTAAATACATCATCAGCCAGCTAGAAGGCAAGGCTGAATTAGCGTGCTCCATTAAAGAATTCAGCAATTGGCCGTCGTTACAGGACTTTCTAAAAGCCCAGTTTGGTGAGCGCAAACATCACGCCCACCTGCTGTCCGAGCTGCAAGATTGCAGACAGACAGCCACGGAATCCGTCAGTCAATTTTCGCTCCGCATAGAGTCATGCCTGTCACAATTGCTGACAGAGGTAACGATGTCATGTTCCAAAAAGTTGGAACTACCAGGCCGGCTTGCAGCCATGCAAGACTTGGCATTAAATTCATTCATTATGGGTATTAACCCCAAAATTTCCGTGATCCTGCGTTGCAAGTCCCCTAAAACTTTGAACGAGGCAATTAATCTAGCTATATCTGAAGACAAATTACAACAATTCTCAAACAAAAAACCGGTGGAACTCTTTAAACAAAATTTCCCGAAGAAAAGTAATTTCCCAGGAAATCCAAAACCCGGCACGTCTAATTACAACAACCAACCTAATTCATTCCACAAACCAAGAACCTCCTCTGATGCCCCCGTTGTGTGCCGATATTGTAAAATACCCGGACACACACTCGAACAATGCAGGAAAAGAGAATACAACAATAAACGCTTTAATTTCAATAACAACACCTCAAATCAACCGATAAATTTCCTTGAGAACGATGAAGGCGTTGATGAAACTGACTCCAATTCTTTAAACGAGATGTAGGCTCGAATCGGTGTCGTTCGAGTCATAATGTCGTACCAGACACCATACGCCCTACCCAGATTCGATTCCCTAAAAATCGGACCGAAAACCCAGGTCCTAGAAATTCTAAGGTCTATGAAGTAATAACCAAAAACGATAGATACTTGCCGTACATTAGTGTACCTACGTCCATGAACTCCAAACCTTTGACGTTACTCATAGATACCGGTGCGTCCATAAGCCTAGTAAAAAAATCAAGCGTTGACAAATCCTTGACATTCTCCGAAAACAAAATTAACGTGAAAGGGATTAATTCAACTGAAGAATCAATAAAAAGCCTTGGTCACCTTAAATCCCGAATTCAATTAGCTGATGACCTTAGCCTATCCCACGATTTTTATGTCATGGAAAATATAAACTTGCCTTACGATGGCATTATCGGTAGCGACATGTTTTCCAAATTCCGCTGTAATGTTAATTACGCGAGTAACTGTCTGGAAGTAAACGGGAAGAAAATTAAATTGTCATTCAGAGAACCAAACTACAATATTTCCCCGCGAACTGAGATGATAATAGAGTGCACAATAGCCAACCCTGAAATAAAAGAAGGAATAATTACCGACCAGCATTTGTCTGAGTCACTGCTCATAGCTAACTGTATTGTAAAAGTCAAGGAGAATAATCGAGCCAATATTTCCATCATTAACATATCGGAAAATCCTGTCACAATCAAACCTGACTTAAAACTTCTCCTAGAACCACTAAATGTTAATGTGGCTTTTTCCTCCACAGTTGACACTGTTAGACGAACTGAGGAAGTGCTAAATTCACTCCGCACATCCCATTTGAACGAAGAGGAAGCAAATGCCCTCACCGAAATATGTTCCCAATATTCCGACATTTTCCATCTCCCCGACGACAAACTTACGTCAACTCCCCAAATACAGCATAAAATTAGGACCACCAGTGATGCCCCTATATATACAAAGTCCTATAGATTCCCAGAAGTGCATAAAAAAGAAGTCGAAAAACAAATTAATAAGATGCTGGAACAAGATATCATAAAACCAGCCATATCCCCGTGGTCATCCCCTATTTGGGTCGTTCCCAAAAAACTCGACGCTTCAGGAGAACAAAAATGGCGGGTAGTCATCGACTACCGAAAACTCAATGATATAACAATAGGTGAAACCTACCCTATACCTCAAATTTCTGACATTTTAGACCAGTTAGGAAACAGCAAATACTTTTCCACCCTTGATTTGGCTTCTGGTTTCCACCAAATAAATATGGCTCCTGAAGATGCGGAGAAAACAAGCTTTTCAGTACCTCAAGGTCAATTTATGTTTAATAAAATGCCATTCGGGTTAAAGAACGCTCCTGCTACATTCCAAAGACTCATGAATAATTGCCTTTCCGGACTTCAAGGAGTCCGTTGTTTCGTTTACCTCGATGACATAGTAATTTATTCCTATGACCTAGCGTCCCACATAGAAAACCTCACAGCCGTCTTCGACAGGCTGCGAAACTTCAATCTCAAGCTACAGCCAGATAAATGTGAATTCCTTAGAAAGGAAGTAGCCTACCTTGGACATATCATCAGTGATGAAGGCGTAAGAGCAAATCCTGAAAAAGTCAAAGCAGTCACTGACTTCCCTACTCCCATGTCACCTAAGGATATCAAATCCTTCCTGGGGCTAGTATCCTACTACAGAAGGTTCATCCCCAACTTCTCCAAAATTTCCAAACCATTGACAAATTTACTAAAGAAAAACACCCCTTTTAGTTGGGGTCATGAACAACAGTTAGCCTTTGAAACATTAAAATCAAAGCTTACTAGCGCCCCAATTCTCATCTACCCTGATTTCACAAAACCCTTTATACTCACCTGCGATGCATCAAATTATGCCATATCTGGCATTTTATCCCAAGGCCAAATTGGCAAAGACAAACCAATAGCCTTTGCCTCGAGAACATTAAACAAAAACGAGTGCAATTACAGTACCACAGAAAAGGAACTTCTTGCAATAGTCAATTTCTGTAAGTATTTCAGACCCTACCTGTTCGGAAAGAAATTCTATATCGTAACAGATCACCAACCTTTAAAGTGGTTATTTAACCACACAGACCCCAGCAGCAGATTACAACGCTGGCGTCTAAAACTAGAAGAGTTCGTTGATTACGAAGTTATATATCGTAAGGGAAAATTAAACTGTGCAGCCGACGCGTTATCGCGTTATCCTATTCCCAAGGATAACAACTTCCCAGTAAATTCTGTGAATAAGGAAGTAAATGAAAATTCCAAGCCGTCTGAATACGAGGTCATATATCGCAAAAATAACTGTTTCCCTGTCACTGCCGTAAATGAGGAAGTAAACGAAAATACTGGGCCCTCAACCGAATCAAATATATACGAAAACCCACTACCTGGGCCTTCCTACACCCAACCTGAAGTGATCGACCCATTTGATATCGGAGATTTACCATCTCTGTCACCTGATCCACAATTTTCGCCTATTGAATTGGACTCTATAATTGACGATTTTACACAAAACCCAAAAAATACTCAATCCGTGGAAGTGCAACCCTCTGAATCAGATCTAATTCAGGACTTAACTGAAACCTCTACACCTGTCATTGAAGATACTTACTCGAAATTCTTAAAATCCCCGCCAGACGCTAACTTCGACACTGCAATAATTGAACATAATGACAACCTCCTAAAAAGCCCACACAAAACGATTATTATTCCTACCTCACTAGACCTTGACGAAAGTGTGCCTTATGTCCAAGATTTCTTAAGCAACCTACCTGACCAAGAAGAATTCTTACAATCTGAAAAAACCTTATTGTCATTCCAAGAAGTTAACGATGGAGGAAAAACCTTCATAACACTATTCACAAAAGTTCATCATTTCGATGATTGTTCCTACGTTGACATTTTTGAATCATTAAAAAATCTTCGTAACCATTTAATCGCAACTCCTAATAATGAGAAAAAAGATATTAGTATATCTGACTTCAAAAGCCCGTTTGACAAACGCGCGTTTACTAAAATTTATAACATAATCGCTTACCTTTTCAATGGCACTGGTATACAAATACATATATATCATAACAATATTATATACCCTTCTTTGAGCGAGATCCCTAAAATCCTGAAAGAGAATCACGATATCCCGATTGCCGGACATCTAGGCAATACCCGCATGTTAAGTAGAATCCGCGAGCAGTACTTTTGGAAAAACATGAGGGCGGACATCGAAAACTATATTAAAAAATGTTCCTGTTGTCAAAGTAACAAAGCACTTAGGAAAATCAACCGTGCTCCTTTGGAAATAACTTCTACCTCAACACAACCCTTCCAACGCTTAGCGTTAGATATTGTAGGACCTCTACCAGAGGCCGGACCTGCCAAGGTCAAATACATACTTACTATGCAGGATGATCTAACAAAATATTCCCTAGCCTACCCCATACGAAGTACTACCGCTGAAGAAACCAGTGAATGCTTAGTGCATTTCATTAGCCTATTTGGTATACCTAAATATATCCTGACGGACCAAGGAACTAACTTCACATCTGACCTTTTCAAACAAGTGAGTTCATTTCTAAAAATCAAACAAATTTGGTCCAGTCCTTACCATCCCCAGACTCAGGGAGCCCTCGAACGGAGCCACTCAACTTTAAAAGAATATCTAAAATCATATGTAAATGAAGAACAAACTGACTGGCCCCGTTATGTTTACACCGCTATTTTAACCTATAACACAACTGTACATAGTACCACTAACTATACCCCTTACGAACTGATCTTTGGACATAAACCATTTTTCCCGAACTCCATCTATGAATCGGCGCCTGGTACGACATATTGTGACTACGTGAAAATGCTTCAACACCGTCTTCAATATTCCCATAGCAAGGCCCTTGAAAATATACATCAATCAAAAGAAACCGCCAAAACATATTATGATTCCCGTACCAAACCAGTAACCTATCATGTTGGAGACTATGTTTATCTAAAAAATCATTTGCGACTTCGTAAAGCGCTATCTCCTGTGTGGAAAGGACCTTACAAGGTCATGAAGATTAATGGTCGGAATACGTTGACCTTATTAATCAATCGTAAATACGTAGTTCACCACTACGATCAGATTAAGTTAGCTCATAGAGGTAGTGACTAACAGCCTTATTCATAAAAAGTTAGAGCCTCCTTGAAGGCTCCTTGAAGGTCCGATGCTAAAAAGCATGATTCATAAACGTCTGCTAACGCTAATCAGTCCTTCAAGGCTCTGCTAAATGGTCCGAAAGTTAGTGGACCGTAGACCCTTCTTTATCTCTCTGTTAACTCACAAAATGGCCGCCACAGACTTGAACAGCTGATTTTTGACAAAAACCATACGCCAGAGAAGTGTGCTAAATCGAAGGGATTCTGTATTGTGGGTTTTCCATGGGTTTTCTTAATTAATCATCTTAATTGGGTGTTTCTGAAGATAGGTACGTGTTGATTTAAAACTTGATATATGTTCCAAATAAAATTACAATGATTAACATAGTTAAGTACTGCTTTTTGCACTTGCAGTCAGCAGCAGAAGTAGTTAGCTACGCGTTCGACTTTAATAGAAGGGAATAAAAGCGTGTGCAGATCATTATGGTCAACTCGCCCGCGTAGCTACTTTTGCTGCTGACTGTACAACACTAGGTACACACGGATCGGAAATGGCGGGTGTTTTACGATACCTAAGTACCTATTTTTGTTACTTTCGCGCAATACAAGGTAGCTATCCAGGCAATAGGCTGGCTGAGGAAGTATAAACCACTACAACCGCGACGTCGCTAGATGTATAACAAAAGGGAAATCTTATCGCATTCTTCGAATATTCTGGTCACAAACTATGTCTAACGCGAGACTGTGGCAGATAGGTAACTAACCAAAAGCCCACAACAAGTGGCGATGGAGTGGACACCCACTTCGATGATCGGATTGCTACTTGTCCAAGCAGTGCCTCCGTTGACAATCTAATGGCAGAAGACGGCCGGGGCGTCCTCTGCCATTCTACATGGAGGAGGCGGGCTCTAATGGCCTCGGCTGGAAGGAGCTAGAAGAAGCCACGCAAGACCGTGACAAAAAGAGAACTCTTCTGCGAGCCTTATATCATTATCAAATCCTGGAGATGTCGTTCTTAGTCTAACGCGTATGGTCGGTCGGGCGTAGCTATCGCTGTTGAAAGCATAGGTACGTGCATTCATATTATATGTATGTGGCCATATAAAAGACGCCTGACCGACAGTAGGTCGAGCACCGTTTCCCACCTTATAGAGCTAGGCAGAGAGAAGAATAACCCAAAAGCATATTACTGTACACAAAATTACTTGTATGTTTCTGACTGTACATTAAATAAAATCGGCGTTAAAGATGTCTACATTTTTACTTCTTATTTTATTAATAAGAAAAATGTGTGTACATCCTGTGAAATTTTCAGGCCCAATCTCTTCAACCAAGTTTATTTATATCTGAATTTGAGATGAATAATGTATATGACAAAGTTGCTAAAGAAAATAACAAGTCAAAAAAATAGTAGGTAAATGAAACTTCATGGACATATATAAAAATTAATATATTTGGAGGCAGCATGGGAAAACAATGAGTATAAGTTCAAAATCTTTTAATTTATTTACATTAAACACCCTTCTCACATTATTAATGTCTGGAGCCTCCTGGAGGCACCTGAACCAAAAAAGCATTAACCAGACAGACAGTTTGAGAAAGCCTTCGACAGACAAGAAAACAGTATTACAAACTACAGAACACCAAAATGTTAAAAAGAACCCTGTCTGGTAAATAAACATCTTTGTACTCGTCATTGCTAAGCAATTCGAACTACACTGGAATGTTCCTTATTCATCATCTAGCAGAGCCGGAGGCCGGGGCTTCCTGAGTTGCCAGTGACTTCGGCTGGTGTCATTTCTAGGGAGCAGGTTCTAACACTACTGGGGCTTCTAGGACTAGGTAGTGACAACTAGTGAGTTGTAGTAGCAGTCAGTACCTGAAAATAATAAGGAACATATTTAATAAAAATATTTTTTGAGCCGACATACTTTTATTTTTAACTTCCATCCACATTACTCATCTACATTAGTATAGTCAATAATATGTATGTCTCACATACTCTTTCTTCATAATTTTTTTCACCATCTGCTGGAAACAAGCATATAAACATAGTCATATAATGTTATATCACAATGTTTGATTTGATTGTAACAGTTCATGTACAAGTATCTTCAAAAATACACTTAACAAAGCAACTTTAAATAATCATGCAGTTAGAATCATCTGATGCCTACCTATGTAGGTAATTATTATATGATGTTAAAAAGGGGCTTGCCAGAGCATAATGTTGCAGCAAGTTTACTACAACAGCATTTTCAGGCAGACCCTGGTAACTACAATAACTTGATCCATTGCTTGTTGTTGGTCTCATATTATGAATATAAATGCTGCTTATAAATCTATACCTCCTTAAAACACATCTTATTTTTAAAAGTAAAGGTGTAAGAACTTACTGAATGGAACTAACAGGAACCCAATACTCATCGGTAGGTTCATCTGATTCAAGCATTTTATTGTTATGATAATTTGCCTGATTGACTGACATTAATTTTACAGGGAGGCAAAGTCAGATATTATTTTGGGGCTTAATCTAATCAACACATAAATAACATTATAGATGTGTAATATAATCTTTCAAGTATATTTGTTTTGTCCTAAACTTGCTAAAAACTATACCTACACTATTCTTGTACGAAATTGTAGGCACGTTGAACAAGAAAACATAACCTTGGACAGGTGTGTTTACCTACATTCACATTATCTAGGCATATTGACTTGATTTTAAATACTATAAACTACCAACACTCTCTTCATGTATACAGCCCTTTGTCATTTGGATTTAGATGGCAGAACGGCGGTTACGATCTGGACACCAGTACTTAAATTGTACTCACTCACTACATAAAACATACCGACACAAGCACATCATACCAACCCGATTTATTGCGGCCGAATCGAAATCCTTGGCGTCCGTCTCGAGCTCCAGGGTCCGCCCACGAAGCTAGCTTGTGGTTATTTGGATTGGTTTCGGTATTTTCTTTTTCTATTACATCTACTCTTTCTTTTACCAGCTCTTGAAGCAACATCTGAAAATGATAAAACTGATTAGATTCCATAGAAACACTGACGGTAAGTAAGCAATGATCCACTTCACATATAACTCCAAACTAAGCAAATTTATAACTTTTCTTACTTTATCCTCCGCTGTCCAATTATTGCTTCCTTTTTGGTAGTATTCATTATTTAATCAAATCAAATACTCGCACTAAACTCGCGTGTAAGATCAAGTTTTCTGTTTTGTTTCCCGCTAATTAGCTGTCAATTTTTTTTTTAATTCACAGTGAAGTCATGTTTTTGTCTATGATTTGTCAAGATGGCCAACATAACGCGTCTAATCAGTCTGTCAGCAGCTCAACAACTAACAGAGGGCTAGCAAGCGTTTATGAATCATACTTCTTAACAAGCGTCCAACAAGCCTAATCAGTCTGTTAAGTAACAGACCGATCAAGCCTCAATTAAGGATTTTTTATGAATAAGGCTGTAAGACATTATTTTTAAAACTATTCTAGGATTTTATTACATTTGAGCACTTAGTTATTATGTTTATTTCTTCCTTTCAGTGCCCCTCTCATAATACAGGCTAACTTCACCGAATCTGTACAGAACAGCCCAGGCCTTTATTTCGACCCCATCGGAGAGTTAAAAGTGATTAACGGATTCCTAGACGTAATTGTACCTATAGATATATCTTTTATTAAACCTCATATTGACAACTTGAACGGTGTGATAGGCACCTCAAAATTTCTGTGTCGAGAGAGCGAGAGTTTGTCAGTAACAGAATGCAATAACATGTTCCAACCACTTACCACAAGGTATAAAGATATTATTAGAAATTATGACTCTATCTCCCATCTAATCACAAACAAATCCAAGAGATCTGCGTGGTTTGGGGCTGTAGGCACCGTTTTCAAACACCTGTTTGGAACTATGGACCAGGATGACGCTATCATGTATAACAACGCCATTCAAAGTTTACAATACGACCAAAAGGACATTTCAACAATAATTAAATCCAATATTTTAATCACCTCCGCGACTCTGAAATCCCATGAGGATTTTATAAATAAAATAAGGACCAATGAGCAAATATTGAATGACGCTGTTAACTTACTGAATATGTCTTTGAAAAACTTAACTGTAATTAGTAATAAGCTAAATTTAAGATCAAACATTCTGGAGTTAATAAGTATTATTGAAAATAATATTTTGACCTTGTCATTTAAATTGGAAGACATTATAAACGCCATAATGTTTAGTAAATCAAATATTTTGTACCCATCGATAATTACCCCGAAACAATTATTCCATGAATTAGTAGAGCATCATAGATTATTACCCAAATCTCAAGAACTACCCATATCATTAAATTTGAACCATATAACCATTTTACTGAATATTTCAGACATATCAAGTTTTTATATAGACAACAAAATTGTTTTTGTAATAAGAATACCTTTAGTAAACTCCCAGGAATATAATATGTATCACAGTGTGTCATTCCCGGTAGCGCATCACGGTAATGTTATACCGACCGCCTACGCGATGGTCTTGCCCACCACGAAGTATGTAGCATTAAGTAGAGATAAGTCGCATTATTGCAAGCTAGATGATTTAAGTAGCTGTAAGATTCTAGTTAATGGTTTATATGTTTGTAATGTTTATCAAACCTTTTCCACTACGTCACAACCTATATGTGAAACTGAAATAGCAACCAAATTGTTATCTTCTAAACCGACTCAATGTAAATCTAAATTAATATCCGGAAATATGGAAATTTGGCATAAATTAAATAATAATAAGTGGATGTATGTAATTTCGCAAAAATCCAAACTATCTATTGAATGTTATAACAACTCAAATATAT
Organism: Epiblema foenella; assembly: GCA_963556455.1. Classification (NCBI taxonomy): domain Eukaryota; kingdom Metazoa; phylum Arthropoda; class Insecta; order Lepidoptera; family Tortricidae; genus Epiblema; species Epiblema foenella. Next base: position 10,083,849 of record OY747098.1, on the reverse strand, counting down.
TAGAAACTAGTATAATGGGAACAGGCATCTTGACTTTACCCAGTAAATGTACAGCCTATTTCAAGGATATGCAGATTATTGCTAAGAATACTGTTACATTAGACATTAAGCCTATTCAATCAACTTTTAATCTAATCAATGACACTTGTTGTAATTATTTTCAATTAAAGAAACTCCAATTAAATGTTCCCAGCTTACCTATAAAGAAATTGAATCTGGAATCCTTGAAGGATGACGAACACTGGTCACGTGACCAATTATCTACACAATTGGATAAGATAATTACCAAACCCCATATTGTATTATATGGTAATTATTACTCTTATACTACTATCGGAATTATTATTGTATTAGTGTCTTTTGCCGTTTATAAGATATGGAAAAGGTTCAATTGTAATAAGAAGTTCACTTTCCCTCCTTATCCTCCTAAAACATCAACCACACCCACCGAACTTTCTGAACATGAAGAAATTCCGGCACCAAGTCCTCGACTCAGACTTACATAAACTTCACTCATTAAGAGTGTAAGTTCATTCTTACCCCGGGGAGATGTTATGACCTCCACCCTGTATACCTTCTGGCTGACCAAGCATCCCTATCAGCAGTAATCCCTTCCAACCGATCCTAGCTTCTCGACCAAGCCCAGACAACCCTCAGTTGCTCCCGAACCGCGATTCGCGCTATACCTCTAATTCTAAAGGTCATGTCCTTAGGTTAATTAAAATAAGTGTGTGTGTTTTAATAAATATATTTTTTAAAAAGACCTTGGCGGTTTCCATTATAACAGTTCGTACAGTTATTGAATGTTAGAGAAAGATTCTTTCCCGGGATATTACTATTCGATACTTTTTGTGATATTTGAGTATCATTTATAGGCAGTTCTGTAAATGTCGGAGAAGGCATTCTTTCATTTGTAGACCTCCTATGCACTGAATTATTTAGCTCATCATGTTGCTCGTAATTGTCTTTAGAAGATCCTGGCTGAGGTGAAGTTGAGCGCAAATTTATAGCTTCTGTTATTTTATTCGATATCTTAGACTTGTTTGCTACGAAGTCTTCAATATAGCCTTCAGCCACTGCGCTTGACTTCCATCCTCCGTGTCGTTTCAGCATATGGTCAAGTCGGCGCCAGAATCGGCTAAAAGCGTAGCGGATGTTCGCCGAAAGCAATGGCCAGTATATGGATCCGGATTTGGCAAGTTTAGATAAGCTGCAATTTCTTAAGGCATGCTTGAAATTTTGTTTCTCCCTATAACTTGTTTCAAACATCTGCCTCGTTGGTAGTTGAGAAAGAAACGGAACTTAGTTGGCAAATCACCGGGACGAAGGTCTTGATATTTTTGCACAATTTGACCGAATTCTTTCCGGGTATTTGGTAATTTTACTAAGTGTAATTGGCCGTATTTTTCTATGTTCTCCATTGTGCGATTCATGAGTTCAATGCTCCTACATGCGCCGCTTATGCCCAAAATTAGTGCCATCTGCAAAATAATAATTTTATTAACACACCTTGTTACCGATGCAGACTTTTTTAAAGAACACCTACATTAAGAAATATATGTCTAAATTTAAATTGTGGATACAAGCTGTTCAACAGACTGTGCCGTTCATTAAAATATACTTACATCAAGACGATTATAACGAGTACGTTAAGTTAATAATAGCTGTAATGATTTCCTATACCTTTGTTGCCAAATATCATCAGGGGCTTGATTCAAGAAGGTTTCTACTTCATGCGTAGTAAAAAACTTGGACTTTTTGCATTTAAAACCATCCGACTGCCTCTTCAAAAATGATATGAGCCTGGTATAGTTTTTTATAAATCGTTATATGATTTCGTATATCGTTCCTTTGATACTGTTGATAAAAGGTTCTCCACGACAGCTTGCGTCTCTTGTTTTATAAAATCTGGTGTTAAATCCATTTCAGCACCGCTAGAACTCATTTTATTAAAAATTTCAAGTAAATATTTGCACTTTTTTATTTTATATTTCCCGCCAGTTTACTTTTTTTACACCCAGCACGCCATAATGTCAGCCATTTTTTTTTTACGAATTCCTAGTAGTTTAATCTGCGTCGTAAACAACATTTTTAGGTACTTTTTTCTCAAAATCAATTCTCAAATACTTCGTCTAGAAAAATGTAATAAATTAAGAATTAATCGTGCTATGCCTGTACAGGTACTGCCGTTGTTCAATACAACTTCGATTTATCATGCAATTTTTTTAAATACTTTTCTGCTCTAGAGCAGAAATATATGTACCACTTTCAGCACGCCACTTAGATGAAAAATGACTCACTTTCAGAGTATGAGAAATGAAAAAGTTACCTACAACGCACTTGAGATTCTTCTGGAACATGCAAGCTTATGCATGCTTTCCATCAGTAAAAAATAGGTAGCTCTTTAGTTGTGAGATTTTTGAGCCACCAGAGGTAAGTAGAAGAAGAGGAACGCTTTGTTAGAAACCATTTGCTGCCTTTATACCAACTCCACCATCCTGAAATTAATCTCCACCAGTGATCTCAACTCTCCGGAACGTGACCGGACCTATATCTAGGTAGTTTAATGTAAATTCACCATCAAATCGAAATAGTCATTGCCAACACTGCATGAGCACAGTACTGAAATCGACATCGACAACCCTGTAGCATCGCTGACCAATCACAGGCAGCAGGTGGCAATTAAACGCGTAATTGCAGTTTGCGGCGCCCCTAGCTTTATTGGGTTACGGGCCCATCTTGCCGCGCCGTGCACATTTTAGTCTGTTTCAAATTGATTTCGATGCATTTATGCTTAAGTACTTAAGTGTACTGAGAGGTGAGAGCCACTGTAAAGGCCCTAATACTCACGTACGCGACTCGGATGCGAGTTTCACTAGGTACATTTCGTGGTTTGATAGGTCGTAAATTATTAGGTAAATTGGTTCAACCTACCATAATTTGCTTTACGGTTACTGCTATAGACGACTATCTGGATCAACAGACTGTCTTGCTTGTCTTGAACCATAGCTACATCCACACCACTATAATGGTTATCCCCTGACTGACTAGTGCAGCTACAGAACACGCATTGCATCATGTCGGCACCGCACCGAATTACAGCGGGATTGCACGCAGATTGCATTACCGGACGACCGACGGGGGCTGCTAGGGACCAATTAAGTAGCTATTAACTGTGTGATGAACTTTTTTACAAAATTTTCCATTAACTGACGCTTAATAAGTACGGTATAAGCAACAGGCTTCAAAACTATTAAAATTATTAATACGGATTAAAGCACAAACAGTCTATCACGTTCCTGAAAGTTGAGGAATATTGACTAAGTATTTTCTTAGGGCGTATTACAGATAGAGCGATTTGCTGTTAGAAGTCACATTTGCCACATGTCACAGACTAGTTAGGAGATCTATGTGAAATGACATCAAAAACATTGATATGGCTAAAGCGAATCGGTTGGCACATTAACCGATTATTACTGTTATTAGCGATTTCGGCAAGTTACCGGAATCGACTTATATGATTACTAGTTTTTGCCCGCGACTTCGTTTGCGTGAACTTCTACTGACTATTCCTTCCCCTTGGAAGATAAATTCTGCAGGTTAGGTTATAAACTACTTAACTTTGAGAGACTCACTTAAAATTTACTCAAATGTTTTTACGTCTCAAAGTTACAACCTTACAAAGTTTTTATTTATATGAATATACTAGCAGCCGCCCGCGTAGATTTCAGATGGTAACAAAGATATAAAAGAGGTCTGTTTTTTTCTGTCAGGTGTCTGAAGCTATTAATCTTCTGTAAAAAAATACTCAAAAGAAAAGATAAATGTCCGCCATCTTGGATTTGAAAATGGATGTCATTTTCGTAATCGGCACCCCGAGGAACCACAAAGATGACATCCATATCGATTTTAAAGAAAAGTAAATGTCCGCCATCTTGGATTTGAAAATGCATGTCATTTTCGTAATCGGCACCCGAGGAACCTCGGCGATGATACCTATATCGATTTTTAAGAAAACCAATGTTCGCCATCTTGGATTTGAAAATGCATGTCCTCTTCGTAATCGGCACCCCGAGTAACCACAAAGATGATACTCATATCGATATTTAAGAAAAATAAATGTCCACCATCTTGGATTTGAAAATGCGTGTAATTTTCGTAATCGGAACCTCGAGGAACCTCGACTATGATAGCCATATCGATAATTAAGAACAATAAATGTCCGCCATTTTTGATTTGAAGATGCATGTAATTATCGTAATCGGTACCCTGAGGAACCTCTAAGACGACACCCATGTCGCTTTTTAAGAAAAGTAAAGGTTTGCTCCCCGCACAAACTTGGAACCCCTTTTTCACCCCTTTAGGGGAGCAATTTCGCAAAACGCTGAAAAATGAATTGTTGTAATCAGAGAGTCTATATACGAAGCTTTAAATCTCTCACTTCAAAAAAGATTTGCTCCCCGTACAAACTTGGAATCCCTTTTCACCCCTTCAGGGGAGCAATTTCGAAAAACGCTGAAATGCGTTTTTTTATATTTAAACAGAGAGTTATATACCTACGAAGTTTTAAATCTCTCACTTCGAAAAAGATTTGCTCCCCGCACAAACTTGGAACCCCCTTTTCGCCCCGTTTGGGGAGCAATTTAGAAAAACCCTGAAATTCGCCATTAATATATTTAAACAGAGAATCTATATACAAAGTTTCCAATCTCACACTTGAGTAAATACGTGTTTTCATACTACCTTTCATCCCTTGTTTTACACCCTTAGGGGATGAGTTTCGAAAAATCCTTTCTTATCCCTAGCCTACGTTATAAATGTAACCGACTGTGCAAAAATCAACTTCCTAGCGTTAGCAGTTTCGGCTGTGCGTTAATGAGTCAGTCAGTCAGTCAGTCAGTGAGGACTTCTTCTGTTGTATGTATAGATTAGCAAATGAAATGGGCCCTCTTGTCCATGAAAGGAGGCATGTGTCCTGAAGTAGGATGTAATAAGCGGATAATGAAATAAAAGGGTATAATTTATCAATATCTATATGCATATTATGTATGTTGATATTAGGTACTGAGGGGCTACCGCGATCCGAAAACGAACGAAGTTCTAATATCTCCCTCTCTGTCGCACTTGCTAATTCGTGCGACAGAGAAGGAGATATTCGAACTTCATTCGTTTTCGTTTCGCGGTAGCTCCTCTGGCTAAGGGTCGGTTGCACCAATATACGATCACAGGCCGGTCATCGCCAAATATGGCGCTGATAGCTGTCATCCCATAAAAACTTGTATCTTATATGTTTTGTTTTATTAAAGGGATATTGATAGCTTGAATACCATTTTGAAAATAGTTTTTTATAATCACGTAAATCACGTTCAGTAGAATCAAAATACATATTAACTTTAGAAGGGCGTGATGTCGAAGTTGGCGTAGCGTCGCAGAGGTTTTTCGATAATCTGCGCGCGCAACGAAACGTAACTTCAATGGCGCTGTTTATCGCGAACATACCCTGATTTCGCTAGCACAAGCTTCATATAAAACTCGAAAATAAACTTTACCACTATACTGTAGAGTCCAGTTTATAGTAAGTATAATTAGACTGATTCTTGACAATCACGTTACCCGTTCGTTTGGTTTAGTTTAGTTTGCCTGCCGTGAAGTGTAGTGACTTGCAAAAGATTTGAGTTATTTTTGCAAATTACTTGTGTTTTTAATCTAAACATCGTGAATTAAGATCCCACATTCGGCATCGAGATTTTTGAGTATTCAGCTCAGATTACTCCTGATTCTAATATAGGTGATTTAGTATTTTGTCATTGTACATACCCGCTCTTTTGGTTTTGTTTGGTAAATATTGTGTATATTTATAGTTAGTTCCAATAATATGGTTTGTTTTGGTAATATGAGTGTATCACCTAAAGCGTTATTGACTTCGGTACTGTATTAATCGGTGATGTCCTGAATATATCCATATCAAGATTTAGAGGTTATGTTGATTCAAACAAATCAAAATGTTAAGCTTGTTTTCAATTACAGGTGCTTTAAATAAGTTTAGGTTCGTAAAGAAGTAATAATGATGATTTTGTATCTTCTTAATAGCACATCATGGAGTCTGCGGGTGACTGGTGTCTAATTGAGAGTGATCCAGGAGTTTTCACACAGCTTATTAGGAAATTTGGTAAATATTATACCACATATTTCACAGCACTAACAAGTATTTATTTAATTTGCCAGTTCCAATATCAGTACCAAAGTATTTCATATCAATTGTATTTATTCCACAGGTGCCAAAGGTGTACAAGTTGAAGAATTGTGGACCATTGATGAAGGAATTTTTGAGAATTTAAGGTAAGTTCATTGAAGGTGGGTAAACCTGCAACTGCTTTGTGGTGCCCACCTGTAAAAATGTGTCATTTCATTACATTAATCATAGAATTATCTACTTTATTGGAAAATATAAATAGGTTACCTATAGAAATACTTTGTTACAGACCCGTCCATGGACTTATATTTCTGTTCAAATTCTTGCAACATGAAGAACCAGCTGGCCCCGTTGTGTCTGATGACCGTCTTGACAAAATCTATTTTGCTAAACAGGTGAAATATTGGGATTTAGACAAGTGTGGGGAAATAGTGGTAAAAGCTTAGACATGTCTCCCAGAAGATGTGTTCTTGGCTCTCAGAGTTGGACAATTCACAAACAAACTAGACAAGCATATTCTATTTCTGTTAATTTATACAGGTACAGTACTTTTATCTGATGAGCGCGGGTGAGCCATGGTTGTGTGTTGAGCTATACTTGCACATGGTCTATGTGTGCGTAAAGGAGCTATGAGTTGACATTGTCAATGTGTTTGTGTCATAACTACAACCATGGCTAACCTGCGCTCATGAGTTAAAAGTACTATATCACCAATTATTTGGACTGCCTTATAGATTATTTATCTATAAAAGGCTACAGTTTTTTTTTAGCATGAATGATTTTTTCAATTCTTTTTCTGAAAACCATAATAGGCAAAATAAATAATAGTCTTTTTGGTGTAATACAGTAAGAATATTAAACTCGGCTAACCTGCTCATACTTAAACAATCTATGTAGAATAAATTGTCATATGGAAAATGGCTTTTGGACATTGTGAATTTGCATTGAGTTCTTGTGATAATTCAAATTTAATTTGTAGGTCATTAACAATGCGTGCGCTACCCAAGCCGTGGTCAGTCTACTTCTGAACTGCACCCACCCAGATGTGGACATAGGCCCGGAGCTGACAAAGCTGAAGGAGTTCAGTATGTCCTTTGACCCCCGTATGCGGGGCCTGACACTGAGCAATTCACAGACTATACGGATGGCACATAATTCCATGTCACCATATGTGCACTTTGAGTTTGATCAGAAGATGGCTTCAAAGGTTGGTATTACTAATTAGCTTGATATTAATAGGGAGAAGGTTCTGTGGTTTAGTGCTCATGACTTAATTTGATTATTGCTGAAAAAGGAAACTCACTTCCAGGAAAAGTCTGGAAGTTGTACAGTTAGCACGTTTGATGCTGACTTCTTCTTTTTCTTTCTTCTTTTATGTAATTATCAATATGTCATGGTTATATCTACGGCTGAAGTTGTCCTGAATACCAATAAACAAATAAATAAAAATAAAATATACCGATTTCAACTAGTAAAGATATGGATTCTCAGATTCGGCATGTAATTGGTTTGCAAGTTATTTCAGCGGCAGAAATCAGATCGTGGAATGTCCTGGTGCCTGTGAGAAACTCACGCGTTCATTACCCCTAAAGCTCGAGAGAGGAGTGATTCAGGGATCAATACTGGGACCTACCTTGTTCAGCTTGTATACCGCAAATCTTGTAGATGTCATCAAGCATTGTTCCTACCATATGTATGCGGATGATACGCAGATATTCAAACACATACATCCATCCAAGGAAAGCGTAGATATAGCGTTATCGCAAATTAATGGCGACCTTGAAGCAATCGCGGAGTGGTCAGGTAACAATGGGCTAATTATAAACCCGACAAAATCAGTTTTTATAATATTGGGCACTAAGAAGCAAACAGAAAGTGTACGCGCGCTTCAAATTGTTTTGCGGATCTCAGGTTTGCTCATACTAGAGGAGCAACAAGTAAAAAACTTGGGCTTTCTCATGGAGAATCCGTTACGATTCGAAGCCCATATGAATTGTAAAATGTCGAAGTGCTTCGGGGGCTTAAAAACTCTGTATAAATTGAGGCCATATCTGACGAGAATAGTTCGTGAACGCTTGGCAGACGCACTAATTTTGTCTCAATTAGACTACGGAGACATAGTCTACGGGCCTTGCTTGCTCAAGAGAACGGAACGAGCTGTACAACGCGTACAGAACTCTTGCATGCGTTTCTGTCATAACATCCCTCGTCGCGCTCACATTACCCCATACCTAAAGAAATCCAATATGCTTAACATGTCAAACCGGCGGACCTTGAAACTGGCATCAATGGTTTTTTCTTTGAAGCAGACTGGTGTACCTTCGTATCTTGCACGTAAACTTCAGTGGAAACCCAAACGAGACGCGAAAGGTTTGAGAGCTCAAAGTGATAGCACCTTGCTTCCACTGATCCGGCTTCAGGCATTTAGGGGCAGTTTTCGTTACGCTGCCTCTAAATGCTGGAACAATTTGCCGCCCCCAGTTCGGGATAGTAAGTCACTGGAGATCTTCAAAAACCGTTGTAAGGCTCATTTATTGGACTTTCAATAATAATATTGTACAGTTACTAGTTACACAAGTGCTACTGTAGCACTGCTACATAACATTGTATTTAGGATTAAATTCTGTTGGGAGTTACAAGTTAAAGTGCCAGCTCATGCCCACCTACTTAGTATGTAAGTCAATTGCCTAGCTTCGTGTGACGCTTATTTTAGTTCACATGCTATAGTTTTTAAGCCACGAGGGTGGCAGAATAACAGCGTCTGTAGACAAGAGTCTTTAGTGGTCTCTTGGTACAGACACAAGCTGAGCCACCTACCCTTTCAACTGTTTTGTATACTTTCATTTATTGTACCTGTCTTTGTTACCTGTAAATGTATACAATCATTGAATAAACGTCTTATTATTATTATTATTATTATTAGTATTTATTGAACAGAGCTCTTCTTCAGGATGACCCTATTAGTTTGTTCAGAACTAGACCACTAATCTGTTTTTTTTTATTGCATTTATACAAAACTTATTTTTTTTATTACTTATAGGATGACGACGTATACCATTTCATCGGGTATATGCCCATCGACGGGCGCTTGTACGAGTTGGACGGGCTGCGAGAGGGGCCCATCGACCACGGGCCCATCGCCCCGGAGCAAGACTGGCTCGACGTGGTCCGCCCTATCATCATGAAACGGATCAATGTGTGAGTATAAAATATAATAAAACTATTGTTGGGTATACTTATTGGAGCTATTGACAGATCTCGGGCAATTACAATTTGGAGTTTATTTATAGTATGTCTTGTTTTAGTAGCATTTTCTATACAATTCACTAAGACGGGTCTCATGAACAAATACTTGTATTAAGGGTTTTTTAGTTGTCTTCAAACACGGCGTTTCATTGTTTGTTGTGATTTAGCAAATTTCATTGAAAATACTGAAAATGATTTCTTCAGTTGAATATACTGGCGATGTATTGTTTTTTTTTTATGTATGGTCTGGATACTTATCACAATTGACGTTTGAGTGTGTTCCAATAGTATTTTTTTTTTTTTTTTTTATTAAAAATGGGATCGCTCTTGGCCAGCACCTAGCCAGGGGGCAAAGATGAGGCCGACGATGAAGCGAGCTCACCCAGAAGGTGCCTATTCACTCGTGCCTTAAAAAGGTCTAGGTTATATGAGCTCGGAAACACAAACGCCGGCAGAGAAACAATCGTAATCGTATCGTATCGTTCAGAAACAATGCATAAGTAGTAATTTTAGAACACGTTTTTTTCGTTAACGTGAAATTCGCTTATTTATTTTATTGTGTTTGAGAAAAGCACTATACATGCCTCGTCGTAAAAACGGATTCCCGGCCTCATATCACTATCCGGTATATACCCACTTGGCCGGCAATCCTCATTTTCCCGGCCTCTGATGCTATTGTTCATCAATTGGGAAAACTGAGTAACTGAAAAATAATAAATAAATTGAATATTCGGAGAAAACGAGATTTTAACAAACTATGTATAAAGAGGATAAAGTTTTGGAATGAAAACTAAGTAATTATGTACATTACTTACATAAATGTGTAACATCTGTCTTTTGACTGGAAAACCCTAAACTGTTAACTTTAATTGCAGCTACACCGAAGGCGAGATCCATTTCAACCTCATGGCCCTAGTGTCCGACAGGAAGATGATCTACGAACGTCAGCTAGAAGAACTCCTGAACGAGTCACAGATGATGGGCATGCACTCAGACGAGGTTGAAAACGAGATACCCAGGCTCAGAATGCTTATAGAATACGAGGACGTCAAAATGGCCAAGTATCAGCAGGAAATGGCGCGCAGAAAGCACAACTACATACCGTTTATAGTACAGTTATTAAAAATCTTAGCCGAGGAGAAGAAATTGACACCACTGCTTGAGAAGGCGAAGGAGCGCGCTGCGAAAAAAGGCCCGAAGAAGATTAAAGCGTAGGGAAACGAAACTCTTAAGAATATAAATAAAAAAAGATTCTTGATAATATTTAGTTCCAATGCGGGTTTCTGATAAATTGATAACACAACAAAGGACCTTTACACGCCTAACAAACCTGTCTCATTCATTAGAATATAACCAATCAACCCGAATACAATATACGATTAAATTTCATCTTTAAGAGAGTTTCATCTTTGCTTTAATGAAAATGATCTCGTTACTGTAAATATGTTTCGTATGCTACATTTAAAAAGGTAGAAATAAGGCTGCTGCGTTCAACTTACGAGTGATACTTATCGCGCGAACAGGTGATAGAGGCACCGACCTCGTAGAGTGAGAAAAGTGTATTAGCTTCTCAATCTTCCAGGTGTTTGCATAGCTATCACTGGTTTATGATGAAAATGATAGCTAAGAGCAGAAACTGAAATGGTACTGCCGTATGCCTGCCGATATGAAATCTGTTTTTGAACCACAAACATGTATTAAATTCTACTTAACTATACCTGCCGCAATCCTAGCTGGCACTCAGGGCAATAAAAGTCCGCCGGGCTATACAAGAAACACAGTGATTAACACATTGGAGCTTGAGGAAGTTGAGTCGATGATGAAAATAAACGATTGTCTTTGATCTGCTCTGGCCTGGCTGTGTACCAGCTTGGATTGTGGCGGGTATATGAAATATAAAATCAAATTTGACTAAATGTCCCACTGGTATGGGTTGTATTAAATGAATTTTAAATGTAAATGCTTTTTTTTATTTTACCAGTTAAGTTATCCCTATCAAACTTATCTTTGGTATGTATCGAATGAGAGAGAAGGTAGATAGTAATCGATTTATCTGCTTATTGTGTTCGGTCCCTGCATACGAGACCCCTTTGTGTCGGCAACTATTTACTTATCTGATGCCCTAACAACCTATTAAGTATACTGCAGTAATATAATTAAGTTTCATGTGCCCTTCCTGTCCCTTTTAGTAAATGAGCACCAAGTGTTTACTAACCGTGCTTTGAAATGAAGCACTACAATACAAAATTCGCGTTGGGCTGAGTCTTGCCGTGTGCTCTTATTTTAAGAGTAAATAAGACAGATTGCGAATCCTCACAACCCGGCCTAGTCCCCCCATATCTTAGCGACTCTGTCGTATATATCTTACATTATTAAAGCTGTGTATACGCACAATCATGCACTTGTTTCGACAGCTTCCTATTAAACGAGGAGTTAATGGATATTTGTGCAAGTCGTTGGTCGGACGTGTGCCTTCTGAGACGCCCATTCAAAAGAGCGATACTGGCTTGTAGCTGCTAAGTCGTTATCGCTCTATTTACCCTATCGCTTATTTTAAACTGCAATGAAAAAACACTCGAATTGATATGATTCATCTGTGACATGAGTTTAATGAACGGCCTCAAAACTCGACGCAATTATTGCATGTTAACAACAGCAACATCATAGATTTACATGTGTAGTCCCTAAAACACTGTTTATATTATCATTTCTACCTACTGGTAGTACTGATAGAACAAATAGGTAGGGAACTATTAAGCCGTCGTCTCCCGGTGAAAATAAAAACAATAGCATTCTTTTGTAATGGTCCCTGGGATCCCAGGGACCGGTAGACGACGGGATTGAGGCAGATCGTTCTGAATAGTGGGTAATCCATTTGGGCATCAGTGGACTCTCTCTACCAACTTATTTCACAGGTATTCGATAGTTTCCTACAATTTTTACGCATTCAAAGCGTTTCGCCTGACGATTCATGCGCTTGATTGAAAAATCGCACTGGAACCAAAAAAATCCAAACCCAAACTCACTATTCCCACGAAATCTATTACCGCATTTATTCAACAAAGGCGCGTTCACACGCGGTAAACAAATAACGGCGATAAATAATCTGGGGCTGACGCGGGCCGTGTGGAGAGCCTTTAACTCTGCGATGGAGTGCTGTTACACCGCAGTTAGCCTAATTTTTTTTTCATTTAAACCTTGGTCAATTTATAATGGGACCAATGTCAAATATGACCCACATAGAATTTGACTACAATGGTTGGCCTCGATTCCCAAAAGGACAGGGAAACACACGGAACTTAGTTTTCAGTACCAGTAGCACTTGTAGGTTTAAAAATGGAGAACGTAAAATAAATTATATTTCGGTAATATAGGTTACTACTTTTGCTAGCATGGTCTAAGAAAATCTGACAATCTGACAATCCGGATCGTGACACGACCATACGTCACTGTCGACGACACACCTACGTCCGCATACCGTCGAAAGCAAGGCTGATTATGTAAATCGTGTCACACACACTACTAACCGATGCACCGTATTGCCATATCTGGCGCAGTATATTATTGTATCATGGTTGCTAGCACATCAGATACGTAAATAGTTGCTGGTGTTGAGGGGTCTATATTGGAATTAGTTTTTTGTCCTATTTTTGTATTCCCGCCTATAGTTTGTCATAATGATCATATGTCCTAACCTTTTTAGCGCTATTAATGAGTCACCTAATACATTTTGACCGAAGTTTAATTGTCCTACAGAGTTATTCCCTAATATTATTTGTCTTAACGTTAAATGCCCCTAATTACGATTGGCATAAAGTTATTCAATAGCCTTGAATGTGATTATCCTATTATTGTTATGACATGTGACTTTAGGACAATCGTTGGTAGGGATTTCGATGGACACCCGGTTTTGAGGTTCAAAATTCTTCGGAACTAAATTTTTGTGAGAGACCACAGACGAACGCGTAAGTGACAGCAGTAGGGTTCCATTTGGTTTGGACCCTTCGGGTACGCAACCGTAAAAACAACTATTAAAACACTTGTAAAACAGTTACAGTTGAATTGGGAACCACCAGAACTCTTAATTTTCGAAGTCGATTGAAAATAAAGCGTAGTTTTAGGTTAAGTTTCTACTTACGGTGTCACAAAATCCGACGGAGTATTTATTGAAATGCCCTTTGTTTGTTATTCGGGCTTCGCTTTTGTTCCCTGTTAGGTACCCTTCTGACGATAAGTAGGTGACGCCACAGCACAGTTGCGTTAAGAATTTAATGTTCAGTTGCACAAAGCTTCATTTAAGGTATCTTCTATTCTGTTTTCTTTAATTTTATATCAATGTGTTCTACGTACTTAGTTCTGTCACATTCATATTTGAATGCGAAATGTGTTTCAGATTGATCCTCCCTGTAAGTATAAAAAGTCGGATATATTCGAGATACCCACGACGAAGCGCCTTTTTAGGGTTCAGTACTATAATGGTATTGTCTACCGTAATGGTAAAAAAGGAACTCTTATGGTTTCACTTTGTCTGTCTATGTGTCTGTCACATCGCTAAATATATCAAGAACTACTTATGCTATCGATTTGAAATTTGGTATAGTTATAAAGAGGGGTAACCTTCATGCATAAAACATGTTTTTTTTTTAATTTTGTGTGAAAAATGACATGTGAAAAATTATAGGTGGTTCAAAATTTGAGTCTTTGAATATGTCAAGTTTGGTGTCATATAAAAAGGCTTGAGTTGCAATATTTTTTTTTATGTTGAGTCATTTTCGATTCATGAAGGAAAATGTAAAAAAATACCTCTTTTTTCGCTGTTCTATAAATTCTGTCAGATATTTGAGTTACAGTTAGAGAAAGAAAAAAATGGAAAAGTACATAGTGAAATGTGTCTGTTTATTCTATACGTATAGGTACATAAGTTCGAACTCACAAGGGGCTTAAGACATTTGTACCTTGTCGCTTTAATGTCACGTTTAAATTGTCATACTAAATTTCCAACATCTGAAAGCGACAAAGTACCAATGTGTCCAGCCACGTATGAGTTCGACTGTACCTGTCTAAGGAAATTGACGACGCCCTCTTTAATACTTGCATACTTTAAGTATAAAATTAAGTTTTATGAAAGAAATAAGGGAAGAAGTAGAAACACACCAAGATCCACAGCGCAGGTTTCGTCCAACCACAACATAATAGTGTACATATAATGAAAAATTCATTTGTTTTTTATGCACGCTCACACTACGGTGCCTCTTCCACGTCGAGTGTGCACTCAGGCCGTACCTATAAGCCTAATGAATACTGTAAGTGTTCCGACTGTTGGGTAGTCATCTCGTTCGGTCTATTAGCGGCACCTATTGTGAATTTAACTATAACAACGCTTCTATTACGACGCACGACGTCAGTGTCATCCTCAATAACAGCGAATATAATATGTCACATTTTCAATATACTTATTCACAACCCCAATTCCATTCAAACGCCGCATTCGTTTTCATACTTCGATTCACATTCGATATAATATTAGAATAAACATAAACATAGCTATAGTACACTTTTGATTCACTCCAGTGCCCTTTTATCGCGGTCCACTGGGTTGTCAAAACGTATATGGCAAACTACAGCGTCCAATGTAAAATGAGATATCCCACTCCACCAGAGATCTGGATAATAACGGTCACACCGGGGGCTGTAATATCATTTTAAATAGACCAAGTTATGCTGGGTAAAAGTCAGATGGAATCACGGAACCATCGGGCTTGAACCATCGAGCTTGAACCGTTGAGCATCCGTATTGTATGTCAGATCAAGTGGGAACATTAATTTTCTAGCTCCCGCGGAGAGGTCGAGTTGAGTGGTCACTATTAAGTTTTCGCATTTCTGTTAGAAACGATTATAGTCGTGTTTGGTTCTGAGGATTCTTATGTCAAATACAAACCTCACCCGGTTCATAAGAAGGGAATATATTATAGCGGGTAGTGTAGTGATTGAGTAATAATCTAAATAATACTAATATGTATGAGGGAATATACAGCCCGCTATAATTTTTAGATTTAGATACCTTTTAAGTTGATCCTAGAAAGTCGTTAGTAAATTGTTCCGAAATCGATTTTGTTCCAGGATTATATATCTCATATATCAAAAGTACAAGCAGTAGGTATAAATAGTATACTATTAGTATCATAGAAATTATGGAACGATATCATGGTTAAGTACTGCGAGGAATCTCTAGAGCCTCTCCACGAGTCCCGTAATTAAGATGAATCCTGATTGTTAGGCTTGTGAGGAATTGAACCAAAAGTTTGTACGGGGAGCAAATCTTTTTTGATGAGAGAGAGTCATAAAACTTCGTATAATATACAGGGCGTCCCACGGCTATGCCACATGGAGGGAGAGTACTTTGAATATTGTAGATGGAACATTTTACTGAAAGAAGACATTATTTGAATTTAAAAAACAATTTAAACTGCATTCACAGACATTTAAATAATTTTATGGTTGAACTGGGAATCCCTTCATATGGTATAGCCGTGGGACGCCCTGTATATACTCTCTGTTTAAATACAACAAAAATTGTTTCAGCGTTTTTCGAAATTGCTCCCCTGATAGAGTGAAAAGGGGGTTCCAAGTTTGTGCGGGTAATAAATCATTACTTTTCTTAAAAATGGATACGGTTGTCATCGTCGATGTTCGTCTGGGTGCCGATTACGAAAATAACAACCATTTTCAAATGAAAGATGGCGGATATTTCATTTTCTTAAAAATCAATATGTGTCTTCTTTGTGGTTCCTCGGGATGCCGATTACGAATATGACATGCATTTTCAAATCCAAGGTGGCGGACATTTATTTTTCTTATAAATCGATATGGGTGTCATCTTTTGTAGTTCCTCGGGGTGCCGATCACAAAAATGACATGCATTTTCAAATCCAAGATGGCCATCATTTATTTTTCTTAAAAGTCGATATGGGTGTCATCGTCGAGGTTCGTCGGGGTGCCGATTACGAAAATGATATACATTTTCAAATCCAAGATGGCTGACATTTATTTTTCTTTAAAAATCGGTATGTGTGTCATCTTCGATGTTCCACAGGGAACCGATTACGAAAATGACATCCGTCCATACATACCTAGATACGTAGGTACATATATTATAAACATACGGGTCAAGGGCTGAGAAACTTTTTTGTAGGTTAAAAATTACGCTTAGTACGCGGGCGAGTCAAAACCAAACTTACTGCCGGTGCTATACGGGCCACATACTTCCCATAATATGACGAATGCCAAGTTTGCGGTACGACCTCCATTTTCCCGTATCTTGTTCTGACTTTGAAGGTACCTAAAGACATGGAAATTTACTATTTTTAATAAAACACCATTCTGGTCAATAGTCTATATCCTTGTGTATGTACAGCTGCCGTCGCCCGGAGATCTGTGTAATATTCCGAAAAATATAGACGTTTTTCAAAACCCTTAATTTTACGGGAATATACTTCCCTAGCCGCACAGGATACACATACTGCTAGTGATGGGGTGATAAAGGATCGATAACAACTTATTTAAATATGTATAATATTTATTATCATCATGCACGTAAATATAAATACTAATAATAATTTAGAGTAATTTTTATATAGATATCATTCATGTGTCGTATCGATAAGCAATATCAGTAAGAACCCGATCTCTGATCAGATACGTAATTAAAACCAAAAGTATAACCGTAATGTATTTTACTTATTTGTTCAAAATCAACAATGGTAATTGGAATGTCACATGAGATAAAACTTTCATTTTAAGCTACAGTAAAATTAGTATTTTTTATATAGATTTCATTCATGTGTCGTATCGATAAGCAATATCAGTAAGAACCCGATCTCTGATCAGATACGTAATTAAAACCAAAAGTAGTGTAACCGTAATGTATTTTACTTATTTGTTCAAAATCAACAATGGTACCTGGAATGTCACATGAGATAAAACTTTCATTTTAAGCTACAGTAAAATTTCGTATACTTAATATATTTGGGTTGTATACTGCACATCACTATGGTCAACTGAAGCGCTGGGTACCCGCATCTCGGTACGGTACGGGGTTGCCAGTTACGATCAAATAGTCACCGTATCGCACCAAAGGATAACAATTACTTTTTTTTATATACAATGCCGGTGACAAACAAGCGTACGGTCCACCTGATGGTAAGCGGACACCCGCAGCCTATAGGCGCCCGCAACTCCAAAGGAGTCACGTGCGCGTTGCCGACCCTTTATAAAATTTGAGGATTTACTACCTCGAATTTGAATCCTCAAGTACTATTTACTTACAACTACGTACTTTTCTGTGCGTTACGCAAAAATACTCCCCGTACTTTTATTCTTTTGAAATGGAATATATTTGAAATTAGAATGTCGGGAATACAGTTATCTCTTTCTTACGTATACGGGAACATAGTAAAACCACTGACGCACCGAGTGTAAGATAAGCACAGCTAGCTGCCGCACAGGCGGAAAGTCAAATACGGCCAAATGCTTCCCGTAACGCAGCGAAACAAAAAATGCCAAAAACGATCCTAGTTAAGAGCGGAACATTATTAATAAAGTGTAAGTATAATAAACTGCTGAAAAAAAAACTCTTGGGAAATGAAACTATTTCGCTGCAATACATTTCATAATTAACATCAGAGCTGCGACAGATAAACTAGTGGCTCTGTGATCTGTAGACCTCGTAAGTGAGTTTTTTTATCATTTCTAAAATCTGACATTATAAAAAAGATCAATTATGAATATCGAACCTGCTAACAAAATTTCACGAGAAGCGGTTCAAAAATGCGACCTGTAGAGGAGAACAAACCGAAATGCGGACGCAAAAACTTACAAAATCTTTTAAATAAAAATTGTTTTCGAAAATTTTCAAAAACTGACTCGACAAAAAAATTCTATATAATTACCGGACCTGCGGGGTAATCACGTAACTTTTGTACTACCGTTAGGTAGATTTTAATGTCAAATTTTAATTGTCAGCTCATACATTTATACTTCAAAATTGACAGTAAAATCTATCTACCGTTAGTAGGTACATAAAGTTACGTGATTCGCCACTGCTCACAAAATTTCACGAGAATCGTTTGCAAAATGCGACCTGTAGAGGAGAACAAACCGTTGAACAAATATTATGTTTTTTAATTTCCCAAAACTTATTCGACTAAAAAAATCTGTATATTTATCCAACCTGCTCACAAAATTTCACGAGAATCGGTTGAGAAATGCGACCTGTAGAGGAAAACAAACCGAAATCCGGACATACGAAAGCATTTTTGTCGAAGCTGAAGCAGAGACCTTCGTTTCACTCGGTCAATAAATCAAAATGTCATTTAGTCTGTTGCTATATAAATCAAAATAATAGCGCTCTCTTGACAAGGATCATTTCTGGTCGGGCTTTAGTTAACAATTACCCCTAGTTTTGAGAATCTATAATGTACCTGTATAAACCTACATATTTACTTATACGATAAAAGATTTGGATATATATTGTGTGTGTTTTTATCATTATTGATGTCATATTGGTATACAATACTAGTCTGTTGCCCACCTTTCTTCCACGCAATGTCGAACCTAACGAGCCAGAACGAGAGTGCGTAGCACAGAATAACCGAATATTATTATGATATTTATTATATCAGCAATCACCATGTGGAGTATAATAGAATTTCTGGACACAGCCTTAGGCTTATGTCCAAACACCAGAGAAACAAATTACGTAAATACATCTCCTGGACTTTCGGTAATATCGTGGGTCGGAACCTCGGTGAGCTACGTAGCCGTCCTAGCGACAGTGAGACTATTTTATAGAAACACGCCTAAGTTCTGTACTACACTATACTTTTTCGTCCAATCCAATATTGTAGGAATACGTATCTATAGTTTTTTGGTTTCGTAATGCATTGAGGCATTTGCACTTGGAAATAATAATGTCCAAATCATTGGACATTACTTAGAGTTGGTTGCTATTATAAATGTTTAATTAGAAAAAAAGGGTCGTTTTTCTACGCAGTACTCTCTCTGTCTCTAGTATTTTCTGCATGTTAGCTGAATAATTCATATTTTGGAATCTCGAGCTTTATTTGGCTGATTCGTGGATGGGCCACTAAGTCGTCGGGTAACTTTCCTTTTTACATTTTCAGTCACTGAGAAAGATGAGAAGATTAAGTATAGAGCTGAATAGGTATTCTATTTATAAAGTCTAGCTTAAAAATGAGATTGATATTTGGGCGAATATTCAGCGTTTTTACGGCGGTTATTTTACGTCATTGTCGTTTCATTAAATATTGTTAAAGGAGACGATGTTCTGAGTAAACTTTTGTTAAAAGCGTAAACCAATGTCGGGTCCGAGTTTTATTTGATCAACGTTTTCGCCCACAGACTTATAATAAATACAGACGTGACTCGGTAATAATAATACCAGTTCCAAGCGAGAAGGTCATATACAAATCTCGCTAAGTGCGCCAGAGAGATGTGTATCATTTGCTGTCTTTGTCATAGTTCCACTTTTTGTTATTGGGCACAATGTCAAAATCAGCATCGTTGGGCTCAACAAAAGGTAGTCAGAAGTGTCATCTCAAAAACTAACTGAATTAATTAATGTTGTTGTGCATAAAATAGTGCTTTGGGCAACAAATGATATAGATCAGGGTTTTTGTGGTACAGTTTCTATAAAACAATGGTAGTTTGCAGCGTGATCGGCTGTAAAAGCCGCAGAGAAAGATGCGAAGAAAATGTAACCTTTCACAAGTAATTATACTATTTTATACCTTTATCTAAGCGCAATATGTGTTATTTTATTGGTACAATTATGTTTCATTCCAAATCTTGTAAAATAAAGCGATTAATATTGAAATAATAACATTGTTTACATTGGTGATTTTAGGTTAGAAAATTTTTGTCGACGTTATTATCCGCCTAAATTACGTAGGTTGTTTATTGTAAGCTGTCAGAAATGTTTAAATCTGTTCTTAATTTAGCTTCCCTGCAATCCATTTAGGGATACCAGCTAATACGATTTAAAAGTAGCCCAATTATATGGTAATTTAGAGTTCTATAAAAATAACACTTGTCAATTTTATTATGTTTAAATTTATGTAGCAGCAAAATTGTAGTATTTCTTAGAAATGGACAAGCAAATATATAATTTTCTTTTCTAGGTTTCCACTAAATGATTCTACCCGAAATAAGTGGATAGCAGCGGCAGGTCGGCAAAACTGGAAGCCGTCTAAAACAGCTGATTGTGTTCAAAGAATCTCGAATTGCATTGCTTCCGCAAAACACTATCAAGAGTATAAACTCTTCTTCTTCTAATACTTTCTTTTCTGTTTGGCGTGGTGGTCTGAATCACTTATGAAAGTATTAGAAAAGTATACACAAAATTAATATTATTCAAAGGTAAGTAAGTGCCCCGATCAGGTTCCTGAATCTACCGTCCACTCTTTAAAAAAATCTTATATGTATAATAAATGTATGAATGTGTATTTGTTTGCCATTTAGTTCCTTAGTGTAATTATTTTTTCGCCTTACATATATGTAATTGAGTAGTTAAGAAAGTGCATCATCAATTAGAGAACTTCCGTGAGTCGGACATATTGAAATTATCAACATGTTTCAGACCAATACGTCGTCCGTAGTCAATAAGAACCAGTCGCGATGGCAGCTCGTCTAGCACTGCCTGCTAAATAAATGTTGGCGAGGGTCCGTTTACTATATTTCAATATATCTGAGACTCACGGCAATTTTCTAATTAAAATTGCATCTACACACTTTAAAATCTATACTTACACGCCAAACCACTCAAATGTCAGAAAGGTATGGAAAGCTATCTCGCTTGCACAAGCATGACAAGCACCATAAATAAAGTAGGTACATGTTTTGTTAACTCATCGTCTACCGGTCCCTGGGATCCCAGGGATCATATCAAAAAAATGCTATAATATTGTTTATTTTTTCGCCGGGAGACGACGGTTATACCTATTAGTGACAATAACTTGTACCCAATTTCGGAGCATTATACCTACAATAACTTCCACGTAATAATTAACTTATACACTTTAACGAAGTTATTTAGCATGGAATACCATTAAGTAACACTGGGCGCTGAGCGATTCTCTTAACTTACCGGTCATATTGTCGTTATACATGTAAGTATTCTTTTTTCAATTATTTCAAACAAGCAACTTACTTCTTCTATCGCTCATACCAGGTAGACTAGCACAACTTGCTGCCAAGTCGTATCTCGCGCGACTCGGCGATTCCTGTCTCGCTCAAACTGTGTGGAATAGAAAGAGGAGCGTAGATTTTTCTCTATTCGCGTCGCGTCGCAGCGGCAGTTGTTCTAGCCCCGCTGATCAATTACATAATGTCTATAATGAGTCGAATTATACAAAATAAACAGAAGCCATGGGGTAATTTTAGTGACATGGTCACCCCACAGGAGGTATGTACTCTGTTGTCGTCCCTCGTTGCGGCACGCGTATAGCAGCTCTTTAGAAATATTTATACTCTAAGTTTTCGCCGGTTTATCCCAACTTTGGGCAGATAATCTTGAATCGTCAATGACTTTATAAACGAGCGTTTCAAACGCTCGGAGAATCGCCCATTTATTTAAAACTTTTTAAATGGTAACTGTAATAATGTCTGTCAACAGGATTTTTTAAAATTTGTCGCACTTTTCTAATCACAGCTTTCATTAGCCAGATTTCTAACTACTCATACAACCTGCGCCTTTCAGTATTTTTATCCGTAAGCAAACTAAGTTTGCGAGAATAATAGGTTTCGAGATTTATTATCATGCTTGATTAATTTTTGTACCAGCAAAGAACTATAATGTAACTAGCTGCCTTTCCCAGCTTCGCACGGGTACCTATAGCATTTTTATGTCATTTTTTTACTAGCAAATTGATTATGTTGGTAAACTTCATAATGGAAATAATTTGTAGGTATCTTGAAATAACAGGGGCCCGATTTAATATTCATTAAAATGTGACATGCATGTTCCCAGCATGATAATGGGTATGTCCGTGTTCAGAATATTTCTTTTATTATAATTTTCACGTAAAGTAACTATTGGATGCTGGTGATGTCTAATCAAATTGTGATTTTTCCATAAGTACTATCAATTACAACTATTAAGACCGATATATATCGTAAGTAGACATATCTGCCTATTGGGATATTTTCTATCCTCGAACTGCCAACCCTAAAGAACCCTGGGGGCCCCTGAGAGTCTGTAATTTACAACAAATAGCAACTTAGTCATGTGAAAACGAAGGCGAAAACACATGATTTAATTAAAATTGACGGCATGTTGAATTCATAATGAAAACTGATGAATACTGAATGTCGGTATGTATTTTAGATGTTTCAGTTTGTTTTGCGTTTGTTTTCGATGTTTGAGTTCAATGTTGTATTTGTTGTTTGATCATTCGTTTTGGTACCGAAACGGTACCTACTGTCAATATTTAAAGTTATTTGTTTTCCTTTAGATTAGAACATTTTTTCCCTAGAATTATCATATCAATTTCTACCCCCATTTTATTCCCATAAAGGATAAAAAAGTACCTATTATGTGTGACAAATTTTCATATCAAAATTTCATCAACTTAGGTTTTATTTTAGAGGATAAGAGGTACCTATAAAACAATGTTAAATAGGTAGGTACCTACACTTTATAAATTTGTGATTAAGTGCACGTATAGAACACGCTTACTATGGAGAATAATATTCTATTCACTTTATAAAACGTGGAATAAACTAACACAATAAAAGGCAAGATTGTTGAGCATTTCGGTTGTCACTGCGTTGGGGTGCGACGGACACGTGACGCGAGACTGGCCGACACAACGGCGCATCATTTCCTTTCGCTGCGTTTAAAATTACTTGGCCATGATGCCAACAGCGGGTCAAAAAAAAAGTATTGTACGAGTAGTATGTAACAGGTCTGCGGCAAGGTTGACAAGTGTGCCCCAAATAATTTAACCAACATAAGTAATATTAACGCTTGTTTAAAATGCCTTTACATGTTGTACTATTTTCAAAGTCATAAAAATATGTTATTAGTTGCCTGAGTACTAATATAAGTTTGCGTCAGTATTTTCCGTGTCATTTTATAAAATTTGAGAGGAAATTAGGTACTACAAAAACACATTAAGGCGACGTGACATTCAACATGTATTAAGTTTGACGTCCGCCTCTTATTATTATTGAACACTTAATTAAAAAGCCTGTCAACCCAAACTCATTAATTTATCGTCGAAACTGGAGGACGTGGGAAACCCACTCTCAAAATAGGTGCCGACCATAATAGCGGCTAAGCGATTCACGACCTTTTTTGATTCACGTCACCACTTGTTCGACGTCACTATATAGTAAGCTTCGTTACAACTAGGCGTGATCGGAACTCCAATATGTTGGTTCTTCTTAAGCGAGTTGAGGGGACGTGTTTGTGAATACCCATTGTGGGTGAGTGGGTCCAAGTTGGTGCGAGTCCGCGAAACTTGCCGGTCTATTAAAACTTCCCCTGCTACGTTGTGCATTGTTGCTAAACAAACTGTAAAGTTCACTCTATAATACATTTTACTTCGGCTTCAGGAAAGTATTTTTAAGGTATTTGTCATGGATGCTAAAGATAGGTTATAGGTCCGTGAAAATTTTAGTATACAGGTATTAGACGATATATTTAACTTGACATAAAGAATAGGAACGGGTTAACTCATCCACTATTTAGGTATTCTCGTAGTGCTACACCGTAGTCCGTAGCAATTTAATGTCCATTATGTAGCGAAAAGCATCCGTAGTGCTTTGACGATTTAGTTAAAGCCAGAAGGCAAAGCGCATGTACCTAAGCAATCAATCAGTAAACTAAACTGGGCGAAATTAGGGATACCCAGTCAATGGAAGATATGTCCATCACTTTAGATTTGCCGATGACATCGTGCTTTTAACTGAAAGCATTTCGGAATTACAATATATGGTACGCACATTACAGACAGCTAGCAGAGAGACAGGACTCGAAATAAACTTCAACAAAACGAAAATCACGACGAATAGCATAAAAGTTTCACTGAAAATAGAGGACACCGCAATAGAATACGTCCATAATTACATATATTTTGGCAAACAGATCTCGTTCGACAGAAATAATAATGATCAGGAAATTGAAAGAAGAATCAAGATTACCTGGAACAAGTTTTGGAGTTATAAGGAGATATTAAAAAGTACATTAGCGATTAAGTTCAAAAAACATGTCTTGGATACATGCCTGCTTCGATCGCTTACATACGCAGCTCAAACTTGGAAATTAATTATACTCAAAATGAGGAATAAAATTAAAACATGCCAGAAACGTATGGAGCGCAGCATCACAAATATTTAAAAAATCCCAGAAAATCCGCCATAGCATAATTAGAAGTAAAACAAGAGTTATAGATGCACTCAGATATGCGAAGAAATTAAAGTGAGAATGAGCAGGACACGTCGCCAGGATGCAGGATAACAGGTGGATAAATAAAGTGACGAGATGGCCCTGGCCGCTAAGCAAACGACAGAAAGCACAACCTTACATGTGTTAGTCTGATGACATAACAAAGATTACAGGCACAAACTGGATACAGAAAGCACAAGGCAGAACTAACTGGCTTACTCCGGAGGAGGCCTTTACCCGGGTAGGGGTTCTTGCGACATGAAAATATATATTTAATTTGGTATAATAAGATTAACATACAAACTAGACATTTAATATTTTTGACATTGAATGAAACCTAATATGTAAACATTGCACTGATTAGCAAGAAATAAAAGGCTTTTTTATTTTCATTTTATTTTATTTAGATGGTATGGTATATATGGTATAAGGTAATAGATACTAGTACCTATAGGTTTTAGGTACCTACCATCTCTATAACCTCGTCCTTATTTTCAAAATTACCCCTAAAAGTTCAGATCCATATTTAATCACTCAATCGGAACTCGGTTATCATGCTAAAATATTTTATCACAGTGTAAATTACAGCCGTACTGTGCTGTAACTTTTTAATTTTTCATCGCGGGCCCGAGGCGCCAGTTTGGGTTCCGCACCAATCTGCTTGATTACTTTCCGCTACTTTTGTTTAAAGATTGGAAACTTTACGTGAATATATACGGAAAAAGTAGTGAATTTTAAAGTTAGCTTTAGTTCGGAAGTTCAATTCCCCTGAATTTTGCGAGGGTTGGATAGGTATTCTGGATTAGTTTAACTTAACAGGCTGGGTTTAGTATTCCAACATTTTATTAGAGTTATTGATTTCATTTCAATACTTACATTTTCTTCGTAGTAAGAACTTAGAGGTAGGATATACATATTTGAAGTAACCTTATGAATGTTGTCACGACGCATCGCGGACATACAAACAATAATATTTCCACATTCGGCGTCGCATTTCCACAGGGATATTGGATGCAATCCAAACGCGCGTACATCGTGCCGGGAAATTAAGATAAAATCTCGGAGCGAGCTGCCGCTCGTTAGGGGTTGGCCCGGGGGCCAGCTGCGAGCGTTTTCGTCATGCAAAGTCAACGCTATGTTATGTTTGTCATACTATTGACGTTAATCACATAAGAACGTGTTTCGCGTGGCGAACTAATGGGCGCGAAATACATATTATAATATTTTATGCAACGGGTTACGATGTGAGTATTGGCGAACATTGCAAGTAAAGATACTACGAGCCTTTTTGGACCATACACCGTTGTGTACAATACTTTTTCTACGACTTGTTTCAAATAAATAATTGTTAACCTTTCCAGGCGCCATATCTTTCCCTTAGTAATTATGCAAGCATACCTACGCAATGTTTTAGGAATGATGTAACTTACTTCGTGGATTTTTAATGAATCGACGTGCCGTACAAATTTTCTACACGAACACAAATATAATCGTTTTATTTAAATACTGTTAATCGTTTATAAACTTGCAATCGTTTATCAACATGTTTTGGTTTTTAATTGGAAATTTCGTGAGAAATCAAAAATATGACACTTTCATTATTTTATTTTTTTTACTTTAATTAGCTGGACTAAACTAATTTCGAATCCGGTCTAAATCCGACCTGTTTTTAAAACATTTATAAGTATGTCTGGAAATAGATATGAATTTCTTATAATGTAACACAAAAGACGTTAAATTTATTTATATTATGTAATGTAATATAATTATTTATATATAGTAAATAACATAATATGAAAAAAAATATATAGCGAAGTTGCGTTAAGTTGGCAACAGTGACATTAATATTAAGTTTGACTTGAACGTACCAAAGAATGACTACTAAACATAGTAACTGTAGTAGTCTGTGGCACCTATAAGCGTATCGTTTAGGCGAAAAAAAACGATATTAATACGTATTGTTTTAGGGAATAGAGATTATAAACTTTTCTGCAAACTAATTTCGTATGTTTTTATATAAGTGTTCGTGACTATGTAAATTACAGATAAAAGTACAGGTTTAGAGAAATTACTTTAAAGAGATGTTAAAGGTCTTTGACTACTACTGTTTCAGAATTTCAATCTAGTTCCATCTCGTATGGTATAGTGCGGATCTTTGGAATACTTATTCTTCCCCGTCCGCATTTGCCAGATGTCGTGGATGACATTCGTTTTGAAAATCATTTTACTTTCGGGTAGACAGCTAAAAAATACCTGTCATCAACAAAGTCGCTGCCGCCGGAGACTTGTGTTGCATCGTTAGTGACTACGTTCACTCGTATTTCGCTGAATTCCAGAATCCCTAGCTCTGTGTTAATTCTGTGTTACACTAATGTTTTTAGCTACAACACCTCTACGTCCTATTTTTTTAGTCTAGAAGTTTCTAATCAAGCTGAATCGAGATAATGACCCCTCTCTTTGTTTTGCAGCTGTAATTTTGTGCAACAAGGTTTTGAAAGTTTAGGAAATTGTTTGTCAGTCGTAAAATGCTTAATTGTAATGAAGGTTTTTCTGCGATATTTCCGAAATCCGACTTTTCGATGCCACAAAAAATGCATAGTTTTTTATTACATATGAGTGACAATAGTTGACACCTATTGTTAACTATTATTAATGACATAAGATTGAAAGAAGCAGGTATTAATTCCAACTTTTTCAAAAGTTGCTTCGGATTTAAAACTCTCTGTAGAAAAATGTGTGTGTGTGTGTGTGAGTCAAATGAATACATGAATACACTTTGACTTGTGGCTCTAAAAGTTTTATCACAAATCTCACGTATTGTCGTTTAGAATAACCAAATTTGAGTTTTAGTACCTATAGACTTTCTTGTCAATCTCGCTAAATTGTCGAGCAGCGTTGAAGGTTATATGAAGGGTCCCTGTCTATTTCGATTCTCGGGTCCGATCGTTAAATATTACTCACGACTAAATCACACGGGTATTCGGACTGGATCTGAGGACTACAAGTACACATACCTACACGGCGATATTAAACAAAACAAAAGGTAATCTCTAAGAGATCAAAGCACAAAGACAAAACTAAATGTGTCCACTGGCTAAACATACCCGGAATATTTATTTTCGTCTCACTAGCTCGGAAAGCCCTTGTTTATTATTTTTCTACTTCTGTACTTTTTTTCGCGACTTACGTAATCATGAACTCGAATATAAATACGTACTTTATTTATTCTGTAAAAAGTCTATCTTGTCTAATGCCCAAAAATACATTCCTTACACTACTCTAATGAAAAATTAAAGCAGAGTTGGGTGCCACAGACTACTTCAAATACTATGTTTAGTAGTCATTCTTTGGTGCGTTCAAGTGAAACTTTTATGATTAAAATCAGTGCTGTCAACTTAACGCAACTTTGCTATAATTTTTATGTATTAATTAATGCATAATACATTATTTACTAATATATAACATACATTTATCATCTTTTTTGTGTTGTTTAACAAGTTTTATCTATTTTCGGATATATTTATGAAAACGAAACGGTTCGAAGATTCGATCCGGATTTGAATTCAGTTTAGGTTGGATGCCAAGTCTGGCAAATTAAAAAAAAAACATAAACAAACTGTTATATTTTTGATGTCTCACCAAATTCCTAATTGAAAACGAAAACATTCAAGCTGATTAATAATTATATTACTTTAATAAACCGTTTTTTTGTGTTTATAAAGAAAATGTGTAGGTACGTTGATTCAGTTAAAAATCCACGATGAAGTTACATAGCAATACTGATGAAATTTCATAGGTAAGTTGCACAATTACTAAGGAAAAATATGGCGCATGAAAAGTCTGAAAAATACTTAATTTTTATTTGAAATGAAGTCGTAGAAAAAGTATTGTATGTAATGGTGTATAACTGATATAAAAAGGCTCGTGGTGTCTTTACTTTATCCATACCACTCGCCTTTTTATACCTTTCTTATACACTAGTTGCATAATATACTATTAAAACAGAACAAAACTGCATGTTATCCACAAGAAGAGTGCAAAGAATATTTGAAATCCGAACGTGCTATTTGTAACTTTTTTAAACAACTCGCTTCGCTCGCTGTTCAACCATAGAATCCATTCGCTAGCTCGTAGTTCAACCCTAGAATCCATTCGCTAGCTCGTGTTTCAATTCCACACACGCCACCCACCACCACAAACCACACATCCACCATCAAACTGCGGTCGCCAACCCGCTTGCCAAGCGTGGCGACTATGGCAAATCCCCCCCAAGGGAAAAGGCGAGCCTTGGGGGAGGCCTATGTTCAGCAGTGGACGTCTTTCGGCTGAAATGATGATGATGATGATGATGATGACTCGCGGTTAAAATACAACTTTGCACCCTTGTATAACAAATAACTATTACTGGTTTAACACGTTAACCTTTCTACCACCGTATCGCGAAGGAATTAATGGAACATTGGAAAACCTTGTGTGGGATCTACTTTTCCATTTATATCTCTGTGGTAATGTACGTTCAGCGTAATGTCTATGTGGTTATGGGCATGCTGTACCTGATTATGATGTATCCACATTAAACATAATAATGCGACGTAGAAATTAAATATCCTTCTGTTTACAAACATGTGCATGTGAGGGTGAGGGCCAAATTCTTGGCACATAGTTAAGGCATTTAATATGACTACATATCAATTGATTCATACATACAATTTATATGAGTAACTTTCATGTCACAACGTAATCTAATATAAGTTTATTAAATGCCTTAACTATGTGCCAAGAATTTGCTCCTCACCCTGATAGGTAAGAATGTATTGGATTAAGTTGTGGTTGGTTGATAAATAAATAGATGAACATTGACCGATACAGTACCTCCCTGCAATCTTCTTTATATGTAAATACGAATGGAAGACGTCATTTATTTATTTATTGTAAACGTATTAGCAAATAATAGATGTTTGTACGGCGGACAAAGAAATCGTTCGCTCAATAAGTTGATATAATACGGTCGTCCCGTATAAACCACAAACCAAACATTCTACGACCTACGCATGTCCTATATTTCGCAAGACATAGTGCGCCCAATAAAGTTGGCTAAAGTTAGCTGCTTGGTACAAATAAATTGATTAGGTATGAGTATAAGCAATAAAGTACATATTCCTATACATACTTTATTGAGACCAAAACACTTTTTCTTATCCCTGTTATCCGCAAAGAAATAGAGAAATATGATCTATTTCGTGAACACAAGGGGTACATGCCTTGCCTTGGTCTGGAGGTGAATTTAATTCGTCAGTTCGGATCCAGTTATTATTATTTTATTTATTTATCAAGCTGGCAACAAACATTACAAATAAACAAAAGCCCCGCAAAACTGTTAATACAATTTTTCTGCAGGAAAACTTTACGAATTAAAATCAATAATATCACAACTTAAATATCAATAACAACTTCTTATTTAAAAAAAAATCACTAACGTCTTCATTTAAAAGTAATCTATGGCAGTGTATCTAATAAATGCTTTTTTAACTTTCTCTTAAAACTACTCGTACGTATATTTTTCTCGAGGTGGACGTCCTATGGTGAGCTGTGGAGAATATATGGCAGGCGTCTTTTTAGTGTCCTGTCTCCGTAATAGTTTTTAATCCTAGGCACATTAAACTTACCCGCGGTCACCGACCTTGTACCATGTTCGTGGGTAGTTCTATACAGGTTATACTCCTGGCTATCATAGTTGTTAATAGCCAGGAGGTATGTATGTATTAAAGTGACAGGAAGTATTTTACTAATTTCGAACAGTTTTCGGTGCTGTGACGCTGCTGCTGTTAACGTGCATCAGATAGCACACTGGACCACATTCCGACCCCTGCGGAACCCCGAACTCGACGGCCACCTCATCGATAAGCACCTCGCCCACTTTAACACGATAAGTCCGAGACATCAGGTAGTCGCGAAACCAGCCCTTCAGCGGCTGTCTAATGCCACACTCGTCCATCCCATTTAAAAGCGTTTCAGTCTCTAGCGTGTCAAAAGCTTTTTAATAATCGTAGGATATAACAATTACATTTTTTAATTTTTTAAATGAGTATTTAAATTATTAATCTTCTGTAAATTTAGCCAATATAGAGTATGTGGTCCCTTACCATTTTTGAAACCCGTGTTGACACTTAAGGATATAGTTGTATTGAAGGTAATCTCCGATTTGATTTACAAATACACTTTTCCATTATTTTTTCTACACTTGTCAAAATTGCTATAGGCCTGTAGTGAGAACATTTGCTGGTCACCTTTTTTATGGATTGGACGAATGATGGCTTCTTTCAATTTATTTGGGAATATATTATTTTTAACCGACAATTTGATTAGATTAGCGATCACTGGACGGACTTTATCAACTAGTAGCTTTAGGTTCGATATGCGCACGAGGTCGCTGCCAGGCGCCTTTTTTGCATCCATGCTCGTAATCACTTTTTTTACTAATTTGCTGTCCACTGGCTGGCACCTTATGCTCATGTCCGACCCACTGACGTGTGTGCCTATTCAATCACTTATCCGTAGCTACATGTTTAATTTGCTTTATATCATTCAAAAAACTATGTGCAAACGTATCACATATTTCTTTCGTGCTACCCCGGTTGCTCATGCTATTGAATATGTTATTATCTATTCCTAATAAACTGTTTATTTTGTCCCAAATTCTCTTTATATTCTTATTACAGTCTAAAATACATTGCCTGTTGTATTCGTTCCCACATTTTGTGATAGCCTTATTACATCTAATTTTATATCTTGAGTATTCCAGTCTCTTCATCAAATTTTTAGGGTTATTACACCATATCATATCATATACAGTCTGTCTCTTTCTAAAATCATTGTTTTTAATAGTTATTTATTCAGTTTTTATGTTTAGTTCTATTATGTCATTTCAACGTGCAACACGTGTACGTGCACGCTCGCTTCTACGCGAGCTAAGCTAACGCTCACAAACATAGGTAGTTACACATCTAGACTAACCAGATTGGACATCAAATAATAATATCACTACCTAGCGAGATGGTGGTAAGTAACTTTGTATAAGGGTGACAGAAAGAGACATATCGTTTGTTATCCTTGCAATAGTTTCACTTTTTTTATCTGGTACAAAAATTTGATATGGCTTTGTCGCAGACAAACGGTTATCCGCCCAAGTTAAGGAGGTTACTCGTATTTACTTATGGTGAGTGGTCACCCATTTTAAACATTTTAATCTTCTTATATTCGGTCTCCCTTGATGGCACGCTTATAGGATCTCTATAGAATCTTTACTCTGTGGGTACACATACTATTGCAATCACATTGCGATGGAAAGTGATGAGCCAAATCACCATGGGATGTGATATTTTCTTGTGCTAACACCGACTTTATACTTAAAACTAACTAAAAAAAGGTATGTATTTCGTATTTAAATATGTATCTAACTAACTTAGGTGTGTTTCAGGATGAGTCTGGAAGTAAATTTAAGTGGGATTA
This sequence comes from Epiblema foenella, assembly GCA_963556455.1. Lineage (NCBI taxonomy): Eukaryota > Metazoa > Arthropoda > Insecta > Lepidoptera > Tortricidae > Epiblema > Epiblema foenella. Next base: position 10,051,435 of record OY747098.1, on the reverse strand, counting down.
AAACTGTAAACCTCATGTCATTTAGTTAGCGTATATAGTTGCTCTGCGATGAGTGTTGGACGTGCCATGAAATAATTATGTTTACTTACCTAACTTACCCTAATTAGAATATCGAGGTGAACAAATAAGGTTTTGGCACGACTTTGCCTCTTTCAAAGAAGTTGAATATGCTCAATCATCTTGTTCATTGTAAAACATTTTTATTGTGCTTTCCTCCAAAATCTTGGCAGCTACTACATTACATCAAAATAAAACATCCCATTGAAACTATCTACATTAAAAAGCCCTCATTTACTTTAAAATTGCCTTCTTTTGGCATCGCTCAAGAGGGTCTATTTGACCAACCTTTAGAATTGGAAACGGGTTAGTATTTGTCGCTTATTTGTTCTTGCAAACATACGGTGTTTCAAACTATCAAACGGATCCACAGATTCGGGTGCTATGTTTATCACGTCGTTTTTTAGGGTTCCGTACCCAAAGGGTAAAACGGGACCCTACTACTAAGACTCCGCTGTCCATCAGTCACCAGCCCCTATCTCATGAACCGTGATACTAGCAGTTAGAAATTTTCACAGATGATGTATTTCTGTTGCCGCTATAATCACAATTTTAGAAAATAGAAAATAGAATGAAATAAATATTTAGCCGTTTTTATAAATAATAGTACGGGACCCTTCGTGCGCAAGTCCGACTAGCACTTGACCGGTTTTTTTATTATTTTAGTTTAGGTTGTAACCAAACCCTTTAGTCCCTATAACTGTTTTAAACCACGCGTATACGATTTGAGTTTGTCAGTACGAGTGTTCGCGACAAATAGCAAATAAACTCCAACACTACACATTCAGTCAAAGGCACTCCTAGACATACGAGTATAATCGGTATAATCCCCTGTTTTCGTCTTTGTTCTCAAGAATCTTGGAACGGACTGCTAATCCGACGGAAGCTGTTGCAAACGAAATCACCAATTTCTTACTAAACGTTTTCGCGAGACGCTGGACCACCGCTGGACCTATCTGCCCGAGCTGAAATAGATTAGGTATGTAATGCATCTTGACTGTTGTGAGAAAATTTTGGAAAGTACTATTTGAAACGTACAGTCAACTAATTTGATTTTTGGGCCACTTTGTACGGTTGTCACAGTGAAAATCAATATAGAAGCCGCTAGAGATCTCATATACATATTAACGTGACCGTGACTGAATGAGAGGTCTGCATGTTATTGCATACAATAAGCAGCGTCGTAAACGAGTATATTCTAGCCCCCTTGTTCGTAATCGTTCCTCAAGTCCCTTTTAGAAGCCGTCGTCTTCCGGCGAAAAAAAGGATGGAAGTTTGTATGGAAGGGCGATGACTAGGTAAGAGCCCGATATAAAAAAGATTCTATCGCCATGAACGAGTTCTATGCAGACGAAGTGGCGGACAAAAGCTAGTGAATAGTAGATTGTTTGACAAGGGTCTAAAATAAGCCATATTACCACAAGGTGGTTATTTTCCTTTCCAGTTTATTAAGTGAGGAAGAATTGGTCGAGTGGTAATGTGGATTTTAGACCAGAGTTATAAACTCTACTTTTCACTTCGATTGCGAGAAAATAAATAAACAACGACTATCCACCCACAATTAATAATAAAATACAATGAGTATATAGCGGCAACTTTTTTTAACTGTTTTGGCTCAGATACATAGTGGTTGAAATAGGGACGAAAAAAAACCTAATGTTATTAATTAATAGTTAAATTAGTTGAACAAAGTATGTACCGAAAAGATACCGATTCCGATTGGGTGCCGATGTGTTTTCTGATGGGTGGATTTAATATGGTGAAGTATTTTGATTGCTCAAATTAGAATGTATTGTAAATAATAAATATGTGTTCATATTTTCCCTAGGGGTTAAATGTACTACTTTAGGCCCTCTTGATAAGCCTAGTATGACACAGTTTTCGAGCATGAGAAGTGAAAAATATATTTTACGTAAGCTAATTTTAAATTTAATATTCTCAAATCAGTGGCAGAGAAAAGAATGGAATGGCGATAAGTCCACCAACAAGAGCCCAGCTCTTAAATTTATGATGATGATGATTCTTAAATTAGTGTTTATACCTGAAAAATAGCTTACGTAAAATATAAATAGTTCGTAAAAATATGAATAAACAAAAATACAATACAATATCGTGTATCAATATTTTTACTCTTTACAATTACGAGTTGTGTATTTATTAGAGATGCGCCGAATATGGGTTTGACCGAGTACGAACATTCGGTCGAATATTCGGTCCAGCAGCTACCGAACCAAATATTCAGCTGAATTATTTTGGGTTTTTCAAAAATATACGGTAACAGCGCATATTATTATTCCAAGGGTTGTTCTTTATAACAAGCTGCTGTTAAAGGTCATCCTTACGAAATGTGAAAGATATTATTCTCCAAAAATATACGGTCCGGAATAAGTCAGCCTGATCCCACAGTACCGTACGTATAACTCCATAGCGTAGTCATTTTCGAGCCCACTGACCCGCATGATGTTATTTATCTACTCAAACGACAAAATCCGATACCTTAATATAAACAAATTATTCGTCATTCGAAATAGAATCTGGCGTTATTAAATATTCCTTATATTGGATGGACTGCTTGCAGGAACAGCTGATTGTTTATTTAAGATTGAAATATAGTAATTATGTATGTTATTTGACTATTTACACTTTTCGTTCGTTTATGTTGGGAGTTTGTATTGCATTTAAATACATAATGTATTTACCTCGACAAGTGTTAAATGAAAGTCCATATTTCCATTCAATACCTGTATTATGAATTATCTCAATAGTATTTTTGTAGAATCAGTATGCTTATTCTGCATTATATTAATTTACAACGTTATAACAACAGTTTTAACAATAAAACAGTTTTAATTGCTTCAAGAAGCCTCCATAACTTTTTTAATTTTCCATCTGCCAAGGCGACCGCGGAAAAGGCGGCAAACGGATTAGTTACCCATATCGGCCACCGCTCCGCGGCGCCACTGTCTAGGTGTACACGTCATCGGTATCGCCACTGTTTAAAACTTAACAACTATGATACGATTTAAGGATTCTGGCGATATCGATGTTTGAATCCCTTAATTTGTTCGTATACTGGGTAATACATAGAACAATAGACAACCTTATTTAATATGGTTCTAACACAAGGCAATAATTCTGGGAACCATAAATCACAATTTTAAGAGATAAATAAAGATTATTAAATAAAGTACAATTAGGAACGCTAAGTTTTTTGGAGTGATCCATATTATTGACATATTTTTTATTAATAGTAGATTTATCGTAGACCGTAGACAAAATGGCAAAAACGGAATCCTTATAGTTTCGTCATGTCTGATCTGACCGTCCGTCCGTATGTTGCAGCCGATTTACTTGGAAACTGTAAGGAATACAATTATGATATTTGGTGGGAAGGTGTATTCAATAAAAAAAACAACCCCCAGTTACGCGTAATCAGTTAGGCGTGTGGGGTATCTTTGAAAAGGCCGTAAAAATGATATAGAGGTTTCTAAAAAACTTTTCCATTTAAGTCAACCGTTGGTGAGATATTAGCAGAGAGAGAGTCGTAAAAAGTGTCCCCCCCCCCTCTAATTTCAAACTATGAAGTTTAAGAGCGCTTTAATAAAATGTAACAGGTCCACTAGCGCCACTCGTAAATAATTGTGATTATTTAAATTTAATGATATATAACTAAAAAAGGGGGCCGCTACGTACTGTAGTTTGTATTTTAGTACTTTTTGAATGCATCAAACTAGTTTTTACGTTGTTAGATTCGTCTCTCTATGAGCTCAAAATTAAAACGGCCCGTCGATATATCAAAATTCGTAATTATTGTTCATCTGAATTATAAAATATTTTTTCTACTCCTGTACTTTTTTTCGCGACTTACGCAATCATGAACTCTAATATAAATACATCCTTTATTTCTTCAGTAAAAAGTCTATCTAGTTTATTGCCCAAAAACTTACCCTACTTTAATGAAAAATTAAAGCGGGTGCCACAGACTACTACAAATACTATGTTTAGTAGTCATTCTTTGGTGCGTTCAAGTGAAACGTTTATGATTAAAATCAATGCTGCCAACTTAACGCAACTTTGCTATAAGTTTTATGTATTAATTAATGCATAATATACTATTTACTAATATAAAACATACATTTATCATCTTTTTTGTGTTGTTTAACAAATTTTATCTATTTTCGGATATATTTATAAAAACGAAACAGTTAAGATTCGATCCGGATTTGAATTCAGTTTAGGTCAGATGCCAAGTCTAGCAAATTAAAAAAAAAGACAAACCATAAACAAAATGTTATATTTTTGATTTCCCACCAAATGCCTAATTGAAAACGAAAACATTCAAAACTGAATAATAATTATATTACTTAAATCAAACGACTTTTTTACGTTCATGAAGAAAATCTGTAGGTTCGTTGATTCTTTTAAAAACCCACTAAGAAGTTATATAGCATTACTGAAGAAATTGTGTAGGTAAGTTGCATAATTAGTAAGGGAATAATTAGTAATGGAAATGAAAAGTCTGAAAAATACGTAGTTACTTTTTATTTGAAATGAGTCGTAGAAAAAGTATTGTACGCAACGGTGTATAACTGGTATAAAAAGGCTCGTGGTGTCTTTATTTGCGATGTTCGCCAGGGCTCACATCGCAACCCACACAACTCGCCTTTTTATACCCTTCTTATACACCAGTTGCGTAATATACTAGTAAATATTATGACGTGTGTATGCGTAAAGATATTTATTATAATACCTATTAAAATAGGTCAGTCAGTCCTTGTTTACAGAAGCATGCACAATCATATAACCGTCGTAAGATTAGGAATCATAGAAAATTGAAGACATTACACCTACCATCCTATCCTGGTCATGTGAACATAGTCAAATGATTTTTACAGTTCATTTGAAGCAGTGATAAAGCAGAATCGTTGCGTTTTGAGTTTCTCTTCTCCTGATTGATGACAACCCTTTATCCTAGTGTTGGCGGAAGTTATGACATTAATCAACGTCAATCGAGATAGAGGGCATTGCACTGTTTATAAGCTAAAGTCAATATTGGATTGAAGGCTGTTTTATAAGAAAAATAAATCGCTTTATCCAGAGAACTTGACACTATTTTTTGCCTATCAGTTACTTTTGCTTTATCTGTCCAATATAAAATATTCTGCCGGGTAATTATAAAACTGTTAAAACACGCGTCTGCCATTAGATCTTCTCATCGACCGGACAAAGAACATAGTTGCCATCTTTCTTTAATTGGAATTAATATAAGGACAGAATCTAGGTAATGTATAAAATTCATTAAAAATTCTCGTGAACACAATTTAGGGCAGTGCTATACGCTTTTTAATATTAATTATTAACTTATTCATTCATTCTGAAAAAACATAAAAGTTAGAAACCTAATTCACAGCGGCCCGCACGGAACCCTAACGACCTAAAAGCCGAACACAATTCTGTCATCATCTTAACCAGTTTTTAAATTTTCAGAAGGCACTTATGGCGTGAATTTTTCAGAGCCTACTTAAGAGTTCCAACGAGAAACACCTGTCGTAGATACTCAGAGGCTTTTGAAGATAAGAATAACTTGATGTGGCTTTAACGGGTGGGTAATCATGAAATAAACACGTTATTATTTGTGGTCGGATATGATTACTTAATTTTTGCCTTACTGTTGAATGGAATTGATTTGTACCACAGCAGCGTTGTAACACGAGGATATCACGCAAGCGATACAACCCTGGTTAGATATTACACATTAAATTTTATTTACAGGAAGTGGGAGACCATCCTATGATCCTTATAAGTAAAGACCAGGTCGGGGTTGTAAACTCGGCCCCATTGTGCAGATATGAAAGAGCTTCTGGTTTTTTGCCGTGCACAAGAAATGAGAACATTTATATCTGTGTAGCCCCAGGAAGTATGATGGTTGTTTGTCTTCCATATAATTGATGAGGTTGTTGATATTGTGTAGGGACGCCTGGCCGAAAACAGGCGGGCTCTCGATCTGTAGTCAGGATCATTCAGCCCATCTCCTCAAAGTCTGAGTTCAAGGTTAATGTCCCGGCGGCGCTTCCACATCAGCTTCTTCGAGTCTTCCTACGTATTCTACTCCGGATATCAGCGCTCCAGTAGCAGGCTTTGGCGGCTTTTAGGTGGTTTATTGATATTACATACCTTAATTTTGCCTAATTTGATTCTGGTCACGGCAATATTCTCATGGTTAATACTATTTTGAGATGGTAGTAGTGGATTCAAAAGTTTAGTAATGAACATATTATTATGTTGCTGTACCATATCGAGCGTGGCACGTAGCTGCGATTAGGTTATAGCCAGCGAGCTGTCTATGGCTTATGCGGACTGAAGGTCCTTCATCCTTTGTCAGCGGGCTCTTTGGAGCGTTTTTCTAGGCATTATTTACAATACAATACAAATACTCTTTATTGCACATCTCGGAAAAAAAAATGCAGTACATTAGATTAAAGTATAGAGGTAAACAACAGGCGGTCATAACGCTAAAGAGCGATCTCTTCCAGACAATCTATGATAGTTCTAGTGTGCGCTGCGAGATTCAGAGGGAACAGTGCAGCTGCCAAGTTTGTTGCTCTTTTAGCACCCTCCGGAGATCATGTATTGTCATGGGTTTCTAGGGTTACTGCTACGGACGTAAAGCAACATAGACCTCTAACACGAGACCAAACTCAATAGACGAAAGAGTACAATGTTATGCGGTAAAATAGGATGCAAGGTCAAATCTGTTTTGTTAGACAGATGTAACTGATCTAACAAAGAAGTAAATGTATTAAAGAAAACAGTATACACCTTAGATAAATAATGACTCTTCCAGTACTTGGGTCGAGATCGTAGCGTAGCCGGCAATCTGCTAAAGTGCTCGCTAGGTTGGCCACAACTACAATAGTTGCTCGGCTTAGTTTATTGTAATTGTGGATTCGGGGTTAGGGTGGGTTAGGGAACTTGCCTTTCACCTAAGACAAAGAGAGTCTTAACACGTAAGTAATGTCAAATGTGCATTTGAGGAACACGATCTTTTATAGCGGTTTTAACATAACGATATTTTATCTCGTTACGAGCAGCACAGCAAACATTTAAAAAAAGTTTGTTGATGTTTGACCGCTAGGTATTTTTTTTATAAATATTGCGTCGATAAAATGTGGTGCGGTCCTGTATAACGTGGTGCAGCCGGGGTGTATCGAAGTAGCTATAAGCAATTAATATATATTAAAAAAAATGTAGGTACCTAATAGCATTATAATTATTAGAATGCTCTTTATAAAAGATTTATTAACATTAGTAACCGAAAATGAAATACTGTCAATCAATCAATCGATCCGGAGCGGTCTTTTATGTTAAGTTCATTTGACGAAGCCTGTTGCGGATTTTCATCTCTGGTATCTCTGATTTATTTTTGTACGCACCTGACGACATAGGCTTCGTCTTGCTGATTAGAATTTGTGGACCATGTACTTTGTTTTGTTGCAATGAATACAAATTATTATATCAATCTATACTTATTATATTATTTTTATTGTATATCTGCTATTTTTATGTGTACCCTGCCCGCAGAGGTCTCTCTGTTGGGACCACATCGTGACATCTTTTGTTTTCTGTTTGTCAATTTATGCGTGCGTACGAATACTCAAATGTTTTTTCTATTTATTTATTGTCATTTATTTTTCTTCGCATCAGTGAAGGAGGTTCAATCCACAAAGTACGTTATCCCGCCAAATGCATGCGTATCCTACATGAACACATACACGCCTGTGACTTATAGCCTGTCACGAAGCGATACCACTCAACGAGGTACGACGACGTTAGCTGAGAGAATAGAATTAATATAATATATATTTATATGTATTCATTTAATTATAAAATGTACGTACTCGGTCCCAAAGTTCTGTCACAAATGAAAATAATGATAAAAACAAAAGTATCAATCAGTTTTTAATAGATTATATACCAATTTAAAGCACATTTAATAAAGAATTAAAATTACTTAAAATTATTCAAAATGACCTCTCTTGTTTTTAATACAGGCCCTTAATCGGCGCGGCCAGTCGTCTATCGCAGCACGCACCATTTTTATGTCTACTATGTTATGGGGTTTAGCACAGACCTTCGCCTCTAAGACCTGCCAAATTTTATAGTCCAAAGGATTAAGGTCCGGATTGGCGGAAGGCCAATCTTCGTGTCTTATAAAGTCGATTTTTTGACGGCCAAACCAGGCTTGAGTGGTCTTGGCTTTGTGTGCTGGCGCAGAATCCTGCTGGAACACAAAATTATGTCCTGAAAATAGCGTGTTGGGCAGATCTTTGACAAACTTATCCAAAACAGTCTCTTGGTACACTTTCTCACTGAATTTGATCCCTTTTTCGCAAAAATGAACCTCAATTGGCCCGTAATAAGATACACCCAACCACAGACCATCACCCATGTTGCACCCGCGGAACTCTTTTTCCTGCTTCTTCTAGCGTACGCTCTATCATTCTGTTTATTGTACTTCTCTTCAATATTGAAAATCTTTTCGGCTGTAAAGAGGATATCACGGTGTCGATTTTTCGCGTACCGTTTTAACAACTTCCGGGATCTTTTAAGCCTTATTGTTTTTTGTAGACGGGCATTAAGTAAATGCCCACTCTTTTTTGTATGCTCTTAGACTAAGATCTTCGTTTAAAACCTTTTTGACGGTTTTTCTACTGACACCCATTTCTTGCTATGCGCGCCTTGATCGCTTTGATCACTGCTAATGTTCATACGGAGTGAGGCCGGCTAATTATTTTCTTGTCCTTAACACTGGAGTCTTCATTGTTCCTATCAATAGTACGGTACACAAACCTAAGCGTTATATTTAAATTTTTGAGCAACTTGAAAATGGTACTTGGCGAGTGCCCACAGCGGTGCAATGCTAAAACTGCTATTGGGTTTTCTTTCAACGTCCTCTCCATCGTGAGAAATTGCAGCGATTGTCAAACATTCAAAAATGGAATTCAATAAAATTTTCTTAAAACCATGTTCTATTTTTAAAAATAATGTGCCAGGGACAGAACTTTGGCATCGACTACGTATCTATGTGTATGTATTTATCCTCTCATTAGACTGACCTTTAGTAAGTTCCATATATCATTACCTAAGATGATGAATCATAATGCTTGATTTGATTTCTTCTATCCTAAGGTTGCCTAGAAGACATCGCTCTTTAGCGATAAGACCGCCTGTTTGCCCCTACTCATTGTAATTATGTACTGTACTGTACTTTTTTGTTGAGTTTGAGCAATAAACAGTATTTGTATTGTATAACATACCCTTCATCCCTCAGCGATTTCCAGAGTTTCTTAACCGCTAATAAAAAAAAACCGATCAAGTTCGAGTTCGACTCACGCACCGAGGGTTCCGTACACAGATGTGTACCGGTTCCAACCCTATTCATTCAGGAACATCTCAATATGGTATAGAAATTGAACGCCATGGGTACAGCGCCGTCTATCGGCGAATTTTGTTATAAATTTGAGCGACTGAATAACTTAGTATGTATTGTGGTTTTTCAAGGATAATTCTTTTTCAACAGTGCTGGCAACCCTGGCAGTGTAAACAAGTAATTGAGGAGTTCTACGCTATTTTGTTTGTAATTGAACTGGTGTGAAAGCTACAGACCTGTGTTAGGTTATCCTCCACAACACACGCGCAGAAAAGCGAAAAAAAAAAACGCAAGCACCTCGGTAAGATCCACATTATTGACCGTTAAATACCAAAGTCGGTTTAAAAGTCCTTAAACTAACGGGATTTAGTCTTTATCTCCAAAAATTCAACAGTTGATTGGACGTGCCGTCATATGACACTTGTGACATTCGTGCAAGCTCCAACTGAGCGAACCAAAGTAATGTTGCCATATCAAAATTCTAATTGAAGTACTGAATTACGTTCCTAATTACGTGGAGAAACTACGTTTAGCTGGGTAGCGTTCCAAAACGGCAAATATACATAAGCACATAACTTCTACAAAATAACATTAAGAAAATAAAGTTCAACCATGATTTGTTTAGCATGCCGTACGAAAATTGACAGGGGTATATTACTAAACTGTACATATTGTAAAGGGACTTATCATTATGCATGCCTTTGTATGACTTCGGAGAGAACAGTAATCAATTACAAAAGACATGGAAATGTCCTTCATATAAGGGCAAAATGCGTCGTCGCTGATAATGATGACCCGCCGGCATCTCTAGCGGGTATAAAACAACAAAACGAAGAAAGTTTAGCAACACCGGAAGAGATAAGTTATATTGTAGTTCAACCGACAAAAACAAAATAACTGACCCCGGAAATCATATCAGACCCCAAACAAGAATCTGACTCCATACTCCATATAACTTTACGTAGCGACATCTCCCAAAACTCCATAAATATTTCACCATGTACGAATATAGACGACATGGAAAATGTGCTAAGCCGTGGTCTCCCGGCGAAAAAAATAAACAATAGCATTCTTTTGTAATGAGCCCGGGTATCCCCGGAACCGGTAGGCGACGGGTAGTCAACAGTCTTTCCTAAGAATTAGCTGGAGCACACGAGGAAATATATCGTCTCAACTTGGAGGTTGAGGAGCTCAGAAAAATGCTCGATTTACAACAGGAAGACAACGAAAAAGATAACACTTATGTGTACATATACACAACTTAAGCTACGTTGACGCTTCAAAGTTGCGTGTCACATTAATTATTAATTCGTAAAACCCGTACCTATTACGTTCATTTAATATTGATTTGCTACCAAATTATACGAATAATGACCAATCACACTCAAATAAAATAAAATGTTCATTTCATACCATGAAGTTGTTATCGACTTTAAAGCTTATATTAGTGTAACAAATAATTTAAGTAATTATGGGCAATGTGATCATCATTAATTGAATTACCGTTACATTTTGTTATTTTTTGTAAACTGAATATCTGCGGCTAAAATAAACCTAGCTCAACCCTTTCAGATGATATAAAAAGAGGAGTAAGGTTTGAAATCCGTTTCGTTAATTTCAATAAATATAAGTGGATTACTGCGAGTGAGAATTGGCAAAGTGAAATTAGTACCTAGATGAATGAAACGAGATAAATTGATGACATGTTTTGTCGCGTTTTAAAAGATTTATTTATATACCAATGTTACAAATGGTTTGTTGTAGGTAATGCTTAAAAGCAAATTAATTTGAAAATTTCTTCTTCATCATTCAATCCACCTCTAAAAATGTTTGGTTTCACCAACGTAGGAAGTATCGTAAACATGTAGATAATTTAATTCTTATTCGCAGTTTTTTGGTATAATACACATGTTCTAAGAAGCATCGAATTTTCCCTCGTTCCATATTTTCAGTTTCGTAGGATTATCACAAGAATTTTAATTAAAAATTTAATAACATGCACGATAGTATCTAAGGAAAGACTACCGGGTGCCGGTGTTGCCGGGTGTATAGTCCTGAATAATTATTATAAACTCCTGGTAACAAAAATACAAATAAAATGAAAAGTATGAGGTAAACCCCATGTTTTTGTTCAGTATCGCGCACGGTTTTACCTTATGGTTAGCTGAACTTGAATAAGGTCTCTGAGTAAAAAGAAAAATCATTTGTATATAAATTGATGCTATACACGTCTAAACGTCTATGCAACAAAAACTTACACCATAGATTCTATTATCCTAATTTTCCTCTCTTATCTCGGGCAATTGCCGATTTTATGATATTTTGATGATATCACTTTGACCTATCTCCCAGGCATCATTATAAGACTAGGTTACTATATTCCAGTTCTCGACACAATGCACCCAAAACATTGTACATAGAAATACTATTCTGTGGAACTCTCGAAGCGAGAAGACTTATAGATTGAAAATTTTGTAGCCTAAAGTGGTACACTGACGGCTCCAAATCCGGATCTGAGATAGGGTGCGGAATCGTCCAAAAGGGCTGTCAGTCGGGATCTGGGAAAGTACTTTGCTTTGAAGCGGTGAAGACGCCTGCGCACATCCTAACTGATTGCCCTAGCCTAAGCTGTAGCTCTATCCTGGGCAAGCACGTCATGTGCTACAAAGAGATTAACTCCTGCAATTCTTTGAGTACCGAAAATTGAAGTACGTGGCGTGGCATTCATAATAAATCAGCAATGGTCGCATTGATACGAGGGCTAAGCAGCCCGGAAATAGCCACTACCCTTAAATAAAATAAAAAAAGTATAGCAATTAATAATCTACACATCTTACAAAAATGGTGATGTGTTTGCCATTTCATCAGATGTCAGTAAAACATCTGGAATATCCTACGACTATTTCAGAAACAATTTTAATACAAGTCCACTGATATTTTAGCTTCCTCCACTGGAAAGGCGTGACATTCTGACAGCGCAGCGTTGTAATTAAAGCCCAGAGGGTCTGTCTGACTGAAAGTAGTGAAATGAAATCAAATTTCCATTTGCCATGCACTGGCTTCCACGTCCGCCAAGCTTAACGTGTCGGAACGGATAGGTGCAACAATTGTCAATTTGATTACAAGGAGTACATTTAGTCTGATAGACCTCGGGAGCCAACGGCTGTTGTTTTTGGGAAGTGTTTCCCGTTTCCATGTTATTGCCGTTTTTATAAACCCTTTAATAGTTGATGTGATTGCAAGTAGCGGTATTGAACATAAGTGATTACTTATATTCTTTATCGTCTAGTGACATCTCAAATATATTTTATTTACTTTTGAGATATGGTCTTAAGTCTGTTATTATAGACGTCCTACGCAAGCGCTATGTTTTTAATCATCCTGGGCACAGAGTACATTTTGACTAGAAACGTCGCTTCATAATGTAGATGTAACATTGTGCAAAAAAGAAAGTTTCAAGTCCAGATGTTTATTGACGAAGGCTGAATATAGAGTTCGATTCTAAACACTAGTTTTACCATCTGACTTTCCAAAACAGAGGGAATCCTAACCCCTTTTTTTGATTTGACCTATTTCCTCACGATGTTTCTCACGAAGTTTGGTTCTAAAAGGAAACAACGTTAAACATTTAAAAACGATTAAAACAAACTGCATTCAAATAGTGTACATATGTAATTAATCAAAAATAAGAAACTAAGTTCAGGTTTTCAAATATTTTATTTACACCACACGATAGTCGAAGGTTTGTTTCCAATTTCCAAATATGTTAATATACACGGCACCGGCATGCACCAAGTTAAATTCTACCAGCTTGGATTTTGCACAGAAGGCAGCCCATAAATCCAAGAAAGCTATCGTTCTACTCGGAAACTAGATTGTCGATAAGTTTACCCAACAATGCCTAGAGGAGGTAGCTTTTACAGATTTACTGCGAATGTTCGACGTGGTGACGGGTTGGTGTATAAGATTATATTATAGAACTTTCTTATTTAGATATTTTTCTACTGACGGACATACATGACGAATCTATAAGGGTTTGCCATTTTGGCTACGGAACCCTAAAAATGGAGTAACGTAAGCACAGACTTAATTAATATCGGATTAAAGGATTTTTGTAGTTTAATATTGACGTAGTGGGCCCTCGCTGGCCGGTTAAATTCCAACTTTAAAATTACAAATTCCTAATGACAAGTTTCAGTAGTTAGAGTTTACGCGGTCACCTTGCAGAGGATCAAGCCATAATAACATTATCTACTACACAAGCATGTAGTGTTGTATTCCTGGAGATGAGCAAGGTTGCCAGACCTCCCGACGCACTGTGTTGAGAGCGACGGACCTAAACTTGTCCCTTCTGCTGTCAAAACAGGGCATCCTCAAATTTTATAAAGTATCGGCAGCGCGTACTTGACTCCTTTGGAGTTGCGGGCGTTTATAGGCTGCGGTGGCCGCTTACCATCAGGTGGACCGTACGCTTGTTTGTCACCGGCGTTGTATAAAAAAAACTCGCGACCGCACGCCACCGCACACTCCCGTTCTAGAGCTTTAATATCCACCCTAAAACTATACTAGTGTGCCTTACATTGCGCTAAATACTCAATTTGTTATCAAAACTAAATCTAAACATGGGAATTGGATGAAAAAGCTCAATATGTTTGCAAACCATTTTATTTGCCCGTGCTCTTGCTTGTCTTGACACTGTTCTCGGCAACAACCCGTTAAGCAGAATCTCTACGAATATTAGGGTGGGTTGGTGAAACTTACGATTACAGACCAACCAACGTTAAATATGGCGCCGGCAGCTGTCATCCCATAGAAACTTGTCAAACTTTCCATACAATAAGACTTTAGAACTTAATAAAATTACTGTGTAGGTATGCTTTAAGAGCGCTTTAATAAAATGTAACAGGTCCACTAGCGCCACTCGTAAATAATTGTAATTATTTAAATTTTATGATATATAACTAAAAAAGGGGGCCGCTACGTACTGTAGTTTGTATTAAAGTACTTTTTGAATCCATCAAACTAGTTATTACGTTGCTGGATTCGTCAATCTATGCGTCCAAAGTTAAAACGGCCGTTTTAATTTTGAGCTCATAGAGAGACGAATCCAGCAACGTACAAACTAGTTTGATGGATTAAAAAAGTACTTTAATACAAACTACTGTACGTAGCGGCCCCCTTTTTTAGTTATATATCGTTAAATTTAAATAATTACACATATTTTCGAGTGGCGCTAGTGGACCTGTCACATTTTATTAAAGCGCTCTTAAATCTTGAAAGTGGAAGTGTACGAACAGGTACGATTTTCCCGACGTTCAAGCATGTTGAAATAGCACACTTAAGTGTGATGATGAAGATGAAAAGGTGGAATAGAAAACCCGGAAGTACCTATATACTTAAGTACGTTAGCGCCTAGCCAACTGAGTGTAACCGCGAATGCTCTGAAAATTAAATTAGATTAGAATGATATTAACATTCAATAGCAAATAAGGAGTTCCTTATTGATATTAAGCTTTGTCAACTAAGTGGGCAACTTTGCTGTCGGTGTTTCCCAAGCTACCCAAACATTAACTCGGCTCAATGAAATTTGTCATAAAAAACAACCGAAATCAAAATCTTAACGTATCCTCCAAAGCACAAAAAAAGCACTGATATCGTTCACCTACTTGAATTCGAGTTTTGTCTTACCAGCCCAAACCATGCAACCATGGACGAAAGAGGCAGGGCAGAGCGGAACTTCATCTCGCTTACACCTATTTGGAGCAGTTAAACGGTTGAAGCACACGTCCATCTTAGGTAGGTACAGAAGAACGCAGCCATAATAACTCCACTACTAGGTCTTTAGGTACATGTGGAGTTGTGTTCTTGGTGGTGAGGTCGCCCGAGGATATGTCGTGTTGACTGTGAGGGACCTGCACATGTCTGGCTGTCAACTCAACGAATCCTTGATAAAGAGTTGGCAACGCATTTGCGAGTTTTTTGAATGCGACTTCAAAAGAATTACAATCAGCGTATATAGGCGGGGCAATGAACTTGTTTTCTACTGTCATTCTATAAAATATTTGCGAAGCTGTTAACGAGAGTCAGCCCTAGGGTAGAACTATGTTGATTTTACATACAACCCTAAAATCTACCCCATCTCGCTTTGTACAATAAGTACATTATTTAAATAACACATTCACATAAACAGCTCCAGACAAAGGGCTGTTACCATCACTTACGATAGAAGGAGAAAAGGGGCCCAATTGAGCGTCGGCGAGAAAAACATCGACTTGCCCTCGCTGTAACGAACCTCGTGCACATCGGGACAAACTAAACCAGTTTTTCGCAAATATTATCTGAATGTACCTAAATAAAATATTAAGGGATAATCATGCACACATCCATCTAGTCCAACAAAACAAAGGAATAGGAGTATAGTCAGCATTATTTATAGTTAGTGGCAGCGACGTTACCCAAATACATCGTAACTCAACCTTATTACTATAGGAATAACGGTGTGTTACCGATATATTTGGTACTTTGGACTGACACTACATTATATGATGCTGACTGTACTACCGTGATGTGAACTACGAGAACTTGACGAGGTTAATAAGTACATACAATTTAGACGAATTTATAGATACTTAAATACATTAGTAGCAATACATGGAACAAATTCACTAGTATAGAAGATGTATAGTAATCATAACGATTTTGATATTGGGTATATTTTGTCAAAGATCTAAATAAGTAGGTAGATATGTAGTTGAAGAAGAAAAAGTACCTCATAAATGCAACTGCGGTTCTGGTCTTCATGCATTGTGTTGGTGTCGTTGTTCCGGAAGATTCACGCGACACCACGCCCTCAATTACATGGTTAGGAGAACGTTAGTGTCCGCTAACATCCCGTGTGTTCTGAAGCCACCGGGCCTTTGTCACATCGATGGCAAGAGGCCAGACGGGCTGACCTTAGTGCCATGGCAGAAAGGGAAGTGTCTCCTTTGAGATGCCACTCACCTCACCTGACGCACTTCAGCCGCACGGTACAGGCAGCGGGTGCGGCAGCAAATTCTGATTCTGGGTAATTATTACTCTCGCGTTTGAGACGACGGGGTCTGAGGCGTTAGTCTTCATAAAGGAAGTGGGGCAACGTAGGCAGGAAAGAGGGTTCTTACCTGCTGCAAAGGTTGTTCATCGCCATTCAGCGTGGTTAGTTTAAGTCTAATTTGTATTTATTTATATTGTTTTAATTCTGACCTTTGATACTGACTAATAAAATTGAAATATTTGATTAAACACCTATACTCGTACAGTTAGATTAAAAGGAAACTCTCGTACGTGATATTTCCATTAACTTCCATATACTACAATACTACCAATCCACAAATTGATAATACGGACAATAGACACTGTTTAATTTGGCCAGCATAGTAACACCGCTTGTTAAGGGTACGCTTGTAAAGTGACAATTTGAGAGACGGCCGCCGGCCGTAGTTTCGCGCCGACAGCGACAGTGAGGGACAACAAACCTTACGTCACACTCTAGGCAAGACATTATGTATGATGAAACTGATGTGATTTTGATAAGGCACTTTGTTTGGCTGCTTCATACCTTAAATCGACTTTTGATTACCTAACTAATTTAATCATAGTAATTAATATTGAATTGGTCTGGCTTCGCTTCCACGCGCTTAATCCTAATTGGGTTTCGAAGGAAAGAACGAACAACAAGCGATGATATGACGTTCGATTTTTCGATAAATTAAATAGGTACAAACTGATTCCAATTCAATACATTTTGTTAATTCATCGCATTGTGGGTTGACGTCCCCGAATAAATACAATTATCTAATATTACTACATAAAACTGGCCTTATCTAAGTACAGTCAGGTTCACTAATATACACAAATTTTTGGACCTTATAACAAAGGAATAGAACGTGTACTTATATCAATGAACTGTTCAATAAACTCTGCTTAGTTTGCCGTAACAAAAAGAAAACTCAAAATTAACTCCCTAAATTCTAATCCACTATAACTTAAAGTCCCTTCTTTCTGGGACGGGATCACTTTACTCGAACGAAGATACTAAGTGCTAGTAAAGAGAAAAAAAGTTCCATTGTCTAAGCGACAAATAAATTATTCGCGAGTAGTATGTATTTTTATGCAAAATATAGTAGGTAATATGTTTTTTTTATTTAAGTAAATTTTGGGGTTAAATATCCGAACAATAGATTCTGATTCAATATCTGTTTTTCGAGTACCTACAGATATTGAATCAAAATGTGACTGTACAAGAAATCAAGTCGAATTTAATTTTCTCTTTCACTTTTAACTTTATTGGCTAGAATCTTCATAGCGCGAGCATAGTGAAGCGATTAGCGTAGATAGACTTTCCGTAACCACTAATACCACTTTAAACTTCGCTACTGTTTCCTCATAAATAATTACACTTAAATAAATAAGCGAGCTTAATTAAAGGTTCCATTTGTTCCATGGCCCCACGGGAGTAAATTTCACTAATTACAGAGCATTCGCCGATGCTCTATGTCCCGGTAATTTGTGAGCGTACCTGTTACGAACCATTATCATGTTAGGGAAATGAAAGCCAAAAGTACTCGTATAGGGTATTATTCTTAAGATAAGTTACCTAACAATTTTTCTGTCTGATTTTTGGCAGTAGCACCCGTGTATGGCATTACTTCTTATTGCTTATCTGGTTACTTTTATCCATAACGCGAGTGGTGGTAGGTTACCCCTTCGAGGGTCAACGATTTGTAGCATATACAATTGTACGTCTATACATAAAGTAAGAAAACTAACTTTTAGTTTTTTCATTGTCACATTAAGATGTCATTGACATAAGATTGAATTTCTTCTGGCCTGCAGAAATAGTAGATTGTGTCTCAAGGGAGCCAAATGATATATTTACGGCGAAGGCGGTATATTAAATCCTGAGTGAAACGAAAGTTCTACAATAAAATCCTGAGCGTAGCGAGGGATTCAAGTGTTAACGCCCATGACGGAAATAACACTACCGTGTGACACATACTGCCTTTCACACCGCCAAAAACATGAAATATCTTACAAATAATTTTGATACCGAGTAGCACATAGGTACTGCTTTTCACATCTTCTATGAGGAAAATAGTCATTGTTGTCCACAAATGAGGGAAAAAAGTACAACTTTGGTCCATCATGTATCGCCCCCCTAACCGTAAATATATGATTAAAGACCGTGGGGGGCCCAAGTTGAAAATAAAAAAAAGCTTCTTAAAAATCTTTTCGTTTATCTTTACTCATTCTTGTCGTTTTTCATACTGAATCACACGCAAAGAATATAATACTCACTAAAGGAAAAGAACGATAACCACATACAGAAAAAAAGTTTCAAAAGTTTTCGTTTATACTACTAGCGACATGCTCAGTGAACTAAAACGGCATCTCAGTTACTTGACGACCATTGACGACCACTTTAGCCTAGTTGGTATTGACTCTGCCTATGAAACTGGAGGTGCCGGGTTCGAATCCCAGTAACGCATTTTTTTATCTTTAAATTCTTTTTGTATTTGGTTCATAATATTTTTTACACCACCTACTGTAATCTGATTTTAATTTGATAATACTTCCGTAAAAGACCTAGCCTAAGAGGAAAAAGAAATAGACTAATAAGAAATAGAAATAAATCATTCAATGATTACATTATTTTCACATTAAACAATTTACTATAATTAGTAAATTAAGTAATTACTATAGGCTAGAAGCTTAAAGATGGTAATAAATAATGCGTGCGTGAGCTAGAAAACCCTGTTTTTCAGGCAAAGAATGGCTGATAATTAATTAAAAATAACAACAGGAATCTTGAGAATGCGTGCCACATAAGGTATTTACTTTTCTGTAAGGTCAACCAGTCTTGATCAGACAACAATTATGTAGCCCGAGCGTGCCCGAGCCGTTGCCTTGCAAACAATTTTAATGCAAAAAAACCTCTCCATATCTAAACAAACTCTGATCTTCTGGAGTCGCGAGTCCCATAGGCTACGGTGTCTTTGTTTCCCACCATCGCACATTTCTTTTAGTTAGCTGATGGGATGTACATTATGCTGATGTTGATGATGATCTTTTTCAGCCAGGAACAGACACTGCTTTTTTTATGCTAATTTATGTTTTTAAATGGATGTAAAGCCGGTTACTCATTAGCAAAAGTATTGATTTACTTAAGAACTAATTTAGATTAGTAACTTTTAAAACTTTTGCCATTAGTGAGTCCTTAGGAGATCTAAGAGGAAGATCGCCAACCCGTTGAACCGATGCTGTGAAGGAAATCTGCAAAGGGAACTTGTAGATGTCCATCCGGATGGCCGAGAACCATGCGGCCTGGAGAGCAATGCGCAAAGTGACGGCCTCATGTAGTCACGACCCTCAGTCATGAGGATGCGACGAAGAAGAAAAGGAGATCTAATCTAAGCCAAGTAAGGGATAGGTTAGGTCAATTATTAAATTCTATCAAATTATGAGCATCATGTGTTGTGGTAATGTTTGAAGGAGTCTCCGTAAGCTGGGTCCCTTGCCGACTTCATTATCGGACTCAGTGTTTCCCATGAGCTCTCATTTTCGTAAATTGGTTCGAACACCTCGGATTCGGTTGAGGCCGCTCAACCAATCTCAGTGGAGCGCAAACTCTTAGAGTATTCCAATGTTTAAACCGCTCGCGTGGTCGTGTCGCAGGTTTCTCCTGGATTTACCTCTGGCTACTTTCCAACTACGCCCTCCTTTCGTTCTACGATCATCTGCGTTTTATTAAAAAGTATTTGGGCTTCTTTCGCTTTCGTTTTTCCAGAGAAAATGAGTTGTCCCAGGAATGAGTCATAGCTAGATCGATTATTTGTTTCCGCTAACCTCAATGCTGTAAATTTAATTAAAATGTTTAGAACCGTTTTCGAGAACTCAATTACAAATGAATATATACCAATATTCCTCGTTTAATAGCATAACTGTAAATAATAATACAAACAAATCAATAGCAGTAAAGTTAACACTCGTAGAGTAGCCCATTAAGTGTACATTTTACATGTACTACTGACAGCTATATGTAGAGACAACGGTCGGAAATCAACAGGAAATTGAAATGCTCAGTGAGAACCATGTGTTCCTGACCCGTCTAGTTGTTTTCATAGATAGGTAGTTTCCGTTCTTTTTTTACTTTATTACAATGTCGTATGATCCATTAAAATAGGTAGCTGGTAGCAGAGAAGAATTAATATGGGAGGTTCCACCTCTATATAAAGTATTAGATTTCATACGCGTATATTCGTTCCTATACCAAATCAAATGGCACAAATATGAAATTAATACCTATACTAAATCGAATGGCAAATATGATATTAATAGTAATCTTTTGCTTCAGGTGCATCAGCAATAATCACACTCCCATGGAAATTTCTCTCCCTTTTCACAATTTTAAGGGATGATTTCAAGCACAAAATCTTATGTCTTTTCCGGGGTCTCAAACTATCACCATATAAAATTTCATCTAACCATATCTGTTCAGCGGTTTTTAAGACGGATTACTTAAGCATTTATAATATTAATATAGATACAGAGCTGAGATCTCTGTATAAAACACCTTTGTGTGGACCATTTTGTTCAACACATTGTCAAACTAGAATACGAAAAACGGTGTATCTGACTGAGCCCCTTACTAAGCTAGTAATATGTTCACCCTTATATTTGACATAGGTAAATAAAGAATCTGTGGGTGACCGCTTTGAGTGGTTATTAACTGAGCGCTCCCGTGCTTTGGAAGGCACGTTAAGCCGTTGATGCCGGCTGCTGTCTATGATAGTAGTCGTTAAGCCAAGTTATAGGCCTTCGGGCGGCTTGAGAACTTCTAACAGTCAAGTTGCCTACTCACTTGACAAGCCTAATTCCAATAAGGGCTGGTTTCCCCTCGGGTTGGAAGGTCAGATGGCAGTCACTTCTGTAAAAACTAGTGCCTACGCCAACTCTTGGGATTAGGTAGCGGACCCAGGGCATCCTTTAGGATGCAACTGTACCGGGATAACGCTAGGATGATGATGATGATGAGGTAAATAAAGAATCTGTTCTCACTAGCAATTATGTTATTGTGGAATACCTGTAAGCCGTTATCTCCCAGGCTCGCAGATCTCCGGGCACATAACAAAACAATGTCATTAATTGTTGTTTTCGCCGGGCATTCAATTAAACCATAACCGATATTCAATCTGCAGTATTTTGTTCAAAGGGTTTCTTGAAAATGACGGAAATATCAAGAAATATGCATCTCTTTTTCAAATATTACAAATGGAACATCGGACAAGGATTTCCTGCTATCGGTGCTGACATAAAGTATATTCCGTATGGCATGACAGTCAAAACCACAAGCGTGTATTAACGTCAAAGTCAGCACAAGATTTTAGTATTTTAATCACCGCAGGTTCAGGGACCTCTCAAATCAACAGACAGTCTCATTAACGAGAACAATCGGATGACTCGGGATCATTATCGTACGTGTCCCGTCATATAGATTATTTTAAGGGTTTTGTACGCTGTTTGACGGGAATTATGTCTCACGTTTAATAATTTAGCTAGCTGATTAAATTACCAAATATGAGACATGAAAATTAGGCCGCAGAGTATGTTAGGTGAATGTATCCGCCAAAATATCATCTCGCTCGCTTTCTAATTGACCGAGTGAGCGAAGCGATCGATTTTTTGTGGAGTTTTGGAAGAATTTAAAATAGCTGATTCAAAAGATAAATATGCACGAGAATGCGAAAACCGACATGAAAATATTATTTTTCACTTCTCATGCCCAAAAAGTGTGTCATTAGGCTTATCAAGCGGTGTTAAAGTAAGAAAAAATACATATTTATAATTTACAAAATATTCTAATTTGACCAATCAACATACTTCAACATATTAAATCCACCAATCAGAAAACACATCGACAGCCAATCTGAACGTCGGGTTCTTTTTGGTACACATTTTGTTCAACAGAACTATTAAAAACATTCAGCCTTTTTTCTATTTCAACTACTTACTATCTTATCTTATCTAAATGAGGGCCCTTGCGGATGCACTTCGACCCAATGGGACCTTTTGTGCAAAACTACTTACTAACTATGTATTTGAGTCAAGCCAGTTAAAAAAAAAGTTGCCGCCATATACTCATTGTATTTAATTATTATTTATGAGTGGCTAATCTTTGTTTATTTATTTTCTCGCAACCGAAGTGAAAAGTAGAGTGTTATAACTCTGGTCTAAAAGCCATATTATCACTCGAACAATAACCATCTCGTGGTAATATGGCTTGTTTTAGACCCTTGTCATAGAATCTACTATTTTGTCCAAAGGATAATTATTTCATACATTATTTAATCCTTTAAAGCAGTACCTAGCGAATTTTAAGTAGAACATAAGCCCATTTGAATTTTTTTTTCAATTCGTTAATGACAGTATTTTTTCGCTTAGTTTCAGAGTCCTAGTCAGGCCGTCAAAATCACCTTTAAAAATGAAACAAGATTATATTTTTGAGCTATGACTACAGTTACTTACCAGCAAATCCCTTGTATAAACATCTTATTTATGCATCTAATTACAGTAAATAATGCATTTTCTGAATGAATATCTAAGTAAGGTAATTGAAAAAAATGTAGTTAGGCATTTATTTAAACGTCAAAATAATAATAACTCTGAGATGTAGATAATGAACGGGAATTAATCTCGAACCCAGCCCAACGGAGTTTGGGTAGCGCCGGCGACTCGATAATTGCCGAAGTTTGAGAACCACCGGCTTACGTAAACAACGGGGTTGTAATAAGCAAAGTGTCCTTGAACAAGCTATTTCTATACAAATGAAGTTTGATTCTTGTTTAATGCTATGCTTGATGAACGCATTTTCGTTTCATATTCATTTTATTTTTTTATCATTCGGAATTCCGAATAGTTAAATATACTTACGGTGCTCTATTATGTCACTGCATTATTTGTTACGAGACTCTCGTAGGTACGTTTCTTGCGCTGAAATTGTCTTGTCAGTCAAAAAGGATTCACCCTAATACATTCGTTGGATTTCGCTTTTCTTTCATGTTTCTCTCATTATGGTTTTGGAATTCATTTTAATACGATGATGTTGATTCTACTAATAAAAAAATCAAAGTAAAAAGCTTTTTTAAAAGCAAGCATTTCTTTAAAACTTTTACTATTAACTTATGACATCATTACACAATTTAAATGATATAAAAGCTTGTCACAAATTTTACCTGTGTAGATAAAAAATCGGCCAAGTGCGAGTCAGACTCGCGCACAAAGGGTTCCGTACTATATTTATAAAAACGGCAAAAAAAATCACGTTTGTTGTATGTGAGCCCCCTTAAATATTTATTTTATTTTGGTTTTTAGTATTTTGTGTTATAGCGGCAACAGAAATACATCATCTGTGAAAATTTCAACTATCTAACTGTCACGGTTTATGAGATACAGCCTAGTGACAGACGGACGGACGGACAGCGAATTCTTAGTAATAGGTCCCGTTTTATCCTTTGGGTACGGGAACCGTAAAAAGTAAATAAAATAACTTGTTCTGATGGGTTTTAATTTTTAAAAATATAAAAGTAAATAAATTAGGCGCAGTGAGGCAATCTAGACTGCGGGAAATTAAAACGAATAAAAAAATATCTTCTAGAGTGCCATCTATGCCCGGATAGAGGAAAAGCGCTTATACAATTTCAACAAGATGGCATTCCCAAAATTAAGTTGCAAGATTCGCCCCGAACGACATAATATACATTGCAAGTTAAAAATAAAAGCTTGCAAGAAGGTATTAGGCCGATATCGATAGTCGGAAGATACCGTGTCCGCACCGGCAAGTCACGAAGTCGCATGAAAATTTTAACATTAGACGCTCTCGCTAGGCTATTGCTGTTGCTAACAGCTAAGGCGACTTCCTTACTCGGCGGGGCGGGGTCGATATTTGGTATTTGGTCCTTTGACGTGAGCTAACTGATATCACAGATATTTCCTCACTTGGTGATTTGCGCAGTAGAAACATCATGCGCAGAAGCGGAACAGTAACTGCCTTCGCATGGCCCCGCTATCGCGCATCTGGCGCCATGCAGTCAGGAAGCACTCGCTTAATAATAAAAATGTAGGAGCACAGTAAAAAAACCTGTCAAGTGTGAGTCCGACTTGTGCATCGAGGGTTCCGTACAAAGATGTGTACCAGTTCCCCCCTATTAATTCAGGAAAATCTTAACAACGTGGTGTAGAAATTACCCTGGGTACAGTGCCATCTATCGCCGAATTTTTTTAGAAATTTGAGCGACTTAATAACGTAGTATGTATGGTGGTTTTTCAAGGGGAATTCTTCATCACGTGAACCAATTTCAATTTTTTGACGTGACAACGTCTTATAAATTGGTTTGCCGGGTGACACTTCAAGAAACTGCGTTACGCTCCGCTCACGTTATGCGCTCACAATGAGAGCGAGTGAGAGGCATGGTTAGCCCGCCTAAGAGCGAGAGAGACAGACATAAAAAGTGAAAGGCACGCGTCCCTTCCACTCGAGCACAGTTAGCCCGCCTAAGAGCGAGAGAGACAGAGCGAGAGAGAGAGAGTGAGTCGTTGTCACGTAAAACTTTCGCCCGTATACCGACTTTACAGGCAACCAATTTTTTTCTTTATTTGAAAGAAGGTACTTTCAGCACAATCGCGTGGGAATTATAAAACAAGAATACATGCAAAGGTGATTAAATTACAGACTTAGGTAGAGAAATGTTTTTTGATGATAAAAAAAAGAAAAACTGCATAGAGCTATAGTTATATTTTTCCTGGGAAGTAAATTGATATCAATACTATATAACAATTTCATATTTTTTCCTTGGTAATCTCCGAAGATAAGGACCCACCTTTATCTGTCATTTTTTACAGAAAATAAAGAAACAAATATTTAAAAAACTATATTCTATGCATCAAGGTTAGCCTTCTTCATAACTGTTTCAAATTTCAAATCGATAGCATAATTAGTTCTTGAGATATTTAGCGATGTGACAGACAGACAGACAAAGTATTGATTATATAAATGAATATTAAAAACAGTATTGTCTCGAGAAACAGTTGACAGGTTTCTCATATCGTACCGTACCTACGACAAATCAGGAAAATTCCTAATAGGAGTGTTTTTTTTATATATGTGTTGTGAACAAATTTACATCCTCGTGAAGTTGAGCCAAGTTTTAGGTAAGGCTAGCGAAAGTCGGGACGAGCAAAACATGAATAATAAATTGGGTCATATGCGGTAGATTTTGAGACCCCTTTTCTGCTTGGTGCTGGTAGCATTACATCCACGGTTCGCCAACGAAACCAAAAATGGTTGTATAGAATGTGGTCAGGTTTGGTTCGTGGCTTTGCATAAAATGTGTTTGCGCGCTGTACAAATGTACAGCCAGTCATCTGCAGTGAAATCTGACTTCCCATGCATATTTAGAATTTGTATGAAGGGGGGTCAGGTTTCCCTACAGCTGATACGTTGCGCGCGAGTGGAAGCAAGCAAGACAGATGTCTAAACATAATAAAGATGTTGCCACAATACCTTGTGAGATAATTAAAAAGTAAACCTCATATATGACCGGTAATTGAACCGTCACAATTAATTGCGGAAAGTTAATAGTGGATACAAGGACCAATTTTATTGTTGCTATAAAACCCTGTATCCACGACCCAAAAAAAATATGACGTACTTATTTCATAGTTTTATTTACGAAAAGGCACTTCCTCATACTAAGCCATGTCTATTTAATACACGGATGTGAAGTTGGACACCAAAATCTTTAAATGCAGTTATTTATTATTTCTAAAATCGCTCTTGGCTCTTAAGAAAAAAAAAATGTGTAGGTATATTTTCTAGATTTAGACTTTCCCTAACTGCCCATAAATACATCCTGTATATCGCATTAGCAGACGGCCGCTATGAGGCGACGTGAAATCCAAAGCGACCACCAATTTCAAAGCAAAAGTTGAAACATGCTTTAAACTTGTAAGTTCGTACTCGTAAATATAAATCAACTAGTTAAAAGATCGTCCCTCTTTTGTCCTAGCGTACTTTTTGCAATAATACCTGCAAGTTCTCCAGTTATTCTTGCGAGTGTCAAGTAGCAAAAAACAGCTAGTAGTAGTAGTAGTGTTAAATAACAGCTTGAAGACCATTATTTGTCTCTCTCATGACACATTTAAGACTTAGCTCGTTTAGACTATGTGGCTGACTATACAGGGTGTAACAAAACTGGTGAGGATCCGTTTAAGGGCATATTCGGTATCGTGTTCTGATTAGGAAAAAGTAGAAGAAAAAAAAATTTGACCCAATAAATTTTTGGCCTTTGTATGGACAGTTGGCTGACTTGGACGATCTGCCCCATAGAAAAAAAAATCAGATCACGATACCGAATATGTCCTTAAACCGATCCTCACTAGTTTTGTTACATCCTGTATATATTTGTAAATTATGTTTATTAAATTATGTATATTATTACAAATTTAGTATCAACAATAATACTATTATTAGTAGATTTCTTGTATTAACACTCCAACACCTACTAAGAATCGTTGATTAGATTTGATTTTCGCTATCCTAAGGTTGTCTGGAAGAAATTGCTCTTTAGCGATAAGACCGCCTGTTGTTCACCTCTATTCATTATCATTTTGCACTGTATGTCCTTTATTGAGGTATGCAATAAAGAGTATTTGTATTGTAGCAATAAATAGTTTGTTTCCACACTTACCTGAATCTGCGGAAACCCTAGACATTGGTAGCTCCTTCAAGAATAAACTCAGCGTTCGATAAGAGCCATCCGGGATTTGCTTTTTAAATGTCCCGGGCTGAGAATAGGGGCTTACGCAGATATATGGGTTGCCGGCGGGATTTCCTTGGAATTGTAGGTTTGCGGGTTTTGCTATTCGGTAGCGGAAAACGAATTGTTATTGCAGGGGGTCAAATTTGTTTCAGTCTGAATAAAATGCAGTTACGTATTGGCGTCGGTGGATACATTTTCAATTTTTTGTGATTTCACATCACTTTTATGTAGCGGTTCTTAAAATACACCTTTCTACCAAATTTCATAATTGTAGTACTTGTAGTCTCCGAGTAAATCGGCTGTGACCTACGGACGAACGGACGGTCGGACAGACATGACGAAACTATAAGGGTTCCGTTTTCATCATTTTGGCTACGGAACCCTAAAAATGACATGTGTATTTGCTCAATGTTGGCTGGTGGATCAACTACCCCATTATTTTCTGTTTATATAGCTATAGCTCTTTAAGGCTGACGATCAAACGCAACACTACGTTCAAAAACATAATCCTAAATAAACCTCAATAAACCCTTTCCAACTTCAACAGTCCTTCAAACCCTGTCATGAAACTATTTTCTTAACATTTAACATCTTGCTGTAAACCGTAACATTAACATCGGACCCTTTGACGGTCACTAACCGCGGCCCCTAACTTTGCCAATTAAAAGTTATATGCCGTAATTAAGGGAGGCATTCTTATGTTACGTATTTTATGTGTGGTTTTGTGTTGTTTATCTACGTTGGGAAATAATGGAGAGCGAATTATAAGACAGGGACTTGAGTAGTCATTTGGAAACCTACATAAAACATGACGAAACGACAAATAGTTATGATGTATGTCAGATTGGCAGATAATGTATCTATATTATTATACCTATTGACGATCCTTTTGTGAATTAATTTTGTTTTAAGAATGTAAAACTAAATGCAATTTTCTAAAGGAAATAAATATATTTGTATATAAATATTGATATTAATACTTATTAACTATATTTTATATGCCGTGTTACATCAATGTATAATTGTACATATTATATTATTGTAATATTTATGTGTAGACCAAGTTATCAAGTGCTGGATATTCTATTTTTAACCTCTTCACCGCCAGAGTAGATTACGTAAGAAGAAGTTAAAAATCTGCACGAATAAAACGTTATGATACAAAATGCTGGAATTCCGACCGCGTTCGTTTGGCGACGGGGATATCATCGTGAAAATGTCATTAAAAATATCTCGAAAAACCAAGCTGCACTGCTAATTCATATATTTTTATGAAAAATAATAATAAAAATGAAACCAAGTGTCAAAAAATGAAACCGACGTGTACCTATAATGCTTAAGTTGATCTAGAGGCTTCTGAAAACCGAATCTGTATATCTAAACAATATTACGTTAATGATATTCTAATATTATAAGCTATATCGCTGGAAAGTATCAAACTCCATTCAGAAGTTTTGAGTAATAACGAATATCTTCACAAAAAATTGCGTTCATAATATCATTAGGATGATTAGTTACCATTTTATAAAGATCATAAAGCTTGCAAAAATGTATAAAGTGTCGAAATGTTTTATTCCTTTTTTTGTACACCATGCTGGTACTGTAATAACGCGACAATATACTGAACTGTGATACATGTGAGGTAAGTTGATCATTACCTACACTAGAGGAGCCGAGAGTGTAATGATCAGCCTCACGAGTTTCATACGACTTTTTTAACACATTTGCGGGAAAACATTTTTTTATTACACAAATATGTCTTGATGGAAACAGATTATTATTTACATAACATGTATTGTATCATAGTCAACTTGTTAATACTTATCACAATCGTTGTGTCCATGAATTTTTATAGATAATCAGGCACTCGTCGACAGAGTTAAATCATATTTGTGCGTTAATGGCGTGCGGCAATTTTGTGCTAATGAGTGCGAAGGTGCAAAAGAGGCCTAAATGAAATCTTCACTTAATATCCAGACAAGCCAATGTAGGTATAGTAAAATAAATACTCTCATAAATAGGAACTCTTTAAAACTTTACGACTTTATTTGTATCAAGCGTTTTTTTGAAACAACGTCTGTTTCCGAAAAAGGGCTATGACCATGTTGATCCCATAATCCGTTTAGCCAATTTGTGTACGGAACAACAACTTATTTCCCCGTTCATTATGAGACATTCTCCGTACGTGTTAGTTAAATGCGCGATAGTTATACATAGTATAAGTACTTGAAAGTTTATAATAGGTTTGTTCGTTCCATATTACTCTCTTAAACCTTATAAAGAAAGTTTTCCCACAAGGAGGGTTTAGTGAGGTATTATGCTGCAACTTTTCGACTCGATTGTACACAATCGTATGTCAAGCGAGATTCAAATAGAATAAACTTTACCTTAGTTGGGAATGATTTATTGTTAGCTATGGCATTTTTAATTGATATACATAAATATTCATTCATCTTAACAATACACTTCTTAACAATAAGATGTCATATACTTAAGAGCAAATGAAACGGGTACAGTTTATATGTTTTTCATGCGAAGTGTATTTGTTTTCATTTCTCTGGAGCATATAAAACTCACGATACATAATATGACCCATCCTATTATAATGGAATATAACCCATTGTTACATTCCATTTTTTTTTAATAATGAGACGTAAATAATAGAAAATGATCGATATTGCGTTTACATAAACGCGCATCATATCGTAAAATTTTACTAAATATACCTAAATAATTCTACTAACGTCTTTAACCTAGATACATTTTTTTTTATTGTTAGTCACAAGAGGCACAAAAAATGTTTACTCAACAACACGTCACTTGTCCGTTGTACCTTTCCATCGCTTTCTTTTTTTCGTGCACGCCAATTTGGGATCGGCACTTACTATACAAAAAAAGGTCCGTCCGAAGGAATTCCCTTTGTTATTTGTTTTCTACCAAGTCAATTTGGTAGTTCAAAGTTACCTTATTTCCTCTGGGAAATACTGGGAACGAACAGATGTGGGAAAATTGATTCTAAAAAGTTGCTAGTAGCACATGTAGTGCCTTAAAGGTCAGAACGTAACAATCTATCATGTCTCACATAAATTTTCATTCAGTTGCTACTGCAAACCATTCTTTTATCTGTCCAGTTAGGGCTAGGCTAGATATTACCTGTATAAAACCATAAATAACAAGATCTCATTTAATAGTTGCAGATCTTCAATTTGCAATTACTATTCCTAGTTAACAATGAACAAGTTGATATAGCGAAAGTTGCGAAGAACCAACATAAACATAGCCGCGGATTGTGTTAGTGTTCATAGTTTATAAGCCGCTTGTAAACAAACGCAGAAACTAAAGAGCACTTGTAAAGAGACATTTGGAGCTGTAGTCAGTTGCAAAGCGACTGAGTTGTGGTGGGGCGCGTTAGACAACAGCTCGGTAAGCGGGAAGTTTTTCCAACATTGAACCAGTTTATCTACTACACACGGACGGAACCTATCTCAAATAATATGTACTTTTGAATTACATAACCGTATGCGAAATGCTTGAGGCATTTAGGCAGCTCTCGCAAAAGGCATTGCCATTTGTAGTGTTTTCTATGTATTTTAAACCTCGCAGGTGTTTGTTGTTTAATTTCCAAAAACTGAATTAACAAGATGAATGTTTGTAATTATCGAACCACGTCACAAAATTACAAGAGCGTTGGTTGAAAAATCCACCTCGTAGAGGAGAACAGCCCATTTATTTACCCAAGCTGAAACGGAGACGCTCCACTAGTTTCGGTCAAAAATATAGGACCATATCACGCTTTAAAATGTTAATAATTCGCTATTTAACTAATTCGCTTTTGATTGGCTTTTATGGTGCCATTCGAACCGTGGGGTAATCACGTAACTTTTGTACTACCGTTAGGTAGATTTTAATGTCAAATTTTAATTGTCATCTCGTACATTTAT
The DNA here is from genome assembly GCA_963556455.1 of Epiblema foenella. NCBI lineage: Eukaryota > Metazoa > Arthropoda > Insecta > Lepidoptera > Tortricidae > Epiblema > Epiblema foenella. Next base: position 10,020,152 of record OY747098.1, on the reverse strand, counting down.
ATTTCAAAATTGACAGTAAAATCTATCTACCCTCAGTACATAAAGTTACGTGATTTACCTGCTGTTTTTAGAAACGATCAAATATTTTTATGGGCTAACTATAATTAGAGCTACACAAAAGACGAAAATAGACGCAAAGTTTTTAAGAACTGACAACGGTCCATACTGATTGACGGTGAAATATGTGACGTCACAGCTCCATAGGCTCGAACTACCGCTGTATCGGAAAACAAGTAATTTGCCGTTTTTATCTTGAAATATTGCGTTTATGGACATGTTGCTATACAATTTAGTTTTTTTTGAAACATGAGGATTCTATTCCAATTATTATAATAAACATTATATACATTTGGACTATAAAAAAGAAACAATATTTTTATAATTCTATATCATTTTATAACTTTGATTAATTTGTCTAGTTTACTATTTATTGTGATAATTTGAAGGTTTTCTATTCATTTATAGCCACTCTATGTTGTAATTTTTCACATGTGTCGAATACCTTGTTTAATGTATCTTTGTTGTATTATGTAATATTAATTATATTATACCGTATAACTATTTTGTGTATATCTATATTATACATAGTCCAATAATTTATCGGCTTTTCCAATTTCTTTGTTTAGTTATGTCTCGCACCTACTATGATTATTCTCTGTTTGGCCTGAAGGTTGACTGGTAGAGAATGCCTTAAGGCATTAAGTTCGCCTTTTATATCAGTAACCTGTTACTGTACAATAAAGTTTAAATAAATAAAAATACCCATTTGTCCCTTGCGTAAATGTGTGTTCTAAGCGGCTGTGTGTCTCAACATTTCCTTGAAGCGGCGTCAGTTTGCTTGAGTTTAAGTTCAACTTGCCTTGGTTTAAAACGAGGCTTATCTCACTCGCAACTTACTCTACTTTAAACATATTTCACTTCTAATACTTTTAATACCTACTTCACTAGGGATTTGTTTGAATTAAGAGTAGAAAGAAGGTCAACTTTTTACTTTATTATCCTAGTCCTAGTAAGTAGGGGGTAATGGATATTTACTTATTACGTATTGAAAAGATATATAATTTGCATTGAAAATTAATTATGATCGGTGGTAAACTTCAGAATTGTAACTCAAAAATCACTTACCGAAAATCTGGTCCAGGTTCTGCCCTCTGAAACAAAAAATGAGAAACTTGTTCACATGACCATTGGTTTTTGAATTGGGATCAAGAATAATTTTACATTATTAAGAAGTTTATGCTTGTATTTGATCATAAAAAAAATTAAATGCTTGTGTATAAAAAAAACTGTGAAATCTTTTTAATTGCATTCATTAAATCACGTTGTGTTTGCATATTTTTGATCACCTTGCCCGTTCACATATTTTCAAACTCTACTGTATCTGACATTGTTTGATTCATTTTGCGACAGTCTATAAAACTATTATTAATTATTTTTTATATCTTCTAACATGCACAATTAAGTCACTTTTAGTGTAGATTACTTTGACACAACTCGGTCAACGCAAATACTGTGAAGCACCTACCTACACAAGACATTGCACTGGTAGGTATAGTAAAGTTACCCACTTTTAACTCGATGCATTTAATACGACTCTGTTTTATACATCTCGTTGTTACTGCATTACGAAAACAAATTATTTTTAAGCATTTGTCAACTTATGAGATTTAAACTTTGTTTAAACCCAAAAACTAATTAGACTTTAAACTGGATAGAATTTGCAATAGGTTAGCATTTGTAAGTAAGCAAGGTAAGTGAGGGAGGAAGTTGCCGAGTTGTATGGGGAAGTCAAGAAACTGGCAATGAATAGAGAAGAGTGGTAGTTACTCCACCGACAAGAGCGAAGCTCTTAAGTTTTGATGATGGTGAAGCATTTGTAGTGAAAAGTGTTCGAAGCAGGACAATTACAACATGATTCATTTCTATAAGGATTTCTTTTATCTACATAATATACTTCAAAAATAATACAATATCCTCTTATAATTACTGTACATACCTACGCATACTAAGGGTGGGTTGCACCAAACCGTCTGTAATCGTAAGCGGTGTTCGTTAAAATCCGATTGTATGGAAAGTTTGACAAGTTTATGGGATGACAGCTGCCGGCGCCATATTTGACGATGATCGGCCTATGATCGTATGTTGGTGCAACCGATCCTAAGTCGGTATTTAGTTTATACGCATAGAAGTTTTTAAAGTACCGCTTATTCCAATTTTTCGCTCCCATATTCTTCTAGGTTGAAATATTTGCCTTTCTTCGTGTTACATATCGTATACTTTTAAATTCGGGTGTAAGCCGTTAATCATATTAATGCAAATGCGCGCAAACACACAAACTGCATTACTGTGCAGCGCGTACAGGGAATTTTACTTACCGTGCACCATACTAACTTAGAAATGTAGGGTACACCGAGTTAAAGAGGAATATGTAGACTAGAAAATAATATATACATATTGATATTAAGGCTTAAAACTTGTCGGCCTTTGTTAAATTACATATATTAATAATGTATTCGTCTCATCGTTTTTACGAAAAATAATGTTAACTATATATATTTCAATTTGTGTTGGCTGTCACTTCCATTTGCGTCGAGATGAAGTGTCAGAACTAAGAAGTGAGCGCAATAATTGAAAACAAATCAATATCAAATTACAATTCGTAACGCCAATATGCCTCAACACGAAAGCCCCCTGTTTCAGTAAAAAAAATGAATAACTGGATTCATCATTCATCCTTGACCTGACTCTCTCAAAGACTCACAGAAAAAAGTTCGCAGTAGAGTCGTGTGCACGAATATTTTACGCAGAGACTGCTGGGGGTCTGAGGATTTTTTATGACATCGACATTAATGTTACCTATATCGTATCGAGTTTACTGGGGAACAAAATAGTCCGCTTGTTACACCGTTAGCAAATATCTTCTGAAATTACTTCTTTTTAAAACGCTGAAACCTATTTTCTTTAGTTTTAATGGGGGGTATGAAGTCTCTAAGGGACATAATATATGCAGAAATCCGCTGACATAAAGATAGGTTCTTTTTTTTTAACCTGACTGTGGCTTTATAGGCCGGGCCCAATAAAGCGATAGGAGTGCGCGGTTGGAGAGTAGCCTGGGGAAAATCCAGGAGAAAACCTCCGACACGACCACGTGTGTGGTTTGGAACACTGGAATACTCTTAAGAGTTTGCGCTCCAGTGAGATTGGTTGAGCGGTTTCAACCGAATCTGAGGTGTTAGTGGAATCGAGCTACTGGAAGTTTTGTCGTTGGTTCACTAAACCTAGCCTACCTGAGAAGAGTCCAGCAAGAAACTCAGCTAGGCCCAACCTGTGTCGGACTGACTCTACCCGGTGTGCGGCGGTACCGGGACGAATAGGGACTATATACGTCAGTGTTGTCGCGATCGCGCGGTGGACGTCCCCGCCGGCGGGAATGCCTAATTGTACGCGTCGTGTCTGAGTTGGACGCCGTAAGCACATGTGATTACGTCGTCAGAGTCCGTGAGTGTGTGCCTAGGACACCGGACCATGCGGCCCCTAATCAGTGACCGCCGAGTTACGACAGAGGGGGGAGAGATGAGAACGTAGTCGACAGCCTTCCTAACTAAGGGATTCTTATGATGGGGAGTGTTGTCAAAATAACGTCTGGCAGTCTGCTTAGAGAAACCATACATGGTGCTAATCCCCATGTCGTGGTGCAGACTGAGGTTCGACTGGTACCACGGAGCACCAGTCGCCCTACGGAGAAAACGATTCTGAATGACCTGAAGCGGCTTGAGCGATGTTATAGGCACGTGAGCAAAAGCTACACTTGCATAAGACATGATTGGACGAACACAAGTTTTGTAGAGTGTCAGCTTATTTCTACGTGACATTTTACTAAACTTGTTAATCATCGGCCCAAGCCTTCCTAGCTCGAACAACGCACGGTTTCAAAGATAGGATCTATATTATTCCCCATTTGTATATGGGTACTTATTTATATTTGAAAAAGAAATGAAGTACATAGTAATTCTAAAGCTATCTTAATTTGTTCTATTAAAGGGTTCAAGATTCATTCTTAGTTAAGGATGGTGACGTGCGTGGTGGCGTTGACGGTACTGATGGGTAACATTTTCTTTTTCTCTTAGCGTGTTACAGGAAAATAGCAATATTTTTTGTAACCTTCGTAGCTGTATTGTAAAAAGGAAATACCAATACTACCTTGATTCTAATTCCACATACCTCGATAGTAGTCTGAAACCGGGTTGTAAGTTTTCGGTACGATGTTACTCTTACCATTTGTAGAATTTGGTCATTACAAACTGCAGGCGAATCACGTAACTCTATGTACTAACGGTAGATAGATTTTACTGTCAATTTTGAAGTATAAATGTATGAGCTGCAGGCGAATCACGTAACTTTATGTACTAACGGTAGATAGATTTTACTGTCAATTTTGAAGTATAAATGTATGAAGTGACAATTAAAATTTGACATTAAAATCTACCTAACGGTAGTAAAAGAGTTACGTGATTACCCCGCTGACAATTAGAATTTGACATTAAAATCTACCTAACGGTAGTACAAAAGTTACGTGATTACCCCGCTGGTGTAACATGTGGTAAGAAGTAACTTTCTAAGTAAAGGGTCATAAATTTTACTCCAAATGTTACATAAACGACGGTGTGTTTGTGAAACAACGTATGAGACGTCGGTAAATATATTACGGAAAATGTCTGCCCCTCGTGTTTTATGATGTTTAAACCTTTTGGAATCAAGAATTGGTACTCATAGGGCAATAATACTGTAATTACATAATTGGCTGTTAATTTAATGACTTTACACGTTGAGTACTAACGTGTATCATAATAAATGCCTTTAATCCACCGGTATTAAATGTTTACATTTGATGTCATCATAGGAATCCGTTAGTTAGGAAGGCTGTCGACTACGTTCCCATCCCTCCCCCCTCTGTCGTAACTCGGCGATCACTGATCAGGGGCCGCACGGTCCGGCGTCCTAGGCACACACTCACGGACCCGGACGACGTAATCATAGCGTCCATCGAATGATGAAACGCTGCGCTTACGGCGTCCAACTCAGACGCGACGGGTACACTTAGGCATTCCCGCCGGCGGGGACGTTTACCGCGCGATCGCGACAACACTGACACATATAGGCTCTATTCGTCCCGGTACCGCCGCGCACCGCGTAGAGTCAGTCCGACCCAGGTCGGGCCTAGCTGAGTTTTTTGCTGGACTCTTCTCAGCTAGGCTAGGTTTAGTGAACCAGCGACAAAACTCCCAGTAGCTCGATTACACTCACACCCCAGATTCGGTTGAAACCACTCAACCAATGTCACTGGAGTGCAAACAGAGTATTCCAGTGTTCCAAACCACACGCGTGGTCGTGTCGGAGGTTTTCCCCTGGATTTCCCTAGTCTACTCTCCAACCACGCACTCCTATCGCTTTACTGGGCCCGGCCTACAAAGCCACAGTCAGGTTCAAAAAAAAATTGATGTTTTCAAGCGCAATGAAAGCTGCTATTTCGAAATACATCAATATTTTGATTCATGACAACCTGACAACATAATAATCCATTTGAAGAAATAGCAACACCACAAAACCCGTGTAGCCTTCATACAGGTAAAAGATCAACCGCCGTAGATAAGTTTAACTTTAATTCCGGCAGTGTCAAAGCTGGTCGCCCCGACTAATATTACTAATTGGAATCCTCCAATTACAGGATTAGGTTAGCATTTAATTTGAAGGATAGATCCCAAACTTTGCTTGATTTTCGATATTGTGTCTTACCGAGCGGGGTTAGATTTGCTTTGCGATTGGCGTTGTATTATTGTAGAGTAAACAATTGTTATCCGTACTTACACTAAACTGGTAAAAACCCCTTTGAAATGGGATTCGTAGCAGAAAGGATCGCGTTAACAGCGGGCACCCACTACAAGTACACAGAAAAGGATCAGTACGCATACAAAACTTAGCAATTTTTGCAGCCGTGCCCTATTTCAATTTAAGGTTAGACATAAAGCTACTCGGAGAATCGCTAACTACATATAAGTCATGCGCAAATGTGTCACTAAAAAGAAAAGATTAATATACTTCATTCCTTCTCTGTTAAGTATATCACTCATTTCGTTCACTAATTCATTTAGTTCAGTAGCTCAACAGATCCATCTACGATACAGATATCAGTGGGTAATGATATCAGTGATTCATTCAATCATGGCGTCTTGTCATTCTCGGAGCGTATGAGTAGGTAAACAATAGGATTCATGTCTGACTGAAGTATTGAAGTATATGAATCCGAACTGAACTAGTGAATGAACGAGTGACGCGAGGTGAAGCACTTCATTTGAATCATTTATTCGTGAACTACTCATGTCCACTATATATATCTACTGTGTTTTTAAAAAAGTTACTGAGACACAAACATATAATTTTCTATCTTCTAAAAAAACTGGACAAGTGCGAGTCGGATTCGCCCACCGAGGGTTCCGAACAAATTTGTAGGTACATAATATTTTTTTATGATATAATAACAAATGTATAGTTTTCCCATTTTTCCTTGTAGTTTAAGACGATATTACTTGCCAAATTTCATAGTTTCGCTTGAGAGTGTCGAAATATACGTTCTTTGCGGCATAAACGGCCATTTTTTACGTTAACTTAGAAGTTTGAACTTTTCACAGCATCAAGGAACTGTAGATCTGAGTATATGATTTAGTTTCAACTCGATACCTTTTGAGGTATCGAGTTGAGGTTTTTTTCCTTTTGAGGTACGGAACCCTAAAAAATCAGCTTTTAGTTGTATGTCGGTGGACGTTTTTAGTTGCAGATATTTATAATACCAACAGGTACAGGTAATATAACACAAAATGCCTATCTATTTTAATGGGATTCATTAGTCGAGTTAAATATTCAATTTAGGTTTTAATTCTAATCCGATCTGTTTTTCAGTGCGTCAAGTTTATATGCGACCATGTCAAATCGAGGTTCACATATGTAAACTAGTGTACCTACTGTGTTCATGCGTGTGCTATGCAATGTCTAGAGCAATATTGTTGAGTGGCTCTCTCTTACGAGTTTTATCCGGCATCCCATTGCATCTCGCGAGATAAAATGCATAGCAAACATACGGCACGGCAGCTATACGGGTTTTTTAATGTTTTAGTTCTGCTGTAACATGTACATTTATTTAATTTGTTGACGTTATCGCTTGGCGACCAACAAGTAGACAGGGTAGGTATCTACTTATGAGTACCAGTGGTCCTTCCTTTGGCTAATCTGCATTTAGTTTTGTCCTACTTATAAAAAAAAACCTATTTATTGTTTTATTTTGTCGTCCGTACGTACATACGAGTAAACGTATTAGCTTTCCAGTAAAGGAAAACAATATTAGGAAACCAGATTAATCCTAACAATGTCTATTGTCATATCTTGAATTAAACACATAATTTAAGTATGTTTATTTAGCCATTAGACAAAAATATAACATTCCGCCATTGTTGATGCGGCTATGGAGAGAGAGATAAATACAGGAGCGAGCAAGTGGTAATTCAACTACGTTAGGATACCACATCTACGTTTCCTCTGGTTCCAACCCAGAGGAAACGTAGATGTGGATATATGTCTTGGTATGAGAAGCCCAAGCCCCGAGCTGCTTTAGGATACAACCAGAAACGTACTATGTATAATACGTTACCATTGAAATTCACACAGAATACTGTATCTAAATTGTTTACTTTGCTCGTTTATTCGATTAAATAATAAACGAGCTAACATGAAATAAGTAAGTAAATAAGAATCGTTTGTGTATTTTGATCTTCTAATGGCATTTCCTTCCATATATTGATATTTGAATATCAGATTTCATTCGCACATCCCGGTACGACGAGCCTTAAGTAATATCGCAGAGTGCTTGCCCTCCGCTCCCTTAGGTACTAGAGATATGTGATGTATGGGTTTAAGGAGCATCCGTGGCACAATTCGTGTATTTTTCTTACATATCGTATAAGATTATTATAAGTTTATTGAGCCATTAATAAAATACCAGAGATTATAATTTATAATCTTAACGACAATCGATAAGGGCTTATATATTATATATCTTACCGCAGAATTGTAAAAACCGTTAGATTATAATCTAACTAGCGAGATTGTTAACTGTCAAAGATTGTGAACCGAATTTTGGTTTGTCCTTCCTTCGGCAAGTTGACGAAGCCCCGCGTAGCGAAGCGCCTATTTCCGCTCTGAAGGAAGGTAACGAACAAACCTAAACTAAATTATAAGTTTCATGTCGGAGAGTTGGAACCGTGAAATACCCTTACATTTTAACGCATTATTTTTTGGTAGATTACAGTCTTTCGACAGTTTACAATCTTGCTAGTTAAATTATAATCTAACGGTAACAATCTGACTGAACCAGGAAACTAAATGGATTACCTAACGTTCGAATAATTACATATTTATTTGTAATGCGACTGTATACCAATACCTATTTAGTTATTTTTGCGAAGCCGAAACACGATTACTGTATGATGAAAAAAAAGTCGGTTCTTTATTTTACACAGCGCATCCTCGGGAGCACTGGCGAACCGAATCATCATCAGACAACATCACACACCTATAGAGCAATTAATAGTGTTATGATTATGGCTGTGTTTAGGGCCAGTATTGGACTTCAATCCCGGGATTTCGGTATTTCGGGATCTCGGGATTTTTCATCTGAAAATACGAGTAAGTGACAATTTACCGTCACATTCAATTGTGACTATCTATTTTATATACAAGTACAAAAATAATGTAGGCCAGAGAATAATAATAAATGCTAATGAGATAATTATAAGTACTCAACTCTCTTATTATTGCCTTCTTTTAATTTTTACTACTACATTGGGGTATAATTATGGTGTACCTGGTTCTGTTTGTAGTGGTTCCTCGTCATCACTCGTCGTGTATTTATTATAATTTCTTTGGTTTTCGGGATTCAGTTTCGTCTGCACTTGAATTATGACGTGTGTGTCACTTTTTTTTCATTTTGACAGATTTAATTTCTTTTTATGCTCTATGATAGACTTCCTGTATGCCAATCCCATGCACCCAAGAGGACAGACCACATTATCGGCGCAACCATTTCCCCCGGCCTTGAAAGAATAGCTTTCAAAAGGAAATGATTAAAACAATATTACAGAAGCAACCTTATTGCTCAAGGAAAACAAAACATTACTTCTAACATAGCAAGACTATTGCTCGATAATATAACAGATTCGAAGCATAATTATAGTCTTTAGTAGATAAAATAAATAAATTATTGAGAAGGCAAAGGGCATAGTTTAACTAAAGGTCGTTTAAATACACCAGATTTCGTTTTTACTAAAGCTACTCTGGCGATCCCGTCTTTGCCTGTAATGAGCTTAGTTATAATTCCTAAAGGCCAATGAAGTGGCAATACATTCTCTTGGAGAATAAGCACGATTGTTCCTACCACTACAGAGGCAGAGGATGTAGTCCATTTCTGCCTAGTTTGCAGCGTGTGTAAATACTCATCGCGCCATCTTTTCCAAAACGATTGTATTAACCGATCTAATAATTGATATCGTTGTAAAAGATGATCAGAAGTTGCTTCCGCAACAGACGTGGCTGGAAGATATACTAATGGTGCAACATTAAGAAAATGAGCTGGCGTTAATGCGGAAGGTTCAGATGGATCTGAACTTAGAACTGACAAAGGCCGTGAATTTAGCAAAGCCTCGATTTGACTTAGAACTGTCATCAACTCTTCGAATGACAATATTTGTTTACCTATTGTGCGAAATAGGTGCGATTTAACACATTTGACGTTACTTTCCCAACAGCCTCCAAAATGGGGTGCATTGGGGGGTATAAATCGCCAAATAATTAGATTATCTGATAATTCATGCTCCCATACATCACGAAACTCGGCTGCAAGGAAAGTGTGAAGTTCTCGTAAATACGTATTAGCTCCCACGAAGTTGGTGCCATTATCAGTGTATATGTATTTGACTGGACCTCGTCTTGACAGAAATCGCTTAAACGCTGACATAAAGCTTGCTGTACTTAAGTCCGTAGCTAATTCCAAATGAATGGCACGAGTTGTTAGACACGTAAATAAACACAGATAAACCTTCTGGCTCCTAACGCCTCTTCTGCGAACAGGAGTGCAGTACAAAGGGCCAGCATAATCGCAACCAGTATGTAAGAACGCCTTTTCAACTTGGTTAACCCTATATGCTGGTAAATCTCCCATTAAAGGATAGTTAGCTTTTGGCTTGACTCGGAAGCAATAATTGCATAAATGAATCCGATGGCGAATAATGCATCTGGCTGCTACTATCCAATATCGATGTCTCAGAATAGAGATCAGAGTTTCAGGTCCAGCATGTAAATTGCGTCTATGATAATGATCGACTAATAAATTAATTATATGATCACGACGTGGCATTAATAATGGATATTTATAATCATAGTCTTCATTGGAGTTGCTAAGACGTCCTCCAACACGTAGAATCCCATCTTTTATAAATGGCTTCAGTTTTGCAAAGGTTCCTGTCAAACCCTTTTTTGATGACATATCCTTAATGGTTTGTTTAAAATAAACCCCTTGCAGGGCTCGCACGATTTCGAGTTCCGCCATTGTTAAGTCATCAGCATTAATGGGGCCCTTAGGTAACCTTTTCAAAAATTTTAACACATACACAACTGTGTGTACATATTTGTTCCATGACGAAAACCGTTTAGACAACTCATAAATTATGTTGCCGTTGGGATCGTTAGTGGTCACTAATGAGATGACCTTTTCTTCAGGTACGTCAGTCTGGTCAGGTATGAACGGTTTAATTGGCCACTCATCCTTGGGAAGTTTCATCCAAGGGGAGCCTGATAGCCAAAGAGGATGATTAACCAACTGGGCTGGAGTCAAACCCCTGGACAAGCAATCACTTGGGTTTTCTGTTCCCTTGACATGGTAGAAATGATTGCTTGGTAAGTTCTTCTGAATCTTCGTTATGCGGTTGGCAACAAAGGTTTGCCACTGATGAGGTGATGAATGAATCCAACAAAGCGCTACTGTGGAATCTGAAAAGGCTAACACAGAGTTGATTGGATATCTAGTTGAGTAGGTGTCAATCACCTTTTTAATCAACTGTGATAGCAATAATGCTGCACATAATTCCAGTCTTGCGAGAGATACAACCTTCAATGGCGCTACCCTTGATTTAGCACATACCAAGTGGGTGAGCCCACAGTCATCATTAGGCAAGGTTACGTAAGCGTACACCACCCCACCATATGCCTTTTCACTGGCATCCGAAAAGCCAACGATGGTTAGCGAACAGTTTTCGATAACACCTATATGTCTAGGAATACTAATATTAGACAATAGTGGTAGTTCAAATTGAAATTGTTGCCACTGCCTAACGATATGATCAGGCGGCATTTCATCCCAATCGATTTTCAATAGCCATAACTCTTTAATAAGAAGCTTGGCGAATACAATTACCGGAGCAACAAGTCCGAGAACATCAAACAAGCGAGCTATTGCTGACAGAATATTTCGCTTGGTGCAAAGACGATCATCAAGGCTAACCTGAAACCGGAACACGTCATCACCAGGATACCAACGAAGTCCTAAAATCTTCAAAGTTGTATCATCATCGAAAGTAACGCTTTGTAATAAATGTAATTCCTTCGGTATTTCCTTCAAAACAGCAGTGGAATTTGACGACCATTTTGCCAGTTGGAATCCTCCTCTCAAAAATAAATCCAGCAGTTGTTTAGTTGCTTCAATAGCTTGAACTTCATCGATGACTGAACTGGCTACATCATCCATATAAATGTCACGAGAGGCAATCTCTTTGGCAAGTGGAAACTTATCTCCTTCGTCAAGCACTAACTGTTTGACAGTACGCAGAGCTAAGAAAGGGCTGCTACGGAGACCGAAGGCAACTCGGCTATACTGAAACACCTTTATAGTTTCATCAGGATTGAACCTATAAAGAATTCGCTGATAAGGACGATCCTCCCCCCGTACGTCAATACACAAATACATTTGACGTACATCAGATGTAATAGCAACAGCGAACAACCGTAGATTTAGCAAAATGCAGAATAAGTCGGCTTGAAGGCTAGGACCTGCATGAAGTATATCATTCAATGACAGACCACTGGTAGTGGCTGCGCTGGCATCCAGCACGATTCTCACTTTAGTAGATGCTCGATCTTCACGCACTATCGCTTTGTGAGGAATATAGTAGGCATTTTCTGATCTGTCATTTGGAACTTCAGATAAATAGTTTTTATCTATATGTTCACGGATAACTTCGTCATACAACGGCTTTAACTTAGGCTGCATACGAAATTTTCTTTCTAACGATAAATATCTACGTTCAGCTGTTTTGTAGGAGTCTCCTAAATTGGTAGGGTTCAGCATAAATGGAAGTGCAACTTCATAACGGCCGTTTTCTAAACGCTTGACTGTACTTTTGAAAATGTCTTCAGCGTTTTCTTCTTCGGCACTAAGGATCACACCCCCATCTAGATCTTCTATTTCCCAGAATCTCTGCATTAAATCACCTACATCAACGGAGGAGAAGTATCCAACATTCGAGTTGGACATATTCACTGCAGGTGCATCACCTAATACTATATACCCTAATACCGTCTCTAAGGCATTAGGTAAACCAGGGTCGTTTACAATTTTACCTGACATTAACATTTCAGCGAATAATTTTACGCCAATAAGCAGATCTATTTCACCTGGGATCGCCCAGGTATCATCAGCCAGGTCCACCTTGTCAAACAAATCTGATGCAGAAATATCTACATGACAGGTGGGTAAATTAGACGTTATTTCATCTAGAACTAGTGCATCAATTGTATATTGGCGTTTAGGATCGTATCTTGACCTAAACGTAATGTTGACATTTCCACGGACAGGTTGCATGGATCCGCCTATACCCTTCACAGACGTCAACGTGCTATTATTTATAGTTAAACCCAAATTCTTGCAACAATTTAAAGTTACGTAATGTTTTTGAGAACCTGGATCTAATAAACATCTTAATATTTTATCCTTGCCGTTACGTCCACACGCAAATACCTTAGCAGTAGCTAGAATCTCTGTGAGAGGTGATTTAGCACGTGCCGACGCTGATAGTGTACATACGGAGGCGTCTTTATCGGCCATAGTAGCGCTCGTGCTAGCTCCATCGTCCGCAGGTTGCAATTTGCCTTTATCATGATTCATAGAAGCTGGTTTAGACTCATTCCTATTTAGTATAGGTTTCGAGTTATCAAAGTGTAACGTCGAATGATGTTTACCGTTACACTTGCGACAAGATTTCTTCGAAGAGCATTTCGATGCAGTATGATGAGTATTTAAACAATTCGTACATGCATGAATGTCCTTAACGAAATTAAATTTTTCGTTAGGAGTCAGCTTCATAAAGGCATTGCAATTATAAAGTTGTGAATGTTCAGTTCCTTTGCACATAGCACACGGATTAATGCTCTCTTGCGCCTGCGTACTGACATAAGCATGAGGCGTGCGAGGCAGAGGGGCGCGCGCCGGCGCGTTGTTACTGCTGACTGCAGAGCTGTTGTCGGCCTTAGTTGACGTTCGCTGTGACGTGCGATACAAGATCTTTGCTTGTTCTCTAACAAAGTTAACAAACTCTTCGTAAGAGGGCATCGTTGAAGAGTTTCGAATAGACATCTCAAAACTCTTAGTTGTGTCTGAGTCTAATAACTTAAGACCCAGGTGAACAAATATGAAGTCGCTTAAATTATCTATCTTAAGTTGATTTATTGCTGAAATCGTTGCTGCAAACGAATCAATTGTTTTTTCTAAATTAGATGCCGAAGGACCATTGACAGGTTTCATTGACAGAAGTTGATTCAAGTAGGATGTAGCTAATGTGCGTTTGTCATCATATTTCGCGATCAAAGCATCCCAAACTGTCTTGTAATTTTCTGCCGCAGGAATTACGCCAGAACAGATCGACTTCGCCTTACCCGTCAGATGACTAAACAAATAATGAACACGTTCAGAATCCGTTAGTTTATTATTCTCGTGGATGACACGTTTAAATGTCTCATAAAAGAAGGGAAAATTTTGAATTTCCCCATCAAATGATGGCAGTTCAATCCGCGGAACTTTAATGGACTCGTCCTTACACATATGGCTCGAGTCTCTGGCCGTCGAAACATTAGGAGCGGGAGCGTCAAGTTTTGTTATTTGACATTTGATTATGCAGTAGAGATCCTCAAATGCGTTCATTGCGTTATAGCTGACATTGTATTCCGGGTCTAGCTCCAAGTTCAGAAGATTAACGTCATCCATCGACTCTTTAAATTCTTCTCGTAGTTGATCGACCAATCTCGCTTGTGCAATAAATTGAGTCAAAATCTTCATGTCGCTACTTAATTTTGGAATCATGTCATAAATACTTTGCAAACGTATAAAACATTGTGCACGTTTAGCTTCCGCAAGTTTGAGTCTCAATTCCGATCTTGCGTTGGCCATGTTTGACGGTTCTTGCAACTATGACAACGTTATAACAGCTTAATTAAACTGCACGAAAATATCAACTAATATGCGTTGAAATTGTATAATAACTTAATACATTTCACTGACAATAAGCACGCTTCGCACTAGCTATACGTATCTAATAAAAATGAAGGAAAATTAAACCGTATTATGTCAATGACAGATTGGGTCCGGTACCCGATTACTGCCACTCGAAGGGTTAAGAATAACTGAGGTTTCTAGGAATAAATTACCTATGCGAAATTCTCAGCAGTGTAAATTCAGTGTATTTACTAATTTAAAATACGCTAAATTTACGAAAGGAAAATAAAAGTTCCGATATAACATTACCATGACATTAATCAAATCGCAATACGAAATATCTTATCGTTACGCATTGATAGTTAAGGTAACGCTATGAGAATATTACACACGCTGCTAGCAGACAAAACAATATGCATATCATAGTCTAAGCAATAAATTTTACGTGACTGTTCATAGAAAATTTTGACAATTATACAATATTTTACTAAGTATTAATGAATCACCGATATATTATATTCGGCTATAGAATTAAGTATTACAATATAATTAGTTATGTTATTCAGTGAGCAACGAGGAAGGTAATATTGTAGTATAATGCGTAAATTTTGAAATATTAAATCCGGTTCGTGAGGCCAATTTTATGGGGTATAATTATGGTGTACCTGGTTCTGTTTGTAGTGGTTCCTCGTCATCACTCGTCGTGTATTTATTATAATTTCTTTGGTTTTCGGGATTCAGTTTCGTCTGCACTTGAATTATGACGTGTGTGTCACTTTTTTTTCATTTTGACAGATTTAATTTCTTTTTATGCTCTATGATAGACTTCCTGTATGCCAATCCCATGCACCCAAGAGGACAGACCACATTATCGGCGCAACCAACATAATACTTTCATATTTTTCTATTATATGCTTTTAATGCAAAATCTTCAATACCGGTATTCCGATAGTTAGGTATTGGTCTGTTTCAATACCAGTATTGAAATATTGAAAAAATCGGTCCATGATCCCGGTTTGCACGCCCTATCTGCCATTCTGTTACGTGGTGGTTCCTCCTCGGTGGGGCTGCTCTAATCATGAGCGAGATGACGTTCCGCTCGTCCTACCACTCTAGCCCTGCCTGTGTTGTCTTACTTGAACACTTGTTTACGTATGTATTAGCGAATGGTGTACTCTTCCTGAGGGAGCCGCGCCAAACGGAGCACTCTGCGATATTGCTCAGGGCCTGACACACGGCGTTGTATGCAAATCAATGTGATAGAGTTTTCATTATTCGTTAGCAAATGTTATCAGCACATTATTTCTGCCAAGAATTTCTATTATAATTTTCAATGTAAGGAATATGAGGTTCAGGTATTTATTCAATTTGATATTTTTAGTCATATTTAGGTAATACTGTTTAAGAAATGTAAATATGAGTAGGGTAGTTATGTATTTGCGATAAATAATAAATTAAACAGCACCGAGAAGTGTGAATATGATTATGAGCATAATGTAGGTTTAGGTACTTTTATACAATCGGCAAAGGCTTTTACTAGTAGGTCGATTTTTGCGAGTTTCCGAAACAAAAAATAAGAATAGTTACTTTATTTAAGCTAAACATTTATTTTGTTTATTTAATGTTATTGACGATCACAATAGAAATTCTTGTAAATTGACATGTAATTTATATTGTAATCCTATATTGTGAATAAATGGATCTGAATCTGAATCATTATCAGGTATAGGTGCATGGTAGTAAGTGTAGTTAGAAAAAATAGTTCACCTTTACACGGATTTTGTGGTAATTGAACGCCTATTTAACCATAAAACAAATTGAACTCGTCTTATATATAATAAACAATATATTGGTTTTTATGAGACTTAATGTTACTGACCTATGATGATGGTGAGACGTCTTCATCAACCCATGTTGTGATGATAATAGAGGCCCTGGAACAAATTACAACAATTGAATAAGCCATATATAATAACTTATAACAGTAGCTTTGGTAAAACGAATGCCTACGCCAAATCTTAGGATTAAGTGCCAAAGCGGACTACGGGTTCAGAATACAACTAGGAAAAAGCTAGAAGAATTATGACGGTTTAGATTTAAATTTATTTATTTCATAATCCTTATCCTTATAATAATATTATAAACGTGAAAGTTTTGTGCGGATGGATGGATATGTTCCTCTTAATCTCAAAAAATTCTTAACTAATATCTGTTCCAGTATTGTAGCTTAGATATCAGAATAACACATAATAATTAATTTGAACCCCTTTAGGGTGTAAAAATGTTTGTATGGAAAACGTGTAACATCCGAAGTGAGGGACTAGAAAAACTGAACTACCCGTGCGAAGCCCGGGCGGGTCGCTAGTATAAAAAATATAATAAAAATTATCCGAAGTCAACTTTATATTATGATCGTCAAATAATTTAAAAAATATGTATTTAATTACACAAAACTTCTAATCATTGCAATAAAAAATATATTTATAAGCTGTCAAGCCCAAAAAAGATAATCAAAATATGTAAATAATAATCACATTAAAGCCAAATAAATTCTAAATATTCGATTCAAAAATACGATGTGAAAAGCTTAAAATAATCATTAGTCATAGCACATTAAAAATAATTTCAAAATACAATGTTAAATAAATCTCGTTTTCACAGTCAATGACACAATAAATTGAATTTTCCAAAAAAATAATCTAAGGTCATGTCCACCAGATACAGTATAAGGATATCAAAACAGTAATCTTGTCAGCATATTCCACGTAAATCTTTTCGTAGCGCTATGCGCGTAGTAGATCCATATTAACAAAAAGTAGCCCACGAATGCTATATGTTACGCCGTAGCGCGTAGTAGCATTTTGTCACGGAAATCACACGTAGAGGCATGCATGACGCATATGTGTCGTCAAGGGCATTGAATGGATTAAAGTGTTAGGAAGCTTTTGAGAAGGAAATAGTCGAACGATGAATGAAATGAAGGAATATCATGAGGACTACGCGAGTAGTCGTTAAACCGTTTATACCACGTACGAGTATGTTTAGGTATCCGCCTAATGTTAGGACATTCTTGACAAGGAAATTATCAAACTATGAATGAGACCAAAGAATATGATGACAAAAAAAGATATGAGCAAAAAGACAAGTCATAACACGACGAATACTTAAAGAATGGATGACGTATACAGGCTGAGACGAAATAACGAAACGAAGAATAAATGGGACGAGCCATGACGTAAGTTCTAATAACGTACCTATATTGATATTGACAATTAAGTTTATTATTGTTATAGTAAAACAGGTTAGGCTCAAATGGGACTGGGCCGGTCACGTCTGTCGCATGCACCCGGACAGGTGGGCTAATATAGCTACCAAGTGGATGCCACAAGAGCGACGCAGACGAGGCTGGCCTAAACGGAGATGGCGAGATGAGTTAGACGCCTTTCTCGCCAACTGGCAGGAGGAGGCACTGATGCGGGAGTCATGTCATTCATGGGGAGAGGCCTTTGCCCAGCAGTGGGAGCCCATATAGGCTAAGAACAAAAAAAATAGTAAAACAGAGAAAATTATTAATTTATTGGTGTCAGTGGCTTTAGTTAATAGTTATTGACTTTTTCATAATTTTACCTTTTTGTCTTTAGATCAGTTTAAAAAACGCACGAAAACCGTTGTTGGTTGTTTGTCATATTGCCAGAAATAACTCAATGCAAATATTTTCATTCAATCAATGTCAGAACAAAGCATTTTGAATGAGGCACGATGCTATAAAATATTTCGTAAGAAAGAAAAATGTTGACATTGCGAGAAATAATGTTTCTTCGTAACTCGGAACAACATCAAAGAACGTCCCGGGAGGGAAAAAGTTGAGGCCCAGGTAAAGGATTCGCGGTAAGGTCCTCGTGTTTTGTGTCTTTTTATACACATACACTTGCTTTACATTTTTGGACGTTAGCCAGATGTTAACAAGCGCACTACAAAATAAAGCTTGAAATACTCTAGAATTTACCTTCCAGTATGAAATCAGGTTTAATCTAGATGCTAATTGTGGTTTCAAAGTATCCAAAAAATATAGATTCTGCGCGGTACGTAATTTCTTCGGGTAATAAAATCTTCGCCTATAAATCATATAATCACTTAACCTATTTTTACGAACGTGTAAATGCTATAGAGGTAGAATAGATACAATAGAAACAACAACATTAATCCACCACATCTATTAGCACGAAATCTCGGGCCCATTGTTTGTTGACAACCAATCATTTGTACCGCTTCTAACGCTAAGACCTTAACACAACACCGCCGCGGGCATATTACTCGTGTAGGTATTTGTCCAAATATTTGCCTTACAAGTTATTTGGCTTCGGAAAACATCGTGATATTTGACGAGCAGATGTACGGGAAATACGTGGAACATAGTTTAATTACTAAGATATTTCGAGCGCCACTGTAAACACGGCGTGACGGTAAATATAGTAGGCGTGTTTCCTTAGGAAACCCACGTAGAATTTGTATCAGAAAACGTATGTAATTCGGCCAAAGGAAAAGTGCGTAGTAGCGATTAAATAGTCAACGGAGGTGAGTTATTTTGATATTAAAAAAAGGGATATATTTAACATCAATAAATACTGACTGCTTATCAAAAAATGCTGATTTACACGGCAAAAGTATTAATTTCACAGCAAAGCTTGAGCTGTGCAAATAAGCAGTTTTAGGTTGTTAGGTTTTTTTTGATGTGTCCCATTTAGGTGCCTTAACAAAATTTATTAAGGGTATGGAGGGTTGGCATATGTATGCTCATACTGACAATCGCGACATAACATTATGTTATTCAATGTAATCTTCCTAATACCACGACGTAGAACAATTTATGAAACAATAATTAAATACAAAAATTAAGATGTGACGTGGTTTCTGTAAAAATCGAAGTCTACGCTTCTCGTACATTCATGTTTATGGAGGCGTCTTTCAAAGCCTCAAGTTTAGTGCCTACTCTAGATTATCTTAGCATCAAATTACGAGATTGCGACATGTCTCGAGATATTCTCGAGACAAGTGAGACAGGCGAATTACGGAGGTTGCTTCCTTCATACGGATGAGTGGTCTCGCGAATGTGACAGCTCACGGAATTGTTCGGGAAATTTCGGAATGTTTCTAATAAAACGGTATTGCTTCAATAAGGGCTCTGTGGGTCCGCAGCATATTCGGAATTTCGAAATGACCCCGCTCAAAATATCTAAAACAATAATTCGAATAGTATATTTTCTTATGTACGAAATTCGCGATGGACGTCTTATCGCAGGTAAAATATAATTTCCTATACTACAAAATGTCTAAATCTTATCAAAGTTTATTCTATAATTATCAATAGCTTGCGTTCAGAAATATACTTGCCCGTAATATTATATGGTACCTGATTTTCTGAAAGCAATACAGGTGTCGTTTTAGAAATGTAGTATTTAGCTGTTTTAAACATAAGTCGTTTTGATGTTAAGACAACTGAACGTAGAACAAATGTCTTTAGAATTTCCATACATTTAGCAAACTAGATTTTCGAAGAGTTTTCATTGAAGGAATTTATTTGCGGCTAAGACGTACATTTATTTAATTGACTTTACTAGTTATCTTTTTACGCTAATGCGATATCAAAATTAAAATTTAATAACTTTACATTATAATTTATGACGCTGTTAACTATTTAAAATGACCAAAACTGGCTTGAAAATCAGACGCTTTGTGTGGTATTTGTTGATGTCGCTTTAACTAGATGTCGCTAGCACGTCAGGCCCAAGATGGCAGTAATCCTGTCGCGGCGGATCCGTCGGACAGCGGTCGGACGCTCACTTGAGCCAGGCTTACTGGACATGCGACAAAAATATTGCTTTTCTATGTCAATCAGTGAATTTACTCACCCTCCTAGCGTTTTTCGGGTTGTGTCCTATGAGGAGCCCGGGGTCAGCTGTGACACCTACCTAATCCCCAGATTTGGCGTATTAAGAACTAGTTTTACGGAAGCAACTGCTATCTGACCTTCCAGCCTAGAAAGAAAACAAGACTTTGTTGATTAAACTGCCTGCGATGCCTGCGTTAAATATCAACAGTTCATGAAGGTTCTAAACGCTAAAATCACCGTAATCTAGTTTGCAAACGATGAGCTTTCACACTCTTCGCAGGGTCCTGTCTACACAAGAATTAGGAAGCATATGCAGGAGTGGGACACAGAACGTAGATAAACGACCTATACATATGCGAACTACTTAGGTATAATAGTTATTTTGTATTGTACTCTTCCTTTCGTATCCTTCCATACATTCCAAAATAGAACTTACAAATTCAGAAAAATAGAAATAAATGATACCTACCTGTTGATTAGCGCATATTAAAGAACGCTTGAATTAATTTGTTTCATATTTACTTTGAGACTTTTGTAATAGTAAGGCTGGAGCCACAATAACTGGGCAATTGGTGACGCGTCGGCAATTTCAGAACAACTTGGGCGACTTGATGCATTGAGATGGCCGTCGTATTGCTAATCGCCCTACCAGTGCGTTCGCGGCCAGTGTCAATTTATTTCCAAGGCTTCTTCTGTCCTATTATAGTATAACATTTTAGGGCGGTCAAATAAATTTCTTAAAAATGTAACCAGGCATTACATTTTTAAGAAATTTATTTGACGGTAGTTCCGGATAAATAATATCTAGAAACTTTAAACTTAATAATAATCTAGCAACTTTAAACTTAATAATATTACACAGCGTATCAAAAATTAATTACCATTAAGGCCCCACTTAACTACTCGAAAATCCATTTTCGTAATTATCTAAAAATTTTACTTTAGACTACACAAAATTAATCTCTTAGAGTTCATTAGTAGATAGGACTCTTATAAATATTTAGCAGTACTCTAATACATTGCGAGGGTTTGAATTATTTATTAAGTCGGTTCGAGGTGTGGTACCTACTGACCGCTATTTGCCGGAATACTAAGCAGAAGAAGGATACACGACTTACCTGTGAATGTGGAACGGTTTTTTTATTTTTGTGGCTATAATTATGTCACTGTTAGGGTACGTTCCCACGCAGGCACGCACATGCGTAAACCCTACGCAAACGACGTAACGTGCGGATGTTAGAATGTATGGAAACCCAGGGTAGCGTTTGACAAGCGCAAACTGTGTACCGCGCATGATGTCGCCATTGCGCAAATGACAGACGTTGCTTTAGATCCTTGAAAACGATTTATTCTCACATCCATATCAAAATGGGGCATCTGACTACGTAGGGAACAAATGCCTTGACCTAGCCCGTGATGGCCCTCGACCTCGACCCAGACCCAAGAACGAATGGCTGGATCTCATGTCGTTGAGGCTATAAAGGATGCCCTAACGTGGACCCAGGCAAAAGCCCTAAGTAGAAGCAGAACTATTATGGGTCGTTCAATCCACAATGATATCTGAGTCTTTCTTGTTGCGTATTAGTTTGTATTTCGTCCATAGCGTGAGTAGGACTGGGGCGGACGCGTTAGTGAAGTGACAATTTATGACAGAGGGCACTTTTCTCTTCACATATTTTTGTCATTTTCACATTGAAATTGATAACTTTTCTTTAATGATATCCTCAAGGTCATCAGTTATATGGATAACATGAGGGTCAAATATTGAAGCAAGAGACTATAACACCATTTCTATCTGTTTTACATTAAACGATCGTTGCAAATTGGGATAATTTAAGCCAATAAAGCATTGCTTTAGACGTCCGTCATACCACGCTCATAACTGTTTCTACAAATACATAATCGTTACTATTACTATAAGCGTAATAATGTTTGACATATCAATCTTCTAATCTATCTTCTATCTTCTTCTTCTATCTTCTAAATATATAAAAGAAGAAGTCCTGATCTACCATCAACGCACAGCCGAAACTACTGGAACTAGAAACTTCAAATTTGGTCCAGAGCTTACTTTTATGACGTATGCAAGGGATAAGACGGGATTTTTGGAAATTCCACCCCTAAGGGGTAAAACAAGGGATGAAAGTTTGTATGGGAAACGTAATTTTTTTTGGACTTAGAAACTTGAAATTTCGTATTTAGACTCTCTGTTTAAATATAACAAAACTAAATTCAGCGATTTTCTAAATTCGTCCCCTAATGGGGTGAAAAGGGGCTTCAAAGTTTGTACGGGGAGCAAATCTTTTTTGAAGTTAGAGATTTGAAACTTCGTAAATAGACTCTATGTTTAAATACAACAAAACATATTTCAGCGTTTTTCAAAATTGCTCCACTTAAGGGGTGAAAAGAGGGTTCCAAGTTTGTAAAGGAGCAATTTTTTTTTGAAGTGAGGGATTTAAAACACAGTGTATATACTCTCTGTTTAAATACAACAAATTTCAGCGTTTTTTGAAATTGCTCCTCTAAAGGGGTGAAAAGGGTGTTCCAAGTTTGTACGGGGGGCATATCTTTTTTGAAGTGCGAAATTTAAAACTTCGTATACAGACTCTATTTAAATACAACAAAACATGTCTCAGCGTTTTTCTAAATTGTTCCCCTAATGGGGTAAAAAGGGGTTCCAAGTTTGTGCGGGGAGCATGAGCCCAGTGCCGATTACGAAAATTATTTTTCTTAAAAATCGATATGGGTGTCATCTTCGAGGTTCCTCGGGGTGATGATTACGATAAAGACATCCATTTTCAAATCCAAGATGGCGGACATTATTTTTTTTGAGTAATTTTTCACAATGGATTTATATCATCAGACAACTGACAGAAAAAAATAAACCTCATTTATATCTTTGTTACCATCTAAAATCTACACGGACGAAGTCGCGGGCGGCCGCTAGTTTTGTTATAATTGAAGACCTTGTCAGCTTGTCACCTTAATATTTTGTTTTTGTGTCACTTACTGTACTAACTTGATGTTAAAACCAATATCTTTACTTCTTACAATACTTACTTTGCGTTACCTGCTAATACAAATTAAAACCGTTGGGAATTTAGGTTTTTATACAGATTTGCGATAAAATAAAACGCTTGGAATAGCGAACACCGCTGTGTGCGCACCTTTAGCATACGTTGGAGCGTGAGTTTGTAATCTAATTCCAAACATGGATCGAATGCTTCGTTTGTTACGAAGATAGCAATTGCCAAATACGGTATATATATAGAATTACGTCACGGCATTGTATGGGAAATTTGTAAAGCATTTGTATGGTTTATAGGAGCATACGGAATTCTGTTGCTTTTATTAGAATTGCTAGAAGTTTTTCGAATTGTAATTCATAATTACCATTAGAATATCCATGATACGCATTTGATCATTACTTATGCCTGTATCGGGGACAATTTGTAAAGATAAAAAAACAAACACAGGATTTATTATATTGAACAGCGCAAGATACAAAAACTCAATGCATATAACAAGAAACAAAAGTTTAGAAACGATTATCACAAAATAAACATAACTAATTAGTAATTACTAATCATAATTATTTTGAATTATTCGGGTATTATTTTTAGAGTCCCGTCTCAAAAATAATAAAAGGAGCCCATATAGGATCACCTCGTTGTCCGTTTCTCAAGACCATTTTTTCAGTAAGGCTCAGTAACGATTGCAGACCAATCCCTTGAATTTAGAATCCGTAAGTTCAGTAATAGGTTTTGGAATTATGTGGTAGAAAATACAATTTCCCAAGAAAGACTTGCAATGAATAAACGAACGATTAATTATATACCTAAATAAATATAAGGAAGTTACCGGATATGTATTAACAAAGTTTTACATTACACAAGTATTTAAAGAGAAAGTGAATTCGTTTCTTTATCTCATAAAAATACTTGAACTTTGAATGTTACCGGTGAAAAGGGACACCCAAGTGCCACCGATAAACACTTCGTGGCGGTATATATAGGATTCTCATCAAACAGCACGAGTCGTCGTGTGTCTTACTAGTAAACTTTGTAGTTATCTATTGTTTATGCGAAGAGTGCTATTAGACTATATATACAGTCCTCTCTCTAGAGCTCATGGACTGTACCTATGTATGTATAGGTAGTTCAATAGAAACAACAAAGGTGTTATAAATTAAATAAAAGTAATATATGAACAGAATGCGCCGTATCATGCAGCCACGTTAGGTGCTCAGTGGCTCTCATTACAAGATTGGACAGCTCTCATACATATTCAAGCACCCAACCAACGTGCTGGCGCACTCCCCTTGGAGCCGAGTTTGTAACAAGCATGATATCTATACTATTTATAACGATATGAGTACGCTTTTTATATCAAGGTAAAAACGTTAACATTAGATAGGACATTAAAATGTCTAAGTACACTTGCTTCACTAACATCTAGAATGAATTCGTATATTATTCCCAACACTTACAATAATAACTGTATTACCGCATGCAGGGCAACAATAACTCGTTGTCATTTATAGTATCATAGAAAAAAATATTTCTCCGCATTTGAAAGTAAATAATTTTAAGACCACGATGGAAAATTAATAACATAATGCCTTTAAAAAATAATAATTAATAAATAAAACCGACTCCAAAAAAAAAACACTAAAAAGTAAATACTCATTTCCTTACTTCTAATATGAGAATTATTATTTATTTTTACACTTTTTAGTGAATCATCACCAGAGAGCATCTCATAACGCATAACGATTTCAATAAGCTCAAACACGGCTGTTTTATTACGGAGTTCCGATACCAACCTTCCGGCTTCAATTACCAGATCAGGTTGATGGTGACATTACATCAAGACCAATTAAATTGACTTCGTCATAGTCGCTTCGGTATTTTAATCAAGATATATTAATGCTACCCATGAAACACCAGGAATTTTGGATGACCATCCGTGGTCTTCTTCATCAGGTCCCGTTGACATAATATGTTCGATTTATTACCGAAAATACTAAAATCGCTATATGTTTCCCTTGAATTTTTGAGGAGTTCCCTCAATTCTTCATGGATGCCATCATAAGAACTGGATTCTAGTAACAATGGGACCAACCTTGAAGCATATGATTTCAAACAAAGAAAAATAAATCCAAGACGGAGTTCTGAGGTAACACATTAAAAAATAAAACAAACAAAATAAAACATACAACAGAATTGAGAACCTCCTCCTTTTTAAAGTCGGTTAAAAATGGAAGCTCTTTTAGTCGGTCAACGTAAATAATTCCATTTTTACGTCACAACGAAATTCAGAGAACAACATTTAAATGAAAAATGATTCAAGGAAACGATTTTTGGAAATATCAAATTAACTTTGTGAAACAGAAATTCGACCTTGATTGATCGTTAAAACTGAAGATGAATTAGAGTTCAGATACAGGTTTTGCTTCCCTTTTTTCACTGTACAATCAGTGCAAAAATGCTTTAGGAACATTTTGAAATAGATCTGGAGTCTGTTGCATGATATCTTGTAATTTGCATTACAAGCGGTACTAGTTCCGCTTTCTAGTAATAGAGGTTGAAAAAGGTTTTTTTTTCGCTTGTTTCTATAATTGAATCATATGTAACAGGCCCACGAGAGGTGATTATATAACTTATTTGTGATGAAAAAGACTGTTTGATTGCTGCTAAATGTATCGTAAGTTAATGCTACATAATCAACTAGCTGGTCATAATCTCTAATATAATAGCAGGTATCTGCAAGTAATCAAGTCGATGCTAATATATTTTTGGGCACTTTGTTAGCATCAACTGTCATTTTTCAACTAATTCGGCCTATTTAGACTGACTAGGCCAATTTTTGGTATTCAGCTAAATCAGCTACCGAGTTCATTTACGCCTAAACTAAATATTAGTCCTGCCGAGAAGACCCACAGGCCTAGCAATTATAGAAGTTGGGAGCATAATTTTTATATGCTTCAGCGGCACAGTGCACTCGGCGATAAGCAGGCTGCAGCGGCTGTCAGTTTGCGACGGCATACGTAATGCGGACGCCTTACTCTTATAGACATCTAGGCATGCATACAAATATGTTGTTTATCACAACTTGGAATTTATTTAGTATACGTTTTTGTTGATAGACGTTTCGATTGGTTATAACTAATTAACGGCATGACACTGGTGCCGTGGAGAATGGGTCGGCCTCTGGTCTGGGATGCAACATATGTTGATATCCTTGCGACGTCCCATCTCTCAGGCACCAAGGAGAATGCTGGCTCTGCCGCAACTTCAGCGAAGGACCTCAAATACCGAAAATATTCTACTCTTGGCAGTGGATACCTATCTGAGGCGTTTCGGGTCGAAGTCGAAACGCTGGGGCCTTGGGTCCCAATTGCGCGCCGACTCTATAAAGATTTGTCGGCGCGTCTAGTAGAGACATCCGGAGACCAGAAGGCTGGCCAATATTTCGCTCAGCGAATAAGCATTACCATCCAGCGTGGCAATGCAGCCAGTCCTTTGGACACGCTGCCCATAGACAGCTATCTGGGCCAGATTTATTATTTGTAGGTAATTATTTAATTAAAGTTTGTTATTGTTTCTCATTTATTACGTCATGAATAATTTGTTTAGAGAATGTGATAAATGCAGTCCATTTCTCTCAATGTAGCGTATCCTCGGGAGCTCCATCGACTAATACTTTTGATTAGGAGCGCACCTATTTCCACTGCTTGGGTATACATATAAAAGTATATAATATATTTATTTGGCGCTGGTGTACAACACAGCTGGTCCACCTGCGTCCGAAACGGTCTCAAAGCCGATTGCATTTGCCTAAGCCCTGCTGCAGTATGGCTTAACTGGCCAGAGCGGGAAATTTGTTATAATTCTGTTGAAGATAGACACGCTATAGGTAATACTTACCAATGCATAGTGAAATAAAAAGAGAAATTGTTATTATATTGCTATACGTGTGTTATCGATTTGACAAAAATGGAATAATGGTACCTTTATTCAAAACCTGTGTCAAGTCCGTACCAGAGATACATACAAGTACCTAAACCATTCATTTGTGAGTTTTGATATTTATTTATTGCTGCGACGAAGCTATGAAAGTCAAGAAGCGTTAGGTTTGTCTCTAGAGGGCTTTAACTTTGGTACTTGATATGCACATTGTGCGTGCACATTGTTTCGAGTAAGGCTAGGTCTTAACTAGAAAGAGATAAAAGATAATACTAACGGAACGAGAAATACGAGTCATTCTGAGACAAAATGTATCGCTGCTTTGTCAAAAAGAAGTTGTTTAATTATATCGCTGATTCAACCTTAAAAATGTCGATCGTGGGACATTTTTAAAAAACAACAATTTGTGACAATATTAGGTATTTTATTCCTAGGATGGTAACTGTTATATACTCGTATTTTAAGATGTAATAGTCATTTCAATTGTCAGGCCGTGCCCGTGCGGCGCGCAGCTGTGCTGTTAAGTTCAGGGACTGTGCAGTTAAATCTCATAACAGTTCAATTTATGATGCGGTTATGACCATCTCCGCCTACGGCCCGCCGCCCGGGCACGGTATATTGTAAAGCTGGTTTTTACCTACGCTACAGGTTTTGAACAAATTAAAGAGGATTTACTATATGGGTGTAGATAAAGTTATTTTACGGCACTACTACCCGTTTAAATCTGCGATTCGAACGCTACACACTCCGCCTATTCCGAATCGCTAGCTGCACAATGTCAAGTCATTAGCCAAAACAAGGATTACGTACGGCTAAACCGCTGCGTCCAGAATTAGTGCCTGCGATTTATAGCCAGCCGACATGCTCACATGGCCAGGGGGCGTGTTATGGCCACGGATATCATGTGATAAACGATAAGATAAAGCATCCATCACTTTATATCAAGACGAGTTGTAGTATTCAGGGGTAGGTAACATATCAAACTTGTACAACACACATGCACGCATTAGGTAATAACGGGTTTTTCGTGTCTTCAGTATTCAGTGCCGTGTTATGGTCGCGGCTCTATATTCAGGCGAATTTGCCATAGATTAAACGTGAAAAAATCGAAGACATATGGTATCGTATGGACAAATAAGTATTTTTGAATAATAACAGTTTGTAAATATACAGCTTTCACCACGTGATTATTTTTAATTCGCACACTCGTGCTTACTGTATGATCATGAAACCTCAAAATAAGTAGCGGGTCTTATGACGACATGATTGATGTGTTCAGAATAGACGCTAATGTCGCATTACATTTGCATAGCTTAAGAGGGAAAACCAGCGGGCATTCCGTTTTCATTCTACTTAGATTTAGACATTCATTTATTTCCTCTTGGATAGCTGATTTCATTTTAGTACGACTGGGGGTCGATCAGCACTTTGCTTTAAGCATTCCATTACAATGTCAAAGCAATTTGGCTTTTCTTATCTGTCGCGCGTGAAAGTGAGCGCGATACAAACATTAATAACAAATTGGAATTGGAAAGTAAGCGCCTGACAAACTCCCTAGCATCTATAAATAAATGTATGACAATCTTAGTTTTTATGTTCCCTGAAATACAGTGAGTGTCTTCTTTACATCGTGATAATATTCAAATCAAATCCTTCTACTTCTGCCACTGATAGTGTTTCTAGTGGCATATTATAGTCTGGGTTATACAACGAGTTTCTGACTAAATAATCCGCGGTGATGGCCTCTTAGCTACTTATTAATGATGCTCTTATTAATATTTCGTGGTAAAAGGCGCAGGTTTGTCATTGGGCAATTATGTTTTAGAAGTTAATTTATACGTATCTATTGTTAAAGTAAAAAACAAATATTAAGTATTTATCATGCTTTAACAATAGCAAATGCCTGAAAAAAAATTCAGTGATGCTTACTATTATTCCCTTCAAGTGTTTTTAATGAGTCTACAAGTCGTGAACGGAAGCTAGTATAAATAAACAACCTTACATAAAACTTAACAATTCACTGCTAAATAAACTTTATTTCCTTTCTCACAAACATAAATGTCTAACTAACGGATAAAGACAAACAATTTATAGCGGCAATTGAACTAAAATAGATTTGATGAACGATTATTATTACATAAGATCCATAAACCATGTGTTTTACTTGTTACGTTTCGAACGAACGCCTGAATAGTGCACGTAATGCATGTCGCTCGCCGTCTGCACAAACGCGATCGAGATTTCAATTTAATTACGGAAGCACCATTAGGGCCCGATGGATACCGCAGCGATATTGCATCTCACGCGAGACACCGTGCCACAAACACCCTTTAACACTGCCACATGCCACACAAGCCATTACAAGTTGCATTATTTATGACGGGTCGTGAGTTTACATACATTCGAGACTGAAAAGTATTTTTTCTACCTTTCGACTTCAATGTTTGAATTAAGATATCGTAGACGCAACTAAAATCACATACTTTTCTCTATGGAGATCCCTTCAAGTAAACCGCGGGTGGTATGGTTGATTGTTGTTCATAACAAAATAAATAAGGCCTCTACGATGGTCGATTATTATTCGATCCAAAGAGTTGTTTGAGTGGCAGGAATAGATGAAGGATGCAATCCTTGAAACTTTAATACATTAAAATCAATTAGTGACACAAAAAACATACACATTGGTCATAAATGGTCACCCTACAATATATAATAGTATGTCATCCCGCATCCCCGACACAGTCAGTCTCAACAGTAATACTATGACCAGAAACTTTTGTAAAAAATTGAAACGTTTAACAAACCAACGTATGTAAACAATAAGTTGTTGTTAACACAATATACATAGTCCGAGCAAGTGTTTAAAATTACATCAATTCAGATCAGATCAAATTACATCTTAACAATTAACCTGACTAAATACTTTCAAATAAAATTTCATTTCCCAATCCCAAAGCCAATCTCTTAATTGTTTCCTTAATAAATCTTAGAGCTTAATGAAAAAATCCTTTCTACCTGCTTGGTTTTTAATCCCTTGATTACTGTTCGTTACGACCGCCGAAATCTGGTTCAAGCCGCTTATACCAAACTGGTTCGGCCTGAATTGAACAATTAGTGCAATTAACAGTGCAAAAAAGAAATTAACATTTTAACTGTAGCGTCCCAATACATTTATAAGAATATTGTTTATGTCATAAAGAACCGAGACTCATTCTGTAAAAAATCTAATATCCATAATTTTAATACTAGGAATAACAATAAAATTGCCACTAAAAAGTTTCATGACCGTAAAGTATACAAGTCTTTTGTAGGTCAATATGTCCGTTTTTATAATAAGTTACCTATGAAATTTTGAATTTACCCTTTCCATTGAATGTACCCTTCCCAGCTCTTAAAAATTACGTTAAAAAAAGATTGATGTAAAGGTTAATTATAGGGTTGAGGACTATCTACCAGACAGAAATGCATGGCCCAAACCAAATACATAAATAGCGTAAAGAGTCATGTATAATAT
This sequence comes from Epiblema foenella, assembly GCA_963556455.1. Classification (NCBI taxonomy): domain Eukaryota; kingdom Metazoa; phylum Arthropoda; class Insecta; order Lepidoptera; family Tortricidae; genus Epiblema; species Epiblema foenella. The sequence continues at coordinate 9,989,196 of OY747098.1, read as the reverse complement.
TTTTTAACCGACTTTATTAAAGGAGGAGGAGCATTTGGTGAACGTGAACTGATGAAAAAGACCACGGATGGTCATCCAAAACTCCTAGTGTTTCAAGGGTGACATTAAGATATTTAGATCACGATACGGAAGCGACTATGACGAAGTCAATTTAAATGGTTCTGATGTAATGTCACCATCAACCTGGTCTGGTAATTGAAGCCGGAAGGTAGGCAACGGAATTCCGTAATAAAACTGTAGCTTATCCGTGTTTGAGGTTACTGGAATCGTTATGAAATGCACTCTGTTAATGATTCACTAAAAAGTAAAAAAAAAATTGCCTTACTTCTAACATGAGACTTTACGCTTCCTATTGAACAATGTAGACATACCTATTGTAATAAAAATAAAAAAATAAATTTTTGTGGACAATCTTACACAAATCAACCTAGTCCCAAACTAAGCAAAGCTTGTACTATGGGTACTAAGTGACGATATACATACTTATATAGATAAATAGATACTTAAATACATAGAAAACATCCATGACTCTGGAACAAATATTTGTGTAATGTTGTTAGTCTGTGTTATTTTGTCAACTTAAGACAATTTCTTTGGATGGCACCGGATTAAAAAATTACAATAGGTACGTCTACATTGTTCAATAAGAAGCGTAGTCTCATGTTAGAAGTAAGGCAAATATTTTTACCTTTTTAGTGTTTTTTGGAGTCAGTTTTATTTTTTTATTAAAAATATTTAAAATGTTATCATTGTATCCAGTTGACACGTTCTTGCAGGAAAGCAGATTCAATTTAATGTCTAGGGGAAGTATTTTCCATGACTATTATTTTTCTTATCTCGTATTTGGCAATACCACGCTGTTTCGACATGTTTTCTTGAGGAACTACACATTGTAAATACGTATTGTTATTTTTTCCCTCGTTCTTTTTAAAATTGTATTTTGTTGTTTGGCACTCAGATTTAAGTAAGTAGGTTTAGTACTATCATTTTAATAAGCATACTTTTGGAGAAAATGACTGACGGTCGAGTTTCTTTCGGCGTTTCTTCTCGGCAGTGGTCTCATGAGAAACACTAGTAGTTTTTGACTTGTAAAAGTGCCATTGCGGCCTACTTGCATAATAAAGTTCATTTATTTCATTAAGTAAATATATAATATAGTATATAATAATATGATATTTATTTTAGTAGATAATAATGTATTGCCTGAGACTAGTTCTCGGTTAGCGTCCTGCATATGAGCCCTATCTATGCCTTGTTAGCATAGAACTATAGTTATATACGTATATTTATACTAACTATAGCATTAGAAAGAATGACAGAGAACGAGGCAAGAATTTTTAAAAGTCGGTTCGGGTTTAAAAAAATAATTTGTCCTAGTCACTAACAGAACTGTCACTTATTGCGTTGCGTCTTGCGTATAATGCGAATTCAATGTCTGTGTGGCCACTGCTTCTTTATTTACATAATCTCTAATCTTAAAAAAAAACAAGGTATAGACATGTGCCATTACCATTGGAACCATTGGAAGATTTCCTGTAACATTCGATAGCGTGGCCGTGTCTTTGTTGATTGCTTGTATGTGACTGCGCTTTCACCGAATTTTTAATTTGTTAATATTTTCCTAACCAAACCTAATAATGTACACGAATGAACAAACGTTTCTTTACAGTATATTACGGTTAAAATCAAGAAATTAGTTTTCTTAAATAAATCATTTTTCTTGTACTATCAGCATCACAGTTAACTGACCATTGTTAGACCTTACTTCATTGGAATAAGGTTCATGAATGGTCAGTTAACTATCATCATCATAGTACCGGCAATATGGGCAATGCGTCCAAAGCTTATAGTAGAGATACCAATGGATTGAATGAAATAGGAAGGTACAATCAATTGTATTCTTAGATAGCATACACACATATTTTTCAATTAAATTTCTATTCGTTTATATTTTTTTTAAAGATTGAGAAGTGCATAATCAATTCTAATCCTATCTGCAATTCGTTTAAATCAAGAGTTCTATGTAGATAAAATAACATTCCACTAGTAGTGGTCAGAAAATACGCTTTAAAATAACAGGTATCATTCGAATTTAGAGTCAAAAGAGCCAAGTTTGGTACATTGTGCTAATATTGCTGTTTAGTCCCCTTTGTCCTTGTCTGTAGTCGTATTTAAATAGTTGAGTACATGAAAAGGATGGTTCTACAAATTGTTTTCTTTGTTCGTTTTTGTTCAGCTGCCGATTAAATTCAGGTTAGGTTACGATTTTTAATTTTAAAACTTACCATTTGAATATCTTTGATGAAGATGAAAATACCTGTAACAAATAATTGGTATGTTATAAAAAATATTTAAATTCAACTTGCGATTATTAATATAGACTAAATAAAATGAATGGAGCACTCGTGGGCACGCAGCGCCCGCGTGTCGCGTGCGGTATGCGAGGTTAACCAACGTGGGCCGGGGTCAGTTCTTGGATGGGTGAGCGCTTTGAGTGGTTACTAACTTATCGCTCCCGTGCTTTCGAAGGCACGGCAAGCCGTTGATCCCGGCTGCTATCTATGGTAGCAGTCGTCAAGCCAAGTTGGAGGCGTTCGGGCGGCTTGAGAACTTCTAACAGTCAAGTTGCCCACTCACCGGACAAAGGGGGTCGAAGTTGCACCACGTCCGTAGGGAGTACCTACCGTTACCCTACATGTGACCCCTGGGTGGTGCTAAAAGTGCAACGAAACTGACAATCGTACTGTCTTCTCGAAGATCTCACGGTTCGAAACGATTACCATATGATAAATAAATTAAATAAAAAAAAATGTATGTGTCTATAAAGAAATGAAAGGAATAAAGAGTGGAAAAAAAATAAAGACAAACTCAATCATAAATCGTTCATATTCATCAGTTTGCGCTTTTAATCAAAATAAACAGTGAATTGCTTTTTCAAGTAAGAGCGAATTTTTCAATCCCCACATTAAAGCTTCTGTGAGATAAATATTATCTCTGTCCTTTTCTTTCATGTGCCATTAGAATGTGACAGCGATCATTTTAAGTGACGTATAATTTTATCCGGATATTGAAAAATCGACCCTTAGTGAACCGTAATATTATCCGAAAGCTGCAAAAAATACTAGAACTAAAATAAGGATCAGGCCTGCAAACTAAGGCCATGTTCTGAAACAGGCGTAAACGCTCGCACGTGACGTAGCTTTAGCTTGTCAGACTGTATGGAAATCCAATGCGTTCCAAAATTGTCACGCAGGATGTCGGCTGCGCGTAAAAGCGGCCTGAAGCTTACGTTTTGTATTCCAATTTAATTTTGTTTCCCGCGTTCGCTTGCACGTAAGACTCATATTTCACTTATTAACTATATTATCTTTGTCTAATGTGTTTTGACGAAAAAAATTAAATAAGTGAAATGGGCCTTTGTCATCAAATTTTAATTAAAAAAAAGACAAACATGGGACATGGAAATTGGCCAAAGATATTTTATAAGTGTAATACCACCCTAAGTTTGGTAAGGGTTGAAGCGAGCTCACGAAACACATGGTATTGAAATCTCTTAATTTATTGATTGTTTTGCAGTACTTGCGTAACCTTTGCGTTGAGGAGCGCCTAATAGAACATACTACACTTCCGCGTGCGACAAGCCCTTATCGAAGCTTTTGTCACCAAGCCAACGTCAGTAAGGTAGAAAATACTTGAAAAAATGCAGTAAAAGGATTTTATTGTGGCATTTATGGCAAATATGTACTTTTAGGGCTGTGGACGTAAAGGAATTTTGAAGTACACCGTAAAATATAGTGCCACGATACGTTCGCTACTTACAAAAAGAAGAAAGCAGGTAAGTAAAATTGTGATTTAAACGAGAATGAGCCTTAATTTGGAGTCTCGCGCGGCGACTTGAATCTACACTTTGACGTCAGGAGGTCTATATTTATTAGAGAATTCGTTAACACATTTCAATTGGTTTCGGGATTAATCCGACGTGTTAGCTTGATGCGCGAGCCGTGGACGCGAGACACTTCTCCGGTTGATTCATTTACCCTTTCCAGATTATTTATGAAATTAATTGAGTAAAATAAAATTACCCATTGTGGTTCTTTCAATATTCATATTAATTAACTCTTTCAGTGGTCACAGTTTATTGTAAAAAAAAATAATGAGTAAATAATCAATTTTGGGGCATTATTTATCTGCCCCAGTGACTTGGTGGTCAAATGAGCCCACATACCACTTAGCCCGTAGGTTCAGTTGCCCATTATTTACTATTATTTAACCTATTGGCAAATGAAAAAAGAGTCTTTTATTGTCTGATCTGTAAAAAATCTTCCTCTCTATTTTTATTGAAATAGAGCCAGCGCTGACCTTTGTAAAACCGCGCAAATTAAAACTAACCGTATATTTAATCAATGAAACAAATGAGTGAAATAAAATCACACACACGTCACTAACCTCCACATTGCCGTCATAAGCATGTGCAAGAATTGCCTGAAACTTTTATTGTGGGTAATTTATAGAGGTGCGATTCGAGAACCAACATAAAATATCATGTTACAAAAAGTCTGAAAACTGTGGTGACCGAGGTAGGTATAATGAGTTCAATCGATCTACTTATCGAACCCCGCAATGTTAGACTTCCATGCGAACTTAAATGTAAAGGCTGAACGGAAAGACATTTTAAGAGTCGATTGGGAAACTTGCCGGCTGTGCTGCTGTAATAGGATCGGCGGCAAATATTGGCTGTATGCTACCGCGATAGGGCTTAGGCATATTATATAAGATATCTTGAACTGTGAGCCTTGATTTTATTCTTCTTCTTATTTGATTCGTGTCGGGCCGTTTTATCTATGAAGACTTTACTGTAATCTAAATTGGTTCATGTAGAGGTGTAATGTAACCCACGGCCGGTGTGTCGCTTCGCGGACTTGGCTGACACACTGCCGTGTCTCTAGATTTACGAGTAGTGGCTGTACCTATATGAAGTCATTTGAAGTACCATGCTCTTGATTTTTTTATTACTTTTCTGATAAAAATATGTAGTCTCTTATATTTTTTTAAGCGATTACTTAAATGCTTAATGTACGCGCATTTACTTTTTGTATAATGATGAATGCTTTAGAATATCATTTTTAAACATGTTCATTTAATAAAAGATCGCTAAAGCATCCCTCACACTCACCAATTTGCATCAATTTCTCTCAAAAGGAATTGTCACCAAATGAAAGTAACCGCCTGTTGTTCATTTACGAAAAGCCAAAAAAAATAAATTATCTATATCAAACCCTGTAATTAGTACTTCTTATAAATAATATCTAGTTTTTACATAATTAATAATCCAACTACCTTTGTGCAGAAGTTATAAATAAGATCTTTAGAAAATAGTAAATCAAGCACGGAAAAACAGCAAAACCATGTTTCCTCTTTCAAAAGGGAAACAAATAAAACTTTTCATCTGCAGTCTCATCCGTTCTCATATTCTTTTATTCCATTTCACATTCTCATTATAATATTAAAATTACCACTCCATTTTATGCTTTTACTATAATCAGTCTTGACCCGCAAAACATAAAACTCAAATTCATTTGAACTTAGAGCATTTCAAAAGCAACGCTCACCCACATCCCGATGTAAATAAAAAGCAACCTTATATATACGATTGATAAAGTTTAGAATTACGTAAACATAATCATGAAATATAAAATATGAATGCTGACTTGTTTAATGGAATGTTATTCATATAGAATATACAAATAGGGTTCAAAATCCTTACGTTTTGAGTATCGGAGAGACGTCTTCCCGGGATGCACTCAAAGCAGACGAATGGCGTATGTTGTAGACACGAAGAGCATCTAAAAACAAATAAACATTATTTATAGCGTAATATAAGAGTCGGTATATTATTATCCTATCAAAAATATTCATGTGAAAAAAAAACCAATTTCCTAAACGAATTCATGACGTCACAGTATAGTATAAGTAGTATACTATACTGTGACGTCATGAATTCGTAACAGAACAAATCATTTTAAGCAATTAAAAAAAACGATATGCATGACAGGAGCTGTGATCTAAGGAGCTTTGAAAGCACTTGGTTTTCAATTAGATGTTACTTATTTTATTAGCGAAACGTTTCTTAATTTTTAAAGTAGGTATTTAAACTTGCAATTACATTTGATTTAATTTTCTCCATTGAAACTGGCGTTAAGTTGAACCGATTGGAGAGAACTGCACCGACAAGAGTGAAACTCATAAATAATAATGATAATGATTATTGAAACCAGTCTAATTTACTAATTTACAGTCAGACTTTTACCCATACTACGAATGCTATGCCTTTAGCCTTTAGAAGATGATACTCGCTTTCCACTTTGTACCGAAAACAAATCAGATCAGCCTGTATTCGAGAGCAATAAAAATGGGTACCTATTGTTTAGTTTATTCCTCCAGAGTGTGGTATAACACCGTCTTTCGTCTTTAACCGACGCGCAACGTAAAAGAGGGGTATTAAAAGGCTGTGGTATCGTAGCGTCCTAACGGATGAACCAATTTGGGTGCGGTTTTTGTAATCGAAAGTCTTGATGATGGTTCTTAGTTACTCGTACGTTTTGTGTCCCGGATTATTTTAAATCTATTTAATTAACTTGTTAAATACGAAAAGTTCGAGTAGGTATATAATAAATAAATATTAAGAGTAATTAAGCTCCTGCGAAAAGCAAGGCGTTTAAGTTTAGCTCTTAATGCAACTATGACGGTACCTTTAATATCGTGTCATAAAACAAACAAGCTTATGACGGTCTTATATAATGCCCTAGCACCCTCTATGATATTTGCATTTTTAAACAAAGGGTCGGAACAGGAAGAATTCAGGGTTCTGTGATGAAGCGCAATTCTCCTAGACTTTTCCGTTTTGCACCTAATCCTAAGGTTTCACGAAACCGACTGTCATCTGACTTTCCAACCCAGGGCGAAAACTAGATTGTTGGGATTATTCTGGGAAACCGGTTCGGTAAAAACCTATTCCTATGAGCATAGAAATATCTTTTTATTGATATATATGAAATAACTTTTTTGGTTTTCGGAATACGGCGGATAGCTGGTGTAAGGAAAATAAATATCAGCAAAACTCTTACATTTGCAATAAACAAGACTCATAAGAAACTCGGACACCCTCGCGCTTCATCTTATTATTATTATTTTAATAGCTTTTAAATACATATAAAAAAGTGACTTTTGTTTGGTGAAACAGAGTCCTTAACTCTGTTTCACCAAACAAAAGTCACTTTTTTTCAGTCAACACTACAGTTATACCCAAACTAAAGGACATTCATTATTATTTTTGCTCAAGACAAGCAAAGGATCGCATTTAACTAAATGATGTATCATTGGTTAAAATAAAAACCGGCCAGTGCGCGTCGGACTCGCGCACGAAGGGTTCCGTACCATTATCTATAAAAACGGCAAAAAAATACGTTGATGTATGGGAGCCCCCTTAAATATTTATTTTATTCTGTTTTTAAGTATTTGTTGTTATACATGGCAACAAAGATATATCATTTGTGAAAATTTAAACTGTGTAACTATCACGGTTCATGAGATTCAACCTGGTAACAGACGAACGGACGGACGGACTGCGAAGTCTTAGTAATAGAATAGGGCCCCGTTTTACCCTTTGAGTGTGAAACTCTAATAGTGAAAAACCCGTTCTGGAAAGGAATATAAGTACGACGACCTATATGTTTACTGTCTTTAGCTCAAATGGTTTCCAGTTGACTAAAAGGATTATGGGCCTACAGCAATCTCTATAAAGCGTATATTCACAAGCGTAAGGGACGCCCAAAGTACTTAGCATTTTAATGGATCCATAGTAGGATTATAACTTTGCTTGTTAGAAGGCTTAGGGTGTCGTCACACGACGCTAATGAGCCTTTATATAATATTTATGAAACAAGGTGCCTCGTCCAAGGTAAAAATGTTCCACGTATTTGTAGGCACCGATGCCGGTAATGACGGAACTCGGCGACTCAAATAAAACTTCGATGAAAGTGGACTGTAGTTATATTCTCAAAAGGTTCTGATGTACAGGTTTAGTTTGACTATAGAAATATGCACAGAAGAAAGTCAAATTTGTTCATTAGTCTGCTAAGTGCCCACTTAATATACTAGTTAGACTCAAATGGCTGATGCCTATACTCGTAAAAACTTTAAAATTAAAATTCATAAATTACAGACATAATTACTTGTCTTACAGTTGTTATACAAAGGATAACTCACGAATCCAAGCCCCGACGGTGAACGACGATTCATAGGAATATCCTCAGTTTCATGTCTCGCATTTTGAAATCAGAATAGCAAATACTGTAAAGAACAGCGATATCCTAGGGTTCCTGTTATTTTGAGACCTACCTAACCTAACCTAACTATATGTCTAACGTATGTACGAAACGTTATGCAATTGGCTTGCCGCTACCAGCCGAATGTTCAGCCGCGGATTGTGGATTTAGAGGCACAGTGCAACGGCTCCTGAATCTATCCACTCAATTATTATTGTTGATTTTACTTACGTACAAAATAGTTACCTACATATGAATAAACATTGGATGGTAAAGAACAGAAAAACAAAGTTCATAAACATCCTCTATATTATGCGCTTCACCGTAGCTATCTTCAAGGTAGAAATACAAGCAATTCCAAATGTTATAATAAAAATCCATGCCTTGGCCTTCAATTAAAGGCAAGAATCAATCAATCCACTTGAACAACCTACTTTTTCTGATTGAGTTAAGGTTTTATTTTCTTCATAGCTTAGGCGAATTCTCGACTTATCAGTGCGGCAGCAGTTTGATCATAAGAATGCTGCCAACAATTGAGTCAGTACCGCTGTATTAATGGCGCCTACATTTCAATGAATGCTTTCTGACTGGCGCGGGATCACCGAAAGCGGGGCGATGCAGCACCGCTTCATACTCATACTCATACCACGCATGAAATGGCTACTGTGGAAAATATGTCAAACTTCTTGCTGTAGTAGTGAATCTCATTAACTGCAGAAATCTGTGCGATATTACTAAGCTCACGGTAAAGAAAAAAATAATACATTTCACCCCACCCCGCCAAGTCAGAAGTCGCGTATTCATGAATTGTAAAACCATTATTGAAAGATGAATGCTACTATAGTCTATTACTAAGTGCCCTTTAAACCAATACACATATACATATATATGCGCAAAGCTGCGTTTATATCAACGTAATCAAGACCCTGAAAAAATATTCGGAACCGTCCAAAATACACGACTGAAAAGACACAAGTAGGGCAAAAACATACATAAACGTATAGAACTAACGTATGCAGACCCTGTTTGCATACGGACGATGCACCAGCTCTCATTAAAATGCATGAACTGCCGTCCGGGCGGGAAGAGTATGGCATGGATTATACCTTTACATATAACCTCTCATAGAGATAATAGAATACCTACTTTTTTGTAATCAGCTTAATTTTTAATAAGAATATTTAGTATAATTGAAGGGGTGCTGTTTATTTTTTTATTTAGTCTAGTTTAGGATTAAGGATAATCCACTCCAGTGGCAATTATGCTTAATTAGGATACCACAAGCGATAGGGTTTAATTAAACTACTATTCATGTAATGCGTGTTATGCGTGCCACACGCAATGTGAGGCTCCGTAGAGTTTGACAAGAGAACAATGCATCAAATATCAACTTTTGGGCTCAAACCCGAAAACAAAACACGTCATTTCAATTCTGCCAGAAATTGATTGATCATTATAAACGGTGGCGTATCGTATTAGGTTGCCGTTTGCCAAAAGGCTGTCGTACGAGAGGAAGAAATGGAACCATTGACAAGGGCATAATATAATATAAATGATGGATGATTTAATTTGAAATGTAAAAGGATGATTTTATTAAATTTTTCTATTTGCATGGTAATTTGTTATTAGCATTTATGTGTAAAAACACCTAATTTTAAGAATTAGTATGCACATTTCTATATTACAAAAAATATTTTGATTTGTAATCATGTTGATGATAATAATCGGCTGTTATTGATGAGTAAGAATCTGTAACAAGGATCATCATACTTAGCAGTATTTGTATGTTTGACATATTCTGTCCCATCTACCCCTCAGGCCGCTCTGTGTCATCGCCCACTGTTAGCACACGCTTTGTCGGAATCTGTACGATCAACAAAAAAAATGTATTTTTTCCTAACAGTTCCCGTCCGTTTTGGATAGCGCTGCCGGCTGTACGAAATGCATGAAAGTATTTCTTTTTGCTATCATGTATGAATTTTATTTGATGGAAATATTCTGTTCGATGTTTTTACTTTTTAATGAAAATTTCAATTTGTATGCACAGTTTTTGTGAATTTACGAAAAGTATTGATGTAATTTTCAGCAGTCGCTATATCGTTATCATCCTCCTACTTCCTAGTGTTATCGCAGTAAAGTTGCATCCTGAAGGATACCCGGGGTCCGCTTCCTAACCCCAAGATTTGGCGTAGGTATTAGTTTTTACGGAAGCGACTGCCATCTGACCTTCCAACCCGAGGGGAAACCAGACCTTATTGGAATTAGGCTTGTCAATTGAGTGGGCAATTTGAATGTTAGAAGTTTTCAAGCCGCCCGAAGGCCTTCGACTTGGCTTGACGATTGCTGCCATGGACAGCACCCGGGATCAACGTAATTAGGTAGATTAATTTTAATATAATATAATTAGGTAGATTCATTTTAACTTACTTATTACCTACCTAATACGAAATATTCGACAAGAAGTACATATTTTTTTCTATTAGACTATGAGTATTGTCCCCGGTAGCAAAATGGAATTCAAGTTCAAATACGACAAGTAATGTAATTATGATAATTAAGTGTAGACAGTATAGTGGTCCTTGAATCCACTTCCAAGTATTCTGGTCCAATATTGAAGCGCTCCAAATATCTCTTCTGCGATCGGGCTGACCATCATAGGGCTAGATAGAAGACAGCAATGCACCCCGCTTTGCCTGGTGAAATATCCTGGATACGAGTATTTCAGATTATCAACGATAAAGGCCTCGTGTCTCAGATTTCGTCTCAGTACGATAACCCTTGCTTATTATTTATTAAAAAGGTTCGCTGGCTTACGTATGAGGCTACACGCTTCGCTGAAAATTAGCACTGCCATATCTCCTGAAGGCCTACCGCGAACCGCAAATGAAATTTTCCTTTCCTTTACTACTTACGTACGAACGTGCAAGTGCGACAGAGAGGGAAAAAATCCTTTGTGGTTTGCGGTAGGCCCTCTGTATTGTATAATATCATCAATTTAAAAGAAATCGATGTATAATGTGTATAGAATGTAATTTCAATCTTTTATAGTTTCAATTTTGTAATTATCATTATTATTTTAAGAATAACTAAATATTTCCTTAAACAACAAAAAAAAATACCAATTCATTTTGATAATCTTATATATTTTAGGTACTAGATACAAAAAAGAATTATTTATTACTACATATAATACTATAAGTAGTTAACCACACAAAGACAAACGCTACATAATGTACGCAAATTGCACACGAAGTTGAGTTCGGTAGTCTATAATGAGTGGTTAACTTAAGTGCTTTCAGCACTCTGATTTTAGCGCCTCACTGCGCGGGCTGCACTGCACTTCATGTTGGCCAAACATACTGACAGCTAGTAACTTAGGCGACTTCCTAACTTGGCGGGGCGGGATCGGTATGTGGTATTTTGTTCTTTGATATTGAGTCTACTGATGTCGCAGAGATTTTCACACTTGACGGTATACTGTCAGTAGTAAAATTATGCACGGTAGCGAAACAGTACTTCCTGCATTCGTATCGCCCTGGGCTGTTATTCACAAACCGACTCGTCCTCACCCTCACCCCTCATCCATTTTTATATGAAAACTGACAAAAAGTGTCAAATGACATTTGACAGTTTCCGTAGACTGTGACTGGTAACCGGCCTCACCAGCCACTTAGCAGCTTACCCGTTTTTATTTATGCTTAGTGAATCGCATGGCTACCGCGTATCCCGCGCCAGTCATTTGACAGTGAAATGCAATTGGTGTGATTCACAACAAAAAAGTATTTGATAAACTAATTATCTTTATCGTTGTTAATTCAATTTGAAGGACTTATTCAATTTATAAAAATAGTATAGTAGTTAAGTCTTTTGTTTCGGAGAGCTTTTGAGGTTCATTTGGTACTTGAACGACGTAAAGGTTCGACCACACCGCAACTCCAAACGCAGTGACGTGACTCATGCGTGACGTTGTTAACTCACAACTGTCTCTTTCTCGTCATATTTCGCACGTCAGCTTATTTTAAGCCGCAGTGTGGTCGAGCTTTATAATGGAGCCGATGTAGTTGTGGCCAATATTTAACTGATGGATATTTAACACTCCAAAGTTGTTAACTATCAGTCACATAAAAGCCAATTTGATACCTATTTAAACCAGTTTATGGCCTTGTTATCATGTAATTAAAATATCATATAATGTGCAAATGGAAGACAAATCCCTTCATATCAACGCGTCATGATCAAAATAATTTCCAGGAAAGTCGTAAGGATGCAATGAGAGGGGCTCTATATTCGATTAGTGTTTCCAACATATAGGGTGTTACCAAAATATATACGAGCCATACGTCAACGTCACTACGCTAAGGCGACGCGAGAAATATGCCGAAGTATTGATATGAAAAATGAGGTACATTTATCATAGCACGTATTATATAAATTGCAGTGTATATAATAGTGATATCGGATAGAAAATGCTATTGTTATTTGACGTGAAGGGATTATCCTGTGAGATATTGCGTCAAGAACAAATTGTGATGCTTGGTGTGATGTTCGCTGCGTTTAGGTACATATTCGTTTGGTGAATAGAATAGTGGAAATGGTATTTTTTGTAAGCTTTATTCACAGTATTTTCTAACGGATGCCCTTATTATATTTGGTTTAAGTGAAAATAACTGGAAAGTAGTAAGCTGCCTAATATTGTCGTAACTATTTTTAACTCAATATTAATAACGAGCTAAGGCCGCTGTTTGACTAATGAGAAGCTACTTGTTAGATAGAAATAATGTTATTCACAGGAAATTCGGCTTAGGAATTTGTCTATATTCGTCCCTCAGGATAGTCATGTGTCATAATATTTTAATTGCATTTATTTTATTTTCTTCAGTAAATTTCTTATTCTCGCGTTCAAACTTATTATTAAGCTTATATCTCTATTATTCAAACACTAAATTAGAAAGATTTCCTTGTTACCACTGCTGATAATTGTGATGAAAATTACCCAGATATTACAATGTCTAATTTATGACAAAATATAATAATACGTCTATTTAATTCGGCTTCTATAAAGCTCGAGGTGAACACGACCACATAATAATATTAATGAATTGAATTAATAATTGAGCCATCAAAAGGGCCTTGATGGGGTAGCCTGTCATACGACAGGGGTTCCGTGTATCATAATTGAAGATTTCTATTATAAGATAGTAGGGTTTTTGAGATAAATGTTACATTACATAATATTTTTAACGATGTTCGTTAGTTGCTCTTAAGCCCAGAGTGAATGACGGTAACTTATATGCCGTATAATTTTGGGGTTTGAAATTATAAAGGTTTAGCAACCTCTGGTTTTGAAATACAAATATAAAGTTTCACGGACAATCTACAACAAGTAAATTGCATTCAAATTAAATGCCGTTTCAGACCCTTAACTTTTGAAATGTCCACAAGAAAAACTCGAACCTATATCTGTGGATGATCGGTGCGTAACATTTTTAATCTGGAGGCACGGTATGGCCTTCCAGACAAAAGCCAAAGAGTATTTATTACCTCTGTTTTCTCAATGCCTTGCCTTTATCCATTCGGGAACATTATTTATAACAAAAATGCTTTTGACAAATCATATTTTTAGTCACGATACTTAATAAATTGTATAGATAAATGTTTCATTTAATTTCCGCGAAGCCGTCTTTAATGAAATACTTTACAGTTCTCCTGAACCAACGGACCACGAAGTCCTCTGAATATCTGAAATACGGATCTATTAGCGGGCAACTTTATTATACAGGCTGTGTACACAATATTGTACTCGTCGAGTCATCGGCGTGTACAAATTTTAATGAGTCCACGACTACATTCAGTGCTGTCTCTTTTTCGTTCACAATTACGAGTTTTCCACCGAAACCACGGGAAAATGCGGATGCGAAAATAATTCATTCTGTACTCGGCTTTTGCTTTGATGTATTTCGAAAGAAAAATATTTTTTATTTTTCTTTTTTTTTGTATGCATTCGCCTGTTCGAATTTTTATTGAAAAGCGTGTGCTACAATCGAATTCAGTATTGAATGCCTGGCACTGGAATGTATAACATTATATTTTGCTTTACTGGTGCTAGTTATTGATTGTATTTATATTAATTATAACGTTTTTTAAATGTATGATGCCCTGATAGGTTATACTGACTAATGTTGATTGTACATTCGAGTGTAAAAATCTATTGAATTAATCCTCTTAAAAATGTACCAAAATTCGGCGACATTGAGAGCAACGGGAAATATTTTTGAGGAAATTGTATGCACATATTTTTGTACATAGCTGAAAGTCGAGATTCAAAATGCGGTGTCCCAAATCAAAACAAGAATGATAACAGATAGTAAGATATTTTTGGAATATCACAAAGACAACTGGAATTGCGGCGCTGGTATTGAATGTAGGGCTATAACGAGTTGCGAAGTATTTTATAGGTAGATGTAGCTACACGTTCTTGTATTTTATACAACTTAATTACCTTGAAAAGTTCTTTACTGAAAGTTCATTAACTTTCTTATTGAGTCCAAACTTTTTACTTAACTTCCACTTAATTAGAACTAAGTATCGGAAAAAGACCCCACCAATCAGTTAAGTAATTCTTAAGATTACCTTTATCGCGTCTTCAGACTTTTCCTATTTATGAGAAGCCACATCGCTATTTATGGAAGTGAGTGCATTAGTACACTTACATTTTCTAGTCGTGAAAATCCGGGGTTAATATAAATTGTTATGAATACGGCCCTAGGTTTGATGAAATATGTCACGGTTATGGCTACATAACCGCTGAGTGCTAACTCAAGCCAGGGAGATTCACAAAGTGATAAAAGTCGCGCGACATATGACTTCAGCAACGTCGAGCGAAGTACCGCAACATTGCTGTCGCTTGACTTGTCGCGCAACTCTTAAAGCCGTGTCGGACGCTACGTCATGTTATGTCCGCCGACATGACGCTATTTCGCCCTACGCTCTGACGACATGTGTCGCGGGACATTTATGTCCTAGTCTAGTGAATCCCTTGCTTAATGTTTCGAGGCTTTTGTATTAGATGAAGTTGCCCCGCTGTTCCTAATAGCCACTCTGTGACTTACTGTGGTTACATAAAATACTTGGGAAGCCGAAATTAACTTTTTATTTGGGAAGTTTTCTTCCTTTCCCCAGCGTTATGAAAATAGGTACTTGTGAATTGATATTGATTGATATTAGTCGTTGTTATAACATTGTGTCTTTGACATCACAGAGTGAGCTCATTTCCTTGCTGGAACGCAGTGGGAATAAGGCACATTGTTGCTGCAAGCAGGTCTTGCCAGTCAAAAACCTCGGCACACTATTCACAAGTGAGGCATTTAGGTTTGTGTGTCTAACGTCAGTAAACAGCATGTGTGGTTCCGCATCGAATGCCACTGCGGAGCCGATGTCACCCGCCTTCTATGGCTTATCTAACTGCACAAGGAGCGCAGGCCGCACATACCCGAATGCCAGCCTCAACGATATTCTGCGCCGGCGGGCCCTTGTCACTGCGGGAGTTCCAGCGATGTTAGAGCCATCAAGCCTATCTATGGATGACAGCAAAAAGTCTGATGGCATAATTCTCGTTCCCTGAAAGTTGGAATGGTCCCTAGTATGGGATGCCACATGTGAGAATACCCATCTTTGATGAAATTTGATGAATCGGGGCTGGGGCTGGGGCTGCCGCTAACATAGCGGAAAACGCATTGATACTGGCTGCATATTTGAGCAGTTTGGGGTTGAAACACTTGGGCCTTGTAGCCTCATACGTTAAATATAAAGGTGCTCAACGTCTGTCATCTATCTGCCTGCAACGAATAGAGCGATACTTCGGCCATGGCGCGCGCAGGGGTGTGGATAACCTGGAGGGACTAACGGTGACAGGGAAGATAGAGGGTAAAAGACCACGAAGCCGACGTCCCATTCGATCGATGGTCAGACCAGATATCCCAGCAGCTGAACATGGGCGTCTGAGCAGAACGGATGGCGGCGGCTTGTTGACAAGATTAGCAAGAGTCACGATCCTCAGCAGTGAGGGAACGATCAAGAAGAAGAGGTTAGTTATGTTTTTATAAAGCATATCTTATTTATCCTTTATTCAATAAACTTATTCGGGAACGTTTATTGGCAGATTAAAAAACAAATGAGCTGATGAAACTCTTATGGGTATTTATAATATAGAAGATAAATACAAACAAAGCGTACATTAATGTTATTTTCGCCCGAGTGTAATTTACATCAATTACATAATCATTTCAAACTGTTTAATCAAAAAAGAGTCATAGTAACGTATCAACGAACTTTTTCCCAAAATTTAGATTAATTGCGTGACACGATCCGTAGTCATGACCGCGTTTAAATTTTCCCTGTTCAAAGTTTAAATTACGCCTGAAATTAATACAGGATCAAGTTTGCATTTTCAATTTAATCTTAGACTTATAATCAGTGCAAGTTCACTATAGGGTTGCCGGTATTAAAGGTAAATAAGATAATCATCGGAGGTGGAGGATATCTTAATTTATTCGAGAATTTAATAGCTCTACTAAGAGAGATGATGGCAATTCGTGCATTGCAATAGGCAGGTAGAGCATCTGGGAGAATGTGGAGATTGAGGAGATAGCAGTCAAGTCCTACGTTATTATAAGCGAAACGGAATCCCAGATCTCGCTGTTTCCTTCCTCTCGGCGATTAAGAGAGCGTACTTCGGCCGATCGGCTAATTGCCGAGTTGGGCGGACTAGGTATCACTGGCGAGTATAAATCAGTGAATGCGGATCTGTGTCAAGATACTTAGGCGTCTCAGGGAACAAGACCTCTTTTGACCACCGAATCAAAGTCCAAAGTACTTACTAATTCCACGCAACTTTGTCGCAAATTATTTGCCAACACTATTGTACATCGTACGTCATATTTTTGTAGAAATGTGACATTTAATATAGTGTTGCCAAATTATTTTATTGCAGACTTAGCGTGATCTAGCAGCTTTTCAAGTTCCATTCATACGTATATAAATATTCATCTATGGTGTGTATGGCAATTGACACCAATATTCACTTACCCGCGATTTCACGAATATAGAAAGTGATGCATTGTTGCGTGCAAAACATTTAAGTGGATTTTGAGAGTACCATAATAATTATCATCAATATTAGCATCCTAACCAATTACGACTTCAGTAACTGGAGAAAATAATACATTTCAGGTGACTGACATTTTTACAGTGAATGTACGAGAGGACTCCTTAATGGTCAGTAACCCTTTGATAAAATTATTGTAGAGAATTCAAGAATAGAGTCTACAGATACAGCGTTAATATGGGCACAAAACAAACGCTAAAGATACTTGTGCGGGACTCTAACATTGACATACTCAAAGATATATAAGTACCTACATAAATATTTTTGTGGTTATTTGTACCGATACGTTGCTTTTGTATGGGGAGAGAGAACATGTAATGATAGGTACCTACGTTACACGTTCACGACACATGCTCGTAATCCATGTGCAGTTTTTGAAACAATGCAGACAAAGTTAATTTATGAGCAAATGAGAGACACGAACGAGTTGAATTCGATAATAAAAGGAGTTTGTTGAAATAAACGTTAACTCGTTGAAAGCGACTTATTTTTATTTGTAGAGGATTTCCTTTGTAAACTTTGTTCCATTCATTTGTACCTATTTTTTACAGCTGTATGTTTTGCACATGCAACGTACTTGTGAATGAACTATATTGTATTAGACAATGTTAAGGACCGAAGTGAAGTATGCTCTTGAACAGCGTTAACACGCTTTACTAATAGTTTACACTAGGGCCCAACGTAAGTAAGTAGGTTCGACCTGTGTGGTTTTTGTGAGTATAATAAGTTAACAATGGTTTTAATTCCAGCGTGAAGATGGAATCTACGTTGTATTTTTTTATATTAAAGTGCTAAATGTTTACAATATAAATTATACAGGCAGACGTGATACCTCGGACTTTTCTGAAAATATGTTGTCATGTAAATGATGTACAATCGAATTCGAGTCATCTAAATACTAGTAGGTTGAAATTCGCCTGAACATACATTTCTATGGTAACAAACTTGTTATCATTTTATTAGACACTGACATTTACTAACTACTTGTCTTAAACAATTTGGATAACCATGACAGAGTCTTGGCTTCTGATATATCCGTTGATCACAAAAGAGAAATGCTATATTACTATCTCTATTTTTCACAGTAATGCCATAGCCTTCTTCACTGACCACTATAATCCGATCCTCTTTGTTCCGCCAAATGCCAAATGTGTATGGTGGAAATCCCATTGACTGACCATTTGAGATCTGACTAGCAATTGATTTTCGAAATTGAAATTTTTTTTGTGATGAAAAAAGTTAGGTTTTTTGACAGCTTATTCGTGATTCAAATCATAACTGTTTTATTTAAAGATATATCTATTGCAGTGACAACAAAGCTTAAAATTGCATAGATCTCTGACCCGTATTCGCTACATAGTGCGGAGACATGAAAACCCTATTGTTTTGACGGTTCCAAGCCATTTGTAGGCCAAGTGGGTCATGAATCAGTTGGTTCGACTATACTATGAGGTGCGGTCCAAAAGTTTCAGGCTGGAAAGAATTGGCGGTTTGATTTAAAAACTAATAAAAACATATCATCATATCATTGTGATTGTCATTTATTCTGTTATTTCATATATAGGTTTTAGATTTCTAATGATTATGGGTTTTGATTCACGGCAATTTAAACAAACAGTAAGTCTAAAAAATTTCGAAATGTTTAAGTTGGAATATCGTTCTGTGATCAAGTCCCTTACAAAAGAAGGAGAAAGCCCGACCAATATTAAAGAAAGATTAGATGCTGTATGCGGGGACTTGTGTTCACCATTTTCCACCGTCAAAGAATGGAGTAAGCAATTTCGTTTAGGACGAGAGTTCATCAATAACGATCTTCGCTCCGTTAGACCTGTTGAAGCACTGACTGTACCTGCATCAAGTTAGTGGAAGAGGAAGTTCTGAGTGATCGGAGACTTAAGACCAAAGAAATAGCGGCAAGAACAGAGCTTTCGAAAACTTCAGTTCTTAGGATCCCTCATACCTTCATATGACTAATTTAGTGCCCAAACTTCTATCAAGTGTTCAGCGAAGTGAACGAAAAGCGTGCTCTCAGGAAGTTTTAGATGCTTATAGAAAATACGAAAAGAATTTTCTGGAGTCAATTGTCACTGGGAACGAAACAGTGGTTTTGTACTATGATTCCCTCTTCAAAAGGGAATCGATGGAGTGGCGTCGTCATGCTAAAAAGCCGCTTAAGATGGCCAAGGTAACGAAATCGACCAAAAAGATAATGGCTACCATATTCTGGGATTACAACGCAATACTGTTGATAGACCTAAAAGAACGGAATACCACGGTTAACTGCAGCTACTACGCTACTCTTATTGAACAATTACGAGAGGCGATTAAGCAGAAACGTCGAGGTATTAGCAGTTGTGCGGCTACTCCACGACAATGCTTTCGTTTATCATGCTGCAATTAGCAAGGCTGCTGTTCCAAAGTGTGGCTTCGAGGAAATTCTTCACCCAGCTTACAGTACTGACCTGGCTCCTAGTGACTACTATTTGTTTTAATTTGTAATTTAAAACTTAAGGCAGACTTAAGGGGAAGGAGATTTTCTTCGGATGATGAAGTGACCCGTGCGTTGTACGCCCATTTTGAGGACAACTCTTCTAAGTATTTTTTAAGGGGATAGAGATACTAATTTCTAGATCTGAAAAGTGTAATCAAATAGACGGAGACTATATCAAAAAATAAAAAAGATTTTGTAAATATATCTACTCCTTTTCTTTGTCGGGCTGGAAACTTTTGGACCGCACCTCGTAAAGCCAACCAAGTCCATGATTGCAAGAATTCATATTTCAGTTTCGACTGCGGTATGCTTCCAAATACTGATCTAATTCCATTGCAAGTGTTACGCTCATGTTTATCCATGTAATGGAATGTCGATTTACACAAATTTTAAATTTAGATGTCTTAATACATAAAGTGTCGATTACACGAATTCGTGTTATTTTTAGGGTTCCGTAGCCAAAATAGCGAAAATGTCACAGCCGATTTACTCGGAGATTATTATTACTACAGTTATGAAATTTGACAGGAAGGTGCATTTCATGAACCTACATGAAAGTGATCTAAAATTACGAAAAATAAATATTTTTATTATTTGCATTAATCTAATAAAGTCACCATTTCACCGACCTTGACTTTTTATATTTTGACTTACGCTACTCTATAATGTGATGATTTTGTAAAATGGATGGTAATTTGTATATAATTTGTTTAAATATTAGGGTAAGCAATAATATTATAATACCAGCTCGGACGTTAAATCTTGACTCCTACCCTTTTTGGGTGGGGGTTCTCTCTGTTACGTGCGCTAGCATTAAGTTGAGTCTGTATGAGTACACCAATGAAATAAATCGTGATATTTACCGTAAGTCAGTGTTTTTCTTAATAAGATAAAATAAGAGAACGCTGGTTAGAAAAGTTTCAGTTAAGATAATTACCCTTCTCATCATCCCAAAATAATACGAACTTATTTTGTCCCTAATTAGTGAAATAATCAGTCTTGAATATAAACATAGCGTAATGAACTGAAATAAAGTAATGATTTTTGATTAAAAAGGTCAAATTTTGGGTTCCGTAAGAAATACGTAAAAGTGGAACCCTTATGGCGTGATTCCGGCTGCCCTTTATCATAACGATGTATCTCAGGAACTAAGTTTTGCTATCGACTGGTTATATGGAAAATTAGAATTTGATACATGACTATAATTTTATTTTCTACTAGTTGGGCTTAGCGATATTACCTGGGAATAAAAGGTAGCCTATGTGTTATTCCAGGGTATAAGCTAGCCTACAATTCAAATTTCAGCCAAACCCGTCCAGCCGTTTTTAGATTGAGAGGAACGTACCATCCATACATGGGCACAAACTTTCACGTTTATAATATTAATAGCGGCCGCCCGTGATTTCGTCCGCGTAGATTTTAGATGGTAACAAAGATACAAATGAGGTTTATTTGTTCCTGTCATTTGTCTGATGCTATTAATATTTTGTGAAAAATTACTCAAAATAAAAAATAAATGTCCGCCATCTTGGATTTGAAAATGGATGTCATTTTCGTAATCGGCACCCCGAGGAACCACAAAAATGATACCCATATCGATTTTTAAGAGCGACAGCGAGTACTCATACCCGTCATCTACCACTCCTTGGGATTCAAGGGCTCCTTACAAAAGAATGCTATTGATTATATTTTTCGCCTGGAGACGAAGGCTTAAATAGGTACGCGCAGTGAAGCGTTAGGTACTGACTCGACTGACAGTTTTCTGATTTTGTACCGCCTCTGCACCGACAAGTCAGGAAGCCGCCTTTGTGTTATATTTGTTAGGAAAAGATTGCCAACGACTGATAACGGTCTTTTATTGGACATCAGGAAATTGAAAAATATGAATGAAGTGATAACGGTGTACGTTGTTGTGAACAGATTTTACAAAATTTTACATCGCGAACATTATGTCGTTTCCTACTGGTAAAATGATTTAGTCTCTGACATTAAATAGTATCTTGCTGTATATGTCCGCGGCATGGTCGTGTCCATACCATATGGATGAACCCTTTTTATATACGCATTTTCTATTTATTAATCGAGAGTGTGCATGACACAATTTGTCGGGGGCTATTTTAGCCTTGAAACTTAACATATTTGACTAATTTGAAAGAAACAATATGATGACATAGGTAAATATTACGCACATTGCTGTTTTCGAAATATTAATTATTTTCAAATATTATCCACTCCATTAAGAGGCCTTATAAGTTTTAAAATGTTTTGGTTTCAAATTATGATAACAGTGTTGATAATACTAATAAGGTTATGAAAGGCTACGATAATTTTATTAAAGTTTTAGATAATATTTTTTTTTGTGTGTAGTAGAATTTAATCGGAAAAAACAAGTTTTAGCTTAAAAATAGTCGATTTGGAGTGATGTTTGAAACGATATTGAAAAATCCAAAAGATACATTTAAAGTTTATGACATCAGGTCGCAAAAGTCCTGTTCTAGATAGTAACATTGAGAAAATATCAAATGCACGTCAATTCAAACAGAAAATTGCGTAAATATATGAACGATTTTTAACTGATAAGGACTCTTCAGAAAAAAACTTACCTATATTTAACATTGAAATCGAAGTGACGAGTAAAAGCGTTTTTCCGGCCATTTTCATCCAAAACCTGGAACAAAACGATATTTGTTTAAGCAGGTATTTAACAAGATACAAGTTACAACAGTAAGAGAAGTTGGTATCCGGTATATAAACAATGCATTTGAAATGCATTAGTTAACTGCACATATTCTAAACCTCGCACGAATTCATTAAGTATACGAACCATTTCCATTATCATTTAAATAATTTTTACTTTTCTTGATTTTCCACAAATAAGCCTCCAAAACAAACCAGAAAACCAGTTGTAAGTATTTATGTTAAGTCCACCAAAAAAAGCAAAAATATTTTTTTTTATAATACCCCCGACGGATGTGTACTCAATTGAAAAATAATTAAATAGTGCATTTGAAAATCCCCCGACTTTATAGGAAATATTTACATAGATTTAAATTATTTTTTAAAAACGGTTAACTGATTGCGAGGTATATTTACAAGCCCAGAAAAACCCATCGAAGAACACATATTTCCCTTCTTCTGCTCGCGACTGACGCGGATTTTGACACTTCTTCCAACTAGTCGCAAAGCGTAAATAAATACCCAGGGTTCATTTTCGCAACGGCTCCTGAAAGTCATCCATTTTTTCCTGAAAATGGATGACGCAATTTGGTTTCGTTTACACAATTAAGATAAACGTCCCAGCAATCGACAACTTAGCGCCCAATAGATGACACAATTAATCACCTCTTTCATCATGTGTCGAGCACAGGGTCGTTTACCTTACCAACACATTTAGAACCAAGGAAGTTTGTATATAATTTCAGCAAACATAATATTTATAGTAGTTAGGGTGTATAAATATATCCATATTTCAAAATTCTCCAATCCATCCATCATCAGATCATCAGAATTAAAGTGCATGCACTCCACACCACGTCCTATAGAAATCGTAAGCGCCCGCTGAGCAGTTCCGGAGAAAATGCACTCAAACGCACTTTAGCAAGCGAAAAATGTTTACTGCAGCGCCCCCTGGTGGGTTATCATCGTAACACTAGCTAAAATTCGTCCCGACTAAACTACATTCCTACTGCAGAAAACCGTTTTTAAATCGGCCAACCCGTTTTGAAGATATTGATGTGCACACACAAACAAACAAACAGCCTCTCACTCTAAACGCATATACCTTCTCCATTCCGTCGTGGGTAATAAACGCATATGCCGTCTCTGTTCCGTCGTGGGTCAAAACACTAAAAAGTAAAAAAAAAACATTATCTAACAATAGCCCTAAAAGACTTTACGCTACTTATTGAATAATATATGTACTGTAATTTTTGAAGTCGTTTCCATCCAAAGAAAATGCCTAAAGTTGACGAAATGGCACATTGATAAATATATTAAATGCAAATAAACCAGATACAAGAAAGTTTTATACCAGGCCATTTTGTTACGATACGTATGCGTTCGAAATTGACGTTCAATTTTTTTACATCAAAATACTCATATAATAAAGAAATTTTTAAACGCGTTTCCTAACGGCAGAGACCGGGAATGGAATCTCCGGATTATCGGATCAACTTGACATCCAAATAATAATGTCATGTTTCACAAGCTGATAGACAGCGTCTTCTCTCTTTTACTTGCCTACTTTGTGAATGATCACGAATACCTAATGGAAATGAATTCCATTCTAGTAAATACTTTAACATACATTTCCGAAAATAACATTAGGAGATTTTTTTTCCTTTCGTTCCGGTAGCTGGAAGTTTTAAAGCGGGGGCATCGATTTTATCGGGTCCGTTACGGGTCGCTAGTTGAGATTAATTTTATTACGGCCCGGTTCCAATGAGTACCATTCTGTTGATAAAATACATATGAAAAGCAATGTTTGGTACTGTTTCGAAATAGTATAATGAAATTGATGAATATTTAGTAAACTTTTTTTATAAGGATAACCTAAATGGAGTTGGTAAAGTGTGTTTCAACTCACATCTAACATGTCTACTAGGAGATTTTATTTTTATTTTGGATTTTCGTGGATACTAGTACTACTAAAGTGATGAATGAAACAATAAGTGTTGAATTTCATTAAAACCAAGTATTTGAATGGAGCTAGCTAGCTTATAAGCAACATTTAGTCTCTAAAGTAACACAATATACCATCTTACATTTATTCTATTATATTAAGTACAAAGATAACCTAGTTTTCTTAACTAAACTCGATATCTTACTCGTCAGAGTGCATTAACCCAAAACAAAATAGCGAAGAAGACGCGCAGCTTAAAAAGTTTAAGAGAATCTTAAGCTTTAAGCTGCACTTAGGACGTACTTAAGTTCCGCTTTGAGACAAGATGGGACATTTCAAGGCAACTTGGTCTTAACAGTTGAAAAAATTCCGCGGATACGGCGTGTAAGATTGCGGGTGAAAATGGTGACCTGTTTGTAGTGTGTTGTGTGCTCAACAATTTATTTGACGCAACGCGCCAGAAAATATCGATGTCATTCATTTTGAATGGTCGGCCTCACAAGGGGCATGATACCTGTGTACTCTGTCGCATTAATAATAATAATAATAATAATAGGCGTAGGGATGTGACTACCCCATCGCCCACTGGTTTTCCAGTGCAATCAGTCAACGTAAGGCGGCATGTGGCGAGCTGTTAGGGAGTAGCGGCCCTACGTACCTGAGTCCTCCTGGGGGTGGCCTGTGGTTGGTGGGACAGGCCCCCCCGCCTCTAGCTTGCCTTAACCGGCCGTCCAGAGTGGAGTTGCAAGAGCTGATGCTCGAGGGTGGATGTGGTCACCTAAGTGGCGAGTTGGCTATATGTTTAAAGTCCAGTGCCACCTCTCCACCCCCAGCTCTCTGACCGGTGTTGCCCTTAGGCCATTTTATAATGTCGCTATTTTATGGGGGCCCATCTAGCAGAGAGCGAGTCACCGTCTGCCGGAAATAAATATCTGAGACAGTTTTATTAGGCAGGCGTCCGTTGTCTCACGCAATAGCCCAGCCATTAATTCATCATTTTCACCCAATAACCCAGTTCATTTAGGCTACATCAACCAGAAATAGTCCCTGTACACCCTGGCGGGTGCTGCCTCTGTGTGCGTCCCATGACACGGGCAGGGACAGCATCCGCTCGGTGTATACCTTGCATTTCATTAAAGTGTCAAAAGGGCCTCTACGTGTTGGCTATGTGGTACACGTTTGGTACTTCGGTGCCTCGGTACTTCGGCTCCGCGCACGCCTCCCAAAGGTCCGGGATACCATTGTCCCGTGAACGGGAAAGACATACAAATAATAATAATAATTCTTTATTTCAGGCTTAGCCCATATAACAACACAAAATTACACAAAATTACACTATTACATTTTAAAATTACATTTCATTTACAAATTACATTTCATCCATTACATTAGCTAAAAAATTTCATTAAAAAATCATAAATAAATTAGAATGTCAAAAAGAAAATAAGAAAATAACGTCAAATCCAACGAATTAACGTCATGTTTGAACTAATGATAGTTCTTGATGAGAAGAGTTGTAACTTCCCCCCCCTCTAGAACTAACTAACTCCCCGCTCCTACCCCTAACATGTCTCATAGCCCATCAAATAAATAAATAAATGTAAAACATATAATTAATTTGGCCAAGTGATCGTCTAGTATTAAACCTACGTTGTGTACCGAAATAGCCCTAGTTCTTTAATGTGAAACAAATCTGACCTGGACTCTTCACTAACTAATCTAAACCCAACAAAATCTATTAATATTTCTACCGAACCTACCAATTTTCCTACCAATCGCAACCTTTCCTACCATTTCTACTAAAATTCTCAAATCTTCACAACAGCTACCCTAATGCATTTTACCTACATTTTGTTTTTTTAATCTTATAATAATAATAATGGTGATGGTACTAAATCTCCCTACGACAACCTTTAAAATTGAAATACTTTAGTTCTAGGATTTTATTGAGATAAATTAATGGGATTTAAATTGGGATTAAATAAGTTGTAATGATATTTAGCCTAAGTAGGTATGTCAAGCTGAACGTACGTATGTCTCGAACCTAGTATACAGAGATGTGCTAGCCCTATCATATTAGGATCATTTTGCAGGTTTGTAGGTATTAAGAATTATTTTGTTATTGGTTTTAGGCCGGGCCCCTCCATCCGCCCGAGAGATTGCTATCTCTCTCCGTTATTAAACAGAGACCAGTGGCTCTCGACCCTTACTGGACAAGCCTCCTCCAAATATTTTTCTAACTCTTCGGAGTGTAAAGACAAATGTTAAAATGATAAATTACTAATATTTTGGGAGAGCCATGCCAGGTTTATTCAACCGCGTTGTCCCAGGACGCAACGAGCAAACAACCCTTTGTAGCTCTCGGGCTTTAAATTTGTTTTAGAAAAAGAAGACCATACAATTATAACAATTGAGTCTACTAGTATTTCGAAATTCGCGCTGAAAGATAAGGTGAAATACTGCAAGACCTTATCTTTGGACATAAAGAGTAGTGGACCGCTCAGCCTGCCACTAAATCAGAACATCCCCATCTTTCTGGAGAAGCCCTGCTATCCTATTGATAACTGAAAATGTTATACCTTCCTAAAACGTCTTCCCATAGTTACATATCATTCACAAAACTTTGTACCATTTATTTTAATTGTTATTAAGTTAAATACCCGATACCATCTCAGATAGTGATAGTATTTTCTAGCTATTTATTTCACCGAATATGCACGCACACCAATTTAAGTAAATGAACACTAAGCCTTGCTTCTTAATTGCTAATACCCAGCGTAGAACCAAGGTGAATAACGGACTAAATACTCAATCAATTTCCTATTAGGTACTGTGAACCATTCTTAATGAATCCTAAACACCTAAGTAGTAGTACCCAGTAATAACCGAATCAACCTAATACACGAACCCTAGGCACCTAGGTTATATCTAGTAATGCCTATGACCTAACCACGTAAGCTAACCTGATAATCTAGATCGCCTTTAGTAATCAAATTATCAATTACCCCCTTTAACTAGATAAATGAATTAAACCTCAAATTATAAACCTGCTTCCTCTAATTCAGTGTATGAAGTTAACCTATCGTTATCCCAAGTTGATCTAAACTGTAGAAACTAAAATCCCTTACCAGATTTAGTTTCTGAGAATGCGTAGTCCCTAACTAAGCTCTAAAGAGTTCAGTCGGCTAAACTGATGTATGCAACCCTATAGCCTGTGTACATGTCTCCCTCCACACGTCCGAGGACTTGGCGGTGTGAATAAGACGGCCCTATTGTGTATATAAAGATAATATATAAATATATTTAACAAGACCGTCCCTCAAATACTGTGAACTTTGGTGAGTGGAGTATACACTCCTGTTCTGACCCAAACTATGGCAGATCTCACTTCCATTCAACAGCTGGACATTGAGACACGGGAGGACTGAGAACGTCGCCTATGTTGGTAAAGAGGCGGACGCCAGACAGCACCCTCAATCTGGTAGCAAAAAGACTCTGAATCATGCCCGTTTGAAACACCGTTAGGTGGGTATGATTCCTCAGGTATACTGTAAACCTGGACAAGGTTCTGGCTTTTTAAATTTATTCAAAATATAAAGACCCCAGAATTTATTAATATAATAAAGTCGGAAAAAGGTGATCCCTCATGCTGTAGAGAAAATCCCTCAACATAACGAACCACCCCTATGCCAATAAATACACCCACCAGAGTTTCTATTAGGCAAACCAGAGACCTTGACAGTCTGAGCAAAAAGTGAAAAAGTCCCGTGCGCTCCGCAGGCACAGCTATTTATAACTAAAAATAACATTGCTGGCATCGCTAGAAGCATTAGACCTGCAAGCATCGATAGGACCATTAACCTCGCAGGCATTGCAGGTGCCCCCAGCATTGTCAGCATCGCTAGCATCGCTCAAACGTAACTACACCTTACGCCCATGCGTTTACGGTCGCGAATCGGTCTTCACGCTTTGGCTGATACGCTCTTATTGAAAGGAGTTGTACTCGTCGAGTAAACTATTCGATATGACCATATTTGGTATTGTTTCGGGATTGTTTACTAAATGTATTAATTCCTTTACTATATTATGTAATGTTCTGTTTTCATAATGGTTTAGGTACTGATCTCTATTAATTTCTCTTAATTGATGTGTATATAACTAAGATTCATTTTTAATGAATTATTTACGACTACTTTATTATTCTTCCTTTAGCATTCAGGAAGGAAGGCGTTCATTGTAAGCATCCTTCTAGTTACATTCGCCCCCTCGAGGATTTGCCATGTAATTGCTAATGAGCCATTCATGAAGAATCCTCGAACTACTATTATGTTTATATAACTTACCATACCTTAGATTTGTCAGTGAACCTATTCTTCCCACCCCGTCCCCCCATTGCCTTATCTTAAACGTGTATGTGTGTTTAAACCAATACTCATTGATTGTTAGTGACTCAGTATGAGATCCAGTCCTCTGAATTCCAATAATGATTCATGACAACCTTTTCCCCAAACCTTCTCCGTTTGCGCGAAGTACCAGGTTGTGAGGCTGATAGATTCTAATAATCCGAGTTTGTAGTATCATGTTGGATGTCTAGATCTGGCCGGGCATCTATCGATCCATGTCCACATTGCCCGGACGCATGATACCCCAAAAACTCCCCACGCAAATAGAAAAAATCCTTTATATAAGTACTAAGATGTTCATGCGCCATTAACCAGAATTCGAACCAAATTTCGATACTTTATCACCATTTTCAATCAAACTTTCTTGGAGCATGTCACATACTTGAATCAGATATTCGATTTCAGACTAATTTGAACACCAATTTATGAAATGTTCATTTATGAACTTAGTCAATCAACATTCGTCACTTCAATGCTCCGACCTTCCCATTTGTCATTTAAATGGCTAACAGAACATTAAAACTCAAAATGCGATTAACTATAATGGATAACAATATCCATAACCAACAATACCATTAATGAATCCCATCCCTGCTCCCTTATGAAATTACCTTTCAATTCAATTATTATAATAATAATGTACCATTGCTATTGACTATGTGTAATTTTAAGTGACATTGTATATTGTGAAATAAGTAAATAAATCAATCAATCAATCTTTAATTTGAACACTTCATCACTAGTGCAGTAAATCAGTCTTACTTTGACATCAATAAATTTATTGCCATTCTACCAGATTCATAAAATTGCACTTTTACCAAAAATATAATTAAAAAAACCATATACATAAAAGAAAATAAAAATGTTAAATAATCTTCAGAAATGATTGCACTTTGACAAATCATTCTTATTTACCACCCTCCATCACACTCCGATAATTTTGTTCTCGAATGATCCTCTTCAAGATGTGGTGTGTATACACCCATAATTTTAGTCTTAGCTTCTGTATAGTACTAGTCTACAAAAACTACCCTTATATATAAATGGGTCGAATCGTATTACGATTTTAGCCTACTGATAAGATTTTGTTAGACTAGTTGTGTGTTCAGGTCCCCACAAAAAACTGACAATTCCAGGTTGATTACAATCCAACACTTGTCTACCTGCAACAATCCATTTTCACAAAAGAACCCCTTCCCCCCTTGTTTCATACATCACTAAACATTCATCATAACTCAGTAACTGTCCCACTCAATCAACATTGATCCATCCTCATTCTCCCATTCGCACGACTATTACAGGTAGCCAATGTCCTGATCTGTAATCCTTAGTGAATATAAATTATCACTGTTAAAATTAATCCAATAAACCATTTTGATCTATAAAATTACTACCAAATATTTACCCTTTCTGTCAACAATGAATGTCAACTATTGCAATAAACTGCATTTCTATAATTATATACACATATTTATTACAGGCACAAAACCTGAGACTTTTATTTAAATTTTTCCTACCATATCAGAATCAATTTCTTTCTCTGCCTACAATAATTGCAAAATGTAACAAATATCAGCTATTTTCTAAATAAATTTTACTCAAAGAAATAATTTATAGTCATTTTTCAAAACTAACCCATGAAATGCTTTATATACAAAAAATATATAAATTGTTCTATTCTATTTGTAACTATAATGTAACATAAATATACTGAATAAATGTAATAACAGAATTTAATTATTTCTTCATGCCGAAGAAACCAATGAGTGAACGATCACTCTATAACAATAATTATGTATTTATTTTTAGAAGTATTTACTATTAATTATTCTTTTA
Organism: Epiblema foenella; assembly: GCA_963556455.1. NCBI lineage: Eukaryota > Metazoa > Arthropoda > Insecta > Lepidoptera > Tortricidae > Epiblema > Epiblema foenella. The sequence goes on along the minus strand of OY747098.1, from coordinate 9,958,358 downwards.
CTTTTGTTACATTATTTTAATGTAACTGATTGTTGTCCAAGAGTAAATTGTACAAACAAAATATATTTATCTCTGAACACTACTTATCTTATGTTTTTCACCGCTTCTAAAATTCTATCTGTCTCTCTATTTCTAAAATGTGAACTTCAATATCGCTTTTAAATAACAATTACCCTTTTATATTTCAACAATAAACAAACCCGAGTATTAATTAAATGCTTTTTCCTTAAGTACGCCATAACATGACCAATCTTCTTTGAATAACATCTACAAATCTTTTAATTACCCTGAATTAGTAAAGAATTATTTACAAAAATAACAATTTAGTACTATAACTCACCCCGATTTATTATGTGGTAAATCCGGTAGAAATCATTAATTACGTTAATATCACAACCCACAAACACTAAGTAACTGCAAGATTTGTACCTCTCTGTTCTCTGGACTTAAATCACTTTCTACCCCGAGATTACTTGATTACTTTATAGGCACTTGTAACGACTTTAATGCTAGCACTATGTATGGTAATTCTTTCAACGGTTAACTGATTAATTTGTTATTTATTCAATATAAATAAACACTGTTTTTGTTATATACTCGCGCTTCATTTCTACGTTAAGTTTCGTCACTATTTTGCTTGGAAAACATACCACATTAATAATTAACTGTCCTCATTCCAAATAAAAACATAAATTCCATTTTTCCGTATTTAAACTAAGCTTTTGTGGTATTTTTTCTTGTGAAAAACTTTTTACGCGTCTTCTCTAACTAAACTAAACCCAATGTCAAACTTCCAACGAAACTTCAAAGGTTGCGTTCAGAAATTTGTATCCTTTTATACGCGCTAATTTCATTAAGCCTCATCCAGACGATCCTGCAATACTGCATTTAATACTTGTGTATTTAATTACTCGAGACACTAAACCATACTTTTCAACGAAATATAGTAAATATTAGAAATTATCTTCATAAAATAATTAATTTATTTCGGACAACCTCTACAGTATAATATTTTAATGTCTGGTATTAATTTCCAATTTCAAATTTTCGTGATATTCAACCCATTATTGCTATTTTGAGCCTAGTAATGCCACCTATCGACATACGATTTCTCTTAATTCTCTACCTCACTGTCACCATCCGTCATTGAATAGTATATTAATAAGAGAGAGAGAGTGATATCCAATCATAAACTAACCATTTTTCTAAAACATTCTACAGTGATTCTTGAATTAATTACTACGTCATTGGTATTCGTTGTTGAATAGGATAATGGAAAAGAGTGCAGAAAACACATATTTTATCTTTTTCTTTTCTGATATGCTTCTCCACTTTTAATGCAATCTACATATCTTCTATTAGAAATTCCTGATCTCAATTGTTGTGATATCTGTTATCGAATAGAATAACTGTTATTATCCTAAACATATATAACTACCGCGACATCTGAGCGGCTACCGTAAACAAACGAAGTCTTCCCTCCCCGTCCCACCTATACGCAAACTTGCAAGCGCGGCAGAGAGGGAAAACCCCGCCCGCTGCTGTTGAATGGAGTAATCTTTACGCGAAATAATCGAACCGATTTTTACGTAACTACTCGTTTTTATTTAATGATTTACCTATTTGTTTATTCAACATAATTTTGAATACGTCTACCTAAATTAACTAAATAAATTATTTATGAATTATTGTTTAAAACCGACCATAGCCTATTTTTCGTCCCTATTTTCAACGACAACACTAGTATAGTTTTCTACCAATCACAAAATAAAGACATGTCTGCTAGGGCTGCCAGATTGTATAATTGGATACAAAAGTGTATAATTAGGTAACAGATTGTATCCTTTTTGTTTCCTGGATCCTCAAGTATAATTGGATACATAAAACCTAATTTCATAATGTAAGTTCATACTCTATGATTCTACACGTACAATTCGGACCCATCGCTACGTTGAGTGACGTTGTGGGCTAGGTACTCTACTATGAAAATAAGTCGAAGGTCGAAACTCGCGATATAACTATCCTCTCTATCTCTGTCGCTTGAATATGCAAAAGTGCGACAGAGAAGGAGATATGGCGAGCTTCGACTTTCGATTTTTGTTTAAGGCCGCTAATTACTACGGTTGTCATACTTGTCATTGTTGAGTTTTGGATTTGGCGCCAATCGACTTTTTTCTTTTCGTTCCGAACAGGCAAATAAGTTATCGCGTTATATGCATACTCAATAAATAAATCAATCATGTAGGTAAGTTTACGCCATTAACAATCAATATTGTGTTAGTAAAGGATTTTAATGCAGTGTATGTATCCTGACACGCAAGAAGCAAAATTTAAAGTGATTTTGATGAATTGATGAAATTTAATACCGATTGGATGGCTGGTAAGTTACTTTTTCTTTTTACTATTTCTCCTAGTGATTAAAATCGTCCACGCACTTTGCCGAACAATTCCTGTACTTACTTGCTTACTTTGATAATCGTCAAACTTTTCTAAAGAGCAAAGTGCTAATTTAACATTATTAAAAACACACAGTTTGATACTAATAATACACTGTTATAGCGTACTAGGTAGACTCAAATCAGCTGTAGGTGTTCTGAAACAGCTTTTTGTTTGAAAAGCCCTTTTTTAGAAAAGCTATTTATGTGTTTTTATTATGGGTTAAAAGTGTATCTAAAAATAACCATGTTTGATGACATTGATGATGATGAGATCCCAACATATATTTTCCCTCGTCTGTCTGTATGAGACCTGATCATGATGAAATTTTCGCTAACCTATTTCTTATTTTATCTTCAGATTATGACTAATTTTTGTTAAAATCGAGTATTGTAATAATAGTCGAAAATATTATGAAAGAACTTTGCCTACTCTGTTGTTCAAAGTAAAAATATGTTCAAGTCTCCATTATAACCTTTTACTATATTCCCTTTTTTTCTGCTTTGCAGTTTTATGATGATGAAGCCGACATCTAGCAATGATCTATTTATTAAGCTGATAATTTGATGAGTTACAAACAAAAAAGTCTTCCTTAGAGAAAGTTTGGTCCGGCCCGCTAACTAAAAATATTGAGTACTACTTCTACTATCACAATATATGCCTGACTCGAAACGTAAGTACATGTAATTATACAATCTATAGACTAAATAAATTTGATAATGTACCAGTCAAATTTCTATTTCAAGTTTCACCGTGTTCTCAGCAAACCCCAAGTCTGTTCAAAGATTTTTCAAAGAATCTCAATTTATGCTATTTCATTGACTCCCAGTGTCCAAAATATATTTTATATTAATACTATCCTCATTTAATCTAATTTCTCTACTTTTTCATTTTCAGTTGTGAACGATCAACAGTGACTTGCTAAATGATTGGCTAACTTTTCATTTTCTACTACTGCAGTACTTTCAAGGTAATTATTTCATTTATGCTATATGTAGTGCTAAAATATTTTATGAAAATGATGTCCATATAACTTCGAAGACAAAACTAGTGCCTACGCCAAATCATATGATCAGAAATTGAACCATGGCGATCTCCCAATATACAAGTGCACTGTACAACTAAGATATTGATGATGATGACAGAATCCAAAAGTGGCTAATAAGCAAATGGCTTAATAAGCTGTATCTAACGCCCCCTATCCCTTGCACCGGGTCATGAAGTTCTAGATCTTTTATAGTGATAATGATGATGACGATACTATATAAATTATAACTAACGCCCCCTGAATCTCTGCTGTGCCTTATGTCATTTGGTAGGTCATTATTTATACTTCAGCCAACAGGCGCTAAGAAGGCACGCCACCAAATACATACCTATTTTGTTCATCCTTGATGGGAATATGTCAGTTAGTTGTGTGCTTACCTCAGTTGTTTCTCCAATAAATAAATAAATAATCACCAGATTTATAATCATGTGTAAAGTGCAAGTTAAAAAATAATTTAATAACAAATCATTCAGTAAAGTCACGTAGAGTAAGAAGGATTAGAGGTGAAAAGGCCCGACTATAAAGTTGACAATATTTCGAACAGGCATTTTTTTATTTGTTACAAAATTTTAATACCTAATGTCTATTCGAAAACGTGACAATTATAAACATGATTACTTAAAATGTTTACTAACTATTGTATACTCTTACACACCTGTTATATTATATAGGTACCCGTAGAAAAATACATTTTTAATACTTTTACGTTTATATAAATTCAATTTATCACGGAACCATAAAAAATAACGGTTCCATTTCAATAAACGCTGCTCGAACGGCATCAATCTAAACCCAAAAGGACCTAAAAGACAATTTGATACATCTATCTCTTTCGCGTCAGCGTTGAATAACTTGTACCTATCGAATGTAGTCTCTCGAGTCATATACCATCTTTCAACAACACTTCCTTCACACCTTCTGACATTTGGTGATAGTATTAATATTTAAGGTCAATGGGAAGTTAAAAATTCATCGGAACAACATTTTGTAAAAAAAAATTATACTCATTCAGCGCTAAACAATGATGAGGTAGATAATAAAAATCGCGCCCTCATTGAGCTGTATTTGTACTTTTTAAAACATTTAAATAAATGTTGTGCAAATTTGCATGACGACAAAATGTTCGTACTGTGAAAATATGAAGACTGTAGCTCCAACCGTTTGTCTGTAAAGCCTGTGTGATAGACGACGGACGGACGGACGGACGGGTGAGTGACAGCAATAGGATTCCGTTTGGACCCTCGGGTACGGAACCCTAAAAAGTGATACTAAATGTATTTTTCTTATGATAAACCAGATTAGTAAAAAGGTCTCCACTCAGCGATTGTAGATTTAAAGATTAAAAAATGTGATATTGCAGTTGTATGATTTTTTTCTGAATTTACTTGTGTTGACTAGATAAATATAATCAACAACGCAACAGACAACCCAACAGACAACAACACCTATGTAAACCTACGTTTAACAAATAAAATATGTTGTATTTGTTTCAATTATGTCTTTTCGTTCCATTTGTTAAAGTTACTGTCAAAGATGAACTTCCGTTTGCCTCCATTTTTGACGGTAGATGATGATTATAAAAATAATCATCTTTGACCATTAAGGAGTGGAGAAGTGGAAAGGATCATTGTAATCCATGCATAAGCTAATAGTAAGGTTTGTGGTAACTAAAGTGATTGCACGAAGTAAGTACCTATTTCATGTCGTGTCTTTTATTGAACTATAAATTACATCCCTTTTGCTAAGCTGATGTGAGTGAACCTTGTCAACACTTTAAAAATGAGGCCCCTTTAAAAATTTGGTGAGGTTTCACTCCCATGAGTTTAGACCATATGTATACCCTGAATCATGACATTGGCTAGTTTATTCCAATCAAATCATAGAACATTATTTTGCCTGATGAATAAATATTTGACTTAAACTTATTTTGAAAAGAATAACCACTTAAAAGGGCATACACAGTAATATGATATATTGCTAGCCTACAGCTCACAACACTTCAACTCTACTGCCATAGTCTACTCTTTTGACATCCAAATAAAGAATATTGTAAACCGACACTACCGTCAGTATCGTGTCCCCTGACATATTAAAGAGTTATTTACACACGTACGAGACTCGCATGCGAGTTTCATTACATTGCGGGTTACCGAAGTATAATGAGTTCAATAAATTTATCAAACTTGTGCGTAAATAAGGCTTAAACAAGACGTGTTATAATACGAAAACTCTTAGAATTTTCTTATGACCAACCTCGGACCGCGTTCTCAGTTGATATTTCGTCGCAGTAGGATAAGACATAAAACTACGTCTTATAAAGCATAAAAGTAAGATGGGGGCTTCATATGGCGGGGTTAGTAGCGCTGCTGATTTTATGGACGCACTTACGTCGTGGGGTGTTATGAATTTACTCTTTATTATGTGTATCGAATATATTTTACACTTTGGTTACTTAGTATTTAATGTTTTTAAGCTGGAAATAGTGATTTAAAACTTATCCAGATTATTAATTCCTAGTTGAGTTCAGTTGTAAAATATCTGAATTAACGTTCTACACACTGAAATGCAGGTTTGGAAACTTTAATCATTATATCTGTTTGATGGAAGAAATTATTTGAAGTTATAATAATTAATAAGTGGAAACGTAACCCAATATTTTCATTTTTTATTTGTTTCTCTTTAAAGAAACATATAGTTAGGCGCCGTGACCAGTCCCCGCTAACTTGCTTTTAGCAACCAGACCCCCATTTTACCAACTTGGCAATTGTTATTTGGTAACGACAATTTGACATGCATTGCTCGCTCAATAAGTAACGATGCGGTCCGGTAACCAGATTAAGTCGCTATCTATCGATCCCGAAGATGTCCGTCCATATGGTATTGTTGTGTTATTGTTTGTTTATTTCTGCCGGTAGACAACAGGTTGTCGACCCAGCAATGCACGCGGAATTGTCATTGGCCGGTGATAATTGAAAAGTTAGTGAAATATCGGGCCTGGTTGCTAAAAGCAAGTGAGGGTTACTGGATAAGGGGACTACTGTGTGGATCAGTAAATATCGGGTGGGGTCTTTGCAAGAAAGAAAAAGTGACATTTGTCAAGCTGCAAATAGGGGCCAAAGTTTCTAACCTTTCCGATCATCCTTTCCATCCCCAAACCAACTGTGGCAACTGAGTTATTATTGTTATTTTTTCCCTAAAGCAATTTAAGCTAGAATTTTTAAATCCGAAATGAAGTCAGCGGGTATGTTCTGAATTGGTTATCTTTCGTCCGTATGTTGACATCACCAAAGCTAAACCAGAGTTTCCAAGAGCCACATTTCACCGCTGTTTATAAAGATCGACGTCAGCGTATTTCACGAGGCCGATAAATAAATGTCGGTGAACAACTTTGCAAGAAACGAAAAAAATCTTAAAAGCTAAACTTTCCTCATTACTCGGAACTTGAAGTTATTAAAAGCCCGGGTAATTTTTTTTATGACATATCTCAAGGTATTTTAGAATAAATTATAATGGCTTTTAGAAAAATAAGTTGCTGTTTTATTGAAAATTGTTGTTTGAAACATATTACGAGAAACAGTGCAGTCGATTAATAAAATGTCTCTGGCTGAGCATAATAAAATAAACACTTTTGTAGCTAAGACATTCAGTGCCAGTGATTGCATAGTATTGCGCTTTCCACCGTGATTTTTCCGCCATATGGACGAAAACGCGTACAGACGAGCTGAGAGGCCGCCAGTGTTCCTGGAATAGGCATAGGCTTCCTAGCAGTCTCAAAAATAAATACAAAGTACGTATGACAGAAGAATGCCAGATGACGATGCCACTCTCTGTACCCCTGTACTACCGTTGTATGATAAACGGAATAATTTGCCGTTTTGGTTGTGAAATGTTGCGTTTATATATACATAGTTGTCGTAATAATATTTAGTTTTTATCGAAAAAATTATAATTTTATTCGTAACATTCAAAGTTTAAAAAAATCTAGTCCCATGATTTTGAATAGTTAGTTTATCTAATTAACTATTTATTGCGATCATTTGATCGTTTTCTATCCACATAGCTAAACTGTTATAAATTGTGACATCAGCCGTCTACCCTATTTGAAAGAAATGGATGCCCTAGGACAGTTCTCGAACTTACTTTCTGGTAACTACTTAATCGTTAACATGTTCATTATTTTATTTTTTTTGGGTTGCAATAACAGGATTCTGATTCCAATTGAGTTAATGGTGACCTCACCTACACTAAATTTGCAAAATATAATCCTAGTAGAGCATAGTTGGCAACATTGTAACTGCAACACTTACCTACGGTGTAACATGACTCCTATACGATATATGTACTTGCGTATGATACGGCGCTAATCGCGATGGCCGTTATTGATGAGGCGGCGATTAATCTTGCTCAGCTGTCCGGCGCTGGCTTTTAACGGCCGGTCGAGAGTGCTATTGTTTTCCTACTTTTATAATTATGGTTTGTAATCATAACCATAATTATAAATGTGCTTCTGACCACAGGGCTTAATGCGAGGTGAGCTGATGCAATTAGGTAAACTTATTTCTGACTGTATTTTTTATCGCTCTTTTTCGTTACATTGATTTTTATATCGCTCGTAATGTTCAAGTTATATAGAGTTTATGAAATACAGGCTTTCCTGTTGTCATTATTTACTTATATTTATATAAAAGGATTATGGGACCGGTTTATGCAAATTATAAGTTTATTAAAAAGGCTTTATATTTTTTAGCCATTAAAGCTTTTGGTCCACAGGCCAAGACGCAAATTTAACTCTCTATGACCCATTCAGTAACTACACAACATTTTCGTAAACACAACAGGATAACACAGTCAGATAAGTAACAAAAGACTAAATATGTTGTAATAAAGAAGGGAACTTTGTATGTACACAAATGATGTTATGCGCTATTAGCATTTCGACGCCGCCTGAAACGCCTCTTATTGGAAAATCCATTATACTCGGTTAAAGAGTATATGGATCTTAGCTTACTGACATGTAAATAATTATAACTCAATTTGAATTCAACTGATTTGTATTTTGTAATGGACATTATTATTATATATCTGACTGACGATTCCGAATGGAAGATGCATTTATTTTTCTGTTTACTTTTTATCGTGTTTTGTATTACTCTAGTTGACATTATGTTATTTTTATTTTTCCTGTTATGACGATCATGATAACAATTCTTGTAATTTTGACATGTGTGCAAATTTATAATGTAATTCCTTATCATGAAATAAATTATATAATCTAATCTAATCTATTATTTCCTTACACTTCACTAAGCTGCTTTCACTCCATTACGAATATCTGTATAAATATGAGAAGTGAAACTGGATATATTTACAATTTTCCGAGTAGGAAATTATCATTATCTCTGTCGACACAGTTATAACGGAAGGGCTGAACATAAAAAGAAAATAAAAAAAGGAAACTTTGAAACGTCTCTATAAATAAAAATGAGTTGTTTTGTAACTATTTTATGCGACAACTATTACATTAATAAACAAAACAATAATATAATCATAACCTGCACGATATAAAGAGTAACGTGGTTTTCCTCAAAATCCATATTAATAAAAGTAAATTAGAGAAATTCACTAAGCAATCGGTATTTTTCTCCTTGTAAAAATTTTACTAGGTACTGTCTTTTTTTTAATATGAAATTTCGGAATCTTTATTTCAAAATAACGCACAATAACTTGGTTTTTTTCTTCGTCTTACTGTTTTGTAATAATGACAAATAACTTGTTATTATCGCAAGTTTCCACGTGCTGGCGATGAGCACACCATATCAAGCTAACACTAACGAGCGAGCGAGACAAAATTTTGGCCTTAGTAATTATAACCGTGTAAATAATGGTAACGTCAGTAATATATTTATAAAATAGGGCTCTCTTTAAACGAAATGCATTGAATTGGTGCCGGTTTAGAGTCGATTATGGCGTGTTATGGACGATGGGTCACATTTTCTCCACATCGACCCTTATGACTGCTTCAACTGCTAGAAGCGGCCTTGAAAATTTAATTTTCAGTGCCTTGAACTCTTTTAATTTATAGTAAATACGTTTTAATCATATTTCACACTTCAGACTTAAACAAAAATGCTACAAGATTCATGATGTCTGGGAAAGGTAATTATTATATTATATTTTAGTAACAAAAGAAAAAGTTTTATTGTTAAACTATTAAAGTAACTCGGTTTAAAGAGAAAAAGACAAAACAAATTATTTACATGAAAAGACGGATTTAGATACATTTCAAGAAAAGTAGACATTTGTAACTTATTTTGTGTGTTCCTGCTTAAACGTTCTTGTATGGAGACGGACCTGCTACCTATCCGAATCACGCGCCCGGAAACTGCATTGACTGGAGTGACAATTGATGGAACAATAAATATTAATATTGTGTTGGGAAATGTCAAACAAGAACAATAAGTTGAACCATATAGAAACAAATTGCATTGGACGTCATGGTTGATATACACGTCGTTGACAACGAACCGATGGTGCGCATCATCGAAAAGGTTAAATGTGAACTCACATTTTGATATGATATTAGTAAGATATTTGTAAATATCTCTGCCATTCTGATTTTGGAAGGCAGATACATAACATGAAAGTAGGAATATACCCGTTACTGCCGGGGACACATCATGTTTTTAGCCCAGATTCATAATCTCTCTAAACACAAACACGGGTCATACATTATTCGAGTATTGCAACCGCGTCACTTTCGTGGACATGTTTTTGACGAATAGGCTGTAGATTTAGTTAGTTAACCATACAAATGTATCAATCCAAATCCAAAATAATGACCCAGATTTGAAATTCGATCGAACATGATTAAAGTGATGAACAACTTTTAATGGCAATTAAAAGTTATTCAACACTTTAATCATGTTTAGGTATACACGAACATATAAAGTGGTTGAAACCGCTCAACTAATCTCATTGGAGCCCAAACTCTTAGACTATTCCGGTGTTCAAAACCACCCGCGTGGTCGTGTCGGAGGTTTTCCCCTGCATTTTCCCCAGGCTACTTCTCCAACCTACTCCCATCGCTTTATTCGGCCCGGTCTATAAAACCACAGTCAGGATAAAAAAATACTATTGTGGGATGATCATCATCATCATCGTCATCAGCAGCAGCCTGTGTCAGTCCACTGCTGGATATAGGCCTCTCCCATGGCACGCCACTAGGCTCGGTCGGTATTGCGGGATAACCGTGTGTGTGTTGGTTTAGTTCCAAAGTAAGAACACATATTATTCGTACTCATCATGCAAATAAAATTTTCCCTTACCGAGATCTGAATCCGGACTAGTATGAAAAGATAAACACGTATTTTGTCTCAGAACATACAAAACATAATATTAACGGCCTACGTGTCAACCCCACATCGCGGATAGGATAAAGTTGGGTAATTAGGTAACTTGGCTCGGCACATCTGCAACGAATAGTTCCAACCCATGAAGGCTTGCGTAACGCATAATATGTACTATGCTTTAATTCCGATTAAAATTATTCTGTATTAATGATGTTGTACGTATAACTGCCGGGTACACTATTCATAATACTGGCAATGTTTTTGGTTCAATAGTCATAGTCATAGTCATAGTCATTTATTAATAATATTATCAATATTACATGTCACTGTTATAGTTCAATTATACAGTATTAATTATTATGTGTTAATTTAATTCTACAAATTACTGAAATCATTGAGTATAATCATAAGTAATAGGTATTGTTATTATTAATTATTGGGTAGGTCATAAAATTCTTTAATGCTATAAAATGAGTGAGTGAGGAGCCACGATTTTAATTTTTTTAAGTATGTGGAGACACTATCCGCATTTAATAAAAACAAATGTAATATTTTCTTGATTTTAATCGCAGTGCTGTAAAAAATGCACATGCACTGTAAAGATTTTTTAGAGCAGCTCTCGTAAAGTGCGTTTTCTAAGCACCCAAACTGCGTGGAAAGTACCTCATTTTGCACTAGTGCTTTTTATCTTTGTCCTTAATTTTTAAGGTTCCGTACCTCAAAAGCAAAAAAAAACGTGTCTGTATGTCAAGACGCTTTATCTCGGGAACGCGTGGAGGTCTCGAGTTGATATTAAAACTATACCTATACTTAGTTCTACATTCCCTTGATGCTGTCAAATAATAAAACATCTAAGTCAACGTAAAAAAACCGGCCAAGTGCGTGTCGGACCACGACAATGAAGGGCTCCGTACTAACACCTAGTAGTCCACATTTAAAATCACTATCCAATATATACATTGAATCTAAAAAAATCGTATCTTCATAGGGAACTCACGGCATTTACGACCTTTTGTTTGGGCACGACAGTTTTTAAGCGAAAACTCAAAAACCTTAAAACCTCTATTGTTCAAACCAAAAATCGTTGAAAGTATTTACTAATGCACACCATCTCAATTTTTTTCAGAATTTTAAACTTTATAGTTTGGAAATTAGAGGAGGGGGACACTTTCTATGACTTTGACAGCTAATATCTCACTAACGGTTGTCTTAAATGGACAAGTTTTTTAGAAACCTCGATATTATTTAAAGGCCTATTCATCGATACTCCACACGACTATGCGTTGAATTTTTTTTTCATCCACCGGTTACATGAATGAGTGCCCCCCCTAATTTAATTTTTTTTTGTAATTTCACATCACTTATGTAGCGGTTCATAGAATACACCTTCCTACCAAATTTCATAATTGTAGTGCTTATAGTCTCCGAGTAAATCGGCTGTAACATGCGGACGGACGGACAGACATGACGAATCTATAAGGGTTCCGTTTTTGCCATTTTGGCTACGGAACCCTAAAAAAGATGCGGCCGTTTATGCCGCCAACAGCGTACTAGGGGATCTACATTTATAGGGTACTTCCCGTTGACCTAGAACCATGAAATTCGGGAATTAGGGAGAAGTCTAAAAGCTATACGTTTGTAATGAAATTATTAAAAAAATATTATAAATGTGAAAGTTAGGAAGTTTGGATCTTTCAATGTGTGTTACTCGATCACGCCAAAACGGCTGAACGGATTATAATGAAACTTGTTAGACATCGAGTTTTTAGCCTGGTTAACATATAGGATCCTTTTTATCCCTTAAATCATCCTTCAAATTGATGAATTTGGGGGTGGAAGCTGAATCTATTAACCAGATCAGAGTTATGTAGATATTTAAGTACAATGCCTGCTGACGTATGAAAAATTCTTCTCAGAGATGAACCAGTATAAACCTGAACTCCGAATATTCACATATTTCTCTCGAATCTCAGGAACAAGATATAAAGGATGTATGGTGAGGCGAGTCTATAAACAGTTGTCAATAAATATCACGTTATTTGACGTCATTGGCATTGGTGTCATATTATCTTAGAGCATTTAAGACAGGAGACGCCTTCATCGCATCTTTCCGAACAAAATATTTCGCCACATTTTGGTGGGGACGAGGTAACACACATATAAAGGAACTATGCACACTTGCATTTACTATGTACCTACACTAAAACAAAGAGTTCAGACTAGATCAATTATCGCATGGATAAATTTACCAATATATATCCTTAGTGAACTAAGGATCATATTTCATATAAGTTCTTATTACTTACACTACCCTAACGGTCGTATATATAGTGTCGTGAAATGTCAAAATAGCGGCCAAGCGTGAAGCGTCGAGTACGAATGTTTTTAAATCGACTTTGTAATCGATGCTCGATTTACGATTTTGATTAAACCGTGAATTGTGCAGAAAAAATTAATTAAAGCGAAAACATACGTGCAAGTGAAATGATAATTCATCTTTTCGTAAATCTGATAAATACCTATGAACCTATTTTGTAATGCCATACTTAAAAAAAGTCTGTATTGTTAATGAGTTTCATCACATGTATTTAGATATAAATAAATAATAAAATCGAAATAATGCGTAAATAATCCAAATGTATTTAAATTTTAAAGACATGCCTAATTCATTTTTAATTCTGTAATGTTTTGTGGGAATTAATGGCTTCATTGTTATTCTCTTTATTTATTTTTCGTCTTAGGCTAGGTTTTTTATTATTATATTATAACACCTATGGTAATATACATATTATTTTAAATTTGCATTGTATAATTAAAGTCTGTTTCCACTTTCCTTAACAAGGAATACTAATTAAAGGCGGATATTAAATTTTCAATAGAGTCATACTTTCCTCGAACTGACAGACAAAAATTAAAACTGATGATTTTGTAAAGTTATGAAAGGGTTTCCTGGTAGTGGAACTGCAGGCTTGCTTATTTAAAGTTTGCGATAGTCTTTAATAAACAGTATATCTGGTTGCTTATTAAGACTATTTAAAGTGTTATTTTTGGCTGAGGTTATCTGGGGTATAAATAAACAAAACGAAGTAACAATTCTCTCCGCCTTCCTTGGAATCAAAGTACATAAAGACAAGACTTCAACGGATTAGGCCGCACGTGGAATAAAGCGCGTGAATAAAATTAAAAATGAAATTTGAATGTGAAATGTATGTTAGTATTGATCCCACATAGAAGCTGCTTCATTACAAACACATCTTTAGGTAAATAACTCATAGGAGGATGGTAAGATAAAGAGTCAACTCATTTTTGGGATTCCATACCAAAATGGTAAAAAGGAACCCTTATTGCATAGGACACGGCTTTTTTATTATTTCTTTTTATTTTCTGTAAAAAATCACAGATAACAGGTGGTTTAAAAAGTCTATTGAATATGTCAAGTGGGGTGTCATATAAAAGGGCTTGAGTTACAGATTTTGAATTTTTTTTACATTGAGTCATTTCCGATTTATAAGGGAAAATGTAAAAAAAATACCTTTCCCCCCTTATCTCCGAAGTTTACAAAGGAAAAATATGCAATTATAACATAACATTAATATCAATGTATATTTCACAGGAAGTCCAGTCCAGTTAACCGTCAAAGAATATATTTCTATACTAAGATGTTAATTTAACCACTTTTGCATGTACTTTTGTTTTATAAATTCCCACGTCATTATGCTGAAAGTACCTTCTTCCAAATAAAGAAAAACGCATTAAAGAATTATCCTTGAAAGACCACCATACAAATTCGTCGATAGATGGTGCTGTGCCCATGGCGGTTAGTTTCTACACTATGTTGGTAAGATTTTCCTGAATTAATTGGGTCGGGAAGGGTACACATCTGTGTACGGGACCCTCGGTGCGCCAGTCAGACACGCACTTGACTGGTTTTTTGGATCTGATTTAGGTGATTCCCTGACTAAACTCCCTGACTGACGGTGCAGAGGCAGTACGATATGAGAAAGCTGTCACCTGTCATTGTCTACTGCCGGTTTCGAGTCAGTATCGCTTCTTCACTGCGTGCCTACATTTAAATGAGTCACTTCAGAAGTTGTGAATAATAAGGGCTACCGCATATGAATTCGCCACTAGAGGCGCTAACGTTATGTCAGTCCTCCGAAATGACAAATTGTTTGTGGGTAGGTTACGCGGGTTTACTTCTAATTAGAATAATATGGTGACTATTTTGCAATACTTGAGATTAATTATGGCAAATAGTTACGGATCAATGAATTTCAGTGCTTTGAGACAATTTTATCGTTCGTATAAAGATATGATATCATCTATTGATATCCTACTTTTTTCGCGAATAAAACGGGACTGCGCTACAATCCGGTATGTTCGATATTTTTACGGTACGGTTATTAAAATTATTTCAACGTAAACTTTGTTTTCACGCTCCATAACCAATAACAAACTTTGACAGCTAGACGAGTCGCGCCAACCGGTGAGCACAAAAACGGTAGCTCTCATTTCATCCACATCCAGATTTAGTAACATTGATATATGTAGTAATTTTTGTGCGTAAAAATTTATAGCACATTTAAATGTGCTTTAAAATGAGATTTCTTAGTAAATAAAAGGATTAGGTTTGATATAGGTAGTTACTTGAGATATTGATCGTTACAAACTAACTTATAAACCTATAAACTAACAAAATGATCCGATTAGATACCAGATTACAGGGGAACGATTGCCCCACAACATGTTGACCGTTCAACCCAATTCGCACTTCTAGTTTGTTTCTCCACATATGTATGAAATATAGAACATATACACAAAGTTGAGTAACTGGGAATTATTACTAAAGTAGGTCGCATATGCTTCGAAATTGTTTACGTAAACAGCAGGGTAGGTAGTCGTGTAACTTAATTTACTAACGTTAGGGATGTTTCAATGTCATTTTTCGACCCAAGCTCATCGATTTACACTACGACACTTTAAAAATGATATTAGAATATACTTACCGTACCGTTAATACATAAAGTTACGTGACTAGGCTGATGGTAATGAATCCTGGTAAATACTTTAAGTACGTTTTTGTGACGTGGCGAACGCCTTATACCTAATTACTTATTACGATTTTTCGTAGCTTAATATAGCGCGTCAGCGTTTTTTGAACAGCGCAGCGTGGACGTTAGGCATTATAATATTTTGTGGTTACGATTTAAATACGTCACGTATTTAAAGCGTAACCACCGGCATGAGGCACGCTACAGCGTTTACGGTGCGTCAGCATTTCGCCTAACGTCTCAAAACAAAATACGTTTGTTTTGAGATGTCAGGCGAAATGTATGAAAGAGAGAAACTTGAGAAGGGAATCTTTCCTCATTGACAAGCAATATATAAGTCATTTTACTGTTGAAAAAAAAATCTAAAATCTATTTCTTTTACCACATTAACTTATATGTAAGAATAGAAGGAACGAGACATAATAAAGAGTATGACGTGTATGTAAGTTCATTTTTTTTAATACTACGCCGGTGGCAAACAGGCTTACGGTCCACCTGATGGTAAGCGGCCATCGGAGCCTATAGACGCCCGCAACTCCAAAGGAGTCACGTACGCGTTGCCGACCCTTTATAAAATTTGAGGATGCACTGTGTTGACAACAGAAGGGACAAATTTAGGTCCCTCGCTCGCAACACAGTGCATCCTCGGGAGCTCTGGCAACCTTGCTCACCTCCAGAAACACAACACTACATACTTGTATAGTATATAATATTATTATGGCTGTGGTCTTCTGCAAGGCGTAGGTACTTCCCCAGTTGGGCTGCTCCAAATTCGAGCAAGATGACATTTTGCTGTGACCTACCTCTCTCAAAGATAAAATATACATTTATTTCATACGTATTAAAACTAGATTGTTAGCTTCTCAGTAAATATTTTTATTGCCCGTGTGGTTGCCGGGTAAGAATTGCGCCACCCCATCTCTTCCCGTGGGTTTCGTAGGAGGCGAATAAGGGAAAATCGGAGGGTGGGCAGCAGCATCCTTCGATCATTACCACCATCAAACTGCGGTCGCCAACCCGCTTGCCAAGCGTGGCGACTATGGCAAATCCCCCCCAAGGGAAAAATAAATTGGGGGAGGCCTATGTTCAGCAGTGGACGTCTTTCGGCTGAAATGATGATGATGATGATGAAATATTTTTATTTAATCGGAAATACGATACATTATTAAATAAAGATGAGGTTAATAATGACCTCGATAATTATGTTTTTATTCACCCACGTTCCTAAACATGAAAGGATCAGGCCTTGTTATAATAACCGATAATGAAAAGCAAACTGAATATTCGACAGCAAAGGATCTCATTATAGCATTGATTCGTTACCCGACGGGTAGGGTTAGCAAAATATTGCCAACATCCATATTTAAGCTGTTTTAATATCAATTTAACTTGTGTATCTGTGTATATGTGTGTCTGTCTGTGGCATCGTAGGTCCCTTACGGGTGAACCGATTTGAGTGTGGTTTTTAAGGTCGAAACCTAAAGGGTAAAACGGGACCCTTTTACTAAGACTTCGCTGTCCGTCCGTGTGTTTGTCTGTCTGTCACCAGGTTGTATCTCGTGAGCCGTGATAGTTAGACTGTTAATATTTTCACACATGATGACGTGTTTCTGTTGCCGCTATAACAAAAAATACTGAAAAACGGAATAAAATAAATATTAGCTCCCATACAACAACGTGTTTTTTTTGCCGTTTTTATAGATAATGGTGCGCTAAAATGCTACAAGCAGAGAACCCACCGAGGGAAGGGGGTTCCTTGAACGAAAAGTTTTAAAATATTGTTCTTTAGAAAAGGCATATACCCTCCCGATTCTGAAGATCCCGATAAGCATCAAGCTAGAATTTTCTTTAACTTTATATTCAATTTATCTACACAGTTTTAAAATACATACTTCAGTAGGTACCTGTACTTATTACTAAGCGACTCAGCTTCAATAACGTGACTCGAATTTATTGTAAGATGTAGCGGAGAAATCTCGGCTCGGGAAATTAAAACTAAAAAAAAACGGTCAAGTGCGAGTCGGACTCGCGCACCGAGGGTTCCGTATACAGATGTGTACCGGTTCCAAACCTATTAAATCAGGAAAATCTCAATAACATGGTGTGGAAATTGGACGGCATGGGTACAGCGGATTCTATCGGCGACTTTTGTTACAAATTTCAGCGACTGAATAACTTGTTATGTATGGTAGCTTTTCAAGGAACGATATTTTATTTACATTTTCCCTCATAAAACAAAAATGACTCAACGTAAAGATAAAAAAATGTTTCAGAATGTGCAACCCAAGCCCTTTCATATGACACCCCACTCGACATATTAATTAGACTTTCAAATTTTGAACCACCTATTATCTGTCATTTTTCACAGGAACTAAAAAAATATTTAAAAAAGTCATGTTCTATGTATGTAGGTAAGCCTTCTTTATAACTATTCCAAGTTTCAAAGCGATAGCATAAGTAGTTTTTGAGATATTTAACGATGTATCAGACAGACCGACAGACAAAGTGAAACCATAAGGGTTCCTTTTTTACCATTTTGGTACGGAACCCTAAAAATCGTGTTTTACAATATTTACTAGAGTAACGTCTTGTTGAAACTGTGAAAGCGCTTTTCCGCTATCCGGGCGTAGAAAGATTCTAGTAAATGTTGTAGAACACGGAAGATATTTTCGATCAGTTTTCATTTCCCGCAGTCTATGCCCTGTTTTTTTTTAATTTGAAATAAGGTAAGAAGCAGTGGTCGTAAACCCACACACATATTGAATTCGCATTAGTCGGCGGAAAGATCAGAATAAGTGATTATAATGACTGTGACTTTAAAAGGTAATTACTTTTTAAAACGCCAACCGACTTCTCACATCTTTGCCTAGTTGGGTTTTTAACTGTACAACTTTTAGACGAATCAAACGAAACGTAATTTAAAAAAATGATGCGTTCTCGCTTCAGAAAATACTTAATGTAAGTAAATATAAATTAAGACACGTTTTCTCATTTTTGAATAACATCACTATATAGTATAAAACAAAGTCGCTTTCTGTGTCCCTATGTCCCTATATCCCTATATCCCTATGTATGCTTAAATCTTTAAAACTACGCAACGGATTTTGATGCGGTTTTTTTTAATAGATAGAGTGACTCAAGGAAAAGGTTTATATGTATAATACATGCATCAGTATTGCACCCGTGCGAAGCCGGGGCGGGTCGCTAGTATATTATAATGTAAGCATGAAATATCCGTTTTAATATTCATTGAGATTATTTAACATATTCACCGCAAAACGTGCCTGATAAAAAACTACCTAAGTCGTTCTCTGTCATTCTTTCTAATGCTAAAAACACAAGGTATAGATTTCCCCGCTGCACCTTACTTTGTTAATTAAAATGTAACGTAGAATTCCTGGCGTTTTCCCGGTTGTATCCCAAGGAACCCGGGATTCACTTTAACACCTAATCCAAAGATTTGACGTAGGAACTAGTTTTACGAAAGCGACTGCCATCTGACTCTCAAAACCAGAGGGAAATACTAGACCTTGTTGGGATTAGAGCGGTTTCCACACGATGTTTTCCTTCACTGAAAAACAACTAAAAATAAAACGTAATGTATTTTTTATACAGATTATTTTCTTACATGTAGCAGCCCTATTTCAATATCATTCTCGAAGCGCTGGGAGCTTATTTGGTGAATAAAATAAATATTTTGATTGAAATTCAA
Source organism: Epiblema foenella (assembly GCA_963556455.1). Classification (NCBI taxonomy): domain Eukaryota; kingdom Metazoa; phylum Arthropoda; class Insecta; order Lepidoptera; family Tortricidae; genus Epiblema; species Epiblema foenella. Next base: position 9,938,762 of record OY747098.1, on the reverse strand, counting down.
TTAATGATAATAAATCATTTATTTTAAGCAACAAGGCCCCATAGATATACCATGCATACAATTATATACTTAAAATTAATTATAAATATAAATAATAAATATTAGAGGAAAATCTTACACAAATCGAACTAGCCCCACAGTAAGCTCAAGAAGGCTTGTGTTATGGGTACTAGACGACGATATATTTAATAGATATAAATACTTAAATACATAGAAAACATCCAAGACTCAGAAACAAATATTCATGCTCATCACACAAATATTTGCCCTGACCGGGATTCGAACCCAGGACCGTCAGCTTCACAGGCAGGTGCACTACCCACTAGGATAAACCGGTCGGAATTCCCCCGCGTGGCCCCGTTGCGTCGTCAATTCTAGTGTAGGAATCGGTAGGTTGCTTCTAAGCCGCCGAATCATGACAGACACCCTTTAGCCAGAAGTCAGCACATGCGACGGTCTCCAGCAGCGGCCGCGGCACGCGCACCACAAAAAATTAAAATATGTATCTATTTTTTAATACAACGCCGGTGGCAAACAAGCGTACGGTCCACCTGATGGTAAGCGGCCACCGCAGCCTGAACACGCCCCCGCAACTCCAAAGGAGTCACGTGCGCGTTGCCGACCTTTTATAAGATTTGATCTTCAGATAGGGATGTTAACCCCCAATAAGAAAATCATTAAGTTCGATTTTTCTCAAAATAGGATCCAATTCTTAATCAAATGGCGAAAAAGGTAACTAAAAAGAATAAATAATTACATAAAAATAAGTCGTCAAAATTTTAAGAGAGGGCATACTCTGTCCTTTTTCCGCAAAACGCACCTTTGTATTGGAACGATCAATGACGTCACTGATCTGTCGCGGTCGCGCTTTCTCCCTCTAATCAGCATCATTAAAACGGTTGTAGTTTCGATATTTTTTGAGATATTTGAATAGGATTTTTACCAATTGGCATATTTTTTGCCTTGTCTCTTTTGGAGTACTCTTATGGAGTAGTCATGAGTCAACACCCCTATTGATTCAGGATTCCTCTTGATACAGTCGATGTGCGAAGTTTTAAGAAAACTTCATTCGATTAGATGAAATAAAATAAGACACTGCTATGTATAGATTTAAGCTAATGCAGTTATCATCTCTTTAGTTATTTAGAAGTAGTTTACACGCGTTTGTTATTCAAAACTTGAATAGCATTTCAAAATATATCCTTAGTTTTGGATTTTGGTGCTTATGTTATTTTAAAGGTACTCGAGCAAAAATAACGGGTACAATTTCTATGGAAATTCAATACAATGTGTACTCGTTATTTTTACTCGTGAGTGTATTTAAGTCTCTTGTTAGTTTATTTCCTAATTTAAAAAAAGTTAATTAAAACGAAAATAGATATATATAGAGATATTTGTTTACAGAATATCTACCTAATCTACAAATGGTTGATTGTTTCTAACCGTCGGTAATCGTATAAGCTGTGTTCGTTAAAATCTGATTATCTGGCAGATTTGTCAATATTCATGGGATGACAGCTGCCGGCGCCATATTTAACGTTGATCAGCCTGTAATCGGGAGTTGATGCAAGCCGCCTTAAGTGTTACTATATTATAGTTGCAGTTCTGGGGCATAGCTTGGAATCGCTACCACTGAGGTTAATAAAAAAATATTAAAAATGATACGAAGAAAATGAATAATAGGGTTGTTGACTCATCCTTTGACTACTCCAAAGGAAAAAATCCAAAAACATGCCAAATGGTGAAAACCCTATTCAAATAATATTTCAAAAAATAATTAAGCTACCTACAACCGTTTTAATGTTGCTGGTTAGATAGAGAAAGCTCAACAGATCAGTGAGGTCACTGACATCGAGCGCCATAGTAAATGACGATCGTTCCAACGCATAGGTGCGTTTTGCCGAAAAGGGACAGAATATGTCTTTTAAACTTTGAAGATTTTTATAAATCTAACATCATACACAAAACATACCATAAATCTTATACATAATTATTTATGTAGTTATTTATTCTTTTGAGTTACTTTTTTCACCATTTGATAAAGAATTTGATCCTGTATCGAGAAAATTTGAACTTATTGATTATCTTATTTGGCATCAACATCCCTACTGTAGATATAAAAAAGAGATGATATGGAAATAAATATTTTTTATAGGAGTCATAAATTGCGTTATTTTGCGACATGTGCAGATCCCTTAAAATTAGAAGCCGTCATCTCCCGAGCCCGGAGATCTCCGGGCACATAACAAAACAATGTCATTGTTTGTATTTTTCCCCGGGCGGCATCGGGTTAACCCGAGGGTTTCCGAAATTCCAAACAGTGAAAGACAGTGAAAGATCAGTGATTATAGCAATACTCGACAGTATTGCTATAATTATTTCCCCAAGAATAATGCCGTACCCCGTCGCCAGTACTTTCGCCTGAACTCTGAGCCACGGGCAAGTATTAATTGCAAAAGTTGTGGGCGGCTTCGTACTTATTGACAAGCGAACGACCGACGTTATTAATTTTATTTTTCTGTTTTTGTTGGACAGTTTATAATAAAGGTCGGATCAATTTCGTATTAGAGAATTTAGTAAACATTAAACAAGGTAAGTAAAGTGGCAAGTTAAAGTCGAAAACCTCTTAACTCCATTTTTAGAATTATTAAAAGATTTAACAACCGCCACCGACTCACAAATAAGGTTCCATTTCAAGATCCGAATTCAGTTCTGCGCTAGATACAAGAGTGTTTCTGCTAAAAGAAAAACGCTCAAGTTTGCCGATACCCAATCCATCTTGGGTAAGAAAGTTTATTTTACAACTTTCGCCCCCTGGGGTTCAACACTCCACCTGACATTTACCTTTAAAACTTTACCCCCTTCGCCAGGGCTGTGCTAATTTAGATGATGATCCAATTCTCAGTGTTGCTTTATTTTGTATTGAATAGAGTTCATAATCATGCTCTTTGAATTACGAGAAATTGTTATGTGATATTATTACAGTACGGTACAGTCCAACTCATAAGTAGCTAGTCATTTGGTAGTTTGTCGTTTTCACCCGTTAGTAGTACGTCAGTTTAAACTTGACGTTATTACAGCGAAAAGAAATAAAAGTGTTTAAGCCCCTAGTGTGTCCAGCCGCACCTAAATGGTGTTAAGTCTATGATACTACTATTCTTATTATGTTATTTGATCATTATTATGTCGTATGATTGCTAGCCATCATTGTGATATGGCTTTTCATTTGTAAAATGTTGGCAATGGGTATTATGTAAAATTGAGTAGGTACCTACTATGGTATATACATATTAAATATTCACTTCTCAAAGGAACGAAACATAAAATACAGCTTGTGTGTACATACCGTCGCTGTAGATCTCTTTAATTAGTGCGGGATTATATAATTAGGAATAACTAATTAAGCGAATTTGCAAACATCGTTTGTTGTAGGTACTTTAATTATTAGCCAATTAGTGCAGTCTGCGCATGTCATGATTGTAATGACAATTAATACGTTATTTAATTTACATAATTAAATAAGGCTTTTCAAATTATTTCATTTCATTTACCAATTAATGATGGATATCATTTATTTTATTAAAATAACACGAATATTATTTGTGTAATGGTAATACTAATCAAAATAGAATCTTAAATTGTTATTTTAATATACTTCGTAACTGCTTACTGTCGATATTAATCTCATAGTGTGATATATACATTGCATTGTCGCTATGTTCTCACGTTAACGCGTTGCAATAATTCTTTAGTTTTATTATCTTTTGTGTATAAAATACGGGGTGAAATCGCAGACATAATCGGGACTATTTTTTTTTCGAATCTACGATATACCTGTAGCTTTCTCAATACCATCTCATATCACAAAATTTATCTTCTAAGAGTGCACTTTCTAATACGTGCCAATGGACAATATCATCGTAATGTGTTATATATTATTTTATCTAACTAAATAGGTATAAATGTATATGAAGTTGTTTTGTTATACACCTAATGTATTTTATGTTTCTTACTCGTATTTGTATCTAGGCAGAAGTAAGTGAACTATTACGCTCCTACATTGCACAATATTTCACCACGCCGCGATATATTTCTCAATTACACGGTCATTCGTTACGAACGCGCGAAAAGCAATGGTTTTAAATAAAGTAAATTGGATTTCGTGGAATTATACACTATCAATATTTATAAAAATAAATATGTCAATGTTTAAATAAGGATTATTAAAAACGGAATATATTTGCAACATAAAAATGTATGGCGTTCAATTTTTAATATTATATTCTTCGTAAAAAATACCAATTTAAAATAGTTTGATGAGATGAGATTAAAAAGTCAAGCCGCTTTGTACCTAGATTTTTAACAGACTTCTTCAGCTATAATTATGAATATATATAAATATTATTTGGAGTTTTGTGGAGTAAAATTCGCCTATCAAAATTAATACAAAGATGAAATAAATCTCAATTTCAATGTCTTTTTTTACTTTCAATAATCAAACCAAAAGTACAGGCACAATCTCGTCCTCGTAACTATTGTGAAAAATTTCGTAAAAGAAATAGAGTTTTCTTTATTTTTTGCTATAACTTTTAACCTACCAACAGTCATTAGGTGAATTAACAAATGGGAATGGTAGCCTGATACTTTCAATCAGAATATACAATCTGAATAAATATAGACTAACTAGCGGCCGCCCGCGTCTACGTCCGCGTAGATTTTAGATGGTAACAAAGATATAAATGAGGTTTATTTGTTTCTGTCAGTTGTCTGATGCTATTAATCTTTTGTGAAAAATTACTCAAATGAAAAAAATAATGTCCGCTATCTTGGATTTGAAAATGGATGTCATTTTCGTAATCCGCACCCCGAGGACCCTCAACGATGACATTCATATCGATTTTTAAGAAAAATAAATGTCCGCCATCTTGGATTTGAAAATGGATGTCATTTTCGTAATCGGCACCCCGAGTAACCTCGAAGATGGCACCTTTATCGATTTTTACGAAAAGTAAAGATTTGCTCCCCGCACAAACTTGGAACCCCTTTTTACCCCATTAGGGGAACAATTTAGAAATACGCTGAAACAGGTTTTGTTGTATTTAAACAGAGAGTCTGTATACGAAGTTTGAAATCTCGTACTTCAAAAAAGATTTGCTCCCCGTACGAACTTGTAACCCCCTTTTCACCCCTTTAAGGGAGCAATTTCAAAAAACGCTGAGGTATGTTTTGTTGTATTTAAACAGACAGTCTATTTACGAAGTTTGAAATCTCTCACTTCATAAAAGATTTGCTCCCCGTACAAACTTGGAACCCCCTTTTCACCCCTTTAGAGGGGCAATTTCAGAAAACGCTGATATAGGTTTTGTTGTATTTAAACAGAGTCTATTTACGAAGTTTTAAATCTCTCACTTCAAAAAAGATTTGCTCCCCGTACAAACTTGGAAGCCCCTTTTCACCCCTTTAGGGGACGAATTTAGAAAATCGCTGAATTTAGTTTTGTTATGTTTAAACAGAGAGTCTAAATACAAAATTTCAAGTTTCTAAGTCCAAAAAAAATTACGTTTCCCATACAAACTTCATCCCTTGTTTTTCCCCCTTAGGGTATGAATTTCGAAAAATCCTTTCTTATTCCTAGCCTACGTTATAAATGTAACCGACTGTGTAAAAATCAATCCTATAGTATTAGTAGTTTCGGCTGTGCGTTGATGAGTCAGTCAGTCAGGACTTCTTCCTTTATATATATATTGCACAAAAAAGAAGCGCTGCGCGTATCGATAAAGATACTGGCGCGAATAATACTATAATCTAGGTACCCATTGTCAACAATGGTGAACTCGATATACTTAAGCTTCTCTGCATTTTAACCAATTCCTTGAATGTACACACATTCAGTCTATTTGAGGTTTAAAATGTGACATCCCCGGCATGTCGCATAAGCCCTCCTTTATTGTCTCGTTCCTTCAAAATCACAATGACAATAAACATGCAGTTGTTATCATAAGGTTAAGTAGGACATTTTATATTAGGTACTGGATGATGACAGATGGAGATCTGTCTATACCCGAGTTTACAGTACGCATGGGGTTTTACAAGATAGAATGTATAGGTATATATATAGTATTAATGCAGTAACTTTACATATTCAGAGCTTGCGTCAAATCCGGTAGTTCTGATTTTTTGCAGATTTGTTTATGATGTTGGCCCAATGAATAATCCAAGATTGTGACCTCGAGCGCCGAGGGAAGGACGGATGGACGGACGGACGCGTGAATGACAGCAATGGGGTTCCGTTTGGACCCTTCGGATACGGAACCCTAAAAATGACGCGTAAAACTACGCTGTTTCTTTTTGATGAAAGCTTTAAGTATTTGATTAAGTTTGTTTTGCGACTTGTTTGATTGCAATTGTCTGAAGTCAATTGTCCTTAATTTTAAAAGTTTGTAAAGGTAGCTCTCGGACTTTAACAATTTGAAAACTAAGTTATAACAATTTCAACTGCGAAGTCTTTCGAAAACACAAATCGTTGAAATCCATTTTGCTAAATCATAAACGCACCTAGTTTTCGATGTTACAGGTTACCGTAGGCGACTGCCTGACTTGGCGGGGCGGGATCGGTATGTGGTATTATGTAATTTTCCGTAAGCTTACTGATGTCACACAGATTACCTCACTCAGTAGGTATTACATTTGTGCAGTAGTAATATCACCCGCGGATACCGGGCAGTACTGCAATGGTATCACACCGCTTGCCCACGCCAGTCAGGAAGCAATAAAGCCATACAAACTACACTGACAGTTGACAACTTTGTGCCCCGCCTCGACATGTCATAATGCTTCTTACTTTGAAGTCAGCAAACAATGGGAGTTGAAATAGTTGAGTTTTTGTACCTTCGGCAGCTAAAATAGAGAACAACATATATTATGGACGGACATCTGAAAGGGCGCCTTTGTCGTGCACAGACCGTACAAGTCTTATTTTATTTCCATTAAATTTATCAGCAAGTTGAGATCTTCGTTGGCGTAACAATTTCGGCTGCTGCCTGTAGATATGCTTGTTTGCTTGATGCTTGGCGTGAAAAAATCAAATCAATACACATTTTTTCAAACACCCAATTTCAAATAAATGGAACACTGCTTTTAAGATGATGAAAACAGAGTTAAGAAATAGGAAGCAAACGAAGTAAATACCTTGTACATGTAAAAGTGTATAAATAAGAAGGTTAATTATCTTTATCGCTTGATTTATATAGTAATGCTCGATTTGACTACTCTCCGCTCTGCTAATGTGTGGGAATCAATGAGTGCTACACATGCGAATTGAAAATACTAATTGGATTTCTATAGGAGCATTATCTTACATATTCATGTCATAGCGGTATTGTCCTCTTATTCCGGTATTAATATGCAAATATTATTCGGATTTTACGCAGATAATCAGACAGATGCCAACTCTTCGACAGGTTGATATAAATCTCGCCTAATTTTGATCCCCTTTTCATGACAAGGGGTTTCCAGAAACTGTTGAGCATTTGTCCGGTAATTAGTAGGAAAGCGGCACGCGTCCCTGTCGCCGCCGGTTTTAGATTAAAGGCTGTAAAATCTCCAATTCAAATAGCGCCGCGGAATTTGAATGAACCTTGGGTCCTACTATTGGTCGAAATGTACAGAATTTTACCACTTTGTGTATTCGTTGCAGTTTTATCACCGGCATGATATCTACAATAATCTTTCGTAGTCATAGTGTAATGGCATCATCAAGTTAAAAAGATTCGAAATCTGTTAAAGTATATAGGTGTTTCAGCTCATCTTGGCTCGTGGCTATACTATGTATGTGTGTTCTTGTACCATACCTGCCTAAAACCAGTTTTAAAATTAATGCGTCTCTCCTAGTAGACGATGTTCCAAGGTTTGAGTTTCTGTATATTGCTCCTATGCAGAAACTTACACATTTAAAGCTCGTCTTTATATCAAAAGTGAGGAAAACCTTCGCAGATTTGGTTTATGTGACTTTGATACGCACGGGAAGGCGATCTTATACTTAAGCGAACGCACGTGCACAGCGGAAATTACAAGCGCACATGCGTAGAACTCATGTGAGTTTCGAAGTAATCTGGGGAAAATAAATGTCGGCCTATTTATTGAAAAATATAAATAAATTTAAAACTATTTATTTAAAGAAAAGGAAGTACATTTTAATTTTTAGTTTAGTTGCAAAATCTCTAATATTTGAGATTATGTGACTTCGCTCTCTTTGTAATCTAAAGTTGTATTTCACACTATCACTATGTACTTTTTTATAAACACTATTAACAACTATGGTTATTATGTGGCCAGTTTCCAAGTATACTCCCCAACATATTTTCCCTTTGCAAAATATTTCTTTAGTATTTTAGTAGCCTGTGAGGGAGTTTTTGTTACTAATACTTTTACTAGATTCTTGGGAAGTTTGTTTAATATGTCTGGCAGAATATACCTACAGGTTCTTTTGCCATATACTTTATTCGTCTTAGGTGTTAAGTACAAATACTTGAGTAACGTAACTTTTTCGGTCTCTCGGCTCTGTAGGTGGTGTATTTGATCATATTGCTCTTTTATTATAGTTCCGCTCACTTTGTCAAATATGTTCATAACTTTGCAATACTCAAAATGTTACATGGCACAATGACTTTGAGGAGTTAGCTAGAGTTAATCTCAATTTATTGCAAACATTGCCTACATGCGGGCCCCAATGGAATTTAGAGTCTACTGTAAGTCCCAGGTATGTATATTCAGTGACAACCTCAAGTTGCTGGTAGGCACAGTTTACATAGCTGTTGTGCATACATTGGTGTTCATGGGCCACAACTCTTAGCTTATGATTTGTTCTGATGTATGGTGAGTGAATATGCATAATTTTAGTTTTTTTTATATTTAATCGACAAGCCAACGTTGTGTGCCCATTTATACAATATATTGAATTCATTTTGTATGTAAGTACTTTTCTGTCTTTGTGCGCTACCAGAATACATGTATCGTCAGCAAACTGGTACATAGAGGCGGACTGAAACATATTACACATATCATTAACATATAAAAAAATATTCGGTCGGGCCAATTATGGAGCCCTATGTTGTACCGCAAAAATACCGTTGGCACCAGCTTCCTTTTCTCTCCATTTATGCCTTACAGTATTAGATCTGTTTTTATGATAATTTCTAAACCATTACAGTAACGGTCCAATTTACTCAGGGTTCAGATAAAACGTTCTACCTTTTGTGAGACATAATATATGGCAATTTGTTTATCAAAACTTTGAACTCGCTATGTTCTCGATTTCGAGTTCCACTAGTACCTTATTTGGATCTGTCGGAATTACGTCGTAGAGCAGAATCCGGAATGAGTTCAGGATCGCGACGTCTTGCCGAGGGATTTATTTCGATTTTGCATAGCTATCGCTGGATGGCCAGATGTTAATTGGCTGGTGATTTGCATACGTTTGAAAGTTGCAAATGGAAAGAGTTGTTAATTTTCTTGACTGATAAATCTGGATATCAATATGCGATTCTGTGTTTTGTGAATTTTACTATTTATTGACTGATGAGTTATTTGCTTGAGCTACAACTGCTACAAGTGTCAGCCATTTCCGTAATTCGTAAACCCCTCTGTCAGAGTTACAGCCTAGATAATACTAGGACGTCTATGTGGTAATAATTACAGATATATTTAAAATCAGTATTCAAACATAAAATTACTACTGCGGGACTGTAAGACCGCCAGTAATTGGGAAATCTATGCGAAATCAGTCAGCTCACATCAAAGAACGAAATAACACGTGTACCGACCCCACCCTGCCAAGTCAAAAAGTCAATTAAGTCTTATTAGTACATCGTTATATGTAAATACATTGCATTCGCGAATTGTGAAGACACCTGCAGGTACAATTTGTGTGCCTAGATGTTTGTCCTGTAATAAGTATCATCATAAACACTCTGTTAGTCCTTTATTGACTATCCATTTTGCCTAGGATCGACAAATACTACCTATACTTTTAATGAAAGTATATTCGTAGAATGAAACTAGCTCAAAACAGGGCAAACTGGCGTGGATATGAGGAGGTCCTTACTCAAGTCGGTGGATACAGGCTGAAATGAATGAATGAATGTTCATTTTACCAACAGAAGTTAATAAATATGGTCCTGAAAATGAAACCATCGCAGCACGACGAAAACGTGCGTAATGAACGGTCGTGAGCGTTGACGATTTGTTTTTATGTGAATAAGGGGCGTTTCTTATGAGCATTTCACCCAAACCGACGTATGAATTAGTTAAGGATTTTATGAAAACAAATAACATTGTTTTTATTACATTTTTTATGGTTTAGTACCAAAAAGGTATAAGGAACACCTTTAAGGTGTGATTCTGATTATCCGTCTGTTGTTATTGTTGAGGGTGAGCCTTGTTTATAAATAGTTTCGCCGAGTCCATCTGCCTGTCTGTCCGTCCGTTACTAAGCTCAATGAACTTTACTACTCATACTAGAAAGCTGTAATTTGGCATAAGCATACAAATCATTTAAGCCGACAAAGTGGTTCGTATGGCATCACACGTGTGTACTAATGAAGAAAATGAGATCAATTCTTCCCTATACAGTCCCTAACTGTATTCGGTCTCATTCACCCGCTCACTTTTTATATGCAGTTTCCTAACACTTTTCCGTATAATTTTTCAACCACTTTATTTCATACAATCCTTGCCCTGTGATAAACGCAACAAACAAAGATTTTGCCAAATAGGTGCAGCCGTTCTGAAGTTAGACATATAATATTTCGTAAATTGATTTTAATTTTATAGATTACTTACGGAAATATAATTACTTTAAATATTAACGTATTAAATTGGTTGACGTATATTGGAGGGTTACAGATTATTTATATATCTTAACTATATACTGAAACGAAGATATCATAATATGTTTACGGAGTATCAATAATCATAATTAAAGGTTCTTTGGCATGTTGAAATCTTACCTTTTCTTACTCTACGTTATTCCTTAGCTACGATGGATGTAGTCACAGAAAAATAAATCCGCTATCAGTAACTTACGTATACATATGAGAAATCTAAAACTACTTGACACTGATTATTTACATAAGTTTATTCACAGCACTACCACGCCACGTGCAATTCAAAAACGTTTGAATTCCTAAGTCAAAAAGTTTTCTCCGAGGTTTACGCGGGAACTTTGGGGCTCAGGAGAACGCGGGCGACCTTCGTCACGCGTCGAGAGCAACTGAATGGTAGCTTCAGGGAGACAGGAGGATCAAGTACTATTTGCATTTAGAAAACTAGGTTATCAAATACAAACACGCTATTGCTATAGCTATAAGGCTTCAAATTGTGTAATGCGGGTTCTGTAACTCTCTCTCTCTCTTCTCGGGTCTCAAATTTGGCGTGCTATACTAATCCTATCTCATGTAGACGGACGCAGTCATTTGCAGGAAATATTGAGGTAGTTTGTGAAATGGTTTCGACGTCTAATGCTGGTCTGGGGTTTAACACAACAATCATAATTACCCATATCTCCATGACTTTTACCCGAATGCGAGGGCCCTGACTTTGATAGTGACGTTGTTGGATTCCGTGCGAGAGCCAATTGTCGCGACAACATGGTTATTAGATGGACAATACTTTGTAGTAGAATTACTCTAAGTAATTCTGTAATAGTAATTAGTTAAGTAAATAGGCACCAATATAATTGAGCTGTATGACTATTTATGTATTTATAGTTTGATTAACTTAGTCCGTATTTTTCTTGACAATGGGGTATATGTATTTTTTTTTTATGATGCCACTCGAGCCAGTTTTTTGAGAGAATTAAATGATGGAACCAACTACAACTAGTAGAACAACGCAAAAGCCAAAACTCCGAGTCATAGTACAGTATGATGGCGAATGTACAAAAGCGCGACTGCTGTTACTTGAGCACGCATGAATAGGCTATTTGAAAAAAAAAAAAACCATTTGAACCAGTTTTTAGAGACGATAAAATGTTTGTAAGGAATCAACTACAATTAGAGCAACATAAAAGACGAAAACGAGAGGTACAGAATAGCAAAATCTTATAAAGGGTCGGCAACGCGCACTTGACTCCTTTGGAGTTGCGGGCGTCTATAGGCTACGGTGGCCGTTTACCATTAGGTGGACCGTACGCTTGTTTGCCACCGGCGTTGTCAGTGCTCGTCAGCTTTCATTTTTTTTAAGCTGACGAGCACTGAAAACGCACCATACTGATAGGCAGTGAAATGTAACGTCACAGTGCAATGGCCTCGTAATCCAGTTGTATGAAATAGTAGATTGTATGACAAGGGTCTAAAATGAGCCATACTACCACGAGATAGTTATTTTCCCGAACGAAGTGAGGGAAAATAGTTCGAGGGGTAATATGGCTTTTAGACCAGTTATACACTCTACTTTTCACTTCGATTGCGAGAAAATAAATAAACAAAGGTTAACCCACCCAAAATTAACAATAAATTCCACGGCGAAGATATATACTTTTGCAGCATGATTTTTTTTCTATACTCCTTTGACAGACAAAACATAGACACTGCGGTTCGCGCGCAACATTCACGCGCGAAAAAAGCTAACTGACCTTCCATTGAGCGCTTCAAAGTGTTGCTCGAACGATTTAACCACTTTTTTAATTATTGTGAAATAGGGACTACTATAAACTTAATCTTTAGACTCTGTAGAAAAATTTATTATGTTTTCAGATTGGTCGATTTTAGTAAAGCTGTATTCTGGTTGGTTAATACCCAATACCAAATATTTTTTAAGAGTTAAATTGTGATTGGTGGATTTAATAGGTGAAGTATTTTGATTGGTCAAATTCATGTTTTGTAAATCATAAATATGTATTCATATTTTCCCTAGGGGTTAAATGTACTACTTTAGCCCCGCTTGACAAGTCTAATATGATTCACTTTTCGAGCATGAGAAGTGAAAAAATAAGTAATTTGCTATTTTAGCCGTGAAATATTGCGTTTAAGGACATAGTTGCTATACAATGTCTTTTTTACTGAAACATGAGAATTTTATTAGTTACTTTCTTGATAGGAAACATTTGGACTCTTAAGAAAAAAAAATGCTGATCTTTAGGCCCATAATTTTTTATGATTTTGATTAATTTGTCTAATTTACTATTGTGATTGTGATATTGGATGGATTTCAATCTATATAACCACACTAAGATGTAAATTTTAACACGTGTGAAATACCCAATTGTGAATTTGAATGTTTCTGTTCAAAAACGTTCATTTGTTTGTTATATTATTAAATATTTATTGATTTATAAGCGATAATAAAAGTAAAAAAAACAATAACTTAAATAATATTAAAACTTAAATCTAAAACAGGCCCTTGGGGCATTGTACCGAGGATAAAAAAACTTTTTTTAAACTCCTACTTTTACACCACGTAGTACAAACTTAAGAAAATGGATCACTTTGTATTGAGTTCAGTTAAAACATTTTTGGTACATAATTAAGGACTTAATTATGTCTAGGTACATTTTAACTCATACTATTTCGTAACGAAAGTTATCCATAGGAATTGTATCGATTAAAATGTACCTAGACGTAATTAAGTCCTTAAGTAAATACGTACAAAAAAATTGATTTAACCCATTTCCACACAAAGTGGTACTCATTATTCTGCTACAGAGTTTACTACGATTTTATTTTTCAAATGTATTCAAACACGGTGTATATTTTTGTATTTATGTGAAAGTCTCGAGCCTCGCACCGCCGACGGCTTGTCGGATGACAATTTAGTCAAAACGAGACCTCATCAGGACTTTACTTTTTAAGGTTCAGTACCAAAATGGCAAAAAAACCCTTATGGTTTCACTTTGTCTGTCTGCCCGTCTGTCACATCGCTAAGTATCTGAAGAACTACTTATGCTATCGATTTGAAATTTGGAACAGTTATAAAGAAGGGTAACCTAGATGCATAGATTTTTTTTGCTTTTTTTTTCTGTGAAAAATGACAGATTCCAAATTGGTTCAAAAATTGAAAGTCTAGTGAATAAGTCAAGTGGGGTATCATATGAAATGGCTTGAGTTACATTTTTGTATTTTTTTTACATTTTGTAATTTTTGTGTTATAAAGGAAAATGTTAAAAAAATACCGTTCCCCCTTATCTCCGAAGTTTACCCAGAAAACAATATGAAATTATTACATAACATTGATATTAATGTATATTTTACAGCAAAATAATAACTCTAGCCCTGCCTAGTTATTCTTTTTTTTATCATCAAAAACATTTCTGTACTAAGTTTGTAATTTAATCACCTTTGCATGTATGTTTGCTTTATAAATTCCTACGCGATTGTGCTGAAAGTACCTTTATTCAAAATTAATAAAGTTGGAACACATCTGTGTACGGAAACCTCGGTGCGCGAGTCGGTCTCGCACTGGACCGGTTTTTTTTATTTAAAATTCAATGAAGATAGATTTTTCAGGAAATAACAAGAAACTAGAGCATGACCTCGTAAACATTTTAATTTGTTTTCCTATGCCTGATGGTGTAACGAATATTGAGTTTCCGTTTCCATATAATTTTATTCCTAAATATTTAACGGACAATTGCATATTATGATAGTAAAGTTTTGCCTGCGACTTCGTCCATGTAAGCTCGTATACCAACTTAATCCTACGCCTGTAAAAAAACTTCGACATAAATGCTTTCGTAGGTCTGGTTGTCTCGATTTCCGGTTGTTCTCCTCTACAACTCGCATTACTCAACCGACTCTCGTGAAATGTTGTGAGCTCAGTTTTTGAGTAAGTAATACCTAAGCAACGAGAAGAGAACAATAGCAATTCTCTTTTTGTACAGGAGTCGCTTTCTTATTAAAATAACTGTAGATACATTAAAATAACTGTAGATACATTTTCGTATTTTTGATTATTTGATATAATACTAACCTTCATAGTAAGTTTAAAGTGTAACCGTAGCTTATCCAAATATATCTCAATAAGCTGATGTTTGCGGAGGGCGGAGGGTCGCCCCGCTCCGAACAGAACCGGTCCGTGAAACAATCCGAGCAGTGTTTGAGGAATTCGGGTCCGTCCTCGTTCGACACAATCTATAGGTTAAATGGAGTATTTGTGCTCTTTGTGCGGGATTTGTAACTGATTAATGCCTTAAGTAATTAAGAAAATTACAATAGGGCGACACAAAAGGTAAAAAAGTTTACTTAGTGAGATTGTTGTTAGATTGTTTACTTAGTGGCTTTTTTACCTTTTGTGTTAGTTTTTGCGTGTTTTGTACCTGTATAGTTACATATTTCAAGATGTTTTAATATTTTGTAAGTATCAGTATTAATATAAATAAGTTCGTAATAGACGGTCATGTTCAAAATAATTATTTTCATTCTAGAATACAAAGTAAGGTGCAGCGGGGCAATCTAGACTGCGGGAAATTAAAACTAATGGATAATATCATCAGTGTTTTACATCATTTACTAGAGTGCTATCAATATGCTCGGATAGCGAAAAGCGCTTTCACAATTTCACCAGAATGGCACCCGAGTGAAAAATTATATAAAACATGGTAAATATTTCGGTTAGTTTTAATTTCCCGAAGTCTACAGCTCCGCTGCACCTCACTACGATCCATGATGCAGCGTCCTTGGTGAGTGAGACATCCGAAACGTCGGATAAACCCTAAAATATGGGGAATAAAAATTGAACGCGATTATATTAAGTCCTATGTACTACTAATAATAAATAAATAAATAAAAATATAAAAGCCTTTTATTTCTTGTTAATACTTTTACAATGTCAATGCTTGTTAGTAAGCTTAAATTTGATTTAGTCAATGTAATATAATAAATGTAATCTAATTTAATTTCAAAATTAATGTCTTATTTTATGATATTACATGTCAATTTATATTATTTTAAGATTAAAAAACTACATAACATGTTCAAAAGCAAGAACCCCCTCTCAGGTGAAGGCCTCCCCCAGAGTAAGCCAGTTGGTCCTGTCTTGTGCTTTTTCGATCCAGTTTGTACCTGGAACTTTTACTATTTCGTCTGACCACCGAGTATACTGTCTACCTCGCGTGCGTTTTCCCAGTGGCCCCGGCCATGTTATTACTTTTTTCGTCCATCTCTTGTCCTTCATTCTGGGGACATGGCCTGTAATAATGCTCAAGGATAAATAAAAATAATTTAAAATACAGCGAATGCAGAGTCCGACGTCGCCCGGATTTTGGGTCTGAATAGCTGCTATACCGAGCAAATACCGCGGGCGGGATTGGGCGAACGTTGTTGGCCCAAATTGCTAGTCAATCCCGGGAAAGCCGATATATATTTGGCCAATGTTTGGGGCGATTGTCAATTGTTCAGTTCAAGTATTCGCTTAGAGCTACTTCTTATAATTTTCGAAACACTTCACACAAGAATTTGTAATTATAATGAGTAGTTAAGATTGTTGGACTCCTTCAATTTAGAGGTATAACTACAGATGGCCTGAAAATAGTTTAGTTTGAAAGATTAAACTATTTGTAACATCTATTTGATAATCTTGCTGATCTTATTATATAAGATTTTGGTAAGTACGTTACTTAACTACTCGTTCTACCTGCTATCATAACTTTGACAGAGATTTTCTTGTTTCAATAGATTTAATCCACTTTCAAAATCCCTCTAATTGGAGATTTAATAAGAAGGCAAAGCGGAGCAGAAATTATTATATAATACAATAAAATAAGTAACCCTTATTTATATATAATGTATTTGTACGCAATAAATGTATATTCAATTTTCGCCCTGTGGCATCAGTGAAAAAGCAACTACTCAATCTAGAAAACTTAACCGATACGGTATATATGTCTCTTTTCAACGTTCCCAAGTTATATGTTTAATTCACTGGCGTACGCTTTCTTTTAGCACAATACGAAATCTCGATACTGAGTTTGAAAGTATCCAATTTACGAACAGCCATACTCCGTTTTGTAATCGATTCTGATTTGATGGGCGATTAATTTGACCCCCGAGAGCCCTTATGGCAAATTGAGTTTGTTGTTGAGGATACAGACTATGTATTTGAATACAATGATTTGATAATAATTACATTATCAATTTATAATCAATGCTCTATGACAAAGTTTATTTTACAAATTTTGTAAATCTCATACATTGTTATCATAACATAACAGAATAAACAATATATAGTACAATTAGGCTATTACCTGACTTGTTACAATTAGGATATATATTATGTTTATATGTTTTATTAGATATTCTGATATACATTTTTTACTTTTTTCTTTGCACCTTTTATAAAATATTTGTTTAGCCCAATGGTTGGCTGGTAGAGAATCCCATTTGGCATTAAGCCCGCCATTTGTACAATCTGTGTATTTAGTGCAATACAGTTTCAATAAATAAATAAATAAACTTACGAAAATTAATATAAAACTTTTCAAAAAGTACCTACGTCCTACCAACCAGAAACTTGTTAATATTGCGTATAATCACTGACTTTGACCAAGAAGATATGTAAATGTCCTCATATACCTTAAGGGAAAACTGAACGGTTAAACCAACCAATTTTAGTCATAATTTCAGTCGGTAAATTTACTCTCCAAGGCTAAGGCTGATTTGATAGTACCTATCTACAACATTAGTATGGATTATGTCATAACAAATGACATCGGAATGAGTCAGGTCTATCTAAATCGGACCGTAAATCTATCCCGTGATGAGTTTAATTCGGTAAGAGCTATTTTAAAATAATATCCCGGTAACGACGTCATCAGTTACGCCAGGCCCGCGCTCTGACGTGCCGCGCCATGGAGCACTGAACATTGAAGAGGTGAATTGAAAGGTGCTGTAATTTCCTTTTTTATATGTTTGACAAGAACAAAACACTTCGATATGAACTGGCGCTTGTTGTTTTTGCATTACTAACTTAGTTCGCAGGTTTTAAGTTGGTGGGTGCCACTTAGACTTTTATTCTCGGATGAAAAAACAAAGCATCGTAAATGTATAGTACTTAATCTAAATACTTCAGTAGAGTATCGACTTCAGGGCTGCTAAGCATGATGATCTTATTCATGAGTATGTGTCGTCATCATGGTAAGATACATTGTTACTTTTCTGACACTAATTGACAAAAATCATAATCAAAAAGGTTCTCAGCCTTATTTAAATTTACAACGCGATATACGCGACCATAATATTTTTATTAATGTTTATATATTTTTAAACAATCAGCAACGGACATGTGGTTTCCCTAGGGATGCAGACGTTCATAGGCTGCGGTGACCGCTTAACATCAGGCGGGCTGTACGCTTATTTACCACTGACGTAATATAAAATCAATAATAATACACCTTCCAAAAATCCTGGATTCGCGATTGTCTCCACCTGTTGCTCACCTCCGTGTTGTTTCCCGCTCCGAAACGAACCACTCACTACCCTAATGACCCTTTGCAATAAAACATCTCATCCATTTTCCTAAAGTTTTTAATGAGACAAAAATTCATTAGCCGCTGTATTGCTCAGAAAGATATAGTGGCAAAGCAAATCTAGGCTCAAGTATACAGACAGAAATATAAAGAGGTTTCATTTCTTTTGAGTATAATAAAAAAAATGGGTCAAAATAAAACAACAAAAAGGTGATGGCAAATTCTGATCGGATCTAGGAAACAAAATTATATTGACGGGCCATAATGACCCAGTAAACTGTAATTAGGGGTTTTATAGACCTACTCGTAGGTATATGCCAGCACGGTACTTACGCGTTACATTGTAGATAATCATTAAGGGAATGCCTCGGTTCGGTCAGCTACACCCCCTGTGAAAGAGACACGCTTATGTCTTTCGCGCACGACAAAACGGGATACAACATTTTTCGGGAATGGTTTTTTTAGACAAATCCTGATAAATATCTGTTTAGATAAGGTAATATACCACCATTTTAACTTAATTTTATCGTGTAATAATGCTTTTTTTAGTAGGCTGAGTAAAAAAAGGAAAATAAAGACTCAACTTTGGATTTTGTTTCTAGCAAGGAAATTTTAAGCAATTATGTTTCGGCTATTTTCAGAAAGACAGTTATATAGTTAAGAATCATATATGTGAAAATCGATTCTTATTGTTTCCGCGTCTGGGCAAAACAGCGTCTCAAGGAACGCGATAATTCTCGTTGCACGGCCTTAATTATTATTTTTTTATACTCTGTAAGTGATTGTTCAAGTAAAGCTAAGTGCGTACTGAAAGTGCTCTATAGCAGAAAAGTTGTTGCAGAAAAGGGTTGAGGACTATCTAACAGACAGAAATGCATGGCCCAAACCAAATACCTAAATAGCGTAAAGAGTCTAATATTTTCATTGTATCTAGTTGACACATTTCTTGCAGGAAAGCATATCAAACGATTCGACATGTTTTGTTTTCTTGTGTAACTATGTATTGTTATTTTTTCCTCGTTTTTCTTTCAATTCTCTTTTGTTGTGTACCATTTACATTTACTTAAGTAGGTTAAGTAGTATCATTGTAATAAGCATATTTTGGAGAAAATGACTGACTGTCGAGTTTCTTTCGGCGTTTCTTCTCGGCAGTGGTCTCTTGAGAAACGCTAGTAGTTTTTGACTTGTAAAAGTGCCTTTGCGGCCTACTTGCAGAATAAAGTTCATTTATTTCATTTATTTCATTTATTGTATATATTATCATATGTATGTAAGTAAATGATAAGCATTATTTTTACATCATGTTTCACCTCAACATGCGCCCATAGCAGGGTAACAGCACTGGTAATGGACAATGACGTAAAGATCCACATTAACCCTTATTTAAAAGAAATTACAGTTATTATTTTTTATACAGTAAACGTATGATATTTGAATTAGTAACGAAGTATGCATTATTGGTGCTTGTCACCTTACAGTGTTTACACTGGTACCGTTACTATGAGTATATATGATGAATATGGTAATCAACTCGTAATCGATGGTGCAAACTACACTAGTTTGCCTAAAATGAGGAAGATGAAGGATCCCAGTACTCGACGCCTTATTATTTGTTCAATATAACCCCTCCAGACTGACTCAGGAAATGTTTTTGCATGTATGGTAATTTCCTCGTATTCAAAATAAAAAGCGGAGTGCTTAATTCGAGTGAAACCCAGAAACCCACTTCAACCTCGAACTTAGGTAGGGTAAAATTCTTTAGTAATTTTATAAAGTTTCGTACTGGAAAAATCTTTCCTCATTTTATAGGTGACTACAGAATGGAGCCGGTAAATATAGATCAAGGCGGTACTCACAAATTTAAAAATGTTAGTCATTTATTTGTTGTAGCTTCCGTTAATTTACCTACTCAGCCGCCTACGTAAAAGGTAGGTTCAATACAAACAAGCCGAACACAGTGGCGGAACGGATAAATGTCATTCGTTACCATTCGCGGCACATTTGTCTATTGGGATTCGGGGACTCGACTGCGCTGGGTTAAGATAAACGTGCCTGTGTTCGACACTGACCTAATACATCCAATCTTATGTCATGATGACAGAGGTGATTAATAGGAGTCATCTATTAGAACTAAGGCGTCGAGTACTAGGACCCTTCATCTCCCTCATTTTAGGCAAACTAGTGTTGTTTGCACCATCCATTATGAGTTGTTTACCATATTCATCATATATACTCATAGTAACTGTACCAGTGTAAACACTGTAAGGTGACAAGCACCAATAATGGATACTTCGTTACTAATTCAAATATCATACGTTTCCTGTATAAAAAATAATAACTGTAATTTCTTTTAAATAAGGGTTAAAGTGGATCTTTACATCATTGTCCTCCATGGTATGGTATGGTTGTTTTTTTTAATACTGGCCGCTATATATATTAGGGTTCCGTACCAAAATGGTAAAAAAAGGAACCCTTATAGTTTCACTTTGTCTGTTTGTCACATCGCTAAATATCTCAAGAACTACTTATGCTATCGATTTGAAATTTGGAATAGTTAGAAAAGTAGGCTTACCTACAGATATAGAACATGACTTTTTTTTTAATTATCTGTGAAAAATGCCAGATATGTGGTTCAAAATTTGAAAGTCTAGTTAATATGTCGAGTGGGCTTCGGTTGCACATTCTGAAACAATTTTTTTTTACGTTGAGTTATTTTTGTTTTATAAATGAGGGAAAATGTAAAAAAATACCCCCCCCCCCCCCTTATCTCCGAAGTTTACCAAGGAAAAAATATAAAATTATCACATAACATTGATATCAATATATATTTTATAGGGTAATATATAACTGCAATTCTATCTAGTTTTTCTTTTTTTTATCGTCAAATAACATTTCTATACTAAGTTTGTAATTTAATCACCTTTGCATGTACTTTTTTTTATAAATTCCTACGAGATTATGCTGAAAGTAGCTTATTTCAAATAAAGAAAATAAAATTGAAAACAGTTTACGTGATAAAGAATTATCCTTGAAAAACAAAGACAAAATATTTTAATTTTGAACTCTTTAGAATTTAAGGCGAAAATACATAAAAAAAATGTTTAAGATTGTACATATTCAAATCAAAAACTAAAAAGTAAAGTATAATAAAAACGTATGTGATAGCAATACGAAATGTAAGCTCGGCTGTAATTGCGAAAGTTTCATTTCAAACTTAGGTCCTATATTCCCTTACGGATGGTCTAGCATTCTAATAGATTCTCTACAAATTGTAGTATTATCGGAATCAAATCGAAACCAACTTTATTCGTACTCTAGAAAAGTTTGTTTTCCTGTAAATTGCTTTGACTTCGTGAGAAAGACCAATTATAAGCCTTGAGCGTAGCAATATCCTAGAAAGCTACGCCGCGTAGCACAAATATAGCAGATGCTACGAGACGTGTAGCATCGTAGCCTGGATATGATGTTAAGTTAGTGCGGTAATGAGAGCGCTTCGGGATATTATATTTTGCTGGAGGACTCCACCAAATCGTTACTAAGATTATAAATGTGAAGTGTGTCTGTCTGTCCCACTTCACGTTTAAACAGCTGAACCGATTGAGATGAACTTTGGAATGTAATTTGAGTTCCGGGGAAGGACATAGGATACTTTTTATCACGGAAATCGTCTCTTAAGGAGGTGGAAGTTTGTATGGTAGAGCGATAAAATAAGAGCCTGATATAATAGAATAGCAATAAAATTCTACCGCAATGAACGAGTTATAAAGTTCCCGAGCAAGAGCTAGTATATTATATTATTGCAATTATTGACCGAGTAAAACGAAGGTGTCTGCTTCAGCTTCGACAAAAATGCTTTCTTATGTCCGGCCGGCCGATTTCAATCCGTCCACCTCTACAGGTCGCATTTCTCAAACGACCCTCGTGAAATTTTGTGAGCAGGTTCGATAAATGGTTTCGCATGTTTCTGCGTGCGGATTTCGAGTTGTTCTCCTCTACAGGTTGTATTTCTCAACTGATTCTCGTGAGATTTTGTGAGCAGGGTCGATTATTTTATAGATTTTTGTTGTAGAGTCCGTTGTTTGAAATTAAAGCATTTGTTTAACAGTTTGTTTTCCTGTACAGATCACATTTCTCAAGCGATTCTCGTGAAATGTGATGAGCAGGTTCAATAATTACACAGAAATTGTCGAGCCAGTTTATGGAAAATTTAGAAAAAAAAAAATAACTCGCCAGGTCAACAACACAGCCGCTGATAAATTAGATTGACAACTTGCACATGCAGAGCATATTCTACTGGTGTAAGTACAAAGCTGTTTGTGAAATAAGCGCCATGCTTATTATAACTGCAAGCACTATTATTGTCAATCTAAAAGTGCCTAATGTACATTATTTTATAATTATGTGAATTTTTATGTGTTTAATAGTATTATTTTTTTGTTATATTTCCTTCCCACTAATCGTGTACGAATTTAATTTAACATTATTAGTTTGTTATTCAGTATTAGTAAATAGAATTGTCTGGAATTCAGTATTTTCCCTGGTTCAAGGTAAAGTAGTAACTTTACTGTAATAATTTTATAAACCCAGAGTTATGTAAAATTCTCATTAAATTATTTTTAATAAACCATTCGATCTAATTTCAGTCAGTGATTACTAAAATATAGCAATAAGAAAAGTTCAACTTACAGACCTCAAAATACAAAGAAAACAGATGTAGCAAAGAAAAATATATAGCTAAAAAGATAAAGTTAGGTACATTAATATACCCCAGTACCCAGTCAACAAATAAATAAAAAGTTTCAAGCATGCAATTTATCAGTCGAATATTTCGTCGCTTCAACAAAAAAGAAGTTTGGGGAGGATTGTTAAGAAATATCGGCGGCAGCGCAATTCCCGAAAAGCCTGACTAGTACACAATGGTATTATTTTTCCTTCTAGCGGACAATACGGATCATAAAGTTTTATTGTGAACCGAGTTCAGTGTCACAGGGTGTTAAACTACAGTTAAAAGTTTTATTTCAAGCTCCTTCGCTAAACTGCGCGGCTAGTAAAACTGACGCCGCCACGCATCGTAAGACGATAAAGTCTTCTCTCCTCTTTCTAATTGACCGACTGGAACTAAGATCTCTGCTTCAGCTTCGACAAAAATACTTTCTTATGTCCGGTTATTCTCCTCTTCAGGTCGCATTTCTCAGCCGATATGAAATTTTGTGAGCAGGTTCGATAATTACATAGAACTTTTATGTCGAGTCAGATTTTGGAATTTTTCAAATTGCTTTTTTTTCAACTATTTTGTATATTTCTGCGAGCGTATGTCGGCTATTTCTCCTGTATATGTCGTATTACTGATTTTCGTGAAATTGTGTGAGCAGGTGCGATAAATATATATTTTTTTGTCGAATCAGTTTTTAGAAATTTTCAACGAGAATTTTTTATGGTTTATTCACCTCTACAGGTTGCGTAATTTCTTAGGAGATTCTCGTGAAATTTTGTGAGCAGGTGCGATAATTATATAGCATTTTTTGTCGAGTCAGTTAAAAAAAATCAAAGACAAGTTTTTTTCAATGATTTCGTATGTTTCTGCGGGCGGGTTTCGGTCGACGGAGGAATCACTGCAAATTCAGGACGGAAGGCTGTGGGACACATCGACAGATTAATGTGTCAGAAGATTTCATAAGCCGTGAAATATATGCATTGCGTGTTTCCTGAGTGGTGATTACGTACCTACTGGAAGACGTAGCGTAGGATCGTTCCCAACTATGTCAACCTGACCAAAATCGCGGGATTCCCGTCACTGTGGTGGTGTGTGTATTTATTATGGAGACCTTTGGGGGTAGCCGCAGTCGCGCAATGAACGTCTTTCGCCTGATATGCTTAATAAAAAGAAACAATATCAATATTAACACTTCCACTGCCAGTTTAAATCTTGATTACTTTTCAGAAACCGATGTAGCGACCTATAGCGACAGCCCGCCATCTGAGAAAAGTTACGCAGTTCCCACTAGCTGGATTCCTGACAGCGATTGTGTTAACTGCGGGTTAATGTCCCACCATCGACACAGCTTTACGCGTCCCGGATGCATTACACGACGAAGACAAAAAAGGTCGTCGAGTATGTACGCGTATCCTGAGGGTCGTGAGGTTGGAATCTCGCCACAACGTGAATTAATTCCTTTGTGGTGAGAATTCCAAAAGAATTTCTAGCGATCTTCACCAAGGAAGAATAGTGACAAAAAGGAGTCAAGTTCCGGCGATTTCGAGGACAGTTACCTGACACCACGAAGTTGCGTAACACATTGACGACCACTTTAGCCAAGTTGGTAGTGACAATGCCTACGAAGCTGGAGGTCCCGGGTTCGAATCCTGGTCAGGGCATTTATTTGTGTGATGAACACGAATATTTTTTCCTGAGTTTTGGATGTTATCTATGTATTTAAGTATCTATTTATCTATATAAGTATGTACATCGTCGCCTAGTACCCATAGTACAAGCTTTGCTTAGTTTGGGACTACGTCGATTTGTGTAAGATTGTCTACAAATGTAAAAAAAAAAACATTATAGTTGTATTGTCTTTAATTATTTATTTGTTGAGTTATTTACTTTTAATGATATG
This sequence comes from Epiblema foenella, assembly GCA_963556455.1. Taxonomy (NCBI): domain Eukaryota; kingdom Metazoa; phylum Arthropoda; class Insecta; order Lepidoptera; family Tortricidae; genus Epiblema; species Epiblema foenella. The sequence continues at coordinate 9,913,691 of OY747098.1, read as the reverse complement.
TATGTTAGTCCGTAAGGTATATATAAATATGGGCCTTGTTAGCTGATGCAAATAAATCAATAAAATGTTAAATAGTCGGTTAGCTGGGCATCGAAAAACCGGCCTGAAAGGGTCCTATTACCGATGTTCCGGATCTCGGCTTAGTGGGGAACGCACTTAAGTTTTTGATCCCGGCACCCTTGACGCTTTAAGCTGCTACGTGGTCGCTTTAAGCTTCTCGCCAAACCTTTAGCATTCTAGAAATAAATTAGCGAGATTGAGTGTGTGCTTTAGCCCCACTTTTTACTAACACACACACTAACACACATTCTCTGTGTAGCGTATAACGTATATTAAAGTAAAAGTTGAGTGAGAGTCAACATATAAGTATGAGAAAATTAGTAAAGTTGACTAGACCGAATATATTTTATGTTTGTATGGTGGTTACTTATAAATTAAACTAATGTAAATAAAATAATGCATTTACCGTACTTAATTGAAATTAGAAGTTATTGTACACGGTGAAATTTTTTAAAGTTAAAAATGTCATATAACATTGGATTCGGCTTAGTTTTTCAGATTATTGTATAAAAAAGTTGCAATGAAATCTTCGGTACAAAACACCTTTGTTTGCGACGTTGCAAGACAGACATCTAAGTTGACTGCAAAAGTCAAATCCAGTTGGGTTATGTCACTACCATTGATTACGTTGACACGGTGTATTTTTCCCACAATGTAAAAAATCAATAAAAAAAATAATCTGAGACGACCCTCGACCCTGTGGTAGACCTAAGAAGTGAAGGCTGGATGTCGTGAAGGCCGACACAAGGGAGAACGGGTTCACAAAAGAGGACGCTCGTCAGGATGAGAGAGAAAGATGGAGAAAGGCAAGCAGGAAAGCGGACCCTGGCAAGAGACTAGATAGAAGAAGAATTTAGATTTTAAATTTTTAGTTTTAAATAATTTATTTCATGATTACATTATAAATTTTCACACATGTCAAAATTACAAGAATTCGTCATAACAGGAAAAATAAAAATAACATAATGTCAACTAGAGTAATACAAAACACGATAAAAAGTAAACAGAAAAATAAATGCATCTTCCATTCGGACTCGTCAGTCAGATAAATAATAATAATGTCCATTACAAATTACAAATTTCAAAACACAAAAATACAAATCAGTTGAACTGAAATTGAGTTATAATTATTTACATGTCAGTAAGCTAAGATCCATATACTCTTTAACCGAGTATAATGGATTTTCCAATAAGAGGCGTTTCAGGCGGCGTCGAAATGCTTCGTCAGATGTGTCAAGTCTAAGATCAGTTGTTAATTTAAGAGTTCAAGAATCAGTTGGATATTTTCAATTAATAAAGCTAACAAGTGTTCATTAAATTGTGAATCGTTCGTTCGTGTATTGACTAGTAAATGCGGAAGACACAATGGAAGTGATATTTGTTTACGAGATTTAATTCCTTTTTGATCAATGAATATCGGTGGCAAGTGGTCGAGAATTGACTGACACGTATTAGTAAGCGTTAGTCATGCGTTAGTATTATTTGTAAAATATTTGATTTCTTTTAAGTTCGCGATTCATTTTGTCCTTAAATGATTAAACAAATTAATACACACAATTTATTTAATACTTATTTATTAAAAAGAAACTTACCTTGAATTACTTAACGAGTTTACAATCTAGATATTATTTCATGAAGAGCAGGCGGAACGATCATTCCCACTAACTCCACACTAGCAATTTGAATATCATTAAATCCATGACAGCTGAGTTGACGCTATTCCCATTTTGCAGCTTTTAAATTGTCAAGGCATACTGATGTTGTCATAAGATGCACCGTGGAGCACTCTTGGAGCTTCCGTAATTAAGGGCCGCTCGTCCAACTACATAGCCCTCAATTTCGTAGTAAATTTGGTTTCCGTGACAATTCAGCATTATTAAAATGTGCTTAGTACAACTAATTCGTAAATTACAGTTGTAACGCTAGAAATATTGACAACAAAATCAATGACGCAAAATTATGAGTCATTGATTTCATTGTGAATTAGGAAATTTCTTAGTGGCCAGTCATTTATCATACCTAGTCTAAGAAATACCTATGATAACAACTCTTTTTGCAAAAGAGGGAGCGAATAAATATAGCACATTTTCTTATTTGGATTTTGTGTAACCAACCTTTTTCTTTATTAATTATGTGATTTGACCAACTAGTTCTGAATTTCGAAGATTTTAAACAGTGATTTGATGTATCCTGTCCAAAAGGAGAAAGTCATATGACATAGTCTCTTGTAAAAATAAAAAGATATGGCAATAGCAAACGTTGCCAGCTCATTCTAAGACACGTTTTCACGGGAGAAGCAAATATTACTTATTTATTGTGTATCGAAAAATGAAAAAAGTTAAAAAGCGTAATTCGACCTAGATCCATATAACATTCACTATTCCTTATGACCTCAGGAATGCGTGGTCAAAATCTTTCCCATTCCTCATGGCCATCCTGTATAATTTGTATAAATAACTAGCATTTTCCCGCGGCTACGCCCACGTACTAAGCGTAATTTTTAACCGTCTACAAAAAAATATGTTTTCAGTTTGACCCGTATGCTTGTATATACCTACGTATGTAGGTATGTATGGATGGATGTCATTTTCGTAATCGGTTCCCCGAACCTCGAAGATGACACACATCGATTTTTAAGAAAATAATTGTCCGCCATATTGGATTTGTAAATGCATGTCATTTTTGTAATCGGCACCTCGAGGAACCTCGAAGATGACACCCATATCGATTTTTAAGAAAAGTAAAGAATTGCTCCCCGTATAAACTTGGAACCCCATTTTCACCCCTTTAGGGGAGTAATTTCGAAAAACGCTAAAATATATTTTGTTGTATTTAAATAGAGTCTATTTACGAAGTTTCAAATATGTCACTTCAAAAAAGATTTTCTCCCCGTACAAAATTTGAAACCCCTTTTCGCCCCCTTATGGGAGCAATTAAGAAAAACGCTGAAATACGCCATTAATATATTTAAACAGAGAGTCTATGTACAAAATTTCAAATCTCTCACTTCAATAAATACGTGTTTTCATACAAACTTTGATCCCCTGTTGTACCCCCTTAGGGGATGTATTTCGTTATCGTTTCGTCATTATTGTTATAATTGTAATCGACTGTACAAAAATCAAATCTCTATCATTTACAGTTTCGGCTGTGCGTTGATGAGTCAGTCAGTCAGTCAGGACTTCTTTTTTAATATGTATAGATAATATTAAATCAGCAAATAATGCATATTTTATTAAGCAAGGTAATGAAATATTTATAAAGGTGTCTGTGATAAATAAAATAAAATAAAATTACATAAAAAAGTTAATATTAATATTTTATTCAATGAAATCAAATTATAATATATGAAAAGTATAATATATACTATAAAAACTACACTACAAAAAATAAAAACGATATAAAAACCTAACCTACGGTGCCGCCAGCAGCGAGGCGGGGCCTAAGCTACCGGTGGATAGGGGGACAGAGAGAGGAACCTCCTGACTATCCGCGCCGTGTCCAGGAGTACCGCCTTCTGTATCTGACCCTTGACCCAGCCATCTAGCGAGAGTTTCTTGAGGTGTTGGTTGAGACTTTTCGCTATTAGACCATTCGCAGAGACGACTATCGGGTCAATGATCGTTGAATCAACATCCCACATGGCGATCACCTCGTGTGCCAGGTCTAGGTACTTGCTGGCTTTGTCCTTCTTGGTCTTCATGAGGTTTTCGTCATGGGGAATGGTGATATCAACGAGCACTGCCAGGCGTTTTGATCGATCTTTCAGCACGATATCAGGCTTATTGGCTACAATAGTCCTGTCCGTGATGATAGATCGATCCCAATAGAGCGTGGCGCGACGGTTTTCTAGAACGGGCGCAAGTGTATACTTATAGTATGGTACTTCGAAGTCCATATTACTATTATTATGGTGGTAATAGTTTATAGCTATTTAAAGTGTTGTCATAAGTACATGTCTCTTGGTAATACGATGAGGTAATTCAATACATTTTATCAGCGTGTCAGATGCTGAAGTCTTTAACTGTCTGTGTAATAATATTGTGACATTTAATTGGAATTAAAATCAGTAATAATATTTGTGACTAGGTACCGTTGACGGACCGAACTATACATCGCAGTAAATGTCTGAGAAGAATGTTTAGGATGTCGTTAAACCTGAGAATTACCTACTGTGGAGTTGCTAAATTATTTAGGCAAAGAAAAGGTACAGTTAGCAATAACATAATAATTTATTTGAAAAACAAATGCCAAAATAGCTTGTATACTTCATTATATCAGAGCAAATCAGTTGGTCGTAATGGCGGCCGCCGTGGTCTGGCGAGGCGCCAGCGGCAATTAACACGTGATTTGGAGCGATTGTGTACCGGTCTTACCTGACTTTCACGCGACCCTGATTGCTTGTGAGTGTATTGTTTTTCAATTTATACTTAAGCATTTTTTGGCATGGGTAAGATTTCTGACTGTAAATTAAGTTTTATAATGGATCGAACATGGGAATCGGTCGGGTTATATTAAGAATCACAAATAAAAATCCCATTGGAGACAATGAGTTATTAGACTACAGTATTGTATGTATGTGTTATGGGAGCCTTTACCCGCAGAGGGGTCCATACTCAAAAAAAAAGTAGATATAAATATTACATTGAATTATGTATCAGTAATATAATTTATAAATAAATGTAATCCGCAGGGATCAGACTTGGGGGACCTAACGTAGCCTTACCTAGGTTAGGTCTTAATTTAATTTAATTTAATTTATTTGTTCTATGTTAATATAGATCTTGTATTTTCTATTAAATGTTATGTTAATAGAATACATTTTTAGAAATATTCACAAATGTAATCTTAGCTTTTCGATTGAAATAAATTGTAAATTTAATTAATATGTAACGTAATAATATTATCTATTGCATGAGCTACGTATGCGCTATCTGATAATATATGGAAAACAAAAAAATATTTATTTACTGTATATGTATAAGCGCTTTATATATTGTACACTAGCTTTTACCCGCGGCTTCGCCCGCGTAATAAAAGTAATTTTTAACCGTCTACAAAAAAGGAGGTTCTCAGTTTGATCCGTATGTTTGTATGTATGTATGTAGATACGTATGGATGTCATTTCCGTAATCGGCACCCAGTGGAACCATAAAAACGACACCTATATAATTTTTTAAGATAAATTAATTTCCGCCATCTTGGATTTGAAAATGGATGTCATTTTCATAGTTGGCACCCCGAAGAACCTCGAAGATGACAACCATATCGATGTATAAGAAAAATAAATGTCCGCCATCTTGGATTTGAAAATGCATGTCATTTTCGTAATCCGCACCCCGAGGAACCTCGAAGATGACACCCATATTGATTTTTAAGAAAAATAAATCTCCGCCAGCTTTGATTTGAAAATGCATGCCATTTTCGTAATCGGCACCACGAGGAACCTCGAAGACGACACCCATATCGATTTTTAAGAAAAATTAATGTTCGCCATTTTGGATTTGAAAATGAATGTCATTTTTGTAATTTGCACCCCGAGGAACCTCGAAGATGACACCCATATTGATATTTAAGAAAAATAAATGTCCACCATCTTCAATTTAAAAATGAATGTCATTTTCGTAATCGGCACCCAGAGGAACCTTGGAAATGACACCCATATTGATTTTTAAGAAAAATAAATGTCCGCCATCTTGGATTTGAAAATGAATGTCATTTTTGTAATTTTCACCCCGAGGAACCTCGAAGATGACACCCATATTGATTTTTAAGAAAAATAAATGTCCGCCATCTTTAATTTGAAAATGAATGTCATTTTCGTAATCGGCACCCCGAGGAATCTCGAAAATGACACCCATATCGATTTTTAAGAAAAGGAAAAATTTGCTCCCCGCTCGAACTTGGAACCCTCTTTTCACCCCTTAAAGGGAGCAATTCCGAAAAACGCTGAAACATGTTTTGTTGTATTTAAACAAAGAATCTATATACGAAGTTTTAAATCTCTCACTTCAAAAAAGATTTGCTCTCCGTACAAACTTGGAACCCCCTTTTGAACCCTTTAGGGGAGCAATTTCAATAAACGCTTAAATATGTTTTGTTGTATTTAAACATAGAGTCTATGTACGAAGTTTTAAATCTCTCGCTTCAAAAAAGATTTGCTCTCCGTACAAACTTGGAACCCCCTTTTGAACCCTTTAGGGGAGCAATTTCGAAAAACGCTTAAATATGTTTTGTTGTATTTAAACATAGAGTCTATGTGCGAAGTTTTAAATCTCTCACTTCAAAAAAGATTTGCTCCCTGTACACACTTGAAACCCCCTTTTTACCCTTTTGGGGGAGCAATTTCGAAAGACGCTTATATATGTTGTGTTGTATTTAAACAGAGAGTCTAAATACGAAGTTTCAAATATCTCACTTTAAAAAAGATTTTCTTCCCGTACAAACTTTGAACCCCCTTTTCACCCCTTTAGTGGAGCAATTTAGAAAAACGCTGAAATACGCCATTAATATATTTAAACACAGACTCTATATACAAAATTTCATGTCTCTCACTTTAATAAATACGGTTTTTCATACAAACTTTGGACCCCCGTTTCAACCCTTTAGGGGATGAATTTTGAAAAATCCTTTCTTAGTGCACCCCTAGACCTTATAAGGAACCTACGTGCCAAATTTGGGATCTCTAGAACCAGCGGTTTGGGTTGTGCGTTGATATGTCAGTCAGTCAGTTTCTTCTTTTATATATTTACTAGCTTTTACCCGCGGCTTCGCCCGCGTAATAAAAGTAATTTTTAACCGTCTACAAAAAAGAAGGTTCTCAGTTTGATCCGTATGTTTTTATGTATGTATGTAGATACGTATGGATGTCATTTCCGTAATCGGCACCCCGTGGAACCATAAAGACGATACCTATATAAATTTTTAAGATAAATTAATTTCCGCCATCTTGGATTTGAAATTGGATGTCATTTTCATAGATGGCACCCCGAGGAACCTCGAAGATGACAACCATTTCGATTTATAAGAAAAATAAATGTCCGCCATCTTGGATTTGAAAATGCATGTCATTTTCGTAATCCGCACCCCGAGGAACCTCGGAGATGACACCCATATCGATTTTTATAAAAATAAATATCCGCCATCTTTGATCTGAAAATGAGTGTCATTTTCGTAATCGGCACCCAGGGGAACCTCGAAAATGACACCCATATTGATTTTTAAGAAAAGGAAAAATTTGCTCCCCGCTCAAAGTTGGAACCCTCTTGTCACCCCTTAAAGGGAGCAATTCCGAAAAACGCTGAAACATGTTTTGTTGTATTTAAACAAAGAGTCTATATACGAAGTTTTAAATCTCTCACTTAAAAAAAGATTTGCTCTCCGTACAAACTTGGAACCCCCTTTTGAACCCTTTAGGGGAGCAATTTCAAAAAACGCTTAAATATGTTTTGTTGTATTTAAACATAGAGCCTATGTACGAAGTTTCAAATATCTCACTTTAAAAAAGATTTTCTCCCCGTACAAACTTTGAACCCCCTTTTCACCCCTTTAGTGGAGCAATTTAGAAAAACGCTGAAATACGCCATTAATATATTTAAACACAGACTCTATATACAAAATTTCATGTCTCTCACTTTAATAAATACGGTTTCTCATACAAACTTTGGACCCCCGTTTCAACCCTTTAGGGGGTGAATTTTGAAAAATCCTTTCTTAGTGCACCCCTAGACCTTATAAGGAACCTACATGCCAAATTTGGAATCTCTAGAACCAGCGGTTTGGGCTGTGCGTTGATATCTCAGTCAGTCAGTCAGTCAGTCAGTTTCTTCTTTTATATATTTAGAAGATAATAACAGGTTAAAATGAATTCATGAGGAGAATAGTAGGTACAAGACAGGAATTGCTACATGTCATGACCATTTTATCAAACGAAAACGAATGGAAACTTTCGTTTTGCAACACAAGGCTGCAGAAAATCGGCTGAAAATGACGAGAATTTTACATTGGGTAGCTCAAAGTTGAAGAAGAAACATATTTCAAATTAATTATACTACTAAATATGGTTAAACTCACGTGTAAACTCACGCTAGGAGCGACATCTTTGGAACCATTCGGGAGGTCTTCTTAGGTAGGAGTTGTTGCGTGAGGTTGTGGCAAGAGATCTCTTTAAAACCGCTTGACGACAAGCACACCGAACTCATGTGTACACGCTATGGTCATAACCCACAAGTTAGGAATAATAAGTTTAGATGCTGTCGGCCCACTTAATTCTGTACAATCTAATTACATTTATAATTCTGAGCACAAATTGCAACAAAATGATAATTATTTTAAACTAGTTTTTGCCCGCGACTTCGTCCACGTAACCTTTCACTCCCCATTTCATCCCTTCGAGAGATGATTTTCAGGATAAAAAGTATCATGTATATCAATCCAGGCTAGAAACTCATTCTATACCAAGTTTCCTCATAATCCGTTAGGCCCTTTTTGCGTAATTTAGTAACAAACATCAAAACATCTAGACACTCAAATATCCAAACATTTTGCATTTACAATTATTAGTAGGATTCCAGTCACGACTTTTGTCCACGAAAACCTCCAATCTGGAATAATTTACAACTCATATTCCCATTCCAATGCAAACAATAGCAAATCATGACGTCTTGTAAAGTTTATGCAAAGCAGCGCTAATGATGTCCCATTCATTGTTGGGCAAAGAAAATGCACCGGGCGCCGCTTAGCGCCGGCTAAGGCGGGCTGTACAAGAGCATTCATTTATATTTTAAGCCCCAGTGTATCCGCTAGAGGATGTCGTATTAGAATTACTTACAGATAAAGATCTTTCAATTCACTAAGACGTGGGTCTTCGATTGAGTCGGGTTTCACTTGTAGTGTAGAAATGAATAATCTCTCCTGAAGACGCGAACTAATACCTACTTAGTGAGAAGCAGTTGGATACTAGTTCTTAATTTTTCACAAAAACTATATACATTTAATATCCAAATCTTTTTAAAAAATTCGGCCATACATTGACATACAGTTGTTATACGTTTAATTTGCTCTAGAATTCCCTGCCAATTGACTATGCAATTGATTAATTAATGTTGAAATGGTTTCAAGCAGCGATAGTCCATCTTGAGAATTACCCAAGCGTCCGACCTGGGCATCGGCTTGGAAGTTTCTGTCATTGGCAAGCCATGTTGAAATTACCCAATCAACTCGCAGCTCATCGTTGAGGTGTTGGTTCCTTTGATAGCGTAAACAAAGGAACAGCTTTATGAAATTTATTATTTTGTGTCTTTTTTCTTCGTGCGTATTAAATAAGCAATATAAAGTTGTTTCTCCTTAGTAATGGATCCTTAAGAATATATTGTAAATACTTGCCATAGGAGAAAATTATATTTTTCTCAAATTAGAAAAGATTGATTTAAATTTACAATTTACGTTCAAAACATTTATGAACCAAAAAGAGTAGTTTGATCTGTATCACAATTGCGAGTACAATAACAAAACGAGAGTTCATAATATTTTTTTTATATACAACGCCGGTGGCAAACAAGCGTACGTTCCACCTGATGCTAAACGGATAGCACGGCCTATAGACGCCCGAATATCTAGTTTTACCTCCACTTATATTTGAGAGTGGCGACGGCTGGCTTGTGTTTCCGTTTACACTAGCCCCCCACCTTATTTAACTCCAGTATACGCAATGGGCTCGGACTGTAATGGCGGCGTGCGGTTCGTCACAGCTGTTCCCGACGCCATTTGCATCGATATAGGACTTGACACTAGCATCGGAGGATACACGATAGCTATGTTATATACAGGGCGTCCCACGGCTATGCCACATGGAGGGAAAGTACCTTGAATATCGTAGATGAAACATTTTAGTGAATGAAGACATTATTTGAATTTAAAAAAACATTGTAAACTGCTTTCACAGATATTTAAATATTTTTATGGTTGAACCGGGAATCGAACCCGTTACACGTGATAAATTGATTAATTTTGTATTAAAAATGTTAAAATTCATGGTCTTCCTTTTATTTCTGATACTATGTTATTTAGCAAAAAATAATCCATATGATGAAGCCTTTCGATTGGTATGATAAAGCTACAGGGTAATTATTTTTCTTGTGTAACGGGTTCGATTCCGTTCACGGTTTAATTATTATTTAAATATCTGTGAATGCAGCTGAATCACTTTAATGGTATCGTTTTTTTAATGATAGAAACAAACAGCTTAATTTGTTTAAACAGTTTGATATACCTATCATTATTCTCCTAGCGTTTTCCTGCTTGTGTGCACGAAAGCTGACATCTGACTGCCCAATCCAGAGGGAATACTAGACCTTGGTCTAATCTCCCAAGATTAGACCGGTGTTTACACGAGGTTTTTCTCCACCGAAAATCTACTGTTAAATACCAAATGATACCTACTTTCTCAGATGGGTTGCTCCGAATATAGGGTACACCTCCCGTAAAAATATTACCTAAGTAATAAGTATGGAATACTCTAAGAGTTTGCATTCCACTGTGTTTGAGCGGCTTCTACCAAATCTGAGGTGTGAGTGGAATCGCGAGCTTCCTAATACACTGTATATTGCTACTAATCTCATTTTACAATGATAATAAACTTGTCTGCCATGCAACGGTATAGCGTAGATACGAGCACGAAACCGAATTTCTCGCCTATCACGAGCGCATGCGGGCTGATACGATATGTGCAGCTGTTATGCTACCTTCACTATTTCATTACGACTTGCACGATTACTGCACTTTCACATTTATCATGAAATTCCTGTTTCTACTACTAGAATACAATAATAACATTGTTGAAACAAACCTAGGTGTCGGGTAACGGGCTAAGTAAATTAAAGAGTTACTCAGTATTTTCTGTATAGTTATATCCATATTGTGACACAATGTAACAAAGGAGATTTATTTTAAAGTCCCCTAAGATTATTTATGCTTGATATTTGACTACTGCCAAAATTTTAAAAACAAGTACAGTCGAATTATAAGATAATTATGCATAAATATTTATTTATATTTCACTAAAAGGTTAAAACTTAGGCTGGGTTTTATATAGATCCGTTAGACCAAACGTCAGATCAAATTTCAGTAACTCATACATCAGTACATTATTGACATAACAAACCGACATACGGTCTAACGGATCTTTATAAAACCGAGCCTTACAGTTTAATTGTCACTCCGGGCAACATGTTTCCAACTCTTCCGGAGCAGCCTCAGGGTGAGTGCGTTTGCGACACGCGTAGATCTCCCCGCCGTTCGAACTTGATTTTACAACTACTAAAGCAGTGTTAAACGAGGCAGCTCACAGCAACCACCTGGTTATCTCGCCCCGGTCAAGCAGCGCGATGAATTTCACCAGTTCGTGATTCGCAAATGTTTTTACGACCTCACTGCGGCGCGAAATTAGTTTTGGTTGAGGTAATTCTGATGTCATATGTGGGTATCGTACGAAACTCATTTTTATGTAACGAAATTAAAATGCATACGGTTGGTATTAAGTTTCAGATTGCTTATTAAGTTTTGCTAGAGATATAATTATAGGATCCCAAAGGTATTTTGCGGTGATGATTTCAAAGGGTTGAACCGAATTCATCACGCAGTTACTTAGAGAAGATTGTCGATGCGATAATGAGATTTTCTCATGTCATGCATATGCAATTTCGTATGAAATCAGTTTTAGGGTGTACTTGATTGGTATTGTTCAAAATTCAGACAGACTTCAAGACTAGACACAACAGGCACTAAATTCTCAAACACGCTGGATAAGACACCAAAACGGAGGCCTTCCCCACCAAATTATATTTGTTTAATTTCGTTATTTTAGTGACTGGCGATGGTTCAAGCATTATTACTTTTTAATAATAATAATAAATAAATAAATATTTGTGGACAATCTTACACAAATCAACCTAGTCCCAAACTAAGCAAAGCTTGTACTATGGGTACTAGGCGACGATATACATACTTATATAGATAAATATATACTTAAATACATAGAAAACATCCAAGACTCAGGAACAAATATTCGTGTTCATCGCACAAATAAATGCCCTGACCGGGATTCGAACCCGTGACCTCCAGCTTCGAAGGCAGGGTCACTACCAACTAGGCTAAAGCGGTCGTCAAATTATTTAAAATATGTATTGTTCTAAAAATAAATCCCAATTAAAACCTCGATTCCTAGTTCCAAAATTCAAGCCAATTCAAATAATTGTTAGATTGTGTTAAAAAATCTCCAACACAAGCTCGTCGAAAATATTGCACGAGTACCTATAACATTGGTGGTCGTTAGTGCCGAAATAGTCGAATGTTTGACAGAGGCGATCGCAGTCGACAAAGCGGGACCGCTAATTGGGAAGCTGCAGATGTATCGTGTGTGGATGCCGCGCCGCGCCGCGTTGTTGCGCGTATAAAGTGGCCAGTATTTTTTTAAAGCTACCTTTTTTACGGGTACGTTATAGTGCTTTTAACATATCTTTGGTACGGTGACACCCGTAATTTAGCTGTCAGCCCAGTACAATTAACTTAAAATATGACATAATTTGTACTGATGCGATAACTGTCACTCTAGCTAAACTATCTAAAAAGCAACATACATGGTCTATAAACTTCTAGAGCAGGAGAACACCTTGTGTTTGTCCTTTAGTTTGTGAGCACTATGTGAGCACAGCGATAAAACACATTTAATTCAAAAAAATAACCATTAGGACTAGAACAAAAAAGCATCTCTACAATTGTAAATATTATTGATACCTATATAATCAAGCAAGTTTGATGTACCTATCTTATTTCATATAATAATAACCTGCACATTTAGGACTTTTCAGAGGTCTGTCCGTAATTAAAATCTATTGAGCCAAAATCATGGAATTGCGTTTCTGGTTCATGCCAAGTCAAGATAATGATATAAAGTAATATATACCTTACTTTGAGATTTTTAGGACCATGGAGATATATATGGCATTACACTAAAAAGAGCACTAACTTGTGAGTTGTAACCGGTAGTGAAGAAATAATCGTCTACATTCTTTTTAAGGTTCCGTACCAAAATGGTAAAGAAGGAACCCTTATGGTTTTTCGTAAGTAATTGGAAATAACTACATTGAAGATGATTGCGTGGATAAATTTCATGCAATTCTTGCTAGTAACACTAACTACTGTCTGCCGAATACTATATACGAGTTACTTGTACCTGACTTGCGAAGGCAAGTCAAACCGATTCAGCCGGATCAAGAACATTTACAATTGTTATTTCGTGATAACAGCTTATCTTTATGACGGTTTAGCCTTACAACACCGAACAGACATTATTGGGTGGCATGCGATAATTTGAAAGTTTGTACGGAACCCTCGGTGCGCGAGTCAGACTCGTACTTGACCGATTTTTTTTAACTTTGGATCTTACTCATGTTACCGCAAAGTTTTTCACAAGGAATCAATCAGTACAATACTCGTATCTACTGTAATATATAGAACGAAACGAGTGCTATTCGCATGCAGCATAGTTCTATAGTTCCTAATACGTTTCAGCAATAGTTCTGCCGTTTTTACAGTGCCATCGTTTACTCTGTCAAATAATACATGGAAAGAATGTACTCTGTGTCGCCTAGTGTACAGGAGTGACCCAGTTTTTTACTCACAAAGCATTATAAGCACTGAATTCTAGATTCAGCGCGCGTCCTCTGTCCCGGTTTTTGTTAATTCCCTTACTTTTCTCTATTTTGCATGTCTGCCGGATTCATTTTATAACCAGCGTACCTTCTAGCTTCTTTGATGTTAACTTGAAAAGGATCGGAATATCTTGCTGGTTTTTTTATATAGGTTATGTTTGCTTAGACTGTGAATGTTTGTTTTTACCCACAACGGAATGGAGAAGGTATATGCGTTTAGGGTGAGAGGTTGTTTGTTTGTTTAAATGAAGTAGTTACAGATGATTTGACCTACTAGTACGCATTCTTAATATGAATTTATCCCTAGTTCGATGACTTTATATACTGTTAGGATTATTCGTCAATAGCATTGCATGTCATATTTTATCTCCTGGTTAGCCTGACCATAAACAATATTTACCAACCACAATATTTCACTCGCTCCAACTGCCAAACCCAGCCTCTTCTACAGTCGCATGCAATCCAATCCACGAAACACACCATGTGTGCATACAAATAGGGTTATATTCACGTTACGTACCGGTTCAAACCGATCCCGATGTCATCTGCACTCGGCATTGTTGGTTCAAAATGGCGTAACTCGCCGTTATTGTGGCAGCTACGCGGACGCGGTTTAAAATTCAATTCAACAACATACCTACTCACAATTTCTTTTTTTTTTGTTTTAAACGAGATTAGTGTGGAATGGAATATTGAAAACATTGCACAATGTTTTATGCACACACACTATACAGTTTTAAACCTTGGTACGTAAGGTTGACGTAAATGTCGTTATCCGTACTAAAATTGACATTGGGTTAACCTTACGTAAATTTGACACATTACGTAATTAACCTGCAGCATGTGGGTACTCGGTACGGGCCCTCTTTCAATGTGACAATTCAAAATAGAAATAGTACCAATCGAGAAATTATACCCCATTCTCGACGTTAACTCTACTAACTCGATATTAGCTGAAATATCAGGTAATAGTCTCATCACCCATCAATTCCGTCGGCACAATAACGGAGAAAGTTAAATATTTAAAACCAATACTATTTTTGGCCTCCCGCCAATACTGCTGAAGCGGTTTGCTCGGTTGTGATTTTTGCCATATTTGTTCATTAAACATGATTTTTGCGTCATTTTGCAACGTCCGACGCCAGTCATCGTCCAATTTATTTATAATAATCATCAATGGCCTATTACAGACTATATATACAAACAGGTAAACGTTTTTCGTAGCTGTGTAAGCCAATGAGAGAGCGGCATACACGACCACATCCCTAAGTAAAGTTTGCCCGTGGCGCTTTGAGCTCTAGTATAAAGATATGTTACTCCATTATAGATGTATAGTTACAAGAGCGCTAGTAAACACCATTATAATACTTTTACGGCAGTATGAACGTCGTATGATTCCTTATACAACTATTTACCGTATAGTAGGCGTATAATTCTCTCATATGGCACTCAAGGCGCTATTTTAGAGCCACACAACTCTATTATAGATTA
The DNA here is from genome assembly GCA_963556455.1 of Epiblema foenella. Taxonomy (NCBI): domain Eukaryota; kingdom Metazoa; phylum Arthropoda; class Insecta; order Lepidoptera; family Tortricidae; genus Epiblema; species Epiblema foenella. The sequence continues at coordinate 9,898,431 of OY747098.1, read as the reverse complement.
GTAATACAACAGCCGTAAAAAAATCCGTTAAAGAACCTATGGCTTTACAAAACGCTCTCTCCTTTACACTCTTGAGGGCTATAAAAGCAATTTATAACTCTTTTTAAACCCCTTTACCTACATTAACTCATTTATACTTCTTATGGCTGTCTAGCGACGCTATTACAATGCTCTTTTACCACAATACGTATTTTTTTGCTAATAATCAGCTACCCCCTAGCTGTTAAAGGGTTTTTAGATATGCTACTGTAGAACTTAAGGAAAATTGTACAGCACTTGAACGACTCGTGTGCAACTAACAGGCTGCTGCAGGCTGTGCTGTTAGTGTATAAGCCACTTGTGTGCTAGTTGGGTATAAGTTTTTACAATATCTTTATAAAAAGTAACATATAAAAATACACTCACAAAACATAAAAATTAATAAAATCCTAACCCAGAGTGCCGCCGGAAGCGAGGCGGGGCCTAAGCTACCGGTGGTTAGGGCGACAGAGAGAGGAACCTCCTGACTATCCGCGTCGTGTCCAGGAGTACCTCCTTCTGTATCTGACCCTTGACCCAGCCATCTAGCGAGCGTCTCTTGAGGTAGTGGTCGAGACTCTTCGCTATAAGACCGTTCGCAGAAACGACTATCGGGACAATGAACGTTGAATCAACATTCCACATGGCGGTCACCTCGTGTGCCAAGTCTAGGTACTTGCTGACTTTGTCCTTCTCGGCCTTCACGAAGTTCTCGTCATGCGGGAACGAGCACTGCCATTATTATTAAAATATTATTTGATAGTTTTTAGAGTTTATACTTTGTGTCAGGGGGTTTTTAATTTTTAAATTTTACTTTTATTAAGGTAGGTATATAAGAGTGAACAGCCATACTATCTATTGAAATTGAGTTTACGAATAGTATTGTTTCGACGCTAAATATTAATGGAATTGTTTCCATTTACCAACATTTACCAACATGTGTGATAGGCCCAAATTGTTTACTATACACCAAGTTCTTAATTAGACTGCTGGAACTCAGTGGAACTAACAAACTTTAATGAGACAACAGAGCTTCACGGTAATTGGTTGGTCGCATTTAGAATTCATTGGACAGCATGTTGACATACCTCCCTCGTGATCGCTTCCACAAAATAACGTAATCCTGTTATTTAGAATTAACTACATTTCAGTTATTACTGTTACTATGAAACATTTAATATTGACTTGAGACCTAGGGTTTCGCCTTGCTACTAATAGTATAAGCAATTATCAATTTCATTTGGGATATTTGCGGTGCTATAGTTTTCCAGCCTGCTTTGGTAAATGGTGTTTGGAAAATTTAAAGTGTCAAACTTTTTATTTTTCAGCATGTCAATTGTCAAGTGCAGGCGTAAAAATCATTTAATAGAATACTTTAAGTGCGTAATCACAGAAAACTGGAAAGGTAATGCAAAACAATCTCTTTAGCTACTCGCAGCCCTTCGCATAAAATAACTATTGAGACTTCAAACGAAAATATCCATTGAACAAAGTAAAAAGAGATAACAGTTCCGCGCGAATAAACGGATTGAGTGAACTGACTGAATGATTATGCGACAGAGATATCTCGAAAGCACATCCCAGACTGAACAGTCTTTACTTGAAAAAATACCTCTGGGTTTTGTTTATAAGTATCTGAAACTGAGTAAGTCTATTAACACACAGAACTTTTCAATATGCGTCAAGATCACACGTGTAGGGTTCTGCGTGGTTAAAGTTTGCATATATGTACGTGAACTTGTGTTTACATGTTATTGGCCATGGTTTTAAAAACCGAACTCACGAGGTTTTTGGTAATGCTCAATTTATCTGTTTCTTGGTTTGAGCTTTGCACATTAATATTTCCGTGTCAAAAATACCAATATGGTGACGATGATTTTCTAGCCAATAGCTGTTTCAGCTCTTGGTGCGCTTTCAAGATGCCAAAAGTAATTCCAATTCAAACCGTTGCATTGAAATAATTCGTAAAATTAAAAGCTTCTGTTTTTAGGGCTTCGTACCAAAAGGGTAAAACGGGACCCTATTACTAAGACTCCGCTGTCCGTCCGTCTGTCTTTCCGTCTGTCACCAGGCTGTATCTCATGAACCGTGATAGTTAGACAGTTAAATCGACGGTGTAAAGGAATAACCCTTTAAGCGACATTTTGGTCAAAATCGAGTTATATATATCGTTGGAATCAGCGTTTTTTTCTGCGTCGTTTGAGCCGGGTTTCACATCGATCCGATGACTTATATGTCGCTTAAGGGTTTACAGAAATAAGGCCCAAATTTAAAAATCGGTACCTGATGCGACACATAATTTGAGTAAAATCTTACCTGAGTCACTTAACCTTATATACAGGCATAATCATAGTCGCATAAGTGATTTTTAAAAATAGGTCATTTTCCATGTGATGTCACTTACATGTTTATTCCAAGTACATTTTACATAGGTTACGGCGCTTAAGTGGTTCTTCAAAAGTGTTAAAATTAACTGTTGTCGCTTAAGTGAATGTTACAAAAATGTACCTAATATTTCATTACTTTAAGCGACATGCTTGGCCAAGTTCAAGTATTTTTTTAAAACAGCAATACGTTGGTTAAATGAAAATTGCAAGAGGTGTGATGGCGTTTGAAGTATCGCCCAAATTTATAGTATGGCGTTTAAGTGTATAATTTTTTGTATGAATTACGCGCGAAAGGGACTCTTATAAACGCCGACAAACACTAGGAGGGGGTGGTTGTCTTCAAGGCATTATTTTTGACTGAAAAACATTGTTGTTTTTACTATACCTAAATGTTTAAAATGAAAACTAGTTTATTGATGTTATGAGAGCTATGTTGATTGTTAAACTTATTACGGGCAGATTTTCTGATACTACGTTATTTAATAAGTTGAACTCTATTGTGATAATGAGTGAACTTGTCTATCTTGATGTTATGGCTTAAGCCAACCAATAAAACAACAATTTGATTTTTCCTATTGTGTTTCCTTTGTAAGTGTACGTATTTTCTTCTATTATACTTAAATGAAAATTCCAATACTTTCGAATAAAATAAACAACAATAAATTCATCACATCCCTTGCTTATTTAAAATGACGGACAATTAATTTTTATTTATGCAAATACACTGCTGTCGCTTAAATTAATTCCCGAGATCAAATTAGATATATTGGTGTAGTTTCATTGGATTTTTTAGGGCCCTGGTTATAGCACGAAGGTGTCGCTTCAATGGTTCTTCCGGGATCGTTTCGGGGGCCTATTCACTTAAGCGACACTTATTTCAGAATCCTGTAAGATTTCAAGTTTGATAATATTTTTAAAATATAGCTATTAAAATTTGAGAAAACTTGTGTATAGAACTCAACTTTCTAAAATCAATAGTAAAAGAGATAAATTTTTTTTTGTCAAAAAATACACTTTAATACGCTCTCCTGTAAAATTCAAAAAATGTCGCTTCAAGGGTTATTCCTTTATACCGTCGAAATTTTCACATATGATGTATAATAACAAAAAATACTAAAAAGCGGAATAAAATAGATATTTAAGGGGGCACCCATGCAACAAATGCATTTTTTGCCGTGTTTATAGATAATAGTACGGAGTACGGGTACGGAGTCCCACACGCACTTGGCCGGGTTTATTAATACTATGACGGTGGAAAAAAGCATAGGGCTGACTCCAGCGGGGTAATCACGTAACTTTTGTACTACCGTTAGATAGATTTTAATGTCAAATTTCAACTGTCAGCTCATACATTTACACTTCAAAATTGACAGTAAAATCTATCTACCGTTAGTACATAAAGTTACGTGATTCGCCTGCAGAAAGCTCACATGTACGTTGCTAACACTTTATTGATTTGTGAATTGGTTACATTTACAGCTTGACCGGCATAAAGGTACATAATAACAACTAAGTACTTAGTGTAGTTTCTTTCGTCGCAGCGCATGTTTGCACGCACCAAACTCAAATATCAAAGTAAAATTAGAAACGACTTTAAACTGAGATAAATGAGAGATGTTTATGATAATGGTCTTATGAAATAATTATTTAAGGCGACGGCATTTCTGAATATCCCAGCTAAAACAATATACGTTTATTTATTTACATTAATTTAATTTATGCAGAGTTCCATTATCTCAAACTTGAATCTGAATAAAATGCAAAACAAGAGGAAACAAAGAAACTAAAAACAGTTTTACTGAACAGAGACATAGGGTTCCGTTTTCATAATAATTTAGTACTCTACTAGATTATTATGAAAATGAAAATTGTATAATAATTGTGTTTGTGCACTCCTATTAAATTGAGACAAAGACAAATTTCACAATTCAAGCTTTTCCACCGGAATCCTTTCATTTTAGCGTTCCGTACCCAAAGGGTACAAACGGAACCTTTACACCTTATATAAAAGCGTCTATCCGGGGAACGAAACAACAGTTAAAAGTAACAAATGCATTGAAAATATTCGGAACGTGTATGACCAAATGATGGTTTTTCACACCACTGCCCACGTATCCCGAAAAATCCAATTGACAACAAGTTCAGTGAGCCTGTTTAAATTCCATTGCTGGGCACGATAACAAAAGCAATAAAATTGGCTCGAGACGTCAAACGATATGGTAATGCGAGGACTACCTCCTTTACATTCGGCGGGCGACGCCGATATTTCACGGCGCGATCTGCTCAAATTCAGATAAAGTGGTTACCTGGTGTGGAATAGGCTTTGTTTGAATGTTCGTACTTGTCCATTGGTGTACTTTTAATCTTATAATATTTAAAATCACGTTTTGAAATTCTCACAAAAGTAGATATATTGTTTTTTATCACAACGTAGTATAAAACAAAGTCGCTTTCTCTGTCCCTATATCCCTATATCCCTATGTATGTTTAAATCTTTAAAACTACGCAACGGATTCTGATGCAGTTTTTTTTAATAGATAGAGTGATTGAAGAAGAAGGTTTATATGTATAATAACATTCATTAAATAGTGCACTCGTGCGAAGCCGGGGCGGGTCGCTAGTAAATGAATAAAATAAATATTTGTGGACAATCTTACAGAAATCGACCTAGTCCCAAACTAAGCAAAGCAAAGCTAAGATTGTGATACTTCAGTAATAAACCATGCATGGTTTATAAGGTAATCCCGTCATTTCGTTTTTGCCCGTTGTAACTTGAAACTAGGTATATCTTAATAACTTATATTAGCTCTCATCTAATAGAAACATAATATTCTCATTGCTATCGTTTTGAACAGAAAATGGAGTAATTGCCAAGATATAGGACTATTAATAGGAAATCTCAACCTCGCCCCGCTTCATTACAATACAGAAGCCATTCTCATCCAAACTTATCACTCAAAGCACCTGAATGTCGGCAGATTGCGGCTTACAGCAAGCGTTCCCGGTTATTCTCCGCTCTACTGCCTTTTCATTCATTTTGCTCCCAAATCGAACCAAAATAGACTTTAAACGTTTAATAATAGAGCAGTGCATAATAACATACGTAATTTTGCAAAAAGAACCGCCACGTAGTGCGTCTCAGTGATAATTTTCTGTCGAGTCAAGCCATTTTCGACTTAACATATAAACGAAGAAAGGTAGTGTGATAGTAGTTTTTATATTGGTATTTCCAAATGCAACGTAGACTGGCACAAAATTGTGTTATTGAATATAACGAACTTTAGATCTTAATATAGAAAAGAAATGGATAAGTGGAGAATAGACATCGATTATGTTCAAATTTCTTGCTTACCTAGTGTTAAATAACTGCGATCACATTTTATTTGTAAAGCTATAATACAGATTGTATAAAACAGGTATGAACTTAAAATATAGTAACTAGAAAATCCAGGTCGTCGAAAAAACAATAGGTATGTCTTACGAAAGTGTACGTTGTCTACAGATATAGTTAAGGTACTAACAATTTCGCTGTGTAGTTCGCTGTTTGTAGCTTGTTCTAGTTTAATGGCTAACGACTACGGGTTTAATAAAGTCCTTTAAAAGGATGAAACTAATAAAATAGACGTGACAGCGACAAAACAGACTAGTTTTAATGAAAACCGGCCGGGGACGGCATTAGAAGGAGATCACGCTCAAAGAGAATATTGAGATAGACTTATTTACGCTAGGGAGAGACTACATACTGCTCGTGCGGAAGATGGAAAACATTTTTCTTTGTTAAAAGCTCACAAGTATGATCACTCCACAGCAACATAACTATGACCTTAAATAAAATTGTGAAATGGATAGCTTTGTAAAAAAATTTAAAATTCTTTTATGCAGGTCCAGAGCAATAAAATTGTGTATACTTTCGACACATACTGACTGCCGCTTAGCCTAATTGGCAATGATCCTCCCTACGAAGTTGGTGGTCGCGGGTATCTAGGTACAAGTCTTTGTGTAAGTAATAGGTAAGTATATACCAATAGTTTAGTCACTCATTATAATAAGTGTATTGATCTTTTTAACTGTCTACATAATAATTTATAAATTTATCTATCCAAATATCATAAACCCTTCCTGATGCGTTCATGAACCACACATTATAACCGTCATAAAAATAGACTGTTTTGTTAGAACAAATTTCTTATCTGTAAAAATGTTATTATTGCTAGCAAAAGAAATTTGATTTGACCTCTACTCTAATATCAGTCAAGACGACGTTTAGTCCGAATTTGTTTTCTGTTTTATTTTACTAACCATTAACAGTAATAATAATATATGAGGGCTACTAACAACAGTAGTGGCCCTGAACAACGCCACGATGCCGGTCATAATATGCGGCTTGTGAATGCATTATGGAGGCTTATGCTATGTGGATAGATGAAGTAGTGTATGTAACTGTACATAATTAGGGATTAAAACACTCCTGATATGTTATTATGAAACTCGCCTTCGGCTCGTTTTTTAATAATAATAATAATAATAATGTTTATTGCAAACCATGGTATTTACAGCGCTGTTAAAATATAATAGATGGAATCACATGGACCCTGGTAGGGTATAGCAATGTTACTTTAAAATATAATAGATGGAATCACATGGACCCTGGTAGGGTATAGCAATGTTACCGGGTTGTAGTGTGTTGTGGGCGAAGGGCTAGTAAACCTATCACTGCAATGTCGCATTTTCTCCATCTTTAAACCTACAATTGCTAAATATGGCAATGGATTAAATTTCATGTGCTCTGCCTGCCCCTTTTGGGAATACAGGTGTGAGTTTATGTGTACATAAACTACTGTAATATGTCTAGCTTAATTTGGTACAATATTTAGATCTATGTATGGTGTCTAAAATATTTATGTATTATTTATTTTCAACCTTGTATAGTTGGCCATCCTTTATTTAATTGAGTATCAAAAAACTCTAGGGAACTGGGGCATTTTTGCCCGAACCTCGCTCAGATTGAAGCATATAAGCAGAGGTTTTTGAATTTATTTTTCAGACAAATTCTTCTAAAGCATTTTGTATCCAGTTTCTATAGTAGTTTTATAAGCGGTGAAAGCTAAGTGATGAACAGTGATCCTTGTGCGTGAACGAGTATAATAAAGATCGTGTATCGAACTGCTACGAATATTAAAAACAGTAGGTATAAACCACGGTACCAAAACGAAATAAACTCTCTTGTGCGAGTTGGTTTATTCCGAAGTCAACCCTAATGCACGCATACATATAAAGATCTTATTCTAATTTGACTCTCAAAGTTAACTATATATTAGGGCCTTTCTCGGGTTTGGCATTCTAAGCCTAATTGCTACGACTGTTTTATCCCCTGCTTATTTTTGTATAATATGCCCGAAAAGAAAATCAATACTGGTCTAAGGTAAAAGCAGAAGCGGTCTTCAAGTTATTAAGATCTAAATTATTCAACGCGATGGCAATTAGTAAAATCCTGGCAATTAGCGTTGTGGTACTTATAAAGTCCTGGCATTATCGTTTTGGTACTTAGAAAAATCCTGGAAATTAGCGTTGTGGCACTTAAGGAAAAAGGCATTGTCTTTAAAAATAAACTTCTATGTAAACTCAGTCGATATGGTATTAGGGGAAATGCATTAATCTTATAAAATCCTATGTAAGTCAAAGACAACGATACACAGAAATAACAGCAATATTCCCTAAAACGAAAACGGAATGTGAATACAGATCACACAGACAGCATATTCACTTTGGTGTCCCCCAAGGAAGTGTCCTAGGTCCACTATTATTTCTTATATATATTAATGGCCTTCCTAAGGTCACCCGTCATCCTATGGTGCTCTTCGCCGATGACAGTACTTCAATTATTCAATGTGATAATGTTAATGAGTATGAACAAGACATAAATAATACATTAGACAATATTATTACATGGTTAAATAATAATGACCTACTAATAAACTTGACAAAAACTAACTAAATGCACTTTCACCAACGTACGCAAACTATTGACATGGATGTAAACTACCAAGGCATACAAATAGACAAAGTAGAAGTCACTAAATTCTTAGGGCTAATGATAGATAGCCAGTTTAACTGGAAATATCATATTGAATATTTGTGTAAAAAATTGTGTAAAACGGCCTACGCACTTTTTAGACTAGCAACGACTGTAAATCGAGAAGCTATACTAATGGCCTATCACGGTCTTGTAGCCTCGGTATTGAGGTACGGAATTATATTCTGGGGTAACTCAGTCCATAGAGAAATAGCCTTCAAAGCGCAGAGTCGTTGTGTAAGAGCAATGTGTGGACTAAAATTTAGAGATGACTGTGTTCCCTATTTTAAATCACTTAAAATATTAACACTACCATGCTTATACATACTTGAAGTTGCCATTTTTGTCAAAACGAACCCCAACTTATTCATCAGCGTCTCACAAGGCCGGAGGCTTCCGACACGGCAACAATACAAACACAAAATAAAAACGCTGGCATGTTGCAATACGGCGCTGATAAGAAAAAGTATTTTGGGTATGGCACCGAAAATATTTAATAAAATTCCTGACTCAATTATATCGCTTGACATACATAATTTTAAAACAGCTGACTTTATTCCTTGTTGACAAATGTTACTATACCATAAATGATTTTTTTAATGATACTACTAACACAGTTTTATATTAATATGTAGTAGTTATTTTTATTTAATTTGCTTATTATTAAATTAGTTATAGTTATATTAGTGAATGACATGTTTATTATAACCACACGAAATGAATTTGTGTACACCTGCATTGCGCGTAAAACATAGTGCTCAACCGTATCTGTCTATGTACCATCTTTTTCTACCTATGTTTAACAAAATAAATATTCTGATTCTGATTCTGATTCTGAAACTACTTAATTCAGAGACTGTTTATATGTATAAATCACAACCCATAGAGCCTTGGATCATGCTTTCGTTTTATTAAGCAGCAAGACTCTGTAACTTGACTTGTAAAACAATACAATATGAATTAGAAATGTTGAAAACCAAAGTCGTGGCAATTAGAGCCTTTCGTGCATTACTGCTATATTCAAATTGGTATTCAAACACTGCGAACGTCCACACGTCGTCGATAGCTTCGACACAACTGCTGGCTCGCGACTCGCGCTGTAGTGATGTGCCGAATATAGCTAAATAGGGATGTGCGCTCACGATTGTTAACGGTATAGGCAATTATACATTTAGGTTGGAGTAATATTTTATGAATTGCTTTCGAAAACAAAGTTTGATGTATCTCGTTATGTTTATTATATGTCGTGGCTAATGTATTTCTCTATTTAAAAAGTGGTCTAAAAATACGAAACTCCCTGCCGTCAAAAAGTATGGGACACATTTGTAAACTGAGGGAACGCTTGGACGCGCCACGGCAATTATAAGAAAAGAGGTTTTAAAAAAATATATCAGATAAACAACTAATCGCAGGGTTCTTTTTTAAGTGTAACATATAGAAATAGACGTAAACTATCTCACAAAAAATCAACGACTCATTATTGTTTCAATTACGTTCCAATTACTGCCCGGACACGAAAAATTTAAATCTCTGAGAATGGCCTATAAAATGTACCTACCCGCGAAATTTGTCGGTTTATCAGAACTCGTCACAAATAATGTATGCAGCTTTTCCGCAATACAAACGCCTTTGATTTGTCTCCTTCAGTGTTGGAGATAAGGAATACGTGGAGTAAGCAATGTTATTTCTTAATTTTGTAAATGAGCTGTTAAAAATATACTCTTGTTGTGACGAAGATCGATATGAATATAATCACCGAACTTTTTTAAGTGGAGTAAACTAAACTTGTAAACCAGGATATGTAAGGATGACTGAGATATATTGTGTGGTATTAGGTATTATACCACTGCAATCGCTTTAAACTACGCTCACTTTTACGCAGTACCTACATTCATTGACACTTCGGGTATACTCGTATTCCGAACTTTCTCGATGGAAAAGCATTATTCACTTCACAAAGCAAAACATAACACGCATCACTAATAGTATATTATGCAGCTGGTGTATAAGAAGGGTATAAAAAGGCGAGTGGTGTGGGTTGCGATGTGAGCCTTGGCGAACATCGCAAATTAATACACCACGAGCATTTTTATACTAGTTATACACCGTTGCATACAATACTTTTTCTACGACTCATTTCAAATAAAAAGTAAGTATTTTTCAGACTTTTCATGCGCCATATTTTTCTTTAGTAATTGTGCAACTTACTTAAGCAATTTCTTCAGTAATGTTATATAACTTCTTCGTGGATTTTTAGAACAATCAACGTACCTGCACATTTTCTTCATGAACACAAAAAAACGTTTTATTTAAGTAATATAATCATTTGTCAGCTTGAATGTTTTAGTTTTCAACTGGGAATTTAGTGGGAAATCAAAAATATGACACTTTGTTTATGGTTTTTTTTTATTTTTTGTTGCTAGACTTGGCATCCGACCTAAACTGAATTCAAAACCGGATCGAATCTTAACTGTTTCGCTTTCATAAATATATCCGAAAATAGATAAAACTTGTTAAACAACACTAAAAAAATGATTAATGAATGTATTTATATTGGTAAATAATAAATTATGCATTAATTAATACATAAAAATTATAGCAATGTTGCGTTAAGTTGGCAGCACTGATTTTGATCATAAAAGTTTCACTTGAACGCACCAAAGAATGACTACTAAACATAGTATTTGTAGTAGTCTGTGGCACCCAACTCTGCTTTAATTTTTCATCAGAGTAGGGTAAGGAGTGTGTTTTTGGGCAATAGACTAGATAGACTTGTTTCAGAATAAATAAAGTATGTATTTATATTAGAGTTCATGATTGTGTAAGTCGCGAAAAAAAGTACAGGAGTAGAAAAGTATTTTTACAATTCTTAGATTTGAAAGTATCATTGATGAATGCGTTCGTTTGTTGAATAATGTTATAAATTAAGTTTTAAGTTCTTTCATAATAAGTAATTAAATTTTCCTGTTGCATCCAAGTGTGTCGCGTATGTGTTGTCCATCGCGCTACTCAAAAAAATTATGACGGTAAAATCTTGTTTTTTTCGTCGAGTTGAAACACATTAGGATGATGATGATTTTATATATAAGTATATATATAGATTCAAAATTATATAGCTCTGTTTGCAGAAATACACAGTGCATTTATTTAATTGGTAAACAGGACTTAATCGCGTACAATTGAAATCTCATGCAACTTTGACCTAATACATGGGCACTTTCAATCTTATGTCATGATGGAAGAGGTGATCGATAGGCGTCATCTGTTGGCCATTAAGGTGTCGAGCACTGGGACGTTTACCTTATTATTAAAAAAATCTATTCGGGTAACGTATTTATATTATGTAATAAATGTCTCTGCCACCAAAATCAAAATAACAAAAACATCGATTGGGCTATATCCGGTTCTGACAAATAAAGAGGATGGAATACCGACCCTGCTGAAGATGCGATTTCATCCATTGTTGACAAAATATTCAAGTACGCAAATAATGGACAAATTCAGTCGGCTGCCGTCCAGTCCACTGGTTCCCTGTCGCGTCTCATTACTTGAATTATGGATGAGTCGCGACGCCGTAACGACATGCAGATTAAGCCGCAATGTGCCGGAGCCTCGCGTGCCCGGATGAGGTATTGAAAATTTTGAATATTTTTAACGGGCGGAGACGTTATTTCGTTTTGGATTTTATAAATAAATATTTTGTTTTTGAAATGTATAAAGTTAAATTATTAATATTAAACATTAAAAACATAGAGGATTGTTCTTCTGATATGTAATAAATCTTCCTCACACATGTAGGTAAGTGTTTTCCATATCTTATACCTATTTTCGGGCGGTCCGTTATATAACAACATTTTAAAACATATCCACTTAGGGTAGATGTGCCCGTGTAACTAATTAAAAATAAATAGATACTTAATGAAGGATCAGTTGAGTGCCTTAACCCTAGGTGCTGTGAAATTAGGTTATTTTTTTATTCTTTAATTAAAATAAAGATGTTCACTAGAGTTACTGATCAGTGTTTGTGTTATGTATGTATATTCTTCAAATGTATTTTGGTTACCAAACATTAAACTAGATTTTATTTGAAATCTTGCAATGAACAAAGTAAGTTATTATTATACAACGACGATGGCCTGCCTGATGGTAAGCAGAAGCCGTAGAGTACGGACGCTTGCGACTCTATAGAAGAATCTTATTGAATTATTGAATTGAGGAATCGAACTGTGTTAATAGCTAGAAACATAATACATGCATGTCCCAATCTCTACACTGCGCATCCTCGAGAGCTCCGGCCACATCACTCACCACATACCTAAAGAGCAAGTCGTGATGTTATTATGTCTGTAATCTTCTGTGCCTTTACCATGAGTTCACATGAGGTACTCGCTAGCGACTGCGTAAAAAAATGTATGGGTAAATGTACAGCGCCTTTGGCGGTTACGGTCATGGAAACTCATGGTAAGAGCACTGTAGTTCGATCATGTTTGATAAATGATTAACTAACCCTGACACAAAATACCACATCCAAAAATTATTGTAAATATTATCCCACGTTTTCGCAAGGTCTTGGCATTAATTTATTCCACCTGCGATCCGCGTCCCGAGTTTTGACTCGCGCCAGATTACGGAGCGGCTGATTTGTTGTCTGAAAGCATATAATACAACGCGTGATACTGCTATAACTCTTCGCAGTAATTTATGTGAAAAATACATTTCGCACTTCCAATTAGGTACTTACAGTCGGTGAGTATTTAGAAAAGGGTTCGAGTCTGTATTTTCTCTCTCGCTTGTTCTTCCACGTTGTTAAGCCATAAGAGAAGATTTCTGTTAAAACCGAATACTATTCTAAGTTTGTGACTTTTAGTTTGCAACCCCAGGCCGGGTATTTTTTTATAATGGTATTTTAATATTGCAGTAAATTATGATATTCAGTATTCAATCAAAATGGGGTTTTGCTCCAAATTAAGTATACCGCGCATTAAAATCTGCTTTTGAAATAAATGTATATACTTAATTCTATCTATCCAGACACATATGCCAGCCCTGGAGAGCGAGTCAAAGGGAATCCTCAATGAGGCATCCAGCGTCTAACGAGATTCAGTATTCTGATTGTAGAATATGCAATTTCTGAGTGTAGGTCGAACAGATCGCTAAAAGCAGTAGATGTGGTATTTATGCTTACTACAATGTAAATGGAATATTATTTTATATTCACAAGTTGTTCTCTGCTCTGACTGCTGTAATGTTCGCTTATTTAGAAATTAATTTAAAAACGCTTCCAGCCTTATATGTCTGTCATCGCTTATATCTCTTAACCTAAGGATTCACATCAGCCGATCAAAGTTATAATATGGAGGCTTTACAAAAAGTCCTCTCCTTACGATTTTCGTTGACTTGGTTTTTATGTACCTAAAACTGGTATGCATGTGTTCCTCTTTGTCTCTTAAATACGAATTTACTGGTTTTAAGAAACGGAGGTTGGGACAACCATCGCTGTGACGTCATAAAGACGGCGGCCGATTTTTGTACAAATCTCCGTTTCTATTACCAATCGGTACATGTGAGGTGTCGTTTGAAAGCATATTAAACGTAAATACAATTGCTTCTTTAACACGTTTAACACTTAAGTTCCGAACACTTTCCAGCTATCCCCACTTTGTTACGACATACCGACTGGAGCCGTTATCTTCCAGTGAAAAAAATAAACAACAGCATTCTTTTGTTGGAGGCCTATGTTCAGCAGTGGACGTCTTTCGGCTGAAATGATGATGATGATGATGATGATTCTTTTGTAATGAGCCCTGGGATCCCAGGGACCGGTAGACGGTGGGATAAACCAGTATAAATCTGACCTGATTAGGTACCATTGTTACCAAGATCGAGTCTTAGTAACGACTAGTGAAATACGAAATGAGAAGTAGTGCATCACATTCCAGGAATAGATTAAAATAATATAGAGAGCGTACTGTTAGTTGGAAATTACTTATGAATTGTTACAAGGTGGAAATGTTTGACGGCGCCATTTGCATAAGTTCGCCTAATTCGGAGACGTTGATTACTCCCAGCGCGTGTCTCCTTGCGGTTTGATAAAATATTGTTTCATTAACATTATCATGTGAAATATGTACTCATTCGACTTCGGGTTCTCGAATACTATCAAGCATTGTTCAGCTTTTTCTTGTTTAAAGGGTTCTGTACCCAAATAGTAAAAAAGGAACCCTTATGGTTTCACTTTATCTGTCTGTCACATCGCTAACTATCTCAAGAACTACTTATGATATTGATTTGAAATTTGGAACAGTTATGATAGTAGAAGAGCCGACGACACTGAACCTAGTTCGATAAGACTTCCAGATGATATATATTATAAGATACGTCATTCCTGGGGCAATCTTTTATCAAGGTTTTAACTTCAATTTCGTCCCTGCTCATCCCATTTTACGGTAAAGTTTCAGAATACGTGAGATAATTACGTGAACGTGGCACGCGTATTCAATCAGTATAAATCGAAACGAACCGCGGGATTGCTGACAAAACTGAATTGAAACTCTGAATCCAGCTGCGCGGAGGGCGACCTTCAATCGCTGCAGCAAACACCTTCTCCACTATTATGAAAAGGCAGCAGATGAGCCTTGGTTTTTTAGGAGACCGATCATACTAGATACCTAAGTATTGGCGTCACTTATCATGCTGCTGCCGCTGATAAGGCCAGTCCGGGGGGCTTGCAGCACTGCATTATCGTATAGTCCGACCTCTCCCCTGTATCGACGAACAAACGAAACTTGGGAGACTTATCATACTAGAAACCGGAATTTAAATTTTTTTTGAATTTTTTTTTTACTATGGCCATTAGGTTTTTTGCATTGCAGCATAGCCGTTTCGTGTTCCCCCAGGAATGACGTATCTTATAATATACATATCATCTGGGAGTCTTATCGAACTGTGTTCATTGTAGTGAGCTCCTTCAATCGCTGCAGCAACCACCTTCTCCACTATTAGGAAAAGGCAGCAGTGGTTTTTCTTACACATAAATTGATGATCTTTCAGATGAGCCTTGGTTTTTTTAGGAGACCGATTGTACTACCTCAGTATTGGCGTCACTTATCATGCTGCTGTCACTGATAAGGCCAGTCGGGGGCTTGCAGCACTGAATTATCGTATAGTCCTACCCCTCCTCTGTATCGAGGAACAAACGAAACTTGGAAGACGTATCATACTGGAAACCGGAAATATATATTTTTTGAATTTTTTTTTTACTATGGCCACCAGGTTTTTTGCATTGCAGCATAGCCGTTTCGTGTTCCCCCAGGAATGACGTATCTCATAATATACATATCATCTGGGTGTCTTATCGAACTAGGTTCAGTGTCGTCGGCTCTTAAACTATGTGTTATGTATAATTTCTTTTTTCTGTGTAAAATGATAGATAATAAGGTGGTTCCAAATTTGAAAGTCTAGTGAATATGTCAAGTGGGGTATCATATAAAACGGTTTGAGTTGCACATACTGAAACAATTTTTTTTTTACCTTTAGTCATTTTCGATTTCTGAGGGAAAATGTAAAAAAATACCGTTCCCTACTTATCTCCGAGGTTTACCAAGGATAATAATATGAAATTATTACATAACATTGATATGAAAGTACCTATATTTTACGGGAAACATATAACTATAGCTCTATCAACTGTTTCTTTTTTTATCATAAAAAACATTTCTATACTAAGTTTGTAATTTTATCACCCTTGCGGGCATTTTTGATTTATAAATTCCTACGCGATTATGCTGAAAGTGCCTTCTTTCAAATAAAGAAACAAAAATTGAAATAATATTGAAGTAAGTTATTCAATCACTCAAATTTGTAACAAAATTCGCAGATAGATGGCGCTGTACCCATGGTGTTCAATTTCTACACCATGTTGTTGAGATTTTCTTGAATTAATAGGGTTGGAACCGGTACACATCTGTGTACGGAACCGTTGGTGCGCGAGTCGGACTCACACTTGACCGCATTTTTTTCTTAGCTGGAAATGCATAATTTACTTTTTATCTATATTGCAACCCGGTTGCCGAGAACTAGTGACATAATTTGTAAATTGCATTATTAAATCTTACTGAACTTCTATGTTGTCGATACTACCTGTTCAGTCCACCTTTCATTTATCACTCATTTCACTAATCAATCATTGACGGAAATTATCTTATTCTTCCTACGCACAGAGACTTCATTAAAAATGCTCTTGATGCATGATAATTTTGTTACTTATATATTTTTCTCATTAAGTGAAACGTAAATTTCTTTTGAGAATAAAGTTCTATAAACTGAAAAATCATTGCACATATAATCGGAACACAAAAATTCAGCCGCCTTTACCTTCGCGGGAACTGGATTCGGTTTGATAATACCATATTTAAAAACGCTCTTTTATTCGGCAGTTTGAATAGGGTTAAAAAATACTTACTGTGACGTCTCTGTAATCAACATTCTGTATTCGAGTCATATAGGAACCCGAATGCTTCACAAGATAAGTTGTTACGGCGTGCCTTTCATATCAAAATACCTAAACGCGAAACTAAATCCCACATGTTATCGCACGAAGGCTACATAAGACATATCCATTGCAAAGGGGTGTAATTAAGGTCCATTCTCCATACGATGGAGCATTAAATTTAATCGCGGTGTGCTGTCGCGGATCTCGCGTGTAAACGACGTGATTAACCAGACCAGCCTCCGGGCTCAGAGTAAAATTTCACTGAATCCTAGCTATTCAATAGTATTTTGTATTTGTAAACCGGATATCTACAATTATAATGTTAACTGATGGTAACAAAATAAAATTTTCTGAAACGACAGTCGATCCGATGGTACTTACATAAGTCAAATGCTGGTTATTTGACTTTTCTCTGTTTTTTTTATCATGCCCAACCTAAAAGTGGCAACACGACTCATGCCACTATATTACATCGCAGCCGGATTGCATAATCCGCCGTATTACATTACGGCTAGCCATTTTACAAAACAGAGCCGTTTTGTATTACGACGGGTCAACGATTAGCCGGATTGATTACGGTTGAATGAAAATTTGCCGGAATGTGTTCGGCGCTTTATGTTCATCCTAGCCGTAATGTAAAACAGCGGTTCAGACGGATTGTATAATTCGCCGTAATATATTACGGCTGGCCGTTTCACAAAACGGCGTCATATTATGTTACGGCAATTAGCCGAATTGAATACGACTTAAATCTAAGTCCGCCGGAATCAATTCACCTAGCCGTAATGTAAAGCTTCATTAGTCGCCTCTTTGACAGTTTTTAGCTCCCTTTTTCCTATTCAAATGAAATGAAATCATTTATTCTTCAATTTAGGCTTATTACATGCACTTATAAAAGTCAAATAACCGCCGGTTCATAAAATAAACCTCTGCTTCGAGAAGAACCGGCGTAAGAACTCGGCGAGGTGTAATTTTTTCAAAACAATATACAATGTATATAAAAATAACAGTATCATAATACTACAGAATTCAAATGCTATAATATAAACATATATATATATTTTTTTATATTAAGGACAAAATATTTTTGTGTTAGATTACTTGTGCGGGACTCTATTCTATTCTACCTTAAGGAGGTATCCGTTAGGTACGACGACAAGCGAAGCGATAGTAGAACTGTGACCCTTATGGCGCTCGAGCCGAGCTAGCTAAGCGAATGTGATGGGGTAGCAACCGGCAAAGCGCCAGAACCGAACATTTTTTACAATTGGTTTGGTCAGAAATGATAGAGAATTAGTAAAAATTATCGGTTGTGACGCTTCGCCGACTGCTACCGCGACATGCTCGTTTCACTTAGCTTTAGATCGCAGTTCTATCAAACAGTTCTCCTCGCTTCGCTCTGTGTCGTACCTAATGGGATCTCCTTAATTGTGTCTAGGAAGAAATTGCGCTACAAAACCTACCGTTATACAAAACGGCCCTGTTTTATTATCCGTCTGTGAGAAGTACAATACGGCTAAAAGAGAGCCGCCATATTGTGGAACGTATCGCAATGACAACTCGGCTAATCGTTTACCCGCCGTAATACAAAACGGCTAGCCATAATGTATGTAATACGGCTGATTATAAAATCTACCAGCGACATATAGACAGCAATTATCAAAGACAACCTAATCAATAACGGTATTGAAAACCCGACCAAGTAAAAGTTTTGGTACTAAGAAGGGCCTTGTACCATAGGTAATATATAAATACCAAGACCCATAGCGAAGCTTTAATATTATGGTTACAGTCACGGTTCTCGATTTTCTATTTCAAATACAGTGCTATAGAAATGGAAGGACGAAATATCGCATCATTATTACTTCATCGTGCTACCGTATAAATTGCGATGTGAGGCAATAATAATAACAAAGGACTTTTCAGATTTCAATCTCATTCATTATCGATACATATAGCATTTTCATCTCAGACATTACAAAAGATGCCGCTTTTATTTGGCTGCATGATGAAACGCCAACTTACTGAAAAATAAACACTGGTTGGATGTACAATTTCACAATTCAAAACCAATGTTTTCCACAATGACGTTACGAACTAGCACGGCATAATTTTAGCACGACAATACGTTTCCACGCGTAATACTAGTATGACGTGGTCTAAAAAGTTTCCCGGCACCATTGTGGTGACGCACAAAAGACACAGTTTTGAGTGAGTTTTTGACAGCTTTTGTGGATATTGTTATTTAAAATATAAACAAACTACACTGTTTTTCGGCCACATACCAGCATGAAAAATATCGCAGATAATTAGATTCTTGCTGGCGCTATTCATACGTAAAATTATGCCATCTGGGCTTGAATTAGTAAGGAAAACCTCGATATTAAATAAACAGGTTACATTATAAACCCGAAATATTTTGCTCCCTAGAACCTAAATAGGTACTCGTGTATATCCCCCCAAATTGTCTATGCTTGTCTTGTTGAGATGTACCTAATATTACTTACTCATTCGTGCCACCATAAGAACGCCCCTTTGCACCCGAGAGAAAAAAATCTTTGACAGGGTTCTGTCAACGCCAATTTAACGTGACGTAAATGTTTTATGGGTGTTTAAATTTTCAAAATCTCCACCTTGATTTGGTCTTCCAAAATCACATCCTCACAATTGTGAGTTGCAGGAATAATTTTAGAAACGCACAATTGTGACAGTTTCCATGTAAAACCCATAACGTATGTTAAATAACACATTTCATTAAATAAAACAACAAGTAAGCAATAAAAAGGTATGATTGTCATTTTTTACAGTTTAATCTCTAGATTACAGCCATTTCTTAGGGGGCCTTCTAAAAAAAATAACTTAATGTAATATATGTAAACTTGCTTCTTAACTTCTAACAATAGTTAACTCGTTAGGTTCAGTAGGTACAACTTGATGCCATCAATGCCTGTTTCTTTTCTTTTCATTTTAATATTACACTACATAGGTACGCAAACAAACTGTTCCGATTCGCCCCGAGCCATCAGCGTATCATTTTTAAATTTGATTGTATCGTGATCAGGAATTCAGTTGTACATTATTGTTCCAATACTATGCAGATTCAACTTTTGCATCTCTTCAAAGGAACGGTCGTAAAGTACCTGTCATGGTACATGCAACTACCAGGAGGTATTGATTTGGCCAACCGTAATATGACCGATGGACCTAGACCGAGGTTGGAAGGTATCCCCAAATATGAATTTTGCGCCGTGGCAGATTTCGAAATCCAACATGAGATCTTCGCTTGTGGTTAACACAAAGTTATTCAAACCTACTGGTCGTGGTTTATTTTTGACAACCTGATGTAATGCACAAACGGCCTGTGAAGTTTGTGTGTGTGTACGTGTGCGTGTGCGTTTGCGTGTGCGTGTGCGTGTGCGAGTGCGAGTGCGTGTGCGTGTGCGTGTGCGTGTGCGTATGTGTGTGTGTGTGTGTGTGTGTGTGTGTGTGTGTGTGTGTGTGTGTGTGTGTGCGTGCTTGCGTGCGTGCGTGCGTGCGTGCGTGTGTGTGTGTGTGTGCGTGCTTGCGTGCGTGCGTTTGTGTGTGTGTGCACGCGTGCGTGTGTGTGTGGGGTTATATGCTCATCTATGGAATACTAATACTAATTTACTACACGCCTCTTGAACTCTATTTATCATAGGTTGAACTTTCCATAGAGGATTGTTTTTCTCATTTTGTATAGGAAAATCGGAATCAACCAGATGAAGTGCGTTTCTAACAGTTATAAATCTGTCTTGTCATAAGATCGCTAATCAATGCTAATTTAGTTCCGACCCTCCTGTATTACATTAGTAATGTCGGATAAGGTATGCAACCCATTACTAAGGGTCGGTTGCACCAACATACGATCACAGGCCGGTCATCGTCAAATATGGCGCCGGCAGCTGTCATCCCATAGTGTACCATAGAAACTTGTCAAACTTTTCATACAATCAGATTTTAACGAACACCGCTTACGATTACAGATGCCCCTAAATGAATCGAAAAGAGTTTGCAGATTTCAGAGGCCGTCCTACGTTGGTTTCTTGGTATAGATGCTGACCAACCTCGATCTCATCCACGCAGTCTTAAAAGCTCCAGGTGTTGCTAGTGATAAAAGTGGTGGAATCCGTAAAGCTGGTGGAGAAAGTGATCGTTGCGAACCTAGAGGAGATGGTGATCGGGGCTGTGTTATAATACAAATACATTTATGGCACACCTCAAAAAATATATTTCATCAATATTTGTATCGGAATGTTCCCTGTCTGAGGTTAATTCAACGTCCACTTAATCTTGGAACAAGTTAGTGATCGGTTAGAAGTATGAAATAAAAAATAAATAAGAAATATTTATTCGAGACAAAAACAACAATTAACACAGCAAAATAAAAAATAAAAATAAACGAAATCTAAAAAGATGGGTTATACTGACACGACCTACGGCATCAGCATATCGATGGTATGCGGACGCAAGTGTGAGTGTGTCGTTGACGTGACGTCACGATGTCACGAATCCGGACTGTCAGACCTATGGACTGAAGAGAAATATTATATTACATACCTAAAATATTTTTCGTCCTGCTCGGGGATGTGCTCACAATTGATCGGCATGGATGTGCTCGCTAAAAGCATTGGACATTCGTGAAATATTTTTTTAAGCGAAAACCCAATAATTTCAACCCGGGTGGAAATTTCAGACATATATTGTTTAATTCTAGGTAATCGCAATGTAAAATAGGTATTCACCACCACAATAAAAAGCATAATCATCACACACACCACAATTAACGTATTATATAAATATAAAATGTCCTAATTTCGAAATCGTATAATTACGTCATTTAGCAATAACTAAGAAACAGCATATTTATTTTATTCGAGTAAAAATTCAAAACATAAAAGACGACGGTAGGTACCCACTTCAAGAACTCGACTCATCCGTGGGAATTCTCCATCTGCAAGTAAATTTCTTCGCAAATTTTTAAAATAAACCTGAAAATAATGTTAGTCTAGAATTTACTGCGGTTTGTAATGTGTTTGCTTTCTAAATAATTAATATATTTTAACACAGAAAGGACAGGACAGGAAAAGAAATTTCAGGGCAAATATCCCTCAGTTGGAATAAATATTGGGCGCTTAAAGATATATTCAAGCGAACTTTCCAATACACATCAAAAAGAAAGCGATGGACTGTAACGTTCTACCCACCCTTACATATGACTGTCAAACCTGAGCCCCTAATACGGAACACAAGGTGAAGGTTAGATCCTTCCAAAGAGCTGTAGAGAGAAGCATGATGGGCATCAAATTAAGAGACTGAATCAGAAGTAGCGACATTAGATCCCAAACAAAAATTATCGACGCCCTGGAAATGATTGCAAAACTTAAATGGAAATGGGCTGGTCATGTCGCCAGATTAAACGACAATAGATGGAGCCAAAAGGGCAAAAGAGATAGGGGACGACCCGTCCGCCGATGGAGAGACGATGTTGTGACAGTAGTCGGGAACCTCTGGGTCCGCCGGGCGCACAACAGAGAACACTGGCACAATAGGAAATATAGTTCTGCATAGTCTTTTACTTATGAGTTATACATAGTCTTTTAATTGTACTAAAAAAGTAGGTACTGGGAATTAAAGGTTTTTCCAGTTTATCAGTGCACCTCTTGAGAGGTCAAAATAAAATATCGCTAAGCAATATAGAAATAGAAATAAGTTAATTCATGACGTTTTAAAGCTATAGAACAAAAGTTACAAGTAGTTTTCATCTACGTAATTCAAATTAACATTGAAATGGCCTCCACTCAGCTTTATATCAAGGTACCTTGTGAGTTTCTTGACGCTGATGTACCCTTTCAAGAGAGCGCAGGAGAAATTAATTGATTTTGCTCCATGCATATTAAGTTATCAGAAACCCGTGTACGAGTATTTGTTTACGTCGATAGTTTTCTCGCTTGCCGCAAGATAATTAAGGACACAGTATAGTTATCAAAACTAACTTAGGGTAAGGGTCCGTCCATAATGTCGGTTTGATATGCTTTCGACATATTTATTATCTTACGAAAGAGTTAAAAAAAGTACCTAACTATATAGTTTCAAAGAGGAAATACGTCCTGTTTCAGATTTTTACTGACATAGTAAAACAAGAAAGATGAGGCCGCGCGGGTTTGACTATCATGATATTTGAGTCACATTTGATACGCTAGGGAGATTTAATTATTTTAACTGTCATTTTTTGCATGGAGAATGACATTTAGATTTATAACTACCCCCTCTGTTCGCCACTTATTCAACGATGAAGCAATATTGAAGTTTGTCGTGAACAATCAGTGTAATTTTGGATTTCACGACGCTCCCAAGGAAGTATCAATATCCAATTTTCAATTTCCCGTTTCCAAATTCATAAAGTTTGTAATATAGCTTCAGAAATAAATGATCACGATGGTAAAGGGAGGATTCGAGATAATTAAACATGAAATAAGAAAACAATAGTGAAAGCAATATTCCACTTTCTACCGTTAGCTTCGAGATAACATTTCAAATTTTCAAGTTGACCATCGATACAAAATGAAGTTTTAAGGTTCACGTGTTTTTTTTTATTTTTCCCGAAATCCTTATTTTCATCAAAACTATCTAATCTGAAAGTAGCAAATTCAAAAAGATCGTAAGTGATATTTCTAATTTAATTGAATATAAATAACGCACAGAAAAGAGGAAAAGCAATGCAAACGTATGAATGTGACAATGGCAGGATTGACGTTTGGAAGTAATTCAATTTTACTCAAGACTAGACAGTTTCGTGGACTAAAGTATTGTTCCTTTACAATCATAGGAATGACGTCACATTCCTGGTTTATACATTTTCGCGATTTTCTCCAAATCCAGTGAAGAAAAATCTAGTAACAATTTTATTACGTTCAGGTAACATATTTAACGAAATGGTTTTCGATTCAAGTATCGATTATACAACAATATGAATATTGAGTCTCTTAATATTTTTTAAAAATCTTTCATTTCTGCCCTGTGCCTGGTCGCAGGCCGGCAGCGCGCGCGGGCGCCCCCGCGCTGGCGGCTCTTTCCGGCGCCTGGTTTTGATATTCATCTTTAAACATCACAACAATCAATGTAGGTATACTATGTAGGTATCTTAATCGATCAAATTTTTAACTTTTTATTTATATCACGTAATTTTTTCTTTCTCTTTAATGCATAAATGGACTGATTATTAATCGAGTATTGTTTTTTAACTTACTTATTTGGATGAATGGTTTATCTCATAGGAGACATGAAAAAAAAGTCTAACAAAATTATTTCTAACTCGGGCATGGCTCTCGCTATGCTGGGATTCTATTCTGGTATCCTTCGCTTCGCTCGGAATTCAAAGAGCCCTCGAAGAAATATTGCATTTTGCTCTCTTGTAATACAATCTACTTTTTAACATCCAATCAATATCGTTATTTTCTTCCCTATTCTTTTTTCCCTGAGTTATTATTTGAAATGTAGTATTCTTCGTATTAATATAGCTATATACAATCTGTAACTCAACATAAAAGCTACTTCAAAACTATGGCTTCATTCCCATTTCTCGTTAATGTGTACGCAGGCAAGTATTTCACCAACTTAGATTAGTTACTGGGCGCTGTTCGCTACGCTGAGCAGTAATGATTTGCCAAGATCAAATTATCGTATTACAGTTAACTTTACAAGGTGAAAACCAATATTGCTAACCTAATATTCGTTACTAGTATTCGCTTTCATTTTGTTGATAATCAAGATTTTATGTAGGGCGTTGGCTGTGTTGGTAACGGGAGCAAAACTGGAGTCTCTAATAATTAGGTAAACCTTGTACCATCACAGATGATATTCTCTCTCTCCTTCACACACACGGTCGTTGGGGTCAATCTCCTGCACTTTGCACAGTTTTCGACATCATCTTCGGATATAATTATAACACTCTGTCATGTATTTTAATATACATCTTTCGATTTCTTTGGGCCCGTCCCTGAATCTTCGACCGGGAAATTAATATGCTAAATTTTCTACGTAGCAAAGTGGCTTCGTTTCTACATGAACATTTGGTTATATTCCTAGATTGTAACTAGTATATACTCTATGGATGCAGATTATATGGACTTTTAAAGCATTGTTCCAACTGAGTTTAAACAATGTTTTAAGTGTAGTCCATCCGTGGTTAATGGTAATGTGGTTTTCGTATCGTTACCACACGCCTCGCATTAACGTGGCATAATGAACGCGAGTAATGCGTAAAACGACTGGGGTGTAAAAGAAATGAGTTGACATACGACCCGGCTCTTTGATGTGATAATATCATACATATTAAGATTTTATTAAATGTTAAATGGAGTAAAACAAATCTTAAACTGAACATCCCTCCAGCGTGTTTCCGCTCACATAACATATAGGTTTTATCCGGCACAACACGGCACAACGGATATAGCCTCCTGACGACTAGGTATCAAAACTTGGCAGAATAAATGTTACTCTGTCAAATTGACACAGAGTCAAAACTTAATTGGGGCCTATGTACTATGTATAGGACGCCGGGCGTCAGGAGGATAGACAGGTGAAAAAAAAGGTTTTCTACACCTTTTGCTTCACTTTTTAGTCTAAATGCTGGTTAGACTCCTATAAATAACTCCCGTAACACATTTAACTTTAAACCGCGATCATTAATACCTGAGCTTGCTCGAGATTGCGTCCTGAATTGTTGACTCTGCTCATTTAGTATTCCTACTTCGTTAGCTACGAACAGATTACACGTCGGTTTCACAGGTTTGTGTAGGACACGCGATTACGAGGATTGTCGTTGGGTATCACACCCAGAATTTTCTTGGGCTGGTAATACGAGTAGCAGGTTATAGATGAGTGTGAAGATGAAGGTAATAAAAATCTGGTTAATTCAAATATATGTGATTCAGGAAATCGATTGTTTGCTACTTTTCTATAACTAAAGTTCTGCCAAACGCTTTTCCTTCATTTTTGCGTATTGGGAATTTGGGATATTAAGAATCATTAAACACGTAGATCTATGCATATAAACTGAGAAGTCCTGTTGACTGACTGACATACTGACTGACTCATCAACGCACACCCGAAACTACTAACGCTAGAGAATTTATTTTTGCACAGTCGGTGACATTTATAACGTAGGCTAGGAATAAGAAGGATTTTTCGAAATTCATCCACTGAAAAGGGTGTTCCAAGTTTATACGGGGAGCAAATCTTTTTTGAAGTGAGAGATTGAAAACTTCGTATATAGACTTTCTGTTTAAATACTACAAAACGAATTTCAGCGTTTTTCGAAATTGGTCACCTAAAGGGGTGAAAAGGCAAGACATCCATACATACCTACATACAAACATACGGATCAAACTGAAAACCTCCGGGAAAAAGCTAGTTATTTATATATGCAGAAATAACTGACTTTCAAATAATTTTTGTGTAAACCAAGTTGCAGGAATTAAGCGCGAAGCAAGCGAGTAGGTAAATAGCAAACACAGTCGGCCAAGAAAGTAATCTACCATACAAATAAGAGTAGTAAATTACTAGACCACTTCTCGGCCGACTGTACCGGAAACAAGTACTAGTAGCCACTGATATATCTCCCAAAGTTTTCCCAGGTAATTTTACTATACCAATGTTTTGAGCTTGCCCGATCTTATTATAGCTTGGTCCCTAGAGGGCTTATAGAGCTGCAGCTGGGATTTCGCTGTCGACTGATGCTTTTTGCTGAACATTAAATGAAAATGCATAGTGCGAGCTTAAATCTTTCGATGTTGCAAACTTGGAGTAACACTATCCTAAATGTTCAACATACAACATAATAAAAAACCAGAACTACATCGTGCTTTGCGATTTCAATGTCGATATCCACTGGATAAGTTGGTAGTTAATTCATGTAAAACTCATGAATTTCACGCACACCCTAATTACGAAATATCAAAACACATTTTTTATTCGCTACAATACGAAACATTTAAATTGTTATATTGATTAGTTACAAAGAACATTGATGGTTATTAAGGACTTAATTAACTGCGTTACAACTAGGCACTTGAGCAGCTAAAAGACTCGTTAGCAATTTATAACCTCATTGAAGCTAGTTATAAAGACGGCACAAAACTACATTTTCTCGGTACCGTTAAACAAAATCCATATTAATCCAGATAGACGGAAATACTCAGAAGGCGTTTCAATTTGCTTCAACCCATTACGCCACAAAGGCGAATCAGGCCAATTTGTTTCTAAGCACGGCCGGAGGACGTTTGATCTTCAGATCAATTAAGTTTACCTATTTTGTTTGTAGGGTAAAGAAAATAGATGTTGCCAAGAGGATCGTAAAAATAAAGTGTAACCAATGGAATATAATTATTATTTACCTCGATTGTTAAGAAGTAGATAAATTGTACAGAAATGTTTTTTAAATTATTTGTGTTTATCATCATAAGTGTTCATAAGTCACAACACCAAATAATAGAAGGTAGGTTGGTTTTCCATATTCGCTTTGGATGGGATTTGAATTTAAAGGTTTCAAAAAGACGTACCTACCAACTACTTTATAGAAAACACACCCCATACTATTATTTCATTTTTTGATTGATTTAGCAATAAATGGTCACAGACACTCAAATTAACTTAGTTATACCTATTTCTATGTTATTTTACCTAAATATTTTAATATAATCTGCATTGGCACTAAGGTAAGCCTACTGTTATTTTGGTCTGCATGTAGTAAGTGTTAATTACATTTAAGAATAATTAAGAGTAGGGAATGAAATAGGTTACAGTTTCATTCGTCTACAACATTATTGATTCCTTAATGACAAGAAAATTTGTCGTATACTTTATATGGGTAACTTGCCCATCCATTTGAATAAAATAAAAACTCGTGAATTGTTAGTTCAGAAAACATAACCGAAACAAACGTTTATTCTACATATTACCAGATTAATAAAGATTAAATATTTACGCTAAACACATGATTTTCACGTAAAGTACGCATCAACGGTAAACCTGCAAAGATTTTGTATAGCGGCTTGCTGAACCATCTTCTCGCCGCAGTTTTTGGTTTTAGTGCACGCGCATTCCTGTAAGTAAATTAAAAGGAAATTAAGTTACCTCTTTCTAAGGAACGAGAGGCCCCATTGCGCTCTAATATCAAGTGTCTTTTTTTTCTTATCTCGCTTAGCGGATCAGCATTGCTGTTCAGCACGGCAATGCGGCCAGCCTTCTGGGCACCCTACCGCCGAGCTCCGAGCTGGAGCCCCTTTTTTACTTGTAAATATTTAGTTTAGTTTATTTTAAGCTTAGTTTATATTCTATTTTATTCTATCGCACTTATAATAGTGTCTTTATATTACTTTACTTAACTTACTTTTAGATTTGATTTAGGCGAGATTTGTGGAGTGTGGAGTATCGATTTACTTGGAGGCAGCTTTAGTTTGAGTGTCGGTGTCGGTGAAGTTTCGTGGCAGCAATTGTTTGATCCGGAGCAAGGAGCGCAGCCATAACCCTTGCAAAAGCAACAAAAATATATTAAATTTAAAAATCTTTTATTACTCTGTGGGCTGTAGAGTGAGCGACTTCGCGAGTAATATTTTGGTATATTTACGTTTTTAACCCCATGGCTCCGCCATTTAAAAAAATCCAAGTAATTATCAAACCTGCTCACAAAATTTCACGAGAGTCTGTTGTGAAATGAGACCTGTAGAGGAAGGAGAATAGGCGGAAATCAGGACGTACGAAAACATTTGTGCAGCGTCCGCTTCGCTCCCTCAGTTAAAGAAACGATTCCCATTCTGAATTGATGTTGGATGAAGTCGACAAAATTTTCCAACTTTCCACCATCGTCCAGTAAAGG
Organism: Epiblema foenella; assembly: GCA_963556455.1. Lineage (NCBI taxonomy): Eukaryota > Metazoa > Arthropoda > Insecta > Lepidoptera > Tortricidae > Epiblema > Epiblema foenella. Next base: position 9,869,566 of record OY747098.1, on the reverse strand, counting down.
AATACAGAGGGCATAATGAGCCAAAAATGTATAACCTTTTTAAGTAAATACATTACCTTACTCGTTACATTCCTATTGATAAATGGCCGTTTTGTTGAAAGCCTGGCGAGCTTTATCAATAGATATTATTTCGCCCTGACATAATATTTGCATGTATGCTTCATTACTACAAATATCCGGTGCTCCTATATAGCCATAGGTGCATATATGTGGGAGATTAGTTGTGAAGTAATCATAAATGTGATTAACATAGCATTTATTCAATCAATAAATAGCACATGAGCAAGTTTATAGCAGAAAATCATTATAAATAGACGCAGGTGTAAGCACAATTAGCAAACTATGAATTAATTATAATTATTATAATTACAGTCATTTATCAATTAGTGCTGCCAAATGTAGCCTTTCCCGTGTGGCACTTGACGGGGAACTGAACTGCAATGAGGACAATTGCGTGCGTTTATGATCCTCAGTACTGAGGGATCGACTACGAAGAAGATCAATTAGTACACTTTACACAGTTTACCTGGTGATCAACAATTACAAATTCAACAAAGAACCGTACCCGTCCACAGCTCGAAGGCAAGGGATCGGCATTGAGTTGAAGGTGGGTTTTTATGCTGGTTGCGCAGCTGCACAAACAAGTGACTTCAAGGGAGCAGCTGTTCAAATATGTGTTAAATATATGTGTAATATACATACACATATTGCACATATATGCAGGAGAATGGCATATTTTGATTGCTAAAACTTGGAACTTAGCGCGAACTGTCGCGAAAACAAATTATGAAATTCTAAATGATGATACACCATATTTAAATACCTATAGATGAAAGTATTGACCAAATTTACATACATTGGAAGGTAAACCTACTGAACAAAGCGATAATTAGTTAAGCATTAGTCCCAGTTAAGTTATTGTTTATCACAATATAATACAATGTACAAAGAGGAGGACTACAGTCTCCGTTTTGTTACATTTCATTAAATATCTTATCGTGATCGAAGATTTACACAAATCAACCTTACGTAGTCCCAAACTAAGCAAAGCTTGTACTGTACTTGTGCTGTTGTTTGTTTGTTGCTTGTTGTGTTGTTGTAATGATTCATTTACCAATTTAAGCCTTCTCCTGAACATGAGCCACCGCGGTCTCCTGAATCGGCGGCCTCCTTTTCCGCACTGGCAGTACTTCTTCACCCGGCGCCGCCTGGCCGCCGCGTGCAGCTGGCCTTTCACGCAACACCAACTGTGATGACGGGACCAGGCCGCACCTGTGAGTCGAACTCATATTTAGCCGGACACTTTGGTACTATGTCGCTTTCACTTGTTGGAAATGTTAGTATTTATGACAGAAGGTACTTACAAAGGTGTTAAGCCCCTTGTGAGTTCTGCCGTACTCTATTTGCTAAACCTATAATTTTTGCATACCTATTTACTAACTGACGATGCTCCTGATAATGTGATCAACCTTGATTAAATTATGATACGTATACCACGTAACATTAGTTAAAAGTAAATTTATAATTTTGTTTACATCTTTAAGTAGGCATTCCATTCGTATAAAGACATTTAGATTAGCAAATCACTAATTTGACTATATCAAACACTTGAAAATTAAATTCCTCTTTGGCAAAGTTAAATCAGACTAAACCAATGCATAGTAATGCCTTGAAGTTTAAAGGTACGCTGGCAATCCAAGTTGGAAGATTAGCAAGTTGCGGAGTGCGGTGTGCAGTGCTGGGACAGTGATCATTCATATGTACAGGTAACTACAGTAGAACCGCAAATATAAGTTACATCGGCAGTCTTCGTTCACGCCGACAAGTACCGAATCCAATCGAATGTGTGACCAATTCAATAAAGACCTTATTGCATTATACGTAAGGTAGAAAAATAAATCCACAACTGATATTGCTACTTTATATTAAGATCACGAACCCGACCAGTTTTGGGCTAGTAGGTATTCGTTAATTCTAATTGTGGTCTCGCAATCGTTGAAATCCACAAAATATTTTTATGCTCTTTTTATTCGCAGTATCGTAAATAAATCTGGCTCGGCATAACTCGCATACCAGTGATCATAAATAAGACGTAACAGTGGACAGTATTGGTTTATATGTACGTATATTTTAAATAACTATTACACATAATGTTACACTTACCCATGTCTAATTTTTATTATGTGAAGTTTCCATTGTCATTGATGTTGCATGACCATCTAGTATTATCTTAGCTTCTGCAAATAACACACAATGCAGGAGGCAGTAAAGTAAAACCAATTTTAAATTGAACGCTGTTAAGTTTATTTGTGCTAGATAACAGCTTAGCTAATACAAAGACCCAAACCACGATATGTCAAATAATTTCGTCAATTTGCAGTAGCGCATAGCGCAAGTGAGTTAGCTATGGCTTGTAGCACAGGAAAGCCCGATTGTCTCCTGACGCCGAACGCTTCGTTGGAACAACCGAGAATAACCACAACTTGCGAACTACGACAATATAAAGTTGTTTTCGGATTCTGTCTAGTTCCTACTAATGGTGCACCAGTGACATGTTGAGCAATGAATATTTAGGTAATAAAGAAATTTAGGTTGTACCTACTGTTTTTACTATGGGTAATAAAAGATGATGCAAAAGCCATTTCCATCGGCAACAACAATGTTTTATTGATTCTGAATTAAACTATTCAGGATTAAAACTCTTCCACTGGAGACTTTGAGGAATAGAAGGATTTTTTCTTACGCAGAATTTGTATTACATTATTAATTATACTATTGTACCATATCCGAATTTATTTATAGCTTGGAAAAATTACCTACCTGTCAATTAGTCTTTTTTGAGTCAATAATCCAAGATTTCGGATGCATTGAGGCTAACCATTTGTCTTGTGGTTGTAAAACGGCTAAAAATGGTCTTCTTCTAGTAAAGTTGTCGTCTCAAAAGCATAAATTATTTCTCTTTAATTTTTCGGAATAACACTTACCTGGCTCATTTCCATTCGAGGGTTAGTTACTCCGTGTCTAGTCGTTAGGTTTATATAAAGAACCGTAAGGTAATTGAGCGTAAAGGCAGCGTAGACGTCCTTCACTTTATAATAATATAGCGGCCGCCCCCGCGACTTCGTCGGCGTAGATTTTAGATTCTTTATTGATAACAAATAACAAATATATTATAAATGTGGTCAACTTTTTTCCTTTTTTTAAGTTGTATGTTTCGAAGTTCAATAATTATAAGATTCTGGTACAAACATTCATCCCTTGTTTTACCCCCTTTGAAGGATTTATTTTTCCTGGATTTTAAACACAGTCTTTTTATGAAATTTCAAGTTTCCAAGTCCAAAATTTGACGTTTCCCATACTAGCCCCTCTTATCCCGTGCCTACTTTATGAATGTAGCCGACTGTGCAAAAACTATTCTCTAGCGTTAGTAGTTTCGGCTGTGCTTTGATGAGTCAGTCAGTCAGTTAGTTAGGCTTTTTTTCTTATATCTATGTATATGTATTAATATATATAGATTGAACGAAGTCAAACAAGCCACTAAGTTCACTATAAAAAAGAAAAGGCATGTTAGTTATTGTTACCCCTCTTCTACCAAGCCCGCAATGTTTACCCGCAACGACATAAAAAATACCGCGGTAGACAGCGGCTTGTAAAGGCAATGTTATACTATTTTATTAAGACCTCACAACATCTAATCGAGAACTCCTAGTTGCATATCGCCAATCCAGCTCTCAGTCAGTTGGGCAAACAAATAATTAATCTGTGGAGGGTACAGTTTAATTGCTTGTTAAAGTTTGTCTTCTAGTTCTGTTCACAATTCTGTCGCGTTGCAAACGAGGAGTTGTCAAATATTTGACGAAATTTGTGCAGTACGGAAGCCAATTTGAGATTAAGTAAAGCAAGGTAATGCTGTTTGTAAGTAATCTACAAGTTGTTGTTTACATAATTTGTCTAAAATAAGTAATCTTTTTGACACATACTTAGGTACTGTGTTGATGTATATTAATTACTTATGTAATTGATGCACAAATCAACACACAAAAAAATTGTTAACATTCCACTAGATAGGTGGTTTCGGTTCCCAGTCTGCCCCGATAAAGATCTAGTTTCAATTTTCTTCATTGGTTTTTATATCAATTGCAGAGTTTCCTATTATTTTCATAATACTCATGGGTACCTACTTTAATAGTGTCCATGTAAAATTGCGTCTTAAACCAGGATATTCACTAATGTAAAGCTGAATATAATATAATAGATCAATAATAGTATAATTATTAGGTTGCAACTACGTTGTCGAATCGAATTTAGTCGTAGTTCAGCCTACATTAACAGTTTATAAATCACAAAAGAGCACCAGAGTCGCGGGAAAAAGCTAGTTACTATAAAATTGGCGGAAAGTCTATTTCCGTTCGCTGGCGGAGAGAAATCCAGTAGCAATTATCTATGTTGAACATGAATAAAACAGCTTTTCAAATTCTTCTGTTATTCTGCTTGATACAATAAATACACGCTTCCATTCTGGAGTGTATTCAAGGTGTTTCCAATTAGGCAATATAATATTATTATATGTTCGCATCGAGTGCGTTCCCTAGCCCTCTAACAGTTATCATAATTTAGAATCTATTTCCACTTCTTTTGACTCACGATAGGTAGAGTAGGTACAGTAGAGCTCACATGTAAGGGGCTTGTCGCTATAACGTCGTTTAAACTGTCATAGTAACTTCTTAAAACGACGAAGTACCAAAGTGTTCATTTACTTATGTTTTTGATTGGTAATCGTTGTAACTCACAAAAACTGGCACGAACAAAGAACTAATTCAACCTTTCTTGTTTGCATTCCTAGTTTACCTACTATAATTTCGGAAGGATGATTCAGATGCGAAAGGCAGCAGTTCGCGCCTTGCGCACGTCGTGTCAAGCGCCGTGTGTTATGAAAATGCATAGAATTATATTTTTCACCTCAGCAGCTCGAACAAGCCTATTTTGCTGCGAGAAATCAGTGATGAAAATGAGTCTTTGCTGACTCCGTGAGACAAAGTAACTTTTTAATTTACGGCACGAACTGCCATTTGACAGTTCGGGGTCTATTACAAATTAGAAATATTTGGACTTCATTTGCTCTATCCCTTTCAGTTCGTTACGAAAAATAGAGTGCAGCCAAATGCGTCCAATCATAGCTCGACATCCTTTCGACATTTAAAATTTTATAAAAAAGTGCGCTAAATATGAACACGTTTAAAAACTTATAATTTATCTTAAAAGTTAAAATTATTATAATGTTGTTGGCAAAGGTTCTTTTTAATAAAATAGTATTTTAATAATAAATATTTTGAAGTAAAACAATTGTAGAATAAGAAACAGAAAGTTTATAACGTCAATTAATTATTATACTTTTAAAAATCTTTATTTTAGGAAAACTATGCCACGAGTGCAGTTTCATAACGCCCCTTTAAAAAATGCTGGATTAAATTGTTTTCAGTTGTTATTTTCTTCCGTCTTGCACTACAGATATTCAGTAGTGTTTAAAATAACAGGAAAATATTAGTGATCAGTGATGACAGCCTTCATCACGTGTACACTAAGAACTAGACGTACTTAGTAATATTATTATAGGTACAAATCAAGTAGTACTCGTAGTACTCATTGTACAGTCAAGTTTAAAAATATTTATCGAATGAATCCTCTCATAAATATGTAGTGAAACCTTAATGAGTAGACATACGATCCATGGGACATATTTTTGAGTAGCTTGCATACACCCATATTTTTGCACTCGACTGTACTCGTAGTTCCACTCCACTAGACTAGACTTCACTAGATTTATATAATGAATACCTACTGATTGGATAATAATACGAGCCAATACGATAGCCCGTCCAGCAGCCCCCGCTAGCGGCGCGCAACTGTGCTGTTATAGCTTTGTACTGTGATCTCATAACCGTTCAATTTAGATGAGCTTGATGAGGCGGCTGCAGCGGCGGGCACGATATATTGAAAAGCTGTTCCTTATATACCAACGGTTTTTGAATATATTAAAAAGGATTTACTATATGGGTGCAGATAAAAAACTGAAAAGTTCAAGTAAGAATAAGACACCCTTATCGTGTGGTGACAATCAGAGTGGAAGTAACTAACTACAGGTACATATACAATACAAAGACCCAGTACATTACGTATAGTGTGAAAGAGACATTATTGTAATGTTTATATCTTTACATACTGGATTATGGTGCGATTTTTATAAACGAATTTTTCAATTATATCGCTGTTTAGTTGAATAAATTGAATGATAATGTTAATACTAATCCATGCCACAGGTAGGGTGACCATCGTTTTTAATTGAATGCAAATTCTTGTTAAAAATTTCAAGCAAAAAAGAAACGTTCATTTTTGGTAACTACTAGCTGACCGTGATTGCTATCGATTACTGAATTAGATATTATTGGTTCCTGATCACCTATTAAATATCATCGTGTATATAATTATATAGAAGATTATTGGATCGCAACTGCACATATTCGTCTAGATTTTATATTTTAAAATATTCAAGCAATCACATACTTAAGCCGGGACATGCAAAAACGGTGTAGGTAATTTACATTTGTGCGCCGCGAGGGCGCTAGGGCGGCAAATTGGATTGGGTCCAAACCTACGTCCTCAGAAAATAGGATTTTTATGTCCTTGTCCCTGATGACAGATAATATTCTAAAATTGTATAATAAAATAAGTGTTTGGTTATACTTGTATATAATTAAGCAAGTATTAACCTGTAACGAAGTAGGAAGTCGTAGCGTTCGTGGCTTGTGTGGGTAAATCATTTTAAAATTGTTCCATTGCCAAGCTTAGCTAACGTGACAAAACTTACATGCAATACACATAACGTAGGGTAATATGTGTATTACCAGGCCTGTTTCTCTTGCCAGTTTGGCTAAACTTGGCTTCACACCTCCGTGGTGTCCAAATACCCTATCGCGCTAGCAACGAAAGAGCACGTGTTATGCGGAGCGGAATGTCACAATTAGCTGTCAAACATCGGTTTCGTTAGATAGAAAACCTTCTGTAGGTAAAAATAGGTACTATTAATTATTCTATGGTCCATCAGTATATCTAAAAAAAAAAGAATTTGTATTTTTATTTATTATTATTGATCTGTGGAACCGTGTAGGTATGGTTGTCAGAGTATTCCTAATAACAGAAGTAGCATGAAAAATTTGGTGGCTATTAACTGCAAACTTTACCTACTTAAATGGATGAAGTGATTGAAAATATCAGAATGACTATGATAAACGATGTGATTCAGCGCGGTTAAGCATATAACTACGCGTTGGATATTTTATTTTGACATGAACGCGGCCTAATAGGTACGTATCAAAATACAATACGACAGTCGTAACTTCAAAAATTTCCGGAATATAACGCTTATTGCTGAGTACAGAGTACAACCTGTACAACGTTACAAGGTATAAGCGATTTAAGACGCCTCCCCTTCGTTGGGGTAAGTTCTGTGCCAATTTTCCGGATCACTTGCCTACTCGAACAAATTGGTAGTTTGAAACTGTTTTATATGGGAACTTTCTGAGATTCCATAGGCCGTAATAAAGTTGCGCCAACTTTCCTCGATAAAGACATTATTCTTGAGAGGACCGTTTTTGAACACTTGAAAATGCGTTCAATGTCGCACATCGTTAAAATTCCTGATGGTTCTATTTTATACAGAAATAAAGGTTTTTCCAGCGATAACCCTTATTTTTAGTAGGCTTTCACATACATACACAAAATCACGCCTACATTTATTTATTTTTAACTTTATTGCACAAAGAGAGTATAAGTACAGTCGCCATCAGATATATCGGAGCGAACAAGGTGCTCACAAATATCTGAACACGACTCTATTGTCAAGGCGTTAAAGTGCATGCTGAGATATTATTGAGCACCCTGAAGAGTACAGATATATTTGATGGCGACTGTACAAAGGGCCATAAACGGGATATATTCCAAAAAGGGGTAAACACAGACAACATGAAAGTGCTACTTTTCGTAATAGTAGATTCAAAGATGTAAAAAAAATGTGCTTAAGGATTAAAGGGGACATCACGTAGGTCTGTACCTTACCTAACCTACTGCTACTACTACTGAGTCATTGAAATAATTACCAAACACTTTAAAGTCTCGCGCTTTGTGTATGTGTACCTACGTAAAAAAATTGTTTTTACGGACTTTCGGAGAATTATTTATTTACTTTTTTACGGACGTTTCGACACTGATTGCACCGGCCATTTTCGCGGTACGAGTAAAACTGGTGTCTCAGAAAGTTATCAAAGGAGACATGAGTACGTCGGTAAAAAAGGTAAATAAAGAAATAATACTTAGTGGATGTGTATGTATACTTTCCAATAATTTTGATAATATCACTTATTAAATGAAACTAACAAGTAGGAATTCTAACATTAATATTTTTATTTTTGAAATTTTATTTCTATACTTATATTAAATATAAGAAAATAAACGTTAAACAATCAGTCTTTTTGAAGATAATGTTTGTCATCGACTACTTAAACAAAATACATTCATTTAAAAAACACATTAAGTACGATCAGGGGCCCTTTTTGTAATGGTACAGCTGGCTGTATACATATTTATAATGTTGGCATTATGAATATGTATACGTACTACGTTATTTTTAGATAAAGTTTTTAAGTGTGTATATATTTATGATGCTGACTGTACAAGTCTCGTGTTAGCATTAACATTGTTATTTTGTTTACATTGTCTCGACACGTACACACTGCATCGCTTCTAGAATGGGCCGGATGTTAAGAAGGACTCACGGGTCCTTTTTTCTCACATTAGGGATCAGTATTCATCAGGTGACAAGCAAAAGTTACTGTAACAAATATCTACCCAAAATTGAGCTCGTATCTAAGCCAGGGATCGGATACCGGTATTTTCTCCATAGAAAAATACCGGTATTATTACGGTCACCGGTTCATTATTTCGTTTTTAATGGGACAATCTAATAATACGACGTTGTTACCTAAATACATAATTCAGCCCTACGTAAAGAGCAAAAAATAATCCAAAATATTGGGCTAATTCAGGGTTTTTTAAAAATACCGGTATCGGTCCCTGATCTAAGCATCGTTTCAGTACTGAGATACTGGGTTTCTTAGAGTAGTGACAGATTTTATAGAGAGTTTTGCTTGTCACCCGACTATATACTATACATAATATAATGCTCCTCAGTCAAAAAAATGCAAATATTACCTATTTGGCACATTAGTAAAAAATTTGAAACATGATTTTAATTGCAATGATTAGTAATGATGTCTTGATGTCTATTATAATATTATATAACATTTAATAAAACAAAACATCCAATTATTTTATATGATATTTTCTTTGGTGCGTAAGTAATACTACTATTGATTATTGACAATCGTAAAGAATAAAATTGTACCTAACTAATTACTTAAAATATTTACATTTGATAAATAACTACAATAAAAAACCTTTCAGATATTTTTATCGTTCAGTGGTAGACTATTTTTCGATGAGGTTGAAAAGACAAATAGCAATGTTAATACTTGGTTGAATAATGATAAGCCATGTAAAAGAATTATAAATATATTCCTTAACAATTTGTTTTAAGAAAATATCTACCTCAATAATCTGAAGCAATGCCTTTGTATTAAATTGGCATTGTTGTCTGCTTCACCGCCAGAGCTCAGCTAAATTATGTTAAATGGCCACGGGATGAAATGTAGGAATTATTAATTTAGAATTATTAATTAGGTATAAAATTGGAAATACTGCAATCGCCACAGCTAAACATTAAATAAAATTGGACATGGTGTTATAGTCCTGGAGACATTTGGTAACTACTTATCTAAATATATGTGTGTTACCAGGGTTGTCTTCTTATATAGCAACAGCTGTGGTTTGTAAGTATAAAAGTTTCATTATTTATAAATTACCACAATATAAGAATAAACGCAGTGAAATAAAATGGCGCACATTTTAAAACTCGGTATGGGTTTAACACAACCTTTTGGGTAATACGATAGCTGAAATTCGTTTCCTTAATGCATCGGCTACCTGTGGTGAGGAACTCTGCAGACTTCTGGAAAAAGAAAATATAATTCTATAATAACAGCAAGACCTCCTGCTTTTGCTAAAGCATAGTAACTGTGGTTTTAATGAAATAGGAAAGAAACAGAAGTTATTTGAGACGGATAAGTACGATCACGCCAGCTAAGCATTAAAGTTGAAGTACAGGTAAAATTACTTTCGAGACGTTTTTGCATTTGTAGTTGTGTACGGTCAGCACGTAAAAAAATAAACCCATACTTTGATATTTTTTTTTATAATTTTTATTGTCAAATAAACAATATTAAAAAAGTGAATAATGTTAACATTAAACATAACATTTAATTCTAATATTCTTCAACTCCAGACATTTCGCACTCATTCTCATCCTCACTTTCATCCGATGAATCATTTGTGTTAACTATAATTTGTTCTGATATTATATCTAAAGCCTCTTTCGTGCCTTGATTTTTTTTCCTTTTTAATAGCATGTAGACAAACATTTTTTTTCTGACTGTAGAATGAAATTTAAATTCAAATTTTACAATCCCTGTAAATATATAAATACAACTAGAAGTACAAAAACGTCTCATAAGTAATTTAGCCGTAGTTTAAGTGTATTAATTCCATGAATTATTTTATTCTATATCTGTATATACTTACCCCCTTATTCATAAACTTTCATCAATCCTACTTTAGCTAAAATGCCGTTAATATTCGTTTATTTTTGTCTGTCACTTTGACATTTGTGTTTGTGGGAAAGGGACAAAACGCATTTTAGTTAACAGAGTTTTGTAAATTTTTATGAATAAGGGGGTTAGAATAAGACGAATTATATTTAGTTAACGTTATTACAAAGACAAAAGGAAAAAATATTGAGAGAGAAAACCTTAATTATCAGTAACATTTTGTGATGGGGTCAGCTGAATATTTGCAATAATAGGAGGCTTACCCCATTATTCATAAACGTCTATCAAACCTATATTAGTTAACTAGCCGCTAAAGTTCGTTTGGCCTTATCTGTCACTTTGACACATGTGCTTGTGAGACAGTGACAACAGACATTTTAGTTAGCAGAGGTTTGTTAAGTTTTATGAATAAGGGAGTTAGTATGTATGTTTGGCATGCTTACTTCTTGGGACGCTTTTCAATGTGGTTGTTCGTGATACACAATCACTCTCTTCAGATTCCGACCGCATTTGGAAACTGGTTTCTGAAAACAAACAGTGTTCATGTAAATGAGAAGACAACGATTTCAATATTATTAAATAACAGATGGGCAAAAATGATAAGGTATTTGATAGACGCGACTATCAAAACTAAACTATTGGAAAAATAAACAGCTAAGCGCGTGTCGGACTCCGCACATTTAGGGTTCCGAACCAACCGCAAAATTAATTTGGTTTGAATAGGAAAAAAAAGAAAATTTCAAAGAAAAAATCTGTTTTATCAATATATTAGTATTTTTTGGTAAAATATACGTAATGATAGAGATTATCACCAAGTTTCAATTTATGGGTTAATGACAAGTAAAAATAATTGTCAGGAGCATTTTTTTTAAAGCTGACTTTGGTGGCTTCTCATTCTTTTCTTTTCCAATATTTTTATAAACAAAAAATATAATATTTGTCTACTCAGAGAACTATAAACAACGATACTCCTCTCGACGGGGTAGATAAAATCAATACCCCTCTTTAGCTGTATGGGAGCTCCCCATAAAAACATTTAAAGACAATTTGTATGGCTTGGTTTTAAAGATATTTTTACTGTGAAAATTAGAAAACTGTTGCTCCAACCGTTTGGCCATAAAACTTGTGTGACAGACGATGGACGGACGGACGCGTGAGTGACAACAATAGGGTTACGTTTGGACTCTTCGGGTATGGAACCCTAAAAACAGAGAGAGAAAAAAATAAAGTGAAGAAAACAGCATCTGCCCGCGTTGAGTGCGGGATGTATCAAAAGGTCAAGAGTTGGTGAATGAAAAAGAAAACTGGAAGATGTGCGATAGTAGGGATACTAGCTCAAATCCTCCAGATTCTGTCCTGCCACGAGTATAATTCTAAATAGATGGCGATGAGGTGTCCCTATTGTTGATATTCTGGGCTATATGACAGTGAAGCTTTACTTACCGCTGTCATACCGCGACTTGCTATTGCTCGGCAGATGCACTCTGCTCGGTACTTCTTGATTGTCCACATGACCAAATGTTCTGAAGCCGATGGCGAACTGTGCGTACGGACTTATTTCGTATAATTCTGGAAAATTAATTGGGTATTTATCGTTCGAAAAAACCCAAACATGGTACCGTGCATAGATTGATATATCAACAAGTTCACCGACAAATTAACGATACAACTTACCATGCTTACTGTCAGCAGTCAAGTGTACGGGCGTGCTGTAGACCCTGTTGTTCATTTCGGTGGGGACGCTCTGTGGTGTGTTCACAGTGACATTGCTTCGCTCCGATTTGCATTCGGCTGTTAGAGAGTTTCTATACTCGGTCAGATGTTGATGGCTAAAAGAAAAAAAAATAGGTGTTCACCTAATGACACACAAATCCTGAAAATCTGATGTAGCTTCTTCAGAATTAGACGTAGAATCATGTTCACAAATTTTGATGCAGCAAACGTATTATAATAATTTGATAATATGATAAAAGGATATAAATCTACAAAATAGAAACTCACTTGTGTCTCTTGACGAGTATATAAATACAGGTAAGGGTACAAATTGTTAATAAAATAGAACTGCAGATGATAACCAACATATTGAGGTCTAGGAGATCCGTTGGTGGACCTATAGTTTCTGAAACAAATAGACAAAATTGTTCAAGGCACAAAAGAAATATAATCATATTTACATAATAGGTGATAATAAATAATAAATATTTGTGGACAATTTTACACAAATTAACCTAGTCCCAAACTAAACCTGCTATTATTGCCAATGATATCCATCTAGAATAATATTCTAGATGGATATCATTGGCAATAATAGCAGGTATTATGTCCTAAAATGAAGCAAAAACTAAAATATATGTAATTCAATGTCGAGTACAACTTTTATTTAATTTTCTTGAATATATAGTTCCTATTAATGATCTTCCAATTCTACTTTTTGCTGACGACAGTACTTCAATAAAGTTATTCAAGTTAGCAGGCTGAAGGAATATTTTGTACCCTTATACTTTGTAAGTAAATCATATATGTCTTATATTTCATACTTGCGAACAATACTTATTGCCTATGTTTAAACAAATGTATTAACAGACTCAATTTTAATATAAACAATTTATTACCTCCTGACAAAGTAGTTGTAGCAAAAGAAAACACTGAAGTGGTGGCACCGGCAGAATTTTCAGCGGTGATTTTGATGTGGTACCACTGCGCTGGACTCAGATCAGCTATTACAAAAGAGTTGGGTTGATTCAGCACTGAAGAAACTACGTAGTGATTCCAGGCTTGGTCTAGCGATGGCTGAAATATAGTTAATAAAAGTGTTCAATTATAATAGCCCTTAAAAATCAGTCCTTTGCTGCAATAATTGTGGTAATCGCTTTAAAGCAAATATGTTTTCCATATGATATTCTGTTTACTTGATCAAACATCGCAAAGCTATTTAAAATTTTAATGAAGGCTTCCTGAAACTACACTTCATAAAGTTATAATTACAAGTGAATGGCAACAATTGCACCACCAAATCTAATGGCCGTTGGAGGTTTTACGCGCACAAATGTTCTGGTTCCTAATTGGCTTAAATTATTTCGCGTTTATAAAAAAAATGCCTTTTGCGCAGTTAAATCGTTGTAACTTATCGAACTCTACATATATGTATATACAGGTAAGTTTTACGATAATAAGGGTTAAGAAAGTAAGTGTTTGTTTCCTTTACTGTACGTATACCAAGTTTTATTTAGCATTAGAACTTTAGCGGAAAAATAAATAAATAAATATTTGTGGACAAGCTTACACAAATCGACCTATTGTGGGAAATATTGACCAGTTCAGTTTGACACATCACAATAATACCCATATAACGTAAATGCGCATTACACTTCGAAACAATGAGTAAAATTAAGTAATTATATTAGCGCTTCATGAGTAGTTAGGTAGTTGTAATACGCGTTTTAGAGGAGCAATCAAATGAATGTATATTTTTTTCTATCATTGATGCGTAGTAATTTATGAAAATAATTCACTACGAAAACAGTTTACGTATTAAATCATTATTTTTTAAAACCTAAAATCTAGTGTAGTGACTAAATAATTCGTTTCTATTCAGATGATATTTTCGTAAGTTGATGGAAATCGATCAAATGAATGAACTTGTATTCCAATAAATTGCAAACGTATGAAGTATGAAATTACTTTTACGTGGGTAGAATAAAAATCATATGTTAAAAGTTCTTACTCTAGATCCGTATCCATGTTCCCATATATTTCATTACTGCAGTAGTGAAATATATGGCAACATTAAAAACAAATTGTTATAAAATCGATTTGAATAATCATTCGCCATTCATTAATAATAGCTAATTAAGACAATCGATTCGTATTACCCTCATCACTACCAATTCATAACTGTCAAAAAGGAACTGGTAAATATTTCCCACAATAGTTCCAAACTAAGCAAAGCTTGCAGTGCTATGGGTACTAAGCGACGATATACATACTTATATACATAAACAGATACCTACTTAATAATAAATAAATAGAAGAGATCCAAGACTCAGGAACAAATTTGTCTACGTTCCTTCGTTTATCTCGGATAAAAAAAATAGTGCACTTGATCATTAATTACTTTCCAAACAACAATACAATTTATTGTACATTTCAGAGTCACGTTCCTTGGAATGACAATAGAATTTTCCTAAAAAGAGTACAATGCAACTTACGAGTCTATTGTCGGCTTTCCTCCATACTTTACTCATAAATTCTCTGTATTCAACGTCCCATTTGATTATTTCACAACCGTTGTCGTCCCAGCCACTCAATTGTATGAAAATATGTGACGAGTTGCTCCAGAACCATTCCGTACTCGTTGGGGCAATGGGTACTAAAATAAAAAACAAAATATTACCGGTTAAAATTTGCCATTGTATGCTTGGTGGGAAAATATTAAAGAACTGTTGTATTCTCTAGAAATATATTTGTTTAAATAAAGGAATAATGGGGCAGGTAATGCCGTCGTCTCCCAGCAAAAAAAAAACAATAGCAATCTTTTATAGTTTATGTAGACAACGGGTTACGACCCTTGGTCTTGGACTCAGGTTATTTTCAAAACTCAGAATGTGCTACGCCAATTATTATCCAAGAATACCATGAAAAAGTAACGAACATTATTTTAAAGTACTCGCACTATAGTTCTGGGATATTCCATTCTAAAAACTAGACATTTTTCCTAAACAAGATGTAAAATAAGGCTTTATGTTCCGTACCTCCTCCTAAAGTAGTGGCGTCGATATAAGCCGGCTGGCTGGCTCCCACACTGTTGGCCGCCGTCATCCTCAGCGAATACTTCGTACCACATTTGAGGCCCTGCAGGGTAAATTCCTGGGCACTTTGGATAGTGGTGCCTTTCTGGGACCATGCATCCTGCCACGAACCATTTGCTTCTTTCCATGATAAATTGTAAGCTGAAACATAAAATAAGTATCTTAGAAATAGGCTTGTCAAGAGAGCCGTGTGGATGAAATTGGGTGCAATTGTGAATCGCCTCAACTACCAAACAGAAGGCAAATTAAATCAAAATAAGAAATCAAACCTTTCTAACCATGTCTCAAAGCCGTTTAAGATTTTAACTGTAAATGATTCGTAATAATGGCTATATATTCGGCAGACCACGACTCACGAAATGAACTGTTTTTTAGCAACCAGAGTTCTGAACTGCACACCCCCAAATCCATTGTGGCAACTGTATTTTGGCAAGCGGAGCAGGTATGGGTTGTTATAATTTTACCCTACTAAATACCAGCCCCCTTATTCATAAAACTTAACAAACCTCTGCTAACTAAAATGTCTGTTGTCACTGTCTCACAAGCACATGTGTCAAAGTGACAGATAAGGACATACGAACTTTAGCGGCTAGTTAACTAAATATGGGTTTGATAGACGTTTATGAATAATGGGGTAAAACTCCACAGCGGCCGCCATCTGCGCTTCCATGAGGACCGTGAGGAGGAGTAATCAGTTCATGACAAACCGAACGGACAAGTAGGTGCAGTCACCCTAGATGATTGGTCTATATGTGTCTTCTCTGTAACCCACAAGAAACCAATATTACTCACTTATTTTCTGCGATCTGCCCACGATCCGAGGCGGATCCCAAAGTACCCGCAGCGCGTGTTTGTGTGGCTCGGCGCGGGCCGTCGGCGGCTCCGGCGTCGGCAATACTACCACGCTGTACGATACTGAGTCAGAGCCATACAAGTTCTTGGCTAGGCAAGTGTAGTTACCGCTGAGTGACTGGTCTATATCTGAAAGTACGAAGGCGAAGACAGCGGTTTAGCGACGATGTTCTGTCTAAAGCATCGTCAGGTGAATTTCACAAATAATGAAATACTATGGGCATACAATAGATGGTTGACATCGGATCAGGGGATTAAGTCTTACAATATTTTCAGGTCTAGCAAAAAATCTTACTATTGATGAGCAGGCTGTCGTCGTGGTTCCTGGTGAAGCGGGGGTGGTGCGTGATGATGTTGTGCTTGTGGTACCACACGGTGCGCGGCGGCGGCACGCCCACGCACTGGCACACCAGCAGCAGCGAGCTGCCCACGCCCACAGATATAGGACCACCGAGGGATGCCACTCCAGCGACAACTAAAAAATGGAAACCACAGGTCAGGCAACCAATCAGTTATTAATAATCGTCATCAATATTAAAATATTTAAGACATAATACAAAAAAAAAAAAAAAAAAAAATCCGGGTAGTACAAAGACTGGCCTGACAAATGTCGCAACATACTGCGTAAAAAGTTTCTCAGCTGCACCTTATTTGGGCGCTGCGCGCATATTGTTCTAGCCGTGCTGGCCGATTATACCAATTAATCCATTCTTTCAGTCTTAGAGTCTTTAATAAGCAAGGTAATAGGTAGGTAGGTAGGTAAGGTAGGTGCTTATCCTTAATGCCTCTAAAATACGATTATTATTGTATTTTTTAAAGTTATTCATAACGTTATTTGCTTTACCTCTAGATGATAATTCCGCGTGCACCCTATTGCTTGCAGCTCCATCTCCGGCCACAGTATGTGCGTTCACGAACACCTCGTACTGTCTTCCGGTGGTTAGTCCCGACACTAGGAATGTCAGGTGCCTTGACAGGTTGGATTCTTGGGTCGCCTCCACTCTATAGCTTTGTGGAGAACTTGTGCTAAAAATCATATCGACGTTAATTATCACAGTATATGCGTTCATTTAAGAAATTATAAGAAATCCATGTAACTACTCGTAATAAAAAACAATATGCTTATAAGGAGATGTGAGAGACGATGTATGATAAGGAAAAGGATTTACGACGTGTGAAAGACGATATGTATAGTAAAGAAGTAAGTGACGAGACTATTGATTAGGAACAAAGTGGTGTGAAAGAAAAAAATTCGCTACGCCGATCCCAAATAACGGGATTATAACAAGCGAACATACTAAGTACGTTGAAAATTATTTGTAAATTATATAATCGAGAATTGTATGTACCTGGAAACAGATTTAACATGGACGGTGTAATGCGTGATCTCGCCATTAGGGTGTGTCGGCCGCTTCCAACTTACGAGCAGTGACGTCTGTGATGATACCAAAACTTTTACCACCGGCGGTGGCCCGGGTACTGAAATAACATAAACATATGGAATATACAAATACAACTTCTAAATAATAAGACGTCAATGTAAAAAAGAACATCTGAAGTTTTTTTAAATAAACGACTCTTCACCAATAGAATGTTTCGAAAACTTACCATCCTGTAAGGTGGTGCACACGACTGGATAAGAAAACGGTCCAAGACCGTAGTTGGAGAATCCAGCCACTTTGACTGTGTAGTTGTTGTATTTCAGTAACCCCTGCAAGTACACTTCCGTGTGCGGCGAGGACATGTTTTGCCACGAGCCCTCTAGAAAAAGAATTAAGGGTTTACTAAAATGAAACAAATGTTATATCCTACCTACATCAAGAAAGTAACAGGTATGTACTTAATTCTTGTAATTGGTAAAAACTGATTAGACATTTTGAGCTTGCGTTGAAATTAATCTTGATAAACTTGTCAAAAACGCTGCCGAAATTATGATTTAAAAGTCTCTGGTTGAAATAAAATCTCTTAGGTATGTATTCAGTGAACGCATGTCACGTCACGACATGGATTTTAAAGTGAGCAGTATTACATTATGAAAATATGCAGTCGATGAATTTGAATGTATGTCACTTTTGGACTCTATTTCTATTGCAATATAGTCTAAAAGAGATAAACTTTCAAATTCCTCGGCTGTACCTTCAGTGCCGTAATAAATTGAATATCCTAGTAAAGAGGCTCCGTGGGCCGTGATGGGCTGCCACGACACCCGGAGCGAGGTGGACGACGCGCCGCGGCACTCCACGCTGGATGGCGGCTGCTCGGGAGCTGGGAATAAAGGAATGAAGACATGGATATTGTAACACGCGGCACGGTAAAACACGTACAGTACCTAGCCGGCTAGAAGTATTGCACGGCAGCTTTTGAAAAGAGTCTAAAGGCGTCGTAGAGCGTTGTCGCACACTACCTACGACGTTTGTTAGTCGTCCTCAAAATACATTGGTATCCTAAATTTAATGGTCATCGATTTGACATAAACTAATAAAGTCTACAAAGTCCGGGATTTATTTGATATGATATATCAATTAATAAATAACATAATTGATGGACGGTCGCTAGTTTTCGGAAATCGTTGTAAACAGCCAATTGTCTCTTTTCAAAGACCGTGACAAGAGCGAAAAGCGTTCATCTTTCGGTTTTCTTGACATACAGCCCATGTTGCTTGGTGATATAATTTGGAAGAAAAAACCAGTTCGTGGGGAGCTAACCACAGAATGGCTATCGGATTATTATATTCGGCATTAAAAGTAACTACGTAAATAAAGGGGTCAAGGGCTCTTATTCCATTACAATAAAGACTTTTGAACTCTTCATATGCGTACCTATTTATTTTTGATGCTGACTGCACATTAATTCAGTCTCCCCATTATTGCGTTAAAACCATTAGCTTGTGCATGTAACTGTACAATTTTTTATTCTGTATGTGTATACCTTTCCCACATTGTCTGTCATGCTGTATGTTAGGGACTCTCTATCTCTTTCTTATTGTTTACTATTTTATAATTACTATTTTCATGTTCTTTCCTGGTTGCCCTGAAAATCAGAGTCATGATTTTCATGACAGTATGTTCAGCGACACCCATACATATCTCCTAGTACGTATAACTAATTTATATCTACCAAATAAATATTTCTTATTTTCTCTCTTTCAAATACTTGGTCGCCAAGTTCTGGCACAGTTAAAGGAGGACAACCCTGATGATTCCAATCGAATAAGAAATACGAATGTCAGTAATATTTTAAGAAATATACGAGTACCTTGGGATTATCATGAAAGTAATCTTACCTCCTTCTCTAGTAGTTTGATACACGGGCAAGGAGAACGGACCGTTGCCAGCAGAATTAAAAGCGCTCACTGAAACAGCGTATCTGTAAGCGATACAATAAAGTAAATTGTTTTGCTGTGACTTACCACAATCCAGTATATTTATCATCAATAATTATTTCATAATCAAACTCTACCTTGTATTTTTCAACAGCCCGCTCAAAGTTGTTTCTTGTTTTCCTTTTCTTGACATCACCTTCAGCACTTTAGTTTGTGTGTCATCAGTTCCTGCAAAAAAAGTCAAATTAATGTAACATTCATACATCAATGTGATATTGATATCAGTGACAAAGTAATAATAGTATATAAACAACAAATTTTATTGTTTATAAACAGTCTAAGTTGACATTCTTGCCGTAGTCTAAATCAAATTAAATAAATTATGTAACGAGCATTTTCAGAATATTTTTTATCAACAACTTTCCTTTTGCCTACCAATATCACCGCCAGTTCTCGGTACTGCTTTGACGTGGTACCCTTGCAGGTGACCGTTGTGGCTATCCCTGGGTGGAGGCAGCCAGGATACAGTTAACTCCCCAGGGTTCTCTGTTGCCTGGACTTGCACTCCCAGCGGCGTAGACGATGGCGCTGAAGTGAATCAAAGTAGTAATTGGGATTATTTGCAAACTATATCCATCATCCATCGTTCCTCCGCGTATCCATCAGCCATAGATTAACATGTACAGAGCAGAAATATTTATGTATATGTCTATAAATAACTTGATTCCAGTTTCAGGCAGGCGCGGATATATGGGAGGGGTTGGGAGGGCAGGGACAATTGCCCCCCTAAAGCATATCGGATGATATGGATCTGCGCATGGTTTGAGGACTTTAAGAGGCCTTATAAGTTTTAAAATGCTTTGATTTCAAATTATGACAAAAGTATTGATAATACCAGTAAAGTTATTAAAGGATACGATGATTTTATTAAAGTTTTAGATAGTAAAATAGCCATTTTTTGATTTTATTGTGTGTAGTAGAAAAAACAAGTTTTTAGCATGAAAATGGTCGATATGGAGTAATGTTTGAAACGATATTTCTTAATGAAAAATCCAAAAAATATATTTAAAGTTTATGACATTAGGTCGCCATAGTCCTTTTCTAGATAGTAACGTTGAGAAATTGTCAAGATACGTGTCAATTCAAACAGAAAATGGCATAAATTGATGAGCGTTTTTTAACTGATAAGGATCCTTAAAGAATCACAAACTAAGCTGTGACCGCACTGTCCCTAACTATCAGGAATAGATCTTTTTACTAAACTTATCAGCTAGTTTAGTTGTGTAGTGTGTAGTCACCTTTTTGTTGCGTTGTAAAATGTGCCGGTTGAGTGTAAGGGCTGAGGTCCACCTGGTTGCCCGAGGCCACACGAACTCTATAGTCTACCGCTGGCACCAAGTCTCGGAGCTCGATGCTTTGGCGAATATCACTGTCTTGTCTGTAAAATTTTAATTTCGTGTCGTCAATAAATTTATAATAGGACCATCAGATTCGCAGGCAGGATTAGGTAATTCTGGACTCTCTAGAGACTGCATAATTTGGAGGTACAATACATACGAATGCTTTTTTACTTCGGTCATTATAGCGTACGTCCCTCTTGCACATACATACTTGCTAGAAAGGGACGAATGCTGTATGTCTGACAAAAACGCGATCAATCCTAGCTAGGCTGGTAAGTAAAGTAAAATAAAAAATATGTAATATAATAATATAAAAAAGCGGCCAACCGGATTCGTACCATTATCTAAAAAACACGTTTTTTGTATGGGAGCGCCCTTAAATATTTATTTTATTAGATAGTATTTGTTGCTATAGTGGCAATAAAATACATAATCTGTAAAAAATTCAACTGTCTATCACGGTTCACGAAATATAGCCTGATGACAGACCGACGGACAGCGAAGTCTTAGTAATAGGGTCCCGTTTTTGCCTCTGGGTACCCTGATAGGAAAAATTTATTAATCGAAATTACCCATAATGTGTAAGGAAATACGAATAAACTGCAAAAGATCTCGAAAGAGATTGTTAACCATCAGCACTGTATTTTTTTCCTTCGGCCGTCTACGAAACCGGAGTTTCGAAACTGGCTTCGATCGAGGCTTTTGTAGTACTTGTACGTAACTGCCTTCGATCAAGTATTTTTTTTTTACTTGTACGTTTTTCCTTCGATCAAGTATATATTTTTTTTACTTGTACGTAATTAGTTTCGATCAAGTAATTGTCACATTTTCTTTGGCCGCCTACGAAACCGTAGTTGGAAAGTATTTACTAACTTAACACTTAGTTTAACACAGTTTAGTTTGAGGTTTGTGGCTTGAATACAAAATCATTCAATTCATTGAATTCATAATTGCTGACGACTCACGTCTTTGCTCTAAATCTGTGGTTTATTAATTTATTATATTACCTAGTTATATTAATGCTTTTAGCGGCGTCCCAAAGCATGAAGTCGCTAGTGGCATACTGCACGTTGTAGTATTGAACGTGAGCGCTGATGGTGTCACGCCATGACAGCTTGGCAGATTCACTCGTCACGGAGTCCACTTGCAAGTCCAGGGGCGGGGTTGGAGGCTCTGTAATGAGGGCTATCGCGTATGAATTCGCCGCTAGAGGCGCTAGTGTAGCGTGAGGTCTCCGAAATGTCAAATGTCACTCTTTGTGGTTGCGCCACGCGGGTTAATATCTAATTGGAACAATATGGTGACTATTTTGCAATACCTGAGCATGATTATGGGAAATATGAGTTACGGGTCAATGACTGTCAGTGCTTTGAGACAGTTTTGTCTTTCGGAAACTTATTTCCTCCTTTTTCTCCGAACAAAACGGGGCTGCTCTGCAATGCGGGATGTTCGATATTTTTACGGTTCTCGTTTTAAGGTATTAAATATGATTTAAATGTAAACTTCGTTTACATGCCCATAATAGCCAATTACAATTTTTGACAGCTGGACCTTACTCGACAGTGGCGCCAACTGGTGGGCACAAAAACGATAGCCCCCATTGAAATTGCATTTGTTAAATCAAAATCCAGGATAAAGTGAATAGAATAAGTATACGAAAGCAATTCAAAAAGAGAACGAGGATCTGTCTGATCTGTCCTCACTCGATACCAGTGCCTGTTACTCCGAACTTCGAAATCCAAATTTCCCTTTCACTCTCGTGTTATACACTATATGGGTGAAAGAGACGTCTACTCGACTATACGAAGTTCGGATTTCGAAGTTCGTAGTAGCCCCTCTGGGTGCGTGTTCGTTGCGCTTGTGCAAAACTAAATTAAGGGAAATAACATTGCGCAGTAGCAAGAATCTACCTTATAGTCAGAGCTCTTAGTCGTTTTTCGCTTGCATTCATTTGACAGAATTTGGCCCTAGTTTCGTACGAACTATACTATGTTTTAGTAACCTACCTATTTATTATTAGAGCAGTTTTACCACCATAGTACCATAGTAGTAGTAGTAGTAGTAAAACTCTTTATTGTACACAATAACAAAAATTACAAATACAAAAAGAAATGGTATGTACAAAGGCGAACTTATCCCTTTAAGGGATCTCTTCCAGTTAACCTTTGAGCAAATGAGAGAAGAAATGAAACGGAGGTAGACAAATTCAGCATCCTGTACAACAAGGTATAAAAAAAAGACAAGAGATATAAAACATACATACACATATAATTTATAAAGGACAAATATAAATACACAAATAAACGATATTGAGAAGGAAATTATAACCTGAGCAAAATAAAAGGTAAATATTTTATGAAATTAGCCAGAATCACTAAGCCACAGTTTCTTCAACTTCCCCTTGAGCGACGCAACAGACTGCGACTGCCTAAAGGAGGGAGGCAATTCATTCCACAATTTCACAGAGCGCACCGCGAACGATTTACCATAGCATAGTACCGTAGGTACCACCTAATTAGTTTTGTAAGGTGGTCTAATTACAGTAGTACTTATACTAACGTAACCTCATTTGGCAACAATAAATACTAAATCCAGTTTGTTCTATAGACAAATCTAAATATCAGAAATATATGTAGGATTGCGTGAAAAGGAACGTATGGATGACATATTGTGAGTGAATGAGATAGCATGCAGATAGAGTGAACGAGTGTGAAAGAGAACGAATGACTTTTAGATACTAGACACGGTGGTGGGTTTGCTATAAGAGAATCGAGATCGGAGCTGTAACGAGAAGACGCGCTGTTACATAATTTTTCTTACTTTTTTAATATACAGTTTTCCATTTAAAAGTGGTTTCTACTATCGCCCCATCCCACATATATATATATGTGACCAAAGTGACAAAAATATCTGTACGCTCTTACGTTCGTGTCATTAAGGCCATGTTCACATATTTTTGGATCCGACACCATATATACTTCAGATTCGATAATTTCGATATTGGCTGTACTAAGCTCCTTCCGATTCCTTCAATTATCATTCGGTGATACTCGTAGGTAAATGTAAACCCACGTAAATGAAAACTGTTGAAATAAGAACTTATCGTGTGGCATTTTAGTTACTTAGGGCCAAGTTATCAATCGCCAGATAAAATTATCCGTTAGTGAAAATTATCGCAGTCACTTTTTATTGTTATCTAAATATATAAAAGAAGAAGTCCTGATCTACCATCAACGCACAGCCGAAACTACTGGAACTAGAAACTTTAAATTTGGTCCAGGGCTTACTTTTATAACGTATGCAAGGGATAAGACGGGATTTTTGGAAATTCCACCCCTAAGGGGATCAAATAGGGGTGCAAAGTTTGTATGGGAAACTTAATTTTTTTGGACTTAGATACTTGAAATTTGGTATTTAGACTCTCTGTTCAAATATAACGAAACTGAATTCAGCAATTTTCTAAATTCGTCCCCTAAAGGGGTGAAAAGGGGCTTCAAAGTTTGTAGGGGAAGCAAATCTTTTTTGAAGTTAGAGATTTGAAACTTTGTAAATAGACTATGTTTAAATAACACAAAACATATTTCAGCGTTTTTCAAAATTGCTCCCCTAAAGAGGTGAAAAATTACGCTTAGTACGCGGGCGAAGCCGGGAGAAAAAGCTAGTATGAAATATAAAGACAGAGCTAACGTTTATACACAATTAAAAAAGTTAAAATGTAGTTACTGTGTTGATGCTCCGTATAAAAATAAATAAATACGTAGCTCACCAAGTATCCGGAGGTGTATGTCGTAAGCCGCTACCCCATAAGGATTGCTTGCTCTGCACTCGTAGAGGCCCCCGTCTCTGCTCTCTACGAAACTGATGCTGATGACGCTCTTGATGCCGTTGTGGGTTTTCGTTTCGGACACTGATATCCTGAAAAGATTGATAACTCTGTACTGTCTGTCTCTGTAAGTCATATTCTAAACTCAAGTAGAAAAATCAGGAACATGTATAATATAACGATACACACTATTGATTACAACAATAAAAAATTGGTCTCTCAAGCTCCACCACTCACAAACATCTGAATACAATTTTATGCCGGATTCACGCAATGGGACTTGATGGCCCAAAGTGCAGTACACAGTTATGCGGTGGAATGAGATGAAAATATGTCTTTCTCCTTTGATCGCCAAACGCCATCATGGCCCATTGTGTGGATCCGGCATTACTTGTTATTATTTGGCAGGGATTGCGTGTATTCAGAAATGGCGTTAAAGAATGTTCTATCATTTATGAGTGATGTAATGCCAACCTTAGAGTGCAAATAACATAATGGAACACATAATAAGATAATAACAAAATGTTATAACTAAGGGATTTTTTGGTTGATAGCGCCATCTAGGTTGTTTGAATGACACTGCGACGTGAGGTGAAAATCAGTGGACGGGGTGGTTTTGTTTGAAAACAGTATCCTCACGTATTTAGTGAGAGATTGGATAGATGGCGTTCACGACAAACACGAGAAAATTAGTGAAAATCGGGTTGATTAGATTGAATGAAAAGTTGTTATTCAACTTTTCATTTTATTCAACAAATAAATCATTACTACTTGTAACATAATTCTTCCTGAATTTGCAATATTTTAACAGATAGGTAGACTTGGTACCTGCTATAATGTTACTTATTTATCCACGATGGAATGGAAAACATTATTAATTTTAGTGATGCTCATTCGAAACATTCTTATTTATTAAGCCGTCGTCTCCAGGCGAAAAAAAAATAAACAATAGCATTCTTTTGTTATGATCCCTAGGATCCCAGTGACCGATAGACGATTGGTTTATAATTAATTTAGATACAAGAAAAATACCTGGAAGAAGTGAAGTCTACAGGGTTGCCGTTAAGGCTCCATTTTACCCGAATAGGGTTGTCGCCAAGCGGATGGCACGTCAGGGTCACAGGAAGACCAACCTTGGTCGTCACATTAGAGCCCACTGTCTCGAAGTGCACAGGCTCTGGAAATTATAGTTTTGGAATTTATCATGACAATAAAATTGATGACTTACGTATTAAAGTATAATTTTACGTAATGAAATGAAAATGAAATGAAATGAAAATAATTCCAGAACAAGTCCATAGATAAATAGCATTATAAAATTAAACAAATATTATTATTATAAATGGAACAAAAAGTTCACTTAAGTACATTAACAAATTAAGTGATTTGTCATGGACATCATGGTGTATTATTTATATTATACACATACTGCCTATAAATGAAATGTTGGAAATGTTACGCGTTCGTTATTAGTAAGCGTTTTTGGTACAATTTAACTAGTATCAGACGTTGCTGCTTAATACAAAATTGATCATATTTTATAATTATATTATATATTTTCAAATGTTTCTACTTACTGTTAACGCTGATCCACAAGTTCTTGTTCAAACTGTCGCCAACTCCATTCTCCACGTTGCAGGAGTACATTCCCTCGTCGGACAGGGAGACTACCTCGATCACCAGCGTGCCGTTAGGGTAGCTCATGACACCACCGCCTGCTAGGTCAAGAACGGGTCGCCAGATCCCGAGAGTTGCTGAAAAATATATAAGTAGAATTTAGTAAGTATATAGTTAATAAGGCAGCGCGGATTATGCACCAAGGCAGATAAGTAGTCACTTTCAATGCCATTTCGATATATACATTCTATAAGCTCAAAGTTTCCGAAATACAGACGTGAGGATATGTACAGTCGACCTTAATATAAGTAGCTGGACAATTTGGCTCTTTGCCGCTTTCAGCTGTTGGTATGCCAGTTCAAACATGACGTATCAGTTCGACCCAGGTCAGGCCTAGCTGAGTCTCTTGCTGGACCCTTCTCTTTCCCAGTATACAATTTGGCACTTCGTCGCTTTTAGCCATTGGTTTGCCAGTTTAAACATAACATTAAAGTGGCAAAGTATTAAGCCCGTTTTGATGCCGACTGCATGTTTGTATAAGCATATAGACGTGTATGAACATAGAATGTAGGTACAAACCATCTCTCTTCATCCAGTGTATTTGCGGAGTGGGGTAGCCATTGGCGTTGCAGTATACGACTCCCCTCTGGCCGAGCAGCAACGACGAGTTGGTTGGCTCTTCTATCCACTTCGGTGCCACTGTAAAAATTTAAGTTTCCGTGTATTGCAAGGGGCATTATTATTTTAAGGTTTTTGGGGGGTAATGCTATGACTTTTTATGTCCTTATAAAATGCTACTACCTGGAGTTCGCAAAATGTTTTTTTTATGCCTTCTTTATCTAAATGCGATTTGGATTGGAAAATTTTATCGGTAGTTAAGCTTCATGATTGTGATCTCAAGTTATCTGTTTTGCACAACAAACACGCATATACGCATTATTCCCAAGGATGGTAAAACATTAGAACAATAAATATCAAACATTTAATTATTTTTTTTATTTTTATTCATTTATTAAATCTTTATTGCACAAAAGTGCACTTATCGTACAGAAGGAGGACTTAGTGCCATAAGCATTCTCTACCAACCTTAGGGTAAAGCAGGAAAATTATGGGCCCCAACTTCTAATATAATAAAAACGTACCTGCATACTAAGTGTCAAAAATATGTCTAAGGTAACAAATATATTATAATATATACAAAGGGTGACTGGAAATTCGACGTATTCCTTGAAAGGGGTTATTCTGTAGCTCATTTGAAATGATTTAAGTCCAGTTAACGAGGGGTCAAAACTCATTGATTTTCAAGTTATTGGAATATTTAGATTTTTTTTAAAAATACACACCTTTAGACCCACCGACATTAGAAATATTTGGTTCTGCTAGCAAATAATTTACTTAGAGAGTTTTTAGACGCTATTTTGTTACCAGATTACCTAGTTTTAACGGGTTAGCTGTTTTTTAAGTAATTATTTTTAAAGAATTCTTGTAAACCCACTTTTATTTGTTAGTGTTATTATAGATGCAGGTTTCTATAAGCTAGAACTTTCCTAGTTGTTAGACGTAGACTTACTGGCAGGCGCAGCGTGGGTAAACCCCCACAAGGTGGACTGATGACCTTGTAAAGTGAGGTGCCCTGGAGGATCACTGCATTGTGGTACTCTTTGGTCGGCCTAGGTCCAGCAGTATCTAGACGTCGTAAAGCTGATATGATGATGATGATGAGATGTAAACTTACCATTTATGTAAAGATCAGCTGTCTGATTCACCTTCCCGACATGGTTAGTGGCGATGCACGTGTATTTCCCGCAGTGCTCTAACGATACTCTCTTGATGATTAGCACGCTGAATAGTTCAGAACTTCTCTCCGTTATCTGGATCATAGAAAAATATAACTAAGCAGAAACGTTCACGCTTGTAATTGTTTAGTTTACGGAGTTAATCAGTTTAAGATCAACCAAACACATGACTAAATTAATTGACGTAGCAGGAGTGCCCATAGCTTAAATGTGGAAGCCAACGTCCATTAAACACGCCTTGTTTATTGTTTGCTGACGATCTTAAATTAGCCCTAACCATTAGCAGCCTTAATGACTGTCTTAAATAGCAAGATGACATAGATACAGTTCGGGCCTGAGGTTTTGAAAACAGTTTGACCCTAAATAAGAAGAAATGTTCTGTAATGTCATAACTTAGCGGGCACGCCAGCCGGTGCTCTTTAGCAACACCTTAGAGAATGATCTCTTGAATCGTGTCTGGGTACATTATTTGACTCACTGCTGACTCACAAGACCTGTGATGCGGTGAGAAGACAGTCTAAATTTTTCTTTAATCTTTTTGAAACTAAGTGTATCATATGGAGGCCGCATGATCAAAAATTTGTATTCATACTATGTACTCATATTTTAATTTGCCAGAAAAATTAATACGTGTAGCTTGACTGTTAGTGTTAATTTGGAATAAAAAAAATATTGTTATAATAATTATATTCGGAAATATTTGCAGAGTAGTAGTGCCTACCATAGTAGAGTTAATAAACGTATAGGTACTTTAACGAAATCATGGAGGACATAAACAACGGTTTACTCATCAATTATTGATTCAGTGAGCCGTATACAATTGGGAACCGAAATAGCTTATCATATCTTGCTCCTATCTGTTGGGGGTGGGCTATGATCGTGACAAGCATGTGACAGGGACAGCGTAGCAAAAACGCGTGGAAACTTTTCCTTGTCATAAACTAGTAGTATTCCACGGTCATCAAAAGTCGATTGACAGCCTGGATCCATAGATTTAGATTTTGTCACGTTAATTATATTGCCATGAATCGTAAAATATATGTATATTTTTAATGGAAGATAATAGAAATAAGGAGAACGTCTTTACGTGAATATACACATACAACCTGTGGGGTGGCTGATTTCATTCCATCACTCAATTTTTGGATCTTTTAGGGGAAAATATCCACATGTTAAAACATTATTTACCACACAACCGAAACTGTAAAGTTTAACGTACAAAATGTGCATCTATGTGTCCGTCTGTGGCATCGTAGCAGCCAAACATATGAACTGATTTGAGTTAGTGTTTTTAATCGAAATTCTTGTATGTCAAGATGGTTTTTGTTTGTTGTATCGTTTTTTAATTGTTTTTATACTCCGGTACTTTTATCTGTCAATTATATGATCCCGCAAACGAATATAAAAGCATGTCTTATTCAATTTCAAAAAAGTTTATCTAGTCTATTCTTCATAAAGACCCTAGCTAGGGTTATTATGTGATATAATGCAAGTGCTTACAGAAGTGCCCTGTGAACCCAACAAATAAATAAAAAAACAACACTAAATTTACAACGAAAATCAAAACTGACAACTTAACAAACAACTGAATTCATAATTATGGTTTGAAACAATAACAAAACTAAAATAATTACTGCCAACATAAGGAAAAACGCAAGTCAGTAAATAAGAGTTGAAAAAAAATTACCGTGTCTATGATTACGTTCTGTGGACTGTCATCTGTCACTATCCAACTTACCGCTCCTTCTTATGCTGTATTGCTGTTTAATTTTGTGTTTTATTATTTAATCCCTAGTCGTAGAAAAAGTAATGTATGCAACGTTGTATAAGAGGGGTCAAAAAAGGATCATGGCGACTTTATTAACAATTTTTGGCTTCGCCTCAAATTGTTACACACGCCACTCACCTGTATTATGCAACATTTCAAGCCTAAACAATTTACAACCAATCTGCATACTAGGCACAATTATTCATAGCAACCTCTTTAATTATTATGCATATCAGATTCGTAATCTCGCTAGACGCAAATCCAATTGAAATAGTACATAATGGGGTGAAAATAAGATTAGTGGAGTAACCTAAATTGTTACCAATTCCATAGTGACACAAACTACAACCTCCAATAAGCCTCTGTTAACAAAAGAACCACTATTTAAAAAATTACATTTATTAAGTTGATGAGAGTACGGCAATAGTTTCGATAGAATAGAATTTCTCTATTCGTTGTTGAATGACATGCAAAAGTTACTATAAAACAGATTTACATTATAATTACACTTAATATTCAATTTAGCAGCTGTTACTATCTGCTGTTCCTTCATATGTAGATGCATATTATTCTATGTTAGTGCTCACAAGCTTATGTCTTCCGATAGAATTTTGGGTCTTAAGCTCAGCTACGGGATTATTACAAGGCAATGCCTCTGTATGAAAAGATAACAAAGTGAAATACATTGCGAGATTGCTTAGGCCTTACCTCGCCACACATAGGGAAGGCCCGGAGAAGAGGTGGGTCGAATACAATGGATAGCTTCATTTGCATTAGCAAGTTGATGGAATGGAATGAACAAAAAAACACTGTTTGCCTGTCTGAGAGATACGGAAGTTTATAATTATTATTAACTGGTTTGGTGCATACATAGGTATGAAATAATGTCAATCTTAATGTGTTGCCTAATGGTGCTAAGACAATCACTTTATATTTTCTAGTGTCTATATGATTGTACAAAGTATTGTGAACTTTTTCCACAGGCCAGGAGTTTAATCTTATTTCATATCAATTAATAAAGGAAACTGAAAAGTTTTTCCCAGCACTTTAATAGACTGGGAAAAAATTCTCACTTCACTGTTTACGTATCAGAGTCGGGCGTAATGGCGGTTTATTTTGAATTTTTAGCAAAACCAAGTAAAAAATCACGACAAATGTAATCTTATTTTATATCAATTAATAAAGGAAACTGAAAAGTTTTTCCCAGCACTTTAAATAGACTGGGAAAAAATTCTCACTTCATTGTTTACGTATCAGAGTCTGGCGTAATGGCGGTTTATTTTTAATTTTTAGAAAAACCAAGTAAAACAACACGTTTTATCTGATGGTAAAAAAGCTAGACTGTTCTGTACACTTCAGACCACTCAAAATTAATTGTACATGCAAACGCCTCGAAACTAGAGACGTGTTTAGATATTTTAAGCACCTTATTCGCTCCGATGTGTCTAAAGGCGACTCGACTTTGCGTATATTAATCAATGGAGCAATAATAATGAAATTAATACGTTTCTCTTTTGTCTGTAATAGCAGTGTATTCAACTGCTACATAATGATAGGCGTTAAAACACGTCTGGTGTGATTTCATAATAACTTTACGAGAGTGTCTTAATGCCTAATTATCTACAGTTACATAAACTACTTTATCTACGGCCATATATTAAATCCACTCTCATGTTTTTCGTGTGGGCGCTTTGAGCCAGCGGAAACAATGTTTGACGAGATAGCTCGGCCCGCAGCCCTCGGCTATGGCGGGTAACTGTGAGTTAAGATCTCATAACCCTTCAATTTATGATGTGGTTATGGCCATCTCCGCCCTTCTGTGATGCGGTTACGGTTGGCCCGCGTGGAGCAGGCGGGCGCGGCGCACGGTATATTATAAAGCTGGTCGTTACCTACTGTTTTTGATCATATTATTGAGGATTTAATATATGAGTGTAGATAAAATACATAAACACCACACAAGACTTACTTTGAGACTGGCAGGCATTTTTTTGCCATCCTTCAACCAAGAGAAGTATATCGGTGGATCTCCACTGATGATGTTGCAAGTGATTTGTACAATCTGGCCCTCTTTCAGTCCCGTGCCAACTCGCAGCTCATCCAGCTCTGGAGCTTCTACTACTTGGATTTCAAAGGATCTAAAATAAATACAATCTGTAAGGGATTGCTTTAACTTTATGACAATGATTTGCGAAAATTCGATGGCAGAACTCGGTTGCGATTAGCTAGGAGAAGATAAGGCGAAAAGACGCGTATTGCAAGAAGCTTGATGGCTTGCTCGACTAATGTCCAGCAGTGGACTGGCACAGGCAGTGATGATAATGTTCTCGAGGATAAACTTATAGATCTATACGCGAAATAGTGCTGCAAAAAAAGTCATGCCGATGAAATTAGTACAAAGTTTTCTATAGCAGTTTTAGAATACTTACATCGAAAAAATTTTGGCTTAAAACATTAGCCTTTCCTCGTTTTTATGATTACCACCGGCTGCTTACGCCAGAATTGAGGCCAACCGATACAGGTACGAGTACCTTTAGGGCATAACTGAGCAAACAAGACTCGGACACTAATATTTGTTTTTATAAAAACATTATTAAAAAATAATAGTTTATTTTTTATATCACTATTAGAAATCGACAATAAAAATAGCTAACATAGCAAATCACGGTGTAGTTACAGTTTTTTAGTATGACGTATGGACCAACTTGGGGCAGTTTTAAACCAACTTTGTGGAAATTTTGGGACTCTTATCACTTAAATAGTGTTCCAAAAGATAAACTATGCTATTTGTACGACAGAAAAATGGAATGAATATAAAGTTAATTAATATTGCAACAATTTTAAGCCTAATCACAGCAGAAGAGCAGCAGATGGTCGAAGAAGAAGTTGTTCGAAGATGGTCTAGTTTATTGTTTTCGGAGCAATTGTCTCATTGTTTATTTGAAAAATTTACCATTCATTTTTGAAGATTTGTTTTTTAACGAGCCACATGGAGGCGACATGCTAACTAAGCTTTGCTATTTTAATTTTCCCACTGGATTAGGTGACTGAGTGACACAAAGACCTCTGCTCCAGCGTCAACAAAATTGCTCGCGTATGTCCGGGTGTCAGGATTTCTGGATTCCCGGTTGTTTTCCTCTACAATTCGCATTTCTCAACCGATTCCCGTGAAATTTTGTGAGCAGGTTAGATAATTATATATTTTTTTGTCGAGTGAGTTTTTGGAATTTTTTTAATTCTTTTGCAATGATTCGTATGTTTCTGCGGGCCGATTTCGGTTTGTTCTCCTATACAATACAGGTCGCATTTCTCAACCGATTCTCGTGATGCAGATTCGATAATTAAATAATATTAGTTTGACGAGTAAACACTAAAGCTCACAGAGCTACTAGGAATTTTGGGATCGATTTGAAACATTTCGCATTAAGATAAGATCTAACATCTATGTGTTAGGTGCGCACATTTGACACATTATAGGGAGCGTTATCGTCCTGACGAGCAAACGCAAAGTCAAATTTGTTTGCGAAATAAATATTCCAAATAGGCCCCAAGTGTTATATACAGAAAACCAAATTCACTTCCCTATCAAATAACTTTTAACAATTTTATTTCGTATATCCAGTTTCCATTTGAACCGTAATGGAACTTTGAACACTCTCCAATATCGATATGTATTGCAACTATTGAAAGGCTATTCAGGCATTCTATGAGTTTGACCTAACGTTGCTGTTGACATAAATGTAATTTCCAATAATAATAAGTATATTAGTCACTTTAACCGCAATGTAGGGTATACATATTTATTTTGTACCTGGTTACATACGCGACCGAATGGTATACAATATACTGCGTATGTAAAATCATATGAATATGTACATCATAGTTTTACGGCGATTATAGAAAATGTTCAATAAA
Source organism: Epiblema foenella (assembly GCA_963556455.1). Taxonomy (NCBI): domain Eukaryota; kingdom Metazoa; phylum Arthropoda; class Insecta; order Lepidoptera; family Tortricidae; genus Epiblema; species Epiblema foenella. The sequence goes on along the minus strand of OY747098.1, from coordinate 9,835,490 downwards.
TTACTTTCGCATTGAATTATTTATTACTTGTAATATACCGCATTTTCATTGCATGCCATAACAGCACTTTTCTATGGTTATTTTCATAATTATTCATTTATTGATTTATTTTACTCTGTTTGAGTGTCCATGAGTTTCATTAAAAGGCGATTTCATTTATTTGAATTAAATTGACTGATTAAATATAAGTATTAATGAGTATGTTCTTTTCGTTGCAGTCGAACGTTTTAATGAAAATGAGCTTATAGTCTCGCTTATAATTTAATGTAAAACGATTAAAACAACTGAATGAATTACAAAGTCTTAAATTACAAAGGCCTATGTTCAGCAGTGGACGTCTTTCGGCTGAAATGATGATGATGATGATGAAATAAAAATATAGATGTCATACGCTTGTTTTATTAAAAAGTTGGTAATATTTTAAAATAGGATCGAGTTTCATGAAAAATATAGTATTACAAATATAAGAAAAAATAAACTTCCTGCTGTTTACATTACCGGAAACAATTACTTATTTTAATAGCGATGTTGCTCCTTTACGCATATCTCAGTTTATCCGGTCCAGTATATTGCGTTACACTACAAGGCAATAATCATTTCATCGTGGAGTGCATGTTGCGCAAGCATCTCTTTGACAATTTACGGGATTAATTGTAGTCGAGGTATGTCGCATGTATATCTTAGATAGGTACTCATGGAAGTAAATACCTGCGTAAATTGAATGTGACCGACTTTACCATATTTCTGCACCATTAAATTTTTCAAAAATTAAGTCTTATGCCATTTTATTTTTGAGTTGCAGTGTGACTAAATTATTTAATAATCATATTTACTTAATTTTAAAGGATCCATATATTTTCAATATGTCAGGTAACAATCCACTTGAAATCATAACTTCACAATTATCACAAGAAATATCTAGAAATACTAATAATCAGGGTAAAAAACATTATTCTAAAAAAACACTCACCTTCTAGCCATTTCGCCCGACGGGCTCTGCACGATACACGTATACGATTCTCCGTTCCCTCCCTTCGTCACTCTTGGGACACTTAGAACTCCATCTTCACTTGGTTCAAACAGCTGTCGCTTTACTCGAACGACTTCACTTATTTTAAACTCTGAATTGTATTTTTCTTGAATGCTAAATATATCTCCATTACTGTCTATTCCAAAACCTTTGACGTCGTTATTTTCATAGTTGTTAAGCCAAAATTTATTTTTGTCAGCACCAGATGATATAATTCTATTTAGTTTATGATCAGTAGACCTTTTCATCATATTTCTTTGTATTTTGTTTGATCTCTTATATCGTGGATGTTGTGATATCATAGCAGTTAATATTTTCTTGCCTTTGTGTTCCCAATCTAGTTTGCTGAAATGTATTTATGTTAGTAATTAGGATATTAGTAAATAAATCAATAGATATCGTATAACATTTATGTTAGTAATTAGGATATTTACGAATCAGGATTAACTAAGACTTAGTATTTTATTAAACTATAACGTATTCGTTTACAACCAACTGTAACAGTAGTTTGTTTGATCACAATAAACGTTAATAATTACTGAATTCAGTTGAAAATGCGTGTATTCAATTTGACACATAAATTATCATCAAAATATAATTATTGTCTCACTGTTTACCAATTTTAAACAAAGAAATATTATTACATATTCTTCATAAGTAATGCATAAATCGATAATTACAAAACCACTCAGGGCCGAAAGCATGCAATTACGATTCAATTGATGTACCGAATTCATTTTATGCTTTATAATTGTGTAGGTATTTTATTTAGTGTCGCTATAGTTTCACCTCTCTCAAAGTTATAAATATATTAAGACTCCCTTGTGCCTTCGTTGATATTTAGAATTATGAAATCTAGCAAATTAGCCATTAGGGAATCTTGGAGTTAGGTACTCGTGACAGAATTTATGGCTAGACTATGTATAATATTATTATTAGGTTTAAACTCGAATAAATTATTTTGATCCAGTTATTGGATCAACCCACGAACCACTTACATGACTAAAGAAAGTTCACGAACATCAGTCTTTTGAATTTCATAGATACCTCGATCAGAAAAGTATATTATTATATCCATTCGTTAATTGTGATAACCACGTTTCGCAAAATTTGCTCCACTGATTAATTTCAAAGGTTACGCGTAAGATAAACACAGAATGTTATTTTTTAATTATCCTACTCTCTGAACTCGTTTCTGCTACATTACGCGACGTATGAAATAATATGTTCCTTCGCTTTATAATCTATGTAAGGTTTTATTTTTATTTATTTATTTATTTATTGTATAGTTATGAACACATTTACATAATAAGGTTTTATAACTAAGGATGGTAAGTTCATGACACCCTGTTAGGGCACACAATATTTGCTAAGCACGCAATATTTATTTATTATTATTGAGGGATCTTCTAGAAGACAATACGGTTGCCAGTTTTGTTGCACTTTTAGTACCACCCAGGGGTCATGTGTAGGGTTGCGGTGAGTCCTCCCCCTACGGACGTGGTGCTGCAACTTCGACCCCCCTTTGTCAAGTGAGTGGACAACTTGACTGTTAGAAGTTCTCGAGCCGCTCGAAAGCCTCCAACTTGGCTTAACGACTGCTACCATAGACAACAGCCGGGTTTAACGGCTTAACGTGCCTTCCAAAGCACGGGAGCGCTCAGTTAGTAACCACTCAAAGCGGTCACCCATCCAAGAACTGACCCCGGCCTACGATGCCTAACCTCGCATACCGCACGCGGCACGCGGGCGCAGCTGGGTAACGAGCGCTCCAATGTAAGGGTAACGTAAGGTAAATGCTATGTTACCTGATATACTACCTATATATTTAAAAAGCCCCAACTGAGCAACTCATGCTCTTCAAAATCATGAAGTGCATCTCGATTTTCAGATTTGTATGGGAAGTAATTAACTAAAATTGTTATTAGATACCTACATTGTACAACATTTGCCATGAAATGTTTCTTCCGTGAACTATAGAATTTAAAAATATAAAGTGTGTACCTTATTGGAAAACCGTAGTAGGGACATCGCAGCTTCAAAGGTTCACCGCTCTGTACTTTTATTGGTGGTAAAGCCCTGATATACGGTGGACCTAAAACGTGAAACAAAGTCGTTAAAATGAATCTGTTTAATGATTTCCGTGACTTTACTGTAATGTTCAGTACACATTACATTTTATAAACGTCGACACACTGTGATGCTGATGAGTTTAACTCATAGTACGTAGATGTGTTTACCTATCTTACTCGTTGATAAGATATTTAAATACCGCTTCTGCTTTTTTATGCTAAAATATGGCTGCCTGACTTGGCGGGGTGGTATCTGTACCTATAGACTATTTTCTACTTTACCGAGATCTTACTAATGTCCAGATTTCCTCAGTTAAATGACAGTGTAACATTGGCAAAGTTGTAATAAATAGCGCGGGAGCGGGCATGGATACAGTTCTGTATTCGTACTGCTCTGCTCCTGCGCAACACGCTCCTATCAGAAAACACTCAAATGTAGGGGCGCGTAGTAAGAAGTTTTTACTGGTCATCTTATAACTTACTGTTACCACACCGACAAAATATCTGCTATCATTCAAAAGCAGTAGGTACAGGTGCACCCAATTAGACAGATAAACCACCCAGTCTGCGTAGTTTTATATAAGTCTTAAAGTTTCATTTTTTTGCTTCGGCCTTACCATAGACATCTATTCTAGCTGAATGACTGACACTGGATTCTCCTTCTACTGCTATGCAGGAGTACAATCCTCCATCTTCTACTCTAGATCTAGTAATGTTCAAGTGTGACACCACACCAACTCCGTTGGGTGACATCATTTGGCCAATAGTATATCTGAAAATGTTCAAGACTTTGTAAACTCATTCGAAGTATTGCAATCTTTTGAGTCATATTGACATAAACACAATTTTGAAAACTCTTGTTTTTATGTTATTTTATTTTTGTACATAATTATTGTCTAAAACGATTATTTAAAAAAGTCGTCTATGATAGATTTTATATTATTTACATACATTTGGATACATCGTATCATTTTAATGGTGTGTACATCAAATTTACTCCAAATTGAAGCGATCGTCGTAATAGACCCAAATGACTCTGATTAATTAAATGATATTGAAATACTGGGAAATGGCACGCGCTCTGGAGGATGCTTTTTCATGCCGTTATTAATTTTAAATTTTACTTAATGTTTGAAACCTTAGTTGAGAGTTAAGGACATTCATTTGTTTCCTGTTGTCGACACAACGAATCCTTAAATCAATAACGTTTCGGCAACGCGCTCTGAAGTAAGACAACTTCTGAAGTCGTAACCATCCATAGGTGTCTGCTTACAATTAGGGTAGGACGTATAATTTTTGTTTTTGTTTGTGTTTGATTGACCCAGTAGTGGTAGAATAGAAAACAAATCTACCTTTGTTCTGTGTTTGGAGATATAACTACTCCATCTCTATCCCACACAAACCGAGGCGGTCTCTCTGCTGTTGCTGTGCATTGTAAACTGATCTGGAAATATAAAAAATGTATAATATATAAAATATTACATAATTTACTAATACTAAGGGTATATTTGGGAAGTCCGCAGGCCCTCAGGAGTGAGTGTTTGGATGGGGAAGCAAAGAAGCCAGGGAAGAAGGTATTTATTTCATATAAACAATAAGGCACCTGCAAGAAGCATACGATGCGTTTAGCCTACGATTTATTGGTCAGCTACGTATTAAATGGGTTAAATTAACAAATAAGTATGGAAACTTACAATATTGTGCCTTGGAACAGTATAATACACTGCACTGTAGAAAATAACAGAATACAAATCTCTCGATCACAATACGAATAATATCATAGAACTTCACTGTTTTCAGTAGGTATTTAGGTCTAATATATTTAATTTCTATTAAAATAACAGCATACTGAGTAGATGATTATCGATCGGAAATTAAGATCGAACTGCGCTGCCGATAATGGCTGCGCAACGTCACGTGGAATTCGAAAATTTAGTTAATAAATAATAAATAAATAATATTTATGTTAACTGTTAACACTAAAATCCCTTAAACTTTGGTATTTCGATATCAAAACATGCCGCACAAAATTACAGAGACTAAATTATTCCAAACACAATTACTTACGTCGTCGCCGGGTGTTAGAATTTTCTCGTTAAAATTGTGCGTTATAATAATATTGCTGGACACTAAATCTCTCCTGAAGCGGGAAACTGAAAACGAAGGAAAACAAAACGTTTAACAATAAGATAAGTAAAACAATTTAGGTGATACATATGTATAGACCCAAATAAATAAAATAGGATACTTAGGTCTAGACAGGATGAATCGTATCTCTGATTTTTTTCTATTCGTAGACAAAATAGAATACGATTTAGTTACATGTGATATGTTTGTCTACTTTAATCGCTTTTCTCATATGCCAAGAAAAGGAAGCTTACCGCTAATGTTTCCTTTTCGTCTCGTCTTTCTGTGTGAAATTATTCTGAAACAAATAGATATTTTATGTCTTGAGCGTAATGTATTTTCTTGAATATGAAGAAAACACATATAATGCCTCACCAGTAAGTAGCTATTTCCAGAACAAACTGAAATTTTATAGATAAATATTATATCGGGTGAAATGTAGGGAATTTCCCTCCAAAATTATACGATAAAGGCATATTATTTACTAAAAACCAAAGAGTAGTTTTATTGTGGGCTTTAAGTATAAAGCGACGGTTTTACTAACATATTGTAACATGCTTTTCATCCATCAATATTTAATAATGATGTGACAGCTCCCGTGACCTATTTAAAGTTAAAACAACTAGCTGTTTTGGTAAATACCAAAGTTGTATCAACAACTGTTTGAATTTAAACTTTCGGAAGTCATATTAGGCCTATATTTTACTAAACGCGTATCGTAATTATCATTCCGGGCGACGTGTTTCGAACTCTTCGGGAGTACGCGACGGGTTTGCAACGCTGACGCGCTGAATAAGTGAATCCTGAAGAAGAACTCCCGAAGACTTTCAAACATGTCGTCCGGAGTGACAACCAATAAGTGATTTTTACTTTCAAGTGTCATTAAGATTTCGTTATTTATAATGTTTAATTAGGTATTGTATTAAGCATCATATTAATACTTAAAATATTTTTATCGGAACAGCTCGGCTGACCAGTTGTAAATGCTGAACTAACACTTTGTAAAATATTAATTATACCATTTCATTTGGTTGATAAGGATCGACATGTAATATAAACAGCCACAAACCGATCCAAATTTGAGCAAGCAGACACAAACTATCCGGTTATCCGACCATGCGTCATGCACGTCGTCATAAATTCGCATATGGCATTAATGCCACAGCACGGGCCCTCTGTTTCGCGGTAATATCATTAATCTATGCTAAATTTATGCACAGCTAACCGTTGAAATGTTTGCCTGTATAATTAAACTGTTAGTTTTTTGTTTAGTCAAGGAATTTGAATAATGTTGAATTAACGCGGTGTTTGTCGATGACGAGATACCTACAATACGGCAGTAATTTTTAAACAAAATTTATGGAACAACTAGTAACGACGTGGCATTTCATAATTGTGTATTACAATATATAACAGTGAGTCGGTTCGGGTTGTGGACCAATTTAATAACTTAGGTCACATTCTAAGTGAGAATTTGCAAGATGACCCGGACATCGAGCATGAACGAAGGGCCCTGGCCATACGCAGCAATATGCTGGCACGCCGATTTGCTAAGTGCACTGAGGATGTTAAGCTGCTTCTGTTTCGGGCATACTGTCAAAGTTTTTATACCTGTCAACTTTAGACGAAGTATACTCGGAAAGCCTATAGCACCCTTAGAGTACAGTACAATAACGCTTTACGTATTATCACCAAACAGCCTCGATTTTGTAGTGCATCGGCTATGTTTGCTAACGCCAGGGTACCCGACTTTTTTGCCATTATTAGAAATAGAATAGCGTCATTTTGGCACAGAGTACGGTCTTCTAATAATGTTCTTATTAAGACGGTTGACAAAAACATATACCGCAATCTTATTTGTTTACATTGGTTGTCTGTACATCGGCAACCGAATCGCAAATAGTTTGTATTATACATATGTTTATTTCTATGGTTTGTATTGTACCTATATTATTGTATACACTGTTTTATTTAATTTTTGTGTAATGGGTCTATTGTCTGGAATAAAAATTATTCATTCATTCATTCATTCATAATTGTCCTTAAAACAGCAAATAAAGCTCGTTCGAGTGGGCTAGCAGTTTCTTTTAATTGTCTTTATATAAAAGGTAATTGGTATTTATTAGTATTACTTTCTGTTGTTTGTATCCTTGAGTTATTTTAATTCAAGTTAACGTTCAATAGTTTTCATATGTAAATGTCAATTCCTAAATACACTAACTTCATTTAAACCCATAACTAAAATCCTATTAAAGACGAATTTATACAATAAAAAGCAGTGTTTATAGAGTTCATGATTTTAGCGCGCAAAAGAGTGTTGATTACAACTGTATTACAAATTATCAATGTACACATATAAACAGACAGCAAATGATCATTGTATATTACTGAGGTGTTTTAAATAAAATATCTTATACGTATCTCATAGTAGTAATATGTAAGAAGATATGTATTATATATTGCACATTAAATATGTATTACATATTGGTAATAAATGAGGATAAAATTCCAGTGTCTAATTAATCATTAAAATTCTACAAGTTATACTACATTATGTTTAATACAGTTAGGTCATACGGGGATTTAGTTTCGCGTCTTTTCTGTGGGAATACCAAAAGTTAAGGGCTATGAAGCTTAATTTTGGATTGGACCAGTAACCCGCATAAACAGTGTCCCCTGTAATAAAAACATAGCTAACATGCACATAGGCCGTTAACTATTGACCACAGGAGGAACGATTTTTGTTTTGTCAACTAAGTGTGACCCAGTTACCTATCGTGAATTTCATTATACTGTTTACATTAATTGGCATAGTTATTACACTAAGGTACATGATTTATGATTTAGTGATGACAGTAAAGCGTTATTACATTCACCGCTACCGACAGACAAAATCTCTGTTCAGCGCCAAGCGCATACTAACGTCAGTTGCGCTTTACATAACGATTTTTTTGTGCCATGCAAAGCGTGTTTCCAGTATCTGCCTTAGAGCGTGGCAAACATTATCGACAAAGACGTAAAGAGGGATTGTACATCAGTTTCTAGCTCATGCTAGGAGATAACTTAAAGTGATTATAAGATCTATTTTTCACTAATGACTACGATGTACAGTCAGCATCAAACAGTTATACCCGCACATTGGTTCTGGTAATCTATCTTATGGTAGCCGACTGAAATATTACTGCTTAATAAGTCATCATCATCCTCCTAGCGTCATCCCAATACAGTTGCATCGTGAAGGATGCCCGGGGTCCGCTACCTAATCCCAATAGTTGGAGTAGGCACTAGTTTTTACGGAAGCGACTGCCATCTCACCTTCCAACCCGAGGGGAACCAGACCTTATTGGAATTGGGCTTGTCAAGTGAGTGGGCAACTTGACTGTTAGAAGTTCTCAAGCCGCCCAAAGGCCTCTAACTGGGCTTAACGACTGCTATCATAGACAGCATCCGGGATCAACGGCTTAACGCGCCTTCCAAAGCACGGGAGCGCTAAGTTAATAACCTCTCAAAACGGTCATCCATCAAAGAACTAACCTGGGCCCACGTTGCTCAACCTCGCATAGCGTACGCGGTACGCGGGCGCCGCTGGGCCACGAGCGCTTCCTTACTACTGCTTAATATGTATTATAGAGCATTTAATACTATAGCTTAGTCTATATTCGTAAATTGAAACATTACCATATTCAGTTTCTGTTTCTGACACAGGTATTCATAAGTATTTTACAAACACAAACTACATTACTCCATATCTCGTGAACGTAAAAAGTCAATAGAGCATGCGATAGCATAATTAACGGTCTCGACGAGCAGCTCCGTAGTAAAATTAAGAACTCCAAATTGAACTAACTTCATCATTCTTCAATGAGGTTTATTAATTTTTCGCCAAGGACTCCCAAGGCGTGATGAGAAAGTTTTTACAGACTGGAAAGTTTCGAGAGACATTCTTGAAGTTAAAATTTCATATAATATAAATTTGGCTTAAAAATGGAAGACTAGTTAGCCTCAAACTAGTAAAATAATACAAGCTGAATGCTAACAGCGGCAGCCTATAAGCAAAAAAATTATAATTGTATGGTTATGTTATGTAATGTAACTCACTTTTGTCACTTCGCGTGTGATTTCCACGAACGCATTATTAACTCTGGTAATTCCAGAAATTTCATATGATGAAATTATTAATTGAATGTATGATGTAATAGTACAGAATGTATTATATATGATATAATAGTACAGAATATATGGCTTAGGCCGGGTTTTATAAAGATCCGTTAGACCTTATGTCGGTTTGTTATGTCAAAACATGTACTGAGTTACTGAGATCTGACATTTGGTCTTACGGATCTTTATAAAACCCGGCCTTAAGGTGCCTAAACGTCCAAATGCTCGACCCTACAGTTTTGACATCAATAGGTCCTATTGATCACCTCTGTCATTATGACATAAGATAGAAAGTGTCATATATTCGAAAATAAAGTCAGTCTACAACTTTTCATAAAAATGCCCCGGTGATAATTCTACTGTCACTACATAAATGTATTACTAGTAGTAAGTAATTTACTACTTACCTCGTGGAAAAGTTACGAGTTGTTTCACTGTAAAGAGGTGTACCTGAAAAACAAATAATTACACACTAAATAAATGACATTATGGTATTCTGACTCAATCAAGACACTCACTCTTTCACATGACATTAGAAAGCGAAAGCGAAGATTTTAACTGATGGATAATTTTATCTGGGGATTGAAAAATCGACCCTAAGTGAGACATTTACCTACATTGCTGGCCCAGGTATTTTATATATTTGTTATCTATCAGAATACATCGGTAGTAGGTATAAATCTACATTAATTCATATTGCATGTTCCGTTCATATTGCCTGCATGTTTGCGAAAATCCAATTACACTACCACAAAGTTAATATACCTAATTAGTAATTATTCAAATTAAGAAACAAATGTAAAAACAAAACATTCTAAAACCTGTTCAAAAACAGAACGCCGGGTAACTTCGTTTCCACCCAGTTTAGTTCTAGAGCACCGCCAGAAACTCGACTAGAACGATGCACTCCAAACTTTCTCAACTCTGCGGTTCGCGTGGGCAAAGTTACTCGCTTCCGAACTGCTAATCTATATCGAAACCCACACACTAAAGCCATTCAAACCGAGCAATCTCAACTTTATAACCTTTAATTTAAGGATAAAAATCACCGCGGGACGTAACGTGGCGTCCGCAAACTCCACCGAGATTTTGAAAAAGTTTTCAAGCGGTGGCTGAATGGCTTGAGTCTTTAATAGCAGTGAATTAAAAAAAGTTATTTACGTTTTTTTGTTACTGCAAGGACGCTGTTTTCTATTTTATGATGATAGAATTTTAAAGACTATTTTAACATTTATTAAGAATGAAAGGTATAATATATATTAATAAATAAATTCACGTTTTGCTGTAAAAGTTTTGTTATGCCATATTGAAGTATTACCAAATTGCTTCGCGATGAAAAACAAGTAAATTCAGTTTTGCCTTGATCTTCATTAAGTTCTTACTGTTTTTGCCATGCAGCCATATGTAAGGGCGTGGTCCAACATTAGAAAGTTAGAGCACATTTACATACTAAGTTAGTGTACTGAACACTGGAGAGGCTGAAACTAATTATGCGTGGTACGTTATACGTATATGCTTGTGCAATAACATAGCTTCAATTAACCTATAACACTATAAAATCAAGGAAATAAATAAGTAATATTGTTTTTTAGTAAATTTCTCTCCTTGTGTGTCCTAGTGTAAAAGCCCACGTGGGGCACATTATATTACCTAAATAAATAAATACATTCTTAGACAAATCGACCTAGTCCCAAACTAAACAAAGCTTGTACTATGGATAATACACGACGATATACATACTAATACCCACAAACGTACGTAACTTCGCTGTTCAGGACCTCTAGTATAAGTTTTTTTCGATACAAAATACATACGAACGCGTTTGCGTTTAGTCTCAATATGTATGGCAAAAAATAGTTACCACCACATGCCACCAGAGGCGCTGCTCGCGTTGCCATATAAATTAAGACTAAACGCAAACGCGTTCGTTTGTGTTTTGTTTCGAAAAAGCTTTTACTAGAGGTACTGTCACAATATCCACTTACAACCAAAACGATACACCATCGACTAAAATAGATAAATAAATACTTAAATGACAGGAGGGGGTGAAGTTGTCGAGGGATACAGGCCGGTCGCAGTGTTGTCTACTCCGCTAAAGCGTTGGAATCAACGTTGCAAAATATTATTTACAATCAATTACGGTCTCAATTATCAGACGCACAGCATAGATTCCGCCCGGGTTGTAGTACGACCAGTAACTTGCTTAGTTATGTGACCCAGATTATTCCGGAAGAGGATGGTGGGGGGCAGGTCGACGCTGCTCACTTTGATTTTCGGAAAGCATTCGATGTCGTTGATAACGATATTCTGCTCAGAAAACTAGCGGGCGTCGGTTTTACGACTCACCTGTTAAAGTTCTAAACCATATTTTGTAAGATCAGGAGTAAGTCATAGGGAAGCAACCTTGGCCCATTGGAATTTATAATTATGGTCAATGATTTACCGCAGGTTGTCAAAAACTCAGGTTGTTTACTATTTGCCGACGATCTAAAAATATATCTACCTATCAATAATACTTCAGACTGTGTACGTTTCCAAAGCGATATAGATAGAGTGGTTTCATGGAGCGAAGGTAATAAGTTATTTTTTAATACGTCTAAATGTCAGACTATTACATTCAGGATGGGTTTTATAAAGATCCATTAGATCAAATATCAGATCAAATTTCATTAATTCAGTACATTTTTTGACATAAGAAACCGACATAAGGTCTAACGGATCTTTATAAAACCGAGCTTTACTCGATCGCACAACCCCATTCTCCATGACTACGAAATGAACGCCATGAAATTAAAAAGGGTATCAGAAGTAAAAGATTTCGGGATCACATAATCAACACTTGTAAAAAGGCATATAGAATGCTCGGATTTGTTCTTCGTCGTTCTCATGGATTTACTAGTATTGGGGCGATTATCGCCTTATACAATGCGTTGGTCCGAAGTGGCCTTGGATGTAATGCAGTTATCTGGGCTCCTCATGAAACCAAATATGAACTTATGGTGGAACGTATCCAAAATAAATTCCTACGATTTCTATATTGGAGGAAATACGGGGTGTATCCTTATTATCCGCTAATGTACCCAACACTATTTGTACTAGGTATGGTGGGGTACAATCAGTTGCGGGTGCGTAGAGAGTTATGTATGGCAACAAACATATTAAAATTACTTAGGGGAAAAATATACAACAGTCCTGTGGTTGAGTAACGTAAGTGTGTGTTGTTCTTGATAGGTATATGTGGCGTAGACTCGTCGTAGTCGTGCCGCGCGGGCGCACCAACCTGCTCAGCAGGGCGCCGATGACGCGTGCACTGTGTACGCTCAATGTTATAGCGGAAAACATAGATTTGTTTTCGTGTTATCTGAATGAATTCACAAGGACAGCATTATTTGTTATATGTTATAAGCGTACTAATATAGAAAAATAATATTATAATATAAATAGGTAAATAGTAGTTACACTATTGTCTTAGGCCTAGTACCTGTAAAAATAGTTGTAAGTGTGTATAATAAATACATAGAAAACACCTAAGACTCAAGAACAAATATTCGTATTCATCACACAAATAAATGCTCTGGCCGGGATTCGAACCCACACACAAACACACACACATACCTACATTTTCTTGCACTTACAGTATACTTAATGTGTGGATCAATATTGCTCTCTCTCTCGCTCATATCTGAACGTTATTACCTAATCCCGGTTTAATCTAAAACTGTTGCTTTGGGGTCCGAGGCCCGAGCTACGATTGTTCCTCCTCCACTTAAAATATTCTACAGCTGTGCTAACTTACTTGCTTTCTAGATTTTATTAAATTATTACGTAAACTTGGACATGGTTAAATAAAAAAAACGCCAAAAAACTGCCATGCAGTTTGGCGAAGATGTGAATAACATGTTAGTTACGTATATTTTTTGTATTGGATCTATAAAAAAAAAATAACGTACGTCTCCGTCATCTTATCCATCATGATCCTTTGTAACGGCTTATTGTATACGTAATATTATATTACCAGTAATAACAAAACGGGTAATAAATAAATAATTTGTGAGTCACACATCAGGTTGTTTACAGATATCACGTACCATAAGCAAACCATACCAGAATTGTACATGATATAAATTCGCCAAGTTCCTTCGCGTTCGCGGCAAATAATTCACTCGGCTAGCTTTAACAGTGAATAATTCAGGAGCATATCTTATCCCGGAGATAAACCACGTTCTTACCCTTAAAAGTATTTACTGCAGTAGCTTTTTTATTACAGTGTTTACGCATATTTGTCGATGGTGCTCTGTGTGATCAACAAACCCCTCCAAAACCAAAAAAAATAATAATTTAATGATTGCCATTACTGACCAATAATTCAGTTGCAATAGGCTATAAGAAAAGTGTTACAGTATGAAGTACTTTTGATATCCTATTAGATCTACTCAAGTTACAATGACCATGACTATCAAACTACCTAATTACCAACATTGTTATAAATCAATACCACACAGCCATAACTGTGCACATAATCTTCTATCATTTGTTTTGGTTATGTTAAACATAATTCAATATTAAGCGATGCTCCCCGCAGACTCAGCAGTGAAGGCGAAGTTACGAAGATATTTTTTGGGAAAAAGATTTGTAAGGCGTTCTTAACTTAAAACGGAGGAAACTTGCTCTTTTCTGAGTTTCACTTTATACTCCGGATACATGTTGCTGGAGATCCTTGTCGTTGTACATTTGGGGATCAGAAAAAGAATGCACCGGGAAAATGAAATTATATAGGTAAAAATAATAAAATACATTTAAAAAAATAGTTGAAGTGAATTTAGATACCTTCTATAGTGTCGTTGGAACTATAATCCTTTTATTAGACTTTTAGCAGTGAAAGACATAAAATCGATAAATAACAAAATGTAATCGCTGTTCCTACAAATATGCGTAGAATCTCATACATAGAATCATTAATTAACAATTTATGGACACAGGGCAACATTACGCGCCTAACCAATTTTACGCGCAAATAACAAAAATACAATAAAATACTTTATTGCACCAAAACGAAATTAACACAAAACGATAAAAAATATTTTACTAAAAAATCTGATGCTGATTTCTATCTTAGGCCGGGTTTTATAAAAATCCGTTTGACCAAATGTCAGATCAAATTTCAGTAACTCAGTACATTTTTTGACATAACAAACCGACATAAGGTCTTACGGATCTTTATAAAACCGAGCCTTAGTAAATTTAGTTAAAGTTACTGGATTAAAGTTTACTTACAATTTGACATTCGTAAATAGATGTTTGTAACAAAATACTTAGTACAGTCAGGGTCATATAGTATGTAGCAGCCACAGGCCAAATAGTTTGGTACACCACATATTTTGGCCACTATAAATTGAGTAAATTGCATGATATATGTGTAATTTCATTACATGTATAATTTCATACAAGTAATTTTAACTACAATAATTTCATTATGTTAGAAAAAACACATTACGACTAAGGTCTCCACCAACATCTTGGCCGCCATCATACTGAAGTTATTCGCTTCGCTAGGACAGAAATTTGCGGGGTAGATTGTTCAGAAATTCGTTTCGAAACCAGCAAGGATGATGAATCCCAGTACTATTTCGACTTTTCACTTAATTAATGAATACCACGAAATCTGGTTGAGGTTCGAAAACGCATTTTCTTCAAGATTACTGAGGGTTTTGAGAGTATGATGTTAAATTTACATTTTGTGCATAACGTAGCATAAGTAGGTACGATGTGAGACTTCTAGAATATTCAAAACGTGACATACCGAATGATAATGCCACTCTCCGGGGGTATCAGCCGCGTTCACGTGAATAATCTCCTCGGAGGTGTGTAAGAGCCGAGTTAATGCACTTAATCTGTCAGGCCCCAACATTACCTCTAGGTACACTACTACTGGAACCGGAAATGGTATATTTTCTTAATAGGCTGAATGAGGCATAGATGACTTATTTTTTTAATCTGAACCAAATTTTAGAAAGGATCTATTGTTTGTATGGGACCAACAATAATGAGAGCGACGCAAAAAACGAGAGATGAGAATCAAAATACAGTAAATCAGCTGAGCACTGGAAACGCTCCATAATAATTGAAAGCTAAAATTGACGCCACAGTTGTGTAGCTCGTACTATTGTTGTATGTAAAAACTAGTTTTGTTCATGAAATTTTTCGTTTAGATACAAAGTTTTCACATAAGTTATTGAGTTTATCAAAACATAAGAATCCTTGGTTAATAATTTTTCGAAAACTATCTTTATAATAATTTTTAATTTACTTTTTGTTGTAATAAAAAATCCAATATTAAAATACGCATGTGAAAAATCTGAGTTTTTAACACAATTTTGTATCTGACATATTTTTCAACAGGGCGCACTTGCTTTGATGGTGTCACTCATCTTTCGCATATTGCGTTACTCGCTAATATATTTTTATTTTTCTCTTTTTACACCCTCTGATTTTTTTTTAAATATGAATATTTTACGTTTTACATTCGCGACTTACATGTCCCCTACATATAAAATTGGTTTATGTAGATAAAGGTAGGTCGTAGAATTTTCACTTAATTTGCTAAACACCTGAAAAACCACGTACAATTCATTTTGGAATTAAGTTTCCAGGATTAGATTAGGTGAATGTTACAATTAATGGTTCTAGATTATTTTACACTGAAAAGTATAGCAATGGTTTTGGAAAAAATTATGTAGGAACTAACTTGAGATCAATAAGTGTAAATGAAATATTAAATAACTTCATTTTAAAAACTTCTCAACATATTACATCAGAATTAATGTAACATGCTCAAAAATACTGTGAAGTTTAAAAAATGTATTTAAAATTATTAATTAATAGAAAAGCTTATCCGGTATAAGTATGTGGAAGCTGCAAACCAAAATATTAAATCCCTTTTGGGAACGAATGCTTAAAATATATTAATATCGCTTACTATGGGCCCTATAAGATAACTCAATAACACAAAGGGCAAAAAAGAGGGCTATGCTGGGAGTTCCTCTGCACGAACGCATCAGAACTGAGGCTACCTGCAACAGAACCAATGTAACCGATATAGCCCTTCGAGTCGCACTTCAGGAAGGCCCCACATTGCATGTAGAAACGATAGACGGAGTCCTTCATTCAGTCAAACAGAGTCTCACCCGAATAGCCGAATGTCATACTAAAACAAAGACGGTGTATTATGTAAATTAACTATCTTACCGTAATTCCGGTACGCCGGGATCTTTTCCGCATCCCTTCCGTTCTCAGGAGACGTTGCTTTATCTCTGAAAAAAACATACATATCATAAAGATGGTATTGTATTCTACGTAATGCGAGGAAAAAAGCCTGGCACAAGAAGAGCCTTTTGAAAGAGAGTAAACTTTTTAATTAAGTAGGTACACGTAATTATTATGATAATACGGCTGTTTTATTTTTGTTTTCATTGACTATAAAGTTGTTTAGTACACTCATATCTTATATTATATCAGGCTTTTCATCATTAAGACGATGTAAATGTCACACATAAATATGAAAATAAATCTTGTAAATTTCGTATCTAACTATCGGCGAAATTGCCCACTTAGTATTTTTACCCGGGATTTTTTACGCTTATAACGTTCACAGTATCATAATTAAATTTTAAATACTATTATTACTGTATAATTTATCAAAACCGTTGGGTATAATTTGCGTGAAAGGGTAACAAATATCCGCACACACTTTCACATTTGTAATATTAGTAGGAAGCATATATAATTAAGGAAACTTAGTTTTAATTATCGTATCTTTAAGGTTTTTATAAGTTCTCGATAATTAAAAATCGCCCTTAAAACGTAACACGCTATCATACATGAGCGGCAATTGCTTGCCCATTCATTACTTAGGTAGGTACTCATAAAAGTCAGAAAACAAAAGCAGTTATTTTTCACAAAACCTTAATGATGGTTAAAATTATGATGGTTAGAATTAATGATGGAATAAAACAACACACCGCTCCTCCGGCGTGCCTATTTTACAGAACAAAGTTTTTGTACCATAATAAAATATCCAAGAATTAATTTCAATTACATAAACACAAAAACCTTTTTTGTCTGAAACGATTATTATCAATGAAAATAAAGCAGTATATTTTACGACGTCCCGATAACCGTTGGAAGCTATCAAGAAGCTTAACGTCGGACGTTGAAATAAAAAAAGCTCTTATCAGCTGTTTCAGGAATGGACGCTTTTATTGCTTTTAAACTTTTATGTCAACGATTTTACTTTGTAGGGTGCGGTTCACACTGGAAGATTCAATACGCTGAAACTCTCTTATCATATTTTTGGTTAGAACTATTTTATAATGGACACCTATAAATGCAGCTCAAACCAAGAATGAGTTTGCAATTTAGAGTTTCCAATCCTTGTGATTTAGACAACTAAATATAAATTCTGCGTAAGAGTAACAAGTAAACTCTTATGCAGAATTTAGTTAGTAATTTGAAAGATGTGAATATGTATTATGAATACTAGAAACTTTTCTCTCCTAATATAGCAACATTTGCAAACATACAACAAATTTAATCTGCTCCAAATTAAAACAAGTCCATTTAAAAAAAAAGTTTTTTAGCGCCTACCAATCCTTGCGCCAAGACGCACCAAATTACAATTTAGTTTTTTCAAATTGTCCATAGTTTTTTAGTTGTTTGACAAAAACGATGTCAAGTAAGTCAAAATAACTAGGTAATACAAATTAAATCCAAGTATCTCAATCACAAATAAGCAAAAAACAAGCAATTCAAATTAGTTAGATGTTTATAGGTTGGGAAAAGGTACTATCTCCAACTAAAGTACGAAGGTAAATGACGACCGCTTTAGCCTAGTTGGTAGTAACCCTGCCTACGAAGCTGGAGGTCCCGGGTTCGGATCCCGGTCAGAGCATTTATTTGTCTAAAATTGTCCCCAAAAAAGAAACTAACTCGAAAAAAAACTAACTTGTTTTTATTTTATCTTTGTCATCATTGTTTATTAAAATTGCCACAAAACCCTTTGATCAAAACAAGTACCTCTACTTACTTGTTTCTAGCGTGGTTTTTTAAGTACCAATCTTAAACTATTGTCAGCCGCACGGCAATGATGTCTTCAGTTACAGGCAATCGGCATGTTAGACACAAATTTAGAAAAAAAAAATGTATTGTTTAATTTTTAAAACATTGGCTTTTAAAGTTAAAAATTGTTTTTCCTCTGTCCTGTAAAATTAAGTAAATGTACTTACTTGTTTTTAACTTTTAACGGCCGATTTAGTGTTTTCAACTACTGACACTGTAAATTACTTCTGTCTAAAACTTATTTCTAAAATATATTTAATTCCAGGTATGTTACCCTGTGATGGGGTGCCAGCGAATTGCAAAAAATAACTGGGGAGGAAGGTGGTGCAAGTCGTTTGTGGAAGGGAAGTCATGACAGTGTTTAATGAAAAACAAACACTGAGGATACAATAAACGTAACCAAGTTCTTCGTTATATGTTAACGCCTAATGTGTATATTTCCACTTATAGTCCCAGCCCGCTACTTTACCAGAACACTTTTCCGAGAAGTACCTAAACACCATAAATACGCTTTATTGTGAATCCAGCTTTATACTAAAACTGTTATTTAATTGCTCTGGTAGCAGGTCATTAAAATAAATTCGAATTAAGACTAGACTCGGGATGAATTTAAAGAGAAAATATATTACCTGTACCTACCCACATATACCCACATAGTGAAAAACCGGCCAAGTGCGTGTCGCACATTTAGGGTTCCGCACCAACCACAAAATTAATTTAATAAATAACAGTCACAAGGTTCGATTTTATAAATATCCGTTAAATCTTATGTCGGTAAGTTATGTCAAAAAATGTACTGTGTTACATAAAATTGATCTGATAATATGGTCTAACGGATTCTGTGTAACCGGTTTTGAACTGTGATAAGGTCTTCGATATTATATTTAATACTAAATAAAAACCATTGACAAAAAAAGGTAAGAAAAAGCATATCCCCACATACAGGTCCTCAAAATAATTTTGTCAAGCAGCTATATAGATATAGAACATAGAAAGTGGGAAAAAAGAAATCCATGAACTTGAAACTTAAAAAAAAATCTCATCTTTCCCAAGAAGCATTTCTTGCTTTCGAAAGATTTATGTGACGTGGGTAATGGGTAGAGGTAGTGGTCGTTACCTTTTATGCAGTTTCACTCCAACGAGGCTTTCCACGTTTTGTGCTATCGCTGTATCTGTAACAAAGGAATTACTTTTAAAGAAAAATAATTTATATAGAACAAGATTGACCATGGAGCAAATAGTATACCTACCTGTATGTACCTAAGGTGAAAAGCGACAGGTGATGGTAATATTGCAAGACATCCATATTACATATCTTTTTTAATATTGAAATGTTTTATATTAATTTGTGTTCTACAATTTCCATTTCAATGTTTTTTAGCGAACGATCTGAGAGCACGTCTTCGGTTTCAGTTTGGGTAATAAATGTTTTCGTATCTCCAGATGTTCTTCTCTATACTTGTCACATTTTTTAACGGATTCTCATGAAATGACGTGGGCAGGTTGGACGATTATAAAATACTAGAGCGGGGCTCTAGTATTATATAATTGTTCAACTGAAACGCCGCTATAATACTGAAATTCCGATAGTTATTCAGAAAAGGATCAACTATATAGATACCTACATTTTTGTCATTTGTGCCTTTTTTAGGAACACTTAAGTCTCCCAGGTCGCTCTTCCATTGCTCCCTAAGTCAGACGGAGCGCAGGCTTGGGGAGCGAGGGAAGAGCGTCCTGGGGGACTGCCCTTATGGGATCCGCACCATAGGGGCTCTTATAGAATTCGCACTATAGCGGATCGTTTGACTCATGGTTAGATGGGGTCCATGAAAAGGTGGCGTGACCGAACATTGTCGTTTCAGTCATTTACTTGCAAAAAATTAAAAGAGAGTCTGCCAATGAAGGCGGCGCTGATGACGATACGGCCCAGAACAATTTGGAATGGTGTAGCCGCTTGACCGAGGAGCCCCGCACAATGACGACGGCTCTCAGAGTGGGTGATCTTTCGCTTCACAACGTCGTGTCGGCCATGTTGCTAGGCCAGAGATCCTGGGAGGTGGTGACCGCAAAAGAAGCGCTGGACGTAGACGTGGACGCCCGCAGCCTTTGGCCGCATTCTCCCCCAGTAGAGCCAGTGGGTCAGGGATAGGCGTAATGCATTTTCACACTACAAAATTATTTTATGTTATATATGTGCGATACAGTGTGAGGTTATAAAAATATCATGGCAGTTCTGCTGATAAAATACTGCCCAGGCAAAACCATATTGCGATAAGATTTACAGCGGTACTATTGTTTTTTTTCTCATAGTTACAGATTTTATACGTCTAATATAGATTTTTTCTTTTAGATATGCAAGGACTCGCGGACGAAATCGCGGGCAAAAGCTTGTATTGATCTAAAATGCGAATCAATATTGAAATATTATATACGCTAAACAACTATAAATCTGAAACATAAAAGGTTTGTTGTATCGTACGAACGAACAGAATATTATTCTGTTCTTGTTACCAAAACGCTTGACATTATTCAACCCTATTTCTTAGGTCAACATTAAATTGCTTGAAGATAGACAAAATTCGACATTTAATACCAAAATAATGTAAAGTAATTAAAGTTTACAGCGCGGAACGAATGCTGGGCGTAAAACGGGGTCGTCCTTATGTTCGAATGGTTTGCTTTATAATTCAATTTTAACCAAATTACAGCCGCAAGTTAAAGCCTTTTGGCATTGACTGCCCAGCGCAATACACACCAACGCAGCATTACAAATAATAGACTTTCATCTTTATTTATTATGACTGTATATTATTGTTAAAAAGATATAGTGAAAAGATTTGAAAATAGAGGGATTCACTTCACTCGTTGTATATGTACTGATAATATATAACAAGTTAAATAGTAGGTTGTACACCAAGGAACACTGTTTTATGTCACGATATTGAATCCTGAACGGAACGAAGGACTCGAGATTTTACTCCGAACGTAGAGAGGGTGTTATGAGTTAAGTGAAGACTGAGACCTGAGTGTTGTGAGGGATTTAAGCGCGACCACGACTACAACAGTTTTATCCCCGAGTAGTATACTTTTCTCACCTCTTGCGAGACACTAAAATGTACCATTCAAAATCGATATCTGAGCGTCCGAGAAGTCACTTAGAACGAATCCGACGTCAGATTTGAAAAAAGTGGCGTCCATCTTGATTTAGATTTTTCTCTCGGACGCTTAGATATCGACTTCAGATAGTAAATAAAAAAAATCATAATGGCCACTACTTTTTAAAAATCTGACATCAAATTCGTTCCAAGAGACTTCTCGGATGCTCAGATATCAATTTTGAACGTAATCGGATAAGAATCCTGTAATAGAAACACGCACTGCAGCAGGCGGTGGCGGCGGTCGGTGCCGTCTTTTGTTTTCAGGGCGGACTTCACGAAGTTAGACTTTAAGGACATAATAATAAGAACTATGAGAAGTGAAATCACTTTAGTACCCGGCGGGTTATAATGAAATTCAGTACACTAGACATTGTCGAAAAACATATGTTTAATTCAAAGTAAATATTTACCATTTGAATTAGTCATCTTCGATTCTAATGAAGCGACATTAACGCTCTCAGTTATTTAAATATACCTAAGAAATACGTTATTAATGCTAAAGTACGGACAATGTGTAAGAAATCCACTATACGCTATTTGTTGCATTAGAAAGAATGACAGAGAACGACTTACACGGTTTTTTATCAGAGCCTGTACTCCGAACTTCGTATCGTGCCGTCCCTTTCACTCTCGTGGTATACACTATATGAGTGAAAAGGACGGCACGATACGAAGTTCGAATTTTGAAGTTCGTAGTAGCTCCTCAGGCATGTTCTGCCTGATGCCTGCCTGCCTGCTTGTCAACGAGGCAGAGATTGTAAGAAGTCGGTTCGGGTTTTAAAAAAGTAATTTATCATAGTAACTAACTGTCACTTATTCTGATCTTTCGTGCGAATGATGGAGTTCAATGTGTGTGTTTATGACTATTGCTTCTTTTATTTCTGATCTTAAAAAAGATAGATGGGCAGCATATGCAATATGTCGATGAATACGTATACCTGAGCCAGATAGCTTCCGTCGAAAACAGGAAATCCATCGAAATCGATAGACGTATCGCCTAGAAGAGCTTCTGGTCCATGAAGGCGCTACTGAAGGGCGACCTTCCTACCGGTAAACTCCTTGATATGTGTATCCTGCCCATCTTAACTTACGGTGCTCAAACCTGGTCATTGATTGAGGTCCAGAAGTCCATTAAGGTTTGCCAGCGGGCGATAGGGCGCAGCATACTAGATGTTCGCAGAACTGATCGCATCAGAAACACGGAACTGCGCCCCAAAACACGAGTTGTAGATGTAGGTCTCAAGACCGACAATCTGAAGTGGGACTGGGCCGGACATGTCTGCCGTATGCATCCGGAAAGATGGGCGAAAATAAGTACGCAGTGGACCCCACAAGATGGCTACCGGAACAGAGGTAGAACAAAAAGAAGATAGCGGGACGACCTGGACGCATTTTCCTTAATTTGGCGCGTATAAACTAACAATAGGGCCGAATGGAGGAAGAGAGAGGGGGCCTTTGTCCAGCAGTGGGACACTCAAATAGGCTAGAAAAAAAAGAAACAAATAATAAAGATGAGGTTTAGTCTAGTAAACACTAGACAATAATAAGTAATTCTTTAATCGTTACGAAACGAATTAACGGTTACCTACTAGATAATTAAAGGAATGATAAGCAATAAAGTGAAATTAGTACAAAAGTTGGAAAAATCGGACAACTGCGAGTCGGACTCGCCCACTGAGGGTTCCGTACAAATTTGTAGGTAGGTACATGCGCATATTGATATTTGAAACTATTCGTTTGTAATGAAAGCTTAAAAAAATGGTACTTTATCTTATACTATATACTTTTTATGATTTCATTACAAATGAATAGTTTCAGATTTTTCTCTGTACTTGTAGTATAAGATAAGACGATATTGCTTACCAAATTTCATAGTTCTAGGTCAACGGAAAGTACCATATAAACTTTGATATCCTTGAGAGTGTGGAAATATACGTTTTTTGAGGCATAAACGGCCTTTTTACGTTAACTTAGAAGTTTGATTCTTTCACAGCTTCAAGAGACTGTTTACCTTAGTAGGCATATGTTTTTAATTTTAACTACGCCTCTACGCGTTTCCGAGATAAATGATCGTGACAGACAGACATACGGTCAATAAAGCGATCCTATAAGGATTCTGTTTTTCCTCTCGAGGTACGGAAAAACAAATTTTGTACAATATAGGTATTCCATCTATCTATCGGTCTCGTTATTTCATAGAGACGGAAAATTTAAATCGACACACGGCAACGTTGTTGTGTTGTATACATATTTTTGCCCTAAAGCCACCGTTTAGCTGGCAGGGGGGGACCCTTGACCATAGCAAAAATTATCACTTCAAAGCTTAATATCACGCCAACCGATTCTTGAAACAAAAAATGCTTTCAGAAACCTTATAATATTTTTGAGAAAAAGAGCTATCCAATGATATCCCACACGATGGGGTTTGGAAGAAAAAAAAATTGCACCACCACTTTACATGTAGGGAGGTACCCTAAAAAAATTTTTTTAATGATTTTATTCTACCGTTTTGTCGGCGTCATTGATATGTATACTCATGCCAAATTACAGCTTTCTAGTTAGTACTAGAAAGCTGTAATTTGGCATGAGTATACATATCAATGACGCCGACCGTTAGTACGGTTACTGAGAAAAGTGGGGGACGGACGGACGGACATGGCGAAACTATGAGGGTTCCTTGTTTACTACGGAACCCTAAAAAACAATGATATTACCTATTTTAGGCATAACACAAAATTGAATAATATTTACAAAATATAGCGTTACACAGCTGACGTAATACAAAGGAATGAAATTTTTCACCGAACTTTGAAAAAAATATTTTGATATAAGTATGAGTATATTCATTCTAGAAACCTGATAAACTATTATCTAGATATTTCACTTTGTACTTACGTAATAGGACTAAATACATTTCTTGGCCAGGGCTGTTTTAATCAAAGTTATGATTTTTTGAACTAGTACACCTGTTTCCGAAAATGAGATTTTTTACAAATGTTTCCATTTTATACTATAAAACTTAGTGAATACTAAAAAAATATAAGTTGGACATCGTGAAAACATAAATGAAAAATATGATACTGTAAAACTATTTTTTTACAGATTTTTAATTAAATTTTATCTTTTGGATTGTACATTTTTTTTGCAATTCACCCATTAATAAAGTACTTCATTATTCAAACGAATATTATTTATTAACTATATTAAAAACAACAGCGTATACCTATGTATGTATATTTATAAATAAATGGCACTCACGCTGTGAAAGTGACAAATGTCTACGAGAAACACTAAAACGAAGGAAATCATTTTCGTTTCATCATGTAGCACGACGACAGTGAAAAACCTTCATGACTATCTACTTGCAACTTTTTCCCACTGAACACTACAAAAACGTACATTAGTAAATCATCACTGGGGGCTATATTGCGCGTATGCAGTGTCATTAGCTTAATGCAAACCACATTCCACTCTTAGAACGTATATTACTCGTAGTAGTGATATAACACTATTGGTGAGAAAATTGTGGAAAAACATCATTACCATACAGCCATGAACGGGATGATAATTAAACTATAGTATGCTAAAGTTGCATTACAAAATGGTAATCCAATACCTATCCATTATGCTCACCTCTTAGTTGTCAATATAACGAATCAAAAAAGGTACCCAATGCATTTTTGTTTTAAGTTACTTAATTTATCTATTCTCGTCTTCAATTACAATTTTTAAAATAAGTATACCTATATAATAATTTACAAACCAATTCCTATGCTAGTCATGTAAAATAACTATTACCTGAGGGTTTTTTTTGATGTTGTCGCCTGAAGGGCCAAGGGTGGGAGTCCTTGCTTTTATTTATGAATGCAAATTTAAAAATATATTAGTTAACGCATGTTTCTACACGATGGACGAATATTTTAGTTTTAAATTCTAATCTTAATTCTAATATCAATTTTGACAATTACCAATTACAATTATAATTATAATTTAATTTCAATGACATTGCATCGCCAAAATATTCATGTAAACACTGTAACGCCCGTAACGCATGTTTTCTTATGCAATTGAGATACTTATTTATTAATTTGTTAATATCTTGGCGTGTATAAGTATTTTGACATGCACTTAACAACACAACATGTTTAGTTTTAATCAGTAATTTTAATATTGTCATATGACGCCAACCTAATAATGCCTCCATTTTCATTTTACGAAATCGCGTAATCTGTCACTGTTTTAGTGGTTGTCCGCTGGCGCTAGTTGCGACTCGTGACAGACCACAGATATTTAGTTTGTTTAAGGTCGCGTTCATGTTTGTCTGTTTATATTGTAAATTATGACATTTATTTAATTGTTATGTTGTGTGTGACTTTAGTGTTTTTTGTCTTTCGTGGCTTCTCGTGGTCCCAAAGGAAGACCAGCGCTAGCCAATGGCTAGCACTATGCTGATTTGGGGCCATTTCGTGGCTATTTTCTGTATTTTGGTGTTATGTGATTTTGTACTGTGTCTGTGCCACGAATAAATGTTTTTTCTTTTCTTTTCTTTTCTTTTCTTTCTTTACTTATAACTAATGTGACATACACGCAGTTTACTTAATTTACTTTGACATGCATGACTTGTTAGTCATATCATGAAAAAATATTTTCACATGCCTCGAGGCCGAATGTATTAAGGGTCAACAATGTATACCTATATCATCCTGCTGTACCATATGTTCTTGTGAATAAACTTTCATTTCATTTCATGAAGTTAAAAGTTTAGAGTAAGCGAATCGAGGAAAATCCTCATGGACGACTGGGAAGGGTAGGCCCGAATAGTGCCGGATTTTTATCGGCTAAAAACCACTACATAATTGCTATTTTTGGAATTTTTCAGTGTCGAGAGGGGGGAAGGGAATTTGGATGAATGTTAAACTACCCGCTAGATCCTTGCCTCAGCCATTTGCTGGAAGACCGGGAGAGAATCATGCATTCTCCCGTTTGGTTTCTGCGGGGTGCTCAGATCAGACATCGGGAGACCGTTTCCGGTTTCCCCACGTCTGATCTTTGCTTGAACTTTACCTGAGAGTTACGATTACGGATTACGTAACGTTCTCGAGCGTGCGTAAGGTTGGACCAAATATGTAACAACATAAAAGTTCGACCACACCGCAGCTCAAAATAGGCTTACGTACCGATGATGTGACGAGAGGATGACCAGCAATAAATTAAAAACGTCACACATAAGTCACTGCGTTTACGGCGCGTCACTGTTTAGAGCAGCGGTGTGGTGAAACCTTAATAAAAAATAGAAGATCTACCTGTCGTAAGTTTGATACATTACATAATCAACTATATTCAAGTGCAACAAAAACTGGTCATTTTGTAGGGGAATTCTGTACAATCTGTACCCATTTATTATACTTTTGACTGTAGTAATTTTGTTTTTTTTTATCGTATTTTTTCATTATTACCTAGCTATATATACAAATCCCTAATACCTATCAAAGCATGGACTAACTCAAATCCAACTAGAGAAAGGATGATTAGCAGCCATTGAATGGGCCACAAAGCATCACCGGATTAGCTACGCAAAAGGAATCCTTGAACAGACGTCCGCTACCGATGTTCAAAACGACGTATGTTTTCAATTATCAGCATATGTTCCTACGTTTTGATGAAGTCATCGTATCCGTATCAGACTATTCTGCGGCTGTCGCAAAGGCGCATTGAAATATATTTCGCCATTTACGTTATTCCTATTGACTGAAATTGTATTTCCCGATATTCAGTTTGATTCCTACGCGTAATTATCTGTTTGACGTTGGCTGCGTACAGCCAACATATAGCCAATGTTCGTTACTCACGCCTAACAACGTAACTTTCCTTTTATAAAGCAAAACTACCAAACATTGCACAGAAACTGACGGCAACCAAGCTTCCACTATATTTAGTGATGTTGATAGAAGATTGTCGTATGTCCATGTGGTGGCCGGGATTTTGCCGGTCTGTATTCCACTGCCTCTGGTTTATTCAGTTAGTTGCAGTTAGAGACATTTGGAGTGCAACTTTTAATGCACTGAAATTGCGTGAATAGTGCGAGTTGTTTGCTAAGCGAATCTGTTACGCTGTCTGGCAATGAGCGGTATAATAATTATTGTGAAACTCTCCAACTTTAACCGTACAATCATTACCCATATAGTTGAAAAACAAGCGAAAATTCGCAATATAAAATGGTGCTCCTTACAGCATCCACGCCGAAGTAAAGAAATTTAAGATTTTAATTAGAACGAAAGTATGATTTATTTCGTATTAAGCATACGCTACTAAAGCAAATTACAAATTTAGAAATGAAGGAAAAATTTAAAAAATAGAAGAATTTGGGGCTAGGTGGTAGTTACACTTAGCTCAGTTGGCTACAGTGACTAGCCGCGAGTGCGGGGAGGTCGTAGGTTCAATTCCTGCTCAGTGCTTAAAAATTTTTCTGAATCCGAAAATTTGATTGAGATTTGGACCTTCCTACGGTATGCAAAACTTTCATCTGATATTCCAAACCAGGAAACTAGAGAGAGTGGTCAACTTAAATATTACAAGTTCCATATCTCACCAAATATATGGAATAAATTAATAAC
This sequence comes from Epiblema foenella, assembly GCA_963556455.1. Classification (NCBI taxonomy): domain Eukaryota; kingdom Metazoa; phylum Arthropoda; class Insecta; order Lepidoptera; family Tortricidae; genus Epiblema; species Epiblema foenella. The sequence goes on along the minus strand of OY747098.1, from coordinate 9,807,217 downwards.
ATAGTTGAGATTTTTGTGCTGGCCAATATTTAATAAACTGTTATTGGAATTAGAATTTTCAAGCACGAAAAATTGTTTTTACGGATTACTTTGACATAACTCGCCCAACTCAAATAATCTGAAGCATTATACTCAAGTATAAATAGGCATGCTTGTCGAATTTCAGAAAAAAAGGCTACCATATACTAAGTGTAGGCACATTTTACGAAAAGAAAATCTTAATTACCTATTTACATACATATGTGCGGAATAAATTCACAAAACCATAGCCTGTACCTGCTGTACCTATTGACTTTTATTGGTGTTGTGAATTAAATGAAGCCTCATTTGCCCTAATGCGGTGTAAACTACAATTTATATGTAACTATACATGGACGTATTGAATTACCGTATCCAACATTATGTTGCCGGCACCCGTGGAAAACGTGAGCCGATGCACATAAATAGTTTGATAACAGATAAAATCAATAGTCAATCTATAAATATAAGATACGCCTATTTTTTTGAAATCAAAACGTACATAAATTGAAAATGGGTAATCATTTTTGGGCGTAATCTTGAATAGAATATTACCTAACTAAAGTTTTTAGATTAGATAAATCATTATTTTGTTCTGCCGTGGATTATACTTTACTGAGTGTAGCGACCATAGATTTAGGATTGGCGCTACCGCTTAAAGATTAGTGAAGTGTGCGAGAAATAAACCATCACGTATATGAACAATCCACGAGTGCAAAAGAGTAGGGACTAGATATAGTAGAATATTAGTTTGTCTTTTACCGTGTGCTAATATTTTATCAAAATAGTTAATATTTAAGATTATTTTGTGTAAAAATCGAAACAGTTATTCTACGCTAGGGTTTGACAAAACGCCAAAGGGACATATATCGAAAACTGTTCGATATGAAAATTAAATTGATTGCTTCAATGGAATAACAATAAATAAATTAATACGTTACAAGGTTAAATTATGTTCCAAATAAAAAAAACAATATTCATTTATTTGTATAATAAGATTGATAAGTGGTAAATTTAAACTGTAACATAACATCTGATTTCAGGGCTTATTTATTACAATTACCTATTCGTGGGATTTTTATCTATGATTGCTGAATTTCACTCACAAGCATGTGCTGCACCTGCAATATCCACTTCCACCCCACTCACATTTGTACGAATAAATAAGCCTGCAAAAGTAATCCTGTACGTATTAGCAGCTTAAATTTGACGTTGCAATTTATCGGTAAGAAAGTCAAATACCGATAGATAATTAATCTGTAGTAGGAGGCAACACTATTTTTTACGCTCACAAAGACAATTTACCCACACCCGTGCATTTCATTTTTGGTCACGCTTTTGATCGTTCACAGTCACTCTTTACTATTATTAGGTCTGTGGTAGTGACAGATACATCTAGTGTCAAAACGCAAGGTAGGTACAGTAGCCGAGGTACTATGTTTAAAGACAAGTAAGTGCTCTGAAACAATAGCACTTACTTGTCCTAATAAGCAAAATTAATTGGCCATTGTGCAACATGCCATGAATATCACCTAATAATGAATGGATGCTAATTCAATTCAGGCAGTCTATCGGACTCAATGTAATCGATATATACGTTGGTTAATGTTCGCGTTTTCACTGTGGACATACCCATATAACCATTTTTATTAGCCGTTACAAGATTTTGTCTACACTTATGTGTAGACTCTGGTAACAATTTTGGTTGCCGTTACGACACTGTTCGGTTGAGAGGACTAAAATGGGGACTAGTCGACACAGTAACTTCTGGTTACTTAGTTACGTCGTCGTGTGGTAACATAGTTACCAGTTTGTAACCAGTTGCAGCTCAAATCATTCGTTCATTCACCACTAAACTTCAGCTGCTGTCATTATTTGACACAAACGTTGATGTGAAAACTAAATTTCAATTTTGAACCGGATTCCTGTAATGGACATAAGTGTCAATTTATTTTTAGTAATATTTTTTGATTTAATGATTCGAATAGTATTGTGAATAAAAATACACTGTGTAATTTAGTTCATGAAGTTGAAATTTACCATCGCGCCACCAAATTAATAAAAATTTACCAATAGTAAACAAATATAACATAGATTTTACTCCATAATGTTTTTAGATCTCTTAACCTCAGATGCCTATTTTTAGTAGAGAAATCAATTTGAATAATAAGAATAAGCTAAAATACAGTTTAGTTAGTACAATTTCAAAAACAAGTGATGTTATACCGGAGTATATTGTCATCACAACCGGTTACGAAATTACTACATTAAGTCGACACGTAACTTAAAGTAGTAACAAAATTATCGAAATACCAAAATAGTGGCATGTACTTTTTTCTTAAAACTGTACACCAGTCAAAATTTAAACGCAAATGTGTATAAAATGTTTCGACACAAATATTTCACTAATATGTGGACACGATGACTACACTTAGTTACTGAAATAATTACGGTCGCATATTATTGTGTATGAACTGTTACCACACATAAAATCTAAACCTAACACAGTCGCAGAGACTCGTAACGGTTACGAAACTATTTCGACTTGTGACTACTTTGAAAAATCTGCGACCGAAAATGGCTGTATTATGGGTAGGGTTACAAAGCCTAATTTTTGAAACCATATTCTGCATTAAACAGCTTCTCGGTTCGTGGTTTCACTAAATATTATACACATAAACCGTTAACTACTGACCACAGGAGAAATGAATTTCTGATGATAATTTTACTGATAGTAGCATGACCACTGATTGCTATTGATATAACATCACTTGCTTCCACCTATGCTGTGCCCAGTGTTAGAACCATACCAATACGACCAATTAAACCTCTAGTATTCGTATTAACTTTCAATAACTAACATCTACCTACGAATCAACCCATTTTTGAATCGTAGGTAAATTACTTTGATTAATATGTATTTTCGAATTTTAGACTACTTTTTTGCTGCAATTTAATTTGAACCAGCGGGTTAATCACGTAACTATTTTACTACCGTTAGGTAGATTTTAATGTCAAATTTTAATTGTCACCTCATACATTTATACTTCAAAATTGACAGTAAAATCTATCTACCGTTAGTACATAAAGTTACGTGATTCGCCTGCTGTTTAAAACAATTATAATTCCGTTTAAAGTTATCGCTTCACCTTAATATCTACGAAATAAAAATATACTATTTATTACTCCTTTGATAGCAATAAAAACTGAAAGTAGGTAGTACTAAAAGTTGCATTTCCAATGAAATGTAAACAGATCTGACGAGATGTTGATGAACGTGAGAGCTAATTGGGTAAAGTCAACACAGACTCCATAGTTGATTATAAATGGGAACTAGGTCATAACAACACGGTGACGAGATTATTTGATGTGTTTGACGTATGCTTTGGTTACACTGCTCATAATACGGCGGGGCGGGACAGTTATACTGTGGTATTTTGTTCTTTGACTGACTTTGGGAGCAGTATGGCATATCGCAGAGATTTCCTCAGTTAACTGACTCGACTAACATTTGACAGTGACAGCTGACAGTTTTGTTATATAGTACTGCCTCCACACCGACGAATCAGGAAGTCACTATATATTGTATTTAATCTTAATGAGGACATTATTTCAAGAATTTAATTTATTAACAAATTGAAACAATATCGCAAATATAATTATGATCTTTTGTTTTCGAACACGAATAGGCGCAAAATTAGAGAACCGTGATCAGTAATATGCAAATACTATGGCAGAATAAAACAAATTTTAAAATGAACGCCCTTCTCCTAGTACACAATATTTTAACGAATGAGTTTTGGTGTATTGCTACACAATAATTAATAGTACTGTACTTATGTAGAGAAGGTTTTCTGTGTAACAAAACCGGTGTTTGATAGATAGATGTGACATCCTGCTCGCTTGCGCTCACCGCATGCCACGCGCTCTTTCGTTCCTAGCTAGCGCGATCTTCTATATCGACACCACGGAGGTGAGCTAAAGCCGAGTTTAGCCGAAGTAACGCGGATGCACAGGCCCATGATCCAATAATATACTGCGCCAGGTATGGCAATCCGGTACATCGGTTAGTAGTGGTGGGTGACACGACCGACGTCATCAGCCTATCGACGGTATGCGGACGTATTCTACGATCGATGTCAGAGATATGTTAGACTTTAGCATCTTTTGATAATGATAAGACGAAACTTAGTCTAGTCGTCGACCGAACAGATCGTCTTGGATGCATAATTCATTTCCAAGAAAACATATTAAAAATAAGTTCCCGCTTGTATTACAAGTTAACTAGAAATACTGATGCTGATCCAATACAATGGCACTTTATGCCACGATCACAGAGGTCATTAATAGGTGTCGAGCACTGGGACCTTTACCTTAGATAAAAACTATTTTATCTAATCTATAGGTATTTAAATCATGCATTGTTAAGATGTCACTTCATCGCAACTTGCTGTAACAATAAGACAAATAAGCCCTCATTTCCCTAACAAACCAACAAGATGGGAAAAGTTGGGGCCCCACTGCCATTTGTCACAGTCCCGAAAATCCAAAAGTGTGACCTTATTGAATACATATTTTGAGTCATTATTAGTAGGTAGCACTGATTCACAAAATGATCAGTATAGTGTATAATTATATGAACAAACATTAAACAATTTATAACGATACGCCACTCTGTGATGAGGGCCTATAAGGGCTGTGAGAGGCCACTTATAGGTATCGCTGCGGCTAAGCTAATGTCTAGTGGTGAACATGAGATTCTGTTTTAGTAGGCCGTGAGTTTGGCTATGGCCAGAGCAGTAGGTATCATCAAGAATTTATATTTAATGAGCGCCAGATGAGACCACTGACAAATATGAGAATGAGCTAAATAAAAACATCAAGTAAGTTTAACAATTATTTATTATGACACACTTTTGTTTATAAGCACTGAGGTCAAACATGCAAAGCTAAAGTTTCTAAGACCTAAGTCTGTTCAGTTACAAGAGAATATACTTAAGGGTAAACACTTTAATAGGGTTTGGTCTTCCCGCTAGACCGGTGGACCAATTCAGTGCAATATAGGCATAGGCTTAAAGCACGAAATAGTAAGACTAAGGATTTAAGCGAGTTACTAAAGTTAGCTAGACACAGTGAAATAAAAGGATAAATACCCGATAGGTGAGGCAAACCAAACCTCCAACGCAGCTACACGCTCCGCAGTGAGTACAGAAGTAGGCGGCAGTCTCAGCTAGTAGCGGGAGCCGGAGAGCAGAACAGGTAGGCTGGTTCCACTCAGTAACTTCCATGAATATGCTCTTTGTCAAAGCAGAGCAAACTTACAATCTTCTCATTAAGCTGACAAACTAACCACGTTAACTTACAACTAACAAGCAATGTTAACCTCCAAGGTTAACCTTCAAGGTGAACTTACGATGTGAACTTACAAAGGTGAGCTTACAAGGTTAACTTTCAAGGTGAACCTTCAATGGTAACCTTCAACCCTAAAAGAAAAAAAATTGTTTCTATTAGTAAAGAGTTGGTATTTGAGAATACATATTTTACCTTAAAATTAGGAATTCAAATAAGCTTACCACGTATGGTTGTTTTACGGTTCATAAGTAGGTACGGCTTTGGGAAATTACACGTGTCGTGATTAAAGATGCCGTGGCAAAGTGAAACTGAAAAGTACGAAATTCACACTTTAATGACCAAATCTACCATAAAATTGTGAACAAAGTCGTTACATGATAAAAGAAAACTCACCTGAGTATCGAATTATGAGATAGAAGGATAGAAAGTTCTGGACTGGCTAGTCCATATTGGTGTGACGCTAAATTATGCAATCTGGGCTGTACGCTGGAACGAAATAAAACACTAATTAGCACCAAAGACGACAAATAGGCGCACAAACCTTGCTAATTGAAACACTTACCCCGAAGCGATTGACTTTCAGACCAAGACGACTCAAAAACGTTGCTTTCACATCGTGATGGAATCTCAAAGTGACCAGGCACTTTCCATATCCTTCGAGAGTCTCAAGAGTACAGAGAGCGTTCTGAATCTACAATCTTTAGATACAGGCAACGATGGAAACTATCATAAAGGAAAGAATAATTTTATTTATTTTTACCGAAAACGATGCCTATTCAAACAACGACATTGCTATTATGAAAACGACGACGACCTGGGTTCCATCCAGCTAACAGGAATAAAAAACCAACATAAACAAATTTATATTTATAAACACAGGTCGCACACCTAAGTAGAGAAACAGAACGGTCGCGACATAGGATATAAAAATCTTGGTACGTTTCGTTCCTTTGCAAACTACACAAACGACAAAATTAAACATTTCCATTAAATTCCAACAGTTTGAATTTGTACTAAAAATGAAATATATGATAACCTGAGACTAATAGGTTTAGAAATTGCTATCTTACGAATTTTAAGAATAGTTTTATCCAATAGGAATAAAAATAACGAGTGCGGCATTTTGACAGATTCTGAAACAGCAAGCTGCAAATGCAAAACGCTTCGCGCTGTCCGACACGGAACACTGAGACTTGTTTACTTGTGAAAAAAAAATGTAATTTATTATCTAAAACGAAGTGAAAGTGAAATGAGTGCATTTCTTATGAATTCTGCAGCTAACATGGCAGGATAAGTATATGCCCATGACAAAAGGAATTATCGCCGTACTTACAGTAATAAAGTGACTCGAAAAGTTAACCTTCGGTACGTACAAACGAAATGTATATTTCTCAACAAATTGTTCTAATAACGAACCTACAAAGTGTTACAAATTTAAAGGATACTAATATCCTGTAAATGGTAAAATATAAATAAACTAACGGATATTCATAATTTTATAGTGACATGTAGGCAGGGCTTGGAACCAGTTTTTACTATTTTTGAAATATCTTCTGAAGTAGTTCTAATATCTCATTTTAAGATTTGTTTTAGTTAGCCTTCCTCTATGGAATAAAAGATTTAAAGTATGAACAAAATATCGTAAACGCAATTAACCGACATTTTTAACCGGCTAATTGTATGAAGACGAAGCCGGTTTCCGAGCCCTGCGTGTATATTACTATGATGCTACGACTTTCGACGCTACGATCCTTAAACATAATTGTTGAATTTATTTGATATTACTTATACCAATATATATACACAATTTAAGAGTGCCAAATTCAAAGATGACAATTGTACGCAAGGGAATGTACTATAATAGTATTAAGATTTATAATCATCTGCCCAATCATATCAAGGTAATGCCAGGTACTAAATTTAAAAATGCATTAAGAAAACTTCTTGTTCAAAACTGTTTTTATGATCTTAAGGAATATTTTAATTTTAATTTTCATGACATTAAACATATTTAATAATTTATCTCTAAAAATGTAAAATTTGACCTGACATGACCGAAATAATTAATGACATAACTTAATATATTCGCCAACAATAATTACCTATTTCATTCTGTACTTTGTGATGTAGATTATATTATTTTTAACTGTTTTTAAAGTAACTATTGCATGCTCTTATGAATAGATTATGCGCGCATAACAAAAAAACTGTACCAAACATCTTCACCATTGTAAATTTACCATAATCTGGCAATAAAGATAATTTTGATTTTGATTTTGAAAAAAAAAGCGTTTTTTCCTTTTCCGCTGTCAGTAAAGCGGTGACTTTAGGAGAAATTAACTAGATACAGCTAGGAGGTGAGTAATGTCGGCTGTCCGACCGCAATACAGACATTTGATAACTGTTGGACGAGCGACGCTGTGTAACAATATAGCAAATATAGATATACTTATACATTCTTGCCATTATGTTGCCTTATATAAAGTCTTCTTCTCTTCTCTGTACATCTCTTTATCTTTTTCTATTATCGTCTTTCTGTTTTATGTTTCTATTCACATCACACACTATACATACATCTGTAATTGGCCGCCGAGCAAGCCAAACAGGACCAAAAAAGCTTGTGCCAAACATATTTTTATGAAAACTAATGAGGATTACTTTTTTTTAAGTTATTGAATGACACTGATTCTTTTGTTTGTTATAAAAGTGGCGTAACGTAATTTCAATTGTTCCTTTAAGCAAGAGATAAAAATCGATGATAAGAAAGTTTATTTAATCAAAGAGTTCACACCGTAAGCACTTCCATAATTCAAAGGTTAACCTTTGAATTATGGAAGTGCTTACGGGAAGCAATCTGAATTGAAAGTACAAAGATTAAACCATCTTTTCCCGTTTAAATTCAATCTTGACTCATCCCATTTTCTCTATAAGCACATAAGCACAGAGGATATAAGCAAGGAGCGGAATCCATTTCTTTCCTTCTTATATTTCAATTATCAGAGCCTTATTTCACTTGAATGACGTAGACATTCGCAGGGCAATTAGATTCCCTTGTTGTGCTTTTATACGATTCCATACTTACTTTGCAGTTCAGAAAGTCTAGTTCACCGAGCGAACGGAGCGTCTCGTTTCAAACTGGGCAGTTTTTGGAAATTAAAAAAAACACTCGCGAGGTCTACAGCTCACAGAGCCACTAGTTTTAAGTGGTGTATATTATACAAACTAGTTTTTTTTCTGAAATTAGTATACGCTGTATTGAGAGTGAGGGACATGCATTTGCGAAAACTTTCAAAACCTCAAATTAATAAAGGGCCGGTGATGCCACCATCTTTGGATTCGGAATTTCTCTTATTCGAACCAAGCGCTTTTCCTCATCTATTTTATAATGCACACTGCTAAGGTTTGTAATTCCTTGCCGGCAGTTGTATTTCTGAGTTCATATAACCTAGACCCTGTTTAAGGCACCAATGAATAGGTATCTTCTAGGAGAGCTCGCTTCACCGTCGGCCCGGTCTAGATGTTGGCCAAGAGCAATCCCATTTTTAATAAAAAAAAAGCTCTTGGTATGACAAGGATCCATGAACATAGCTCTTGCAATTCACGGAGGCGAGTAGAGTGGGTACATATTACTATGTCCTTAAAGTCTAATTTCGTCAAATCTACACGCCTACGCCTTCGTGAATTGCAAGAGCTATACCATCGGGCAGGATGTGTGCTTGTTTGCCACCGTCGTAGTATTTAAAGTTACCACGGTAACAGAGTCGCCTCCTAGCTATCTTCCCTTTGGCTAGGAAGGTATGAAATTAAAATGGCCTGCGGCAATTCTTGGCATTAGGTGGCGGATGATTTTATTTTATATTTGAAGTTTTGGTATTGAAATGTCGGTAAATAACTAGCTTCTTTGCTTACTAATTACTAAATGTCACTACTTATCTATGATATGACCGTTTGAAGAGTATTTCTGTTCGTACATAATCATTGAAAAGTACCCAAGCATGTGCTGTCAATGTTACTTTTTATTGTTTTAGCACAAGTAAGGATCGTAATATTATTGTATTATTTCACCGACCTATCACATAATACATCGCCTTAACAAAGAAACAAGAAAATCACATATGAGTTTTTTATCTCTCGGTAAACTTTTTTAAACATGAAAATAAGGCTTTTTTGTTACCTATTTTGTTGGGGAAAGTTATTCCCGGCTTCCAGGTGTTGCAAAACATATTCCGAGGACCCATTTATTATTTTTCTTTCACGAAACGACGCGTTGAAAAAGTTCCATTTTTTTGGACGAGTACTGATGGAAAGCGTTTGTGTGAAATTGTGTAGGTAATTAATTTAAGTTAATTATTTAATGAAGCTGCTAAGTATTATTTTATTTTAGGTATAAATTCATACAATAAAACAAGTAAGACATACAGAGACACGTACCTACTAAAGGGCGCCATACTTATATTAAATCATTTGTTTATAAAACGAACAGGAATTCAATGAAACCTGCATATTATTATACCTTTACGTAACAAGGTTATTTTTGATTATTTTTCATTTGAAACAAATAATTTTCTATTACCCTGCCACGACTCCTAGACAATGTATTTAATTTTGTAATATTGTTTATGTAATTATTATTCAAGATAATAATACACCTACTTAATCATAATATTATTGACCTTACTACTACCAGTCTTACAGGAATATAAGTAGCGCATCAAATATATAAAAAAAAAAAGGTTTTTTTTTTTTTAAATATATGATAAATAGTATGGTGAAATAAACCCCTAACTGGGAGCAAACAATAGATTTCGCTGATATTGTCTGTCTTCCAGGTAATGTAACTTAATATTAACCTATTTTACCTAATCTGTTGCTAATTTATGTATCCATATTAGTTATATAAGTTAGTAGATTTGTTTTATAAGTATGTTATTGTTTCCCTATAACTTACAATCATCGGCCTACTTAGAAAATAAAATTATACTTCAACAAGGTTAAATGAACTTATTATTATATCTACTACTTATTTGAACAAGAGCTTTAGAGAGAACAAAAAAAATATGTACTTTATTTTTTGTTCTTGAATTAACATTTATTTAATACTTAAGCTATTTATCACTATACTAGTCGATCCTCAAGGAAAACAATTTAAAATTTATTTATAAATCTCGTATTACTGCGGATTAGGCCTGTTTTTGTACCATAAGAAGAACATCTTTTATATTAAGCCTGATATTGTTTTCCTGAAGGCTCGGCTTGTAATTAGTGTGCATCGCTGGCGACCATAAGACAGGGGCCAACTAATGGACTGGAGCCACCATTAGGGAGCACAACATTTGGACTTAGGGTTAGCGGACATTGCGAAAAGTTACGTACTTAGCTACGCTACAAATTTTGCTATAAGGGTTGTTGTGAAGGAGATCTTTTAAAGATGTTGGCCTTAATTTTAGTGAGGAAAAAGAAGCCCATGGCATTTACTGGCATTGGAGTAATCATTATCACTGACGTCCACTATGGACGTACGCCTCCCTCAAAGAGTGACTAGAGAATGACCGGACCTGCGCCACCCGGATCCACCGGACATAGCATTTCATCAATATATATATATATATATATATATTTTTTATACAACGCCGGTGGCAAACAAGCGTACGGTCCACCTGATGGTAAGCGGTCACCGCAGACTATAGACGCCCGCAACTCCAAAGGAGTCACGTGCGCGTTGCCAACCCTTTATAAGATTTGAGGATGCACTGTGTTGTCAGCAGAAGGAACACATTTAGGTCCCTCGCTCCCAACACAGTGCATCCTCGGGAGCTATGGCAACCTTGCTCATCTCCAGGAACACAACACTACATACTTGCAGAAGACCACAGCCATAAGGTTACTAACCTTATGGTTGTGGTCTTCTGCAAGGCGGAGGTACTTCCCCAGTTGGGCTGCTCCAAATTCGAGCAAGATGACATTTTGCTGTGCCCTACCTCTCTCAATATTTTTTAATGACAGCACATACTTTTATAAAATCAGGTAGAGTCTTTGTATGTATATTTATTTGCCTTTTGTATGTATACAGAAAACATATTAGTTCACTGTTTTCTTAAAACACAAATAAATAACTGAAATAGAATAAGTAAAACATGTTATTGCATTATATTAATATATAGTTATAAATGTGGAAAAAAAAGTATTCCTCTATTAGTTTGCAAGTTTTTCATTGGTGAAAAAATGCCCCGTCGCAATCTGTGTTTAGTCTATAGAGAGTACTGTGCCTTTACCGTGAGTTTGCATGACCGTACTAGCTAGCGGCTGCGTAAAAATTTGTATGGGGAAAAGTACAGCACCTCTGGCGATTGCGCAATAGAACTAAGAATCGAAAATCGTTTACGCAGTCGCTAGCGAGTACGGTCATGCAAACTCACGGTAAAGGCACTGATGGCGGTCGTTGGGTGCAATTTAAAACTTTAGCTTTATAAAAACGCCTTTTTTGCACTTCACTATTGCACCAGCCACTCCAAAAAAGATAATAAGTGCACAAAAATCCATTTTCACCCGTGAGGTAACGAATGTTGACAAAAATATATTTAATCAATTTTATTTAAAAACTGAAGACGTGCACCATAATGGCTGCCTTTGTTTCATAGATTAAAAATTTAGAAGAGCGAATTTCATAATATGATTAAATATTGCCGTATTAACTAGATCTCAAACGTGCTTACACATCATTAAATTTAACAAACCTAGACGATTTAAAGTCACAGATGCATATTTTTGTGTCAGTAACAATTTTTTGTCAGCCTTGAGGACAAAATCGTGTGTCTTTATTTCAATACACACGATTTAAGTTTCTTTAAGACCAATATATCCACTTTAAAAAACAAACTGGTATTTTATATATACTATGTTGCATATTAAATCACACTATGCCTATTTGTAAATCCGAGTTCAGAAAAGTGTCACATCTCCTGCACCTTCGTACGCTTTGATCAACTTTGATAACGTTGTGGCTCCGCTGCGCCGTCACCTCTGATGTAGGGTTCGGGAGGTTGCCCCGGAACCGCGGTTGCGGATTATAAGCGTATCGACGCCAAGTACCTAAGTAAGTTCCGGACTAGATCAATTTCTGTAAAGTTGTCAACAAATATTTATTTATTTAGATCGATCTACTTTTCCTTGTTGTTATTCTGTCCCGTCAGCGAGGAGATAACAGTGATCGAGTTCCTTATACATTTTTTTTATAATATGAACTTCAAGCATGCTCCAATTGGATTTATAATCATTGGTAAAACTCATATTTGGTAGATTTAAGTGATTCAGGAGACGTAACTATGGTAACGAGCAACAAAGAATAGTTGATCCACAGATTTATTTATATTAGGAAAGTGCAGTGTGCGGCGCGCCTATGCGCGCAGCATTTGCCGCTAACGATAGCGCGTGTACATTAGTAATAATTATCGGCCGCACAGCCAACGCAACCCACCCTAATTACTGACCCTTGTACACGGATAATTTATTCCATATTGTAGATTCTGCAATAATTACATTTAAGGCAAGGCCCATTCAGAGATCAGACGAGAATACTGAAGTTTAAGCTTCCAGTGTGAAGAAGTAATGTAGAATTACAGTACACAAATTACTGTGGTGTACTGAAAAAGAAGCAATAACAAAATAACTGAACTAAATATTGCCTTGGTAACTCTGTCAAAAAATCCTAAATATGACCGTAAAAATAAACTTTCATGCTGCAGATTTCGTAATTATCAACGACAGTGATGTAGTTTTTTTTTTCACAAAGAGGATAGCTTTCTTATTGTTCTAGCAAAATAACCGGATAAAATTTTCGTAAGTGATAGTAGTAAAATGTACTAAATATTTACGAAACTAGGCGCAGAGCTTCCGTAGAGAGCGGGATGGTTAATTGCAAACTCACGCGTAGTATAGGGGGTCGTTTGCAATGGAACGGCCTTGCTTTAACCAGAAAACATAAATAAAATGAGAGGTTTCCAATTTAAGAAGAAGAAGAATAAACTTAAACAGTTGCTGAATTCACACTTTCCTAAATAGCTTTGTTGGCTTTAGACATTTTAAAAAAGCTATTTTCAACATATCTAAACTCAGTTTTTACAGGACCTCAAAGAATAAACAAAAGTTGTATTATATCTTAACCCTTAACCATCTACCTGCGGTCTCCCAGACCTTCGAAAATTTAAATAATTTATAAATTGGCATGACCGCGGAGTACCGACCTCTATGGCCTTGTGTCTTTCCCCGGGGGGCTCTCAGTGCCGGCCAAGCCATTGACGTGATCGGATGTGCGTTCCTATGGATTTGGTGAGCATAAAACTTTAGTCGGCGGTCTCTGAGACCGCACGTAGGGATTTTCATAGTATTTTTCGACCTTCTCTGATTCCGCACGTAGGTGTTTGAAAAGTATTTTTCGACGGTCTCCGAACCCTCATGTAGGTGTTTGCATAGTACTTTTCAACGGTCTCCGAGACCACACGTAGGTGTTTGCATAGTACTTTAGTTTAAGGTTTATTTTTTAGTAAAACATGATGCCTAAATCGAAATATGGTTAAAAAAAGTGTCATCAGATGAATATGATATGGATGATGAATGCCAGTGATGAGTGTTGGGAGTTATATTTATTTTTGTAATTAAACTATTAATTGAATTACATTTCATTCAATTACCAGTAATTGAATTATATATGTCATTGAAAATATATGTAATATAAATTACTAGGTAATTTGTAATTAGAATTATATTAAAAAGTAATTAAATTTCTCTATTTACTTTATCTTAACCTTGTTTGGAGTGAAAGAGGAGTCAATTTACTTGCAGTGACTCTTAAGGAAAAATATGCGGCATGCTAGTATAAGTTAACAAAATAAATTGGTAATGTACCAATATTTTATTAAATAAAAGTAATAAGTCAGTGACTAAAGTAGTTAATTACAAATACAATGTAATGATTAATTCAATTACTATTTATATTTAGTAATTGTACTACAAATACTTTATTAATAACAGCAAGTTACAGGTCAAGGTTAAGTACTAATACGTTGGTTAATTGATTAGATACATTTATCAAGATACAAGTAGCTGTATAGTCACACGCAGTACATATTGGGCATCTGAATGAAGTCTTTAACTCATATCTTCATAGATTCCTGCTCCATCTTCACATCCAAATGGCTTTATATGTCTTCTTGAGCCTCTCGCCCTTATTGAGACAGCTCTTATAATTAAAATCTGTGCTTTTACTTTCAGCCAATACATTAATTGTGAATACTGGTTTTTTAAATTGTAATTATTACTTGAAAGTGCAATTACTATTTTCATGTTATTGTTAATTAAAATTACTTACATTTTATAATAAAATAACATAATAATTCTCTAACAAAAATGGTAGTTTTTGAAGGCTTACAATTTTGTAAAAATATACCGTTTTTATAAAGTAAAACTATTTTAGTAACTTGGTTGATAGTCAAATATTCAGAAATTGCACTAATAATCTTCATGTTTTATTCCTATATTTTGTGATCTCATTTCCATAAAAGATAACTAGTTTTATAATAAAAAAATGAGAAGTGCAAGAATACACTAATTTAAAAAATAATTAGATACGGAGGTGGTTGTATATCGGAAACAGGACGTAGGTAGTTATGGGTTAATCTAAGGTTAATAAGTCAGACTAGTATCTAAGCTAATGCCAATGCTAATGCAGTATGCTAATGTAGAATGTAAGCTAGACTCTAATATTTCCTTCAATAGGTATAAAATGTACCCGTATAAAGTCGCTAGTTATCCATAGACATTGAGTTACTTAGGCCGGGTTTTATAACGATCCGTTAGGCCCAATGTCAGATCAAATTTTGGCAGCGATCAAATTTTGGCAGCGATCAAATTGTGACAGCAAGTCTAACGCAGTAATGCGACTTTATAAAACGAGCCTTAGTGTATTTGACGACATCGTCTTGTTTTCCTCTTTTGAACATGTCATAGACCAAGATCATGACCAATAGCACAGAGATAAAAGGAGAAAACATTGCATATGTCCATGAGTACCATTATTTGAGCCAATTGGTCTCTTTTCAGACGACACAAGATAAGGAGGTCGATAGGAGGACCGAAAATGCCTGGAGGAGCTGTTGGTCCATGAAGCAACTAATGAAGAGCAACCTACCTTAACTCGTCACTTAAACGTAGGCTCATGGACATGTGCATATTTCCAGTTCTCACCGACGGTGCACAAACTTGGTCTTTGATGGAAGCTCAGAAGTCGAAACTAGGGGTTTGTCAGCGAGCCATGGAGCGCACCACACTGCTCTCCAAGACTCAAATAGTTGACGTAGCTCGGAAAACGGCCCAATTAAAGTTGTTATGTGTTGAGCAGGGTAGCGAATGAAAACAACGGTAATAGTGAACCCAGGTGTATTACTTACAGGGAAAGGTGATGTGTAACACTAAACTAAGATTCTTAACTAAAGCTTATTTCTACGAGTAGGTGTTGAGCGCCAAGAGGGGTTTGAACATGAAGTCCGGGATCCCTGCTTATCCCTTGCGCCGGCTAGCGCGATATTAATAAAATCAAGCCCACTACTGGACCTCGAAGGGCATGTCCAAATGCTAAAACAAAGGGGTGAACTGAACTTAGTTACTGTTGCCGGCTTATGCCTATACATTGATTGATCACTATTCTTTAAGAACTAAGACTTACCCCTTCGTTGGTTATGACACTCACAAGTTTAAGTATGCAAAACAAATGTCCGTAATTTCTTTAATTTGGTTGCTTTAAATCCTTAACTCATTGGCAAGCAACCACTGTTATCACAATTTCTATATCGGGTATATTCACATTATTGTTTCCACCACTGCACGTACAATTGCCGTAAAGACATGAGCTGGAATGACTAGGCGAAACTATGTCGTTACTTTAAATTACAAACAAAATTCATTAAAAACAGAAAAAGTAAGTTCCGTATTCGGGATACGAACTCCCGCCTCTCGCATCATAAGCCGCTGTCAATGCCACGGGGCTATCGAGACATACATAACACGCACGAATTAGTCATATGCTCCACTCCCGCGAGGTCTTACGTCACTATTGCATCGAGACGCGATGACGCTGCTAACTGCGCTCGATTCTAAACGCTACTGCTTAGTATCTAAGTATTAAAATTCTCTGTCCTCCTATTCAAGCTCCCGCTATTATTAAGACGTATCCATAACAAAATGGGATTGGGCTGGTCACGTCTGCCGGATGCCGGATGAGCTGTGGGCCAAGAAGACCACAGAGTGGACGACCCACGATTCAAAACGGACACGCGGTAGATCTCGCCGGTAGTGGCGGGAAACTTGGACTCGTTTTTAAAAGACTGGCCAGAAATCGCACAAGGGGGAGGAGGCTCAGCATAATAATTCAGTGTAATTTAAGTAATAGTAACTAATTTATAATGGAGATCTTGTTTTGGGTTGGAAAATCAGATGGCAGTAAAAACCGTAACCGTAATGATCGTAAAACTAGTGCATCTTACAGCTTTTGTACTGGTCGACATTTTATAAAACCTTTTGCTAGGTATGCAAAATTAAGTCGACTTTTGTTCAGATTACTTCGACTCAACTCGCGTAACTCAAATAATCTTCATTATAAACAGTTATCAAATAGGTACACCGGAGGTAGGTTTTAAGTCATAAAAATCGAACCCAAGAAACCGCTTCAAACTGAAAGCAGTTAAAGTCATGTTAAAATTACTGGTTAGAAACAATCTAGTTAGCGACATAGTTAGAAACGACCGTAAATCAAAGTTTAAGCTCTCGTAAAAACTTACCCGCTACTATGTCGGAAACCTCACAACGCTACCACAGAATAACATAAAACTAACTTAAGACATATTTTCATTTCTGATGATATATGCATAATAGTCTCAATCATCTGTTATCCCTGTGTCAATAAAATGTGTTGCTGGCATTGTCATAGTGGCATAAAATTAGACATGGCACTTATAGGGCGCCGTAAGATAGCAGTAATGTAGGACACGAATCGGGAAGCAGACACAGTGCGGCTTCAGCTATTGAACAGAGGCTCTAGTATAATGTACTTCTAGTATAAGTTTTTCGAAACAAAATACAAACGAACGCGTTTGCGTTTAGTCTCGCGCCTCTGGTGGCCTTAGGTGGTAAGGTAACTATGTTTTGCAATACAAATTGAGACCAAACGCAAACGCGTTCGTTTGTGTTTTGTTTCGAAAAAACTTATACTACAAGTACAGAATCCAAACATAATTAGGTTAATCAAAATACTGTAAAAAGCTTTTCTTCATAACAGATTAAATTCAATCGTATGTCAATAATATTGTTTATAATACCTTTTTGTGTCTTTAAGACGATGATAGACATTTTTTATTATTTATTAGTTTACGGTACCGTCTAATATTATGAGTACAAACGAACAAACTAAACATGTAGGTATTTTTTATATCATTACATATGTAATGTAATATAAAGTTAAATGATCTAGAAAAGTAGTATTATAATATCATTCAATAAATAACCCTTTTTTAAAGACCGTTCATTTAAATATAACATCATTTTATTTCATAACTTGCAAGTCATCAAACATTGTCCTTGTTCAAACTAATGGCTGTGTGTACGCGCCCTAACGGAGATTGCACAGAACGGGAAAGGTTTATAAGGACGCGGCCACACGGAAGAATTAATCGAGCGTTAGCGCGTTAGATACAAGCTGGGAATTCTACCCGGAGTACAAGGAAATAATTCTTTCACGAAACCGAGACACCAACTAACTAGTCCATTGAATAAGAACGGTGTTAACACCACACCTATACCTAATGAGAGTGCACCTATTATATTCAAAGGTAGTTGATGCAATTCAATTTGAATTGAAGACATAGAAAACAACGAATGAAAGATGCATAGAGCTTGTCAATACTTACTAATAACATAATTCAGACGGCGATCAAGAACAACTGTCAGACTGCACGAGCGCTACGACGTTACAAGATAGAGTGAAATAAAATAAGTATACATGAAACATTGCCATTACGTCCTAGTTTAATTTTCCTCACTACGAGTGCCAGCAGCAAAGTTAGCTAAGCAAGCGTGGAATTTGAAATGGTCTTCAGAAGATCTTATTGGCTTTAAATTAAACAAAGATCATTTTCACCTTTTCGTATGCATGCCGACTTCTGCAGTTGGCTGTCAAATTTTCGTATAGATGCTTCTGCTGGTGGCTGCACCTATAAGTCGTCCGCTTAACAGTGACGATGCGAACGGTAGCGGGCGGCAAAATGCCCCCCGCCACCCGCCCGGTACCCTTTGGCGTCGCCCCTCTTGTCCCTATTCCGTTACAGGCACCGTCTCAGTTATACCGTAGGCATATAAAACATTTTTTTCGGACAGCAAAAGACTGCGTACACAGTCTCTGTTAGTTATACTGTTGTTTGCTAATTTAACATTACACGGACTTGAATATAAAATAAATTTAAAAATATTTTAGTGGCCTTATTTCATTAGCACGGGCCAAAGCGATGCTCATTAAGATTAATTTCTTTTGAGAAATCTTATGGATGTAAAAGGAAGCTCTTTGAAATTAGCCAGCTACACTATACTTTTCTTACAAAATTGATATACCTACCTCACAAAGTAAATACTCAATAGAGACGCGTACCACCAAGGGGGACGAAATAGCTCTTATGGATATAAATTGAGAACATGTTTAAGATGGCTGACGGCTTACCATAAATAACCTCCTTAACTTGAAAGGGTAATCGTTTGTCTGCCACAAAGTCACATCAAGTAGTTTGTGGCCGATAAAAATGAAACTATGACAAGGACAACAAATGTAGGTAGATTGTTGACAAATATTTTACTGAATCAATTGTTGCCTGAATAACGACTAAAACAGTTTTGCTTTTATATTCTAAAGGAGGGTTAGTTCTGGCACCTAATCTTAGATTTGGCGTAGGCACACATTTTACAAAAGCGACTGGATTCTTCACTATGTTTTCTTTTGCCGAAAACCTAATATTAAATATAAATGATAAGTTTTTGTTTTATAAAACCCAGTGGTACGAGCCGGTGATCAAAGCCACAACCTCCAGACTGATTGTCGCGTGCCTTACTGTCGGCTACAGAGGTTGGATTGTTTTTATTTAAAAAAATCTTTCTAAATAGACACGTTTCTCCGAAAGACTTCCAGATCATAGTGGAGAAAGAAACCTGAACTTATTAAATAATAACTTAATTACAAATATAATCCTGGTTACCTTTATGAGATGAGTATTCCTAGTATTTTTCATCATGTAGTGTATGTACAGTATAAACACTAAGTATCTTCTAACATCTCAAATTACTGTTGCAGTATAAATTCACCAGAGCACTTCGCTAAAGTTTATGTGTAAGTAATTAGTACTAAACCTACGCTTGCTTTGAATTTGGAATTTGAACTCTGTTCCCTTGTAATAAGGGTGGCGACTGGCAACCAGAGGTGCCAAAAGCAAGTGAGTGGATAAGACCGCGTAATGTGCAACGGTCTTGAGCATGGATTCACCCAAAGTGGTCGCAATAAAAAGAACTATTAGCAGACAGTGTAATCTCTGAAAACGCTTTGTTGAAGTTGCAATAAGAATAGGTATAAATTAGCGTCGTTTGGAGGCACTTTTATTCAGGAGGCTGGAATACTGCATATTTATTTAAATGATCTTTTGTTGCCCTTTTTAGCAGAGACATTATAGGAGTCTTACAATTTTAATTCAAGAGCGAAGGAACAAAATCTATTATGTTAATAACAGTAATAACTCTAAAAGTATTCGTAATTAATATGGCTACCGAAGCTGGTTCAGAGCTGATTTCGTGTATTTTGTTATAAGCGGTGTTCACTGCACAATTTTGGTGGCTAATAACTGAATTACATTTTTTTAAGTGGCCAGTTATTGGTGATTTACCCTACAAAGTGTAAAGAAGAAGTGCTAATTGAAATATGAAATACTGTTAATACTAAATAATCCTCATATTCAATACAGAAAATGAGGTCATCGGATCGACAGTTCTGTACATGCAAATTTCAGGCGCAATTAAATTTATTAACAATACAAGGGAATATATTCCCTTAGTTAATATGCGTTTCGAGGGGCTTATTTGACTCGACACATCGATATTATTATTTTTACACCTGTACTTCTTTTCGCGACTTAAGCAATCACGAACTCTAATAAATAAATAGACACATTATTTTGCACCTGAAAAGTACCGTACCGTAGTAAGTAGTAGTATCTATTCTATTGCTCAAAAACACACTCCTGCCCTACTTTAATGAAAAGTTAAAGTAGAGTTGTGTGCCACAGACTACCACAAAATATTGTGCTTAGTTTCGGCACGTTCAAGTAATACTTTTAAATTATAAATAGTTCTGCCTATCCTAACTGTACCTACTGGGATAACGCTAGCTAACGGATTTATGAAAATAAACAGTTCAGATTCGAATTCAGTTTAGGCCGGATGCTAAGTCCAGCAAATGAAAAAAGTAAACTAAGTATACGCAAAGTGTCATATTTATGATTTCCCACCAAATTTCTAATTGAAAACGAAAACATTCAAGCTGATAATTATTTATATAAAATCATTTTATACGTTTTCGTGAGGATAATGTGTAGGTACGTTGATTCTTTTAAAAATCCGCGAGGAAAGTTATAGCGTTCCTGAAAAAATTGCGTACTTAAGTTGCACAATTACTAAGGGAAAATATTGAGCATAAGAAGTCTGAAAAATACTTACTTTTTATTGAAAGAGCAAGCATTGTTTTTATGCAATGGTGTATATATGTACTATTACATGCTTTTATTTGGTTCCACGCGTTCTAATGTCGGTACTTTATAAAATCAAAGAAGCCTAATTTGACCAATTTCCCGTCTACTTGAAATTTTGATCAAAAATATATGAAAAGGACTTTATTTTTAAGCCGCCATCTCCCGGGCCCGCGAGATAAATGACATTGTTCGATTTTTTGCCGGGATGTAACGGGTAAAGTTGCTCAGATATTTTTGAACCCTTGGAGACGTGTACATTAAAGTCAGTTGGTCCATTACCAATGGAGTCGGAAGATAGCCACCGTAAAGTCTAAATTAAAAATGATCGTGTTAGGACTCGTTAAAAAGTTATGATGAGTAATATGACTGCGCAAAAAAAGTACAGTTGGCAATAAAGCCTTTTCTCAAAAATGTCGAATAGAAATTTGTGTGGGGGGCACACTTTTATTTATTTATTTATTGCTTTTCCATGTAGTTTTACAATAGGTCTTAAATTACAATTATGTGCTAAACATGACCCTGATAGGGCACAGCAGTAACTTATAACCGTCCGCGAGGCCCTTACTTGCCGCCCGCGATGCTCCTTATTGATAACCAACAATGTGGTACTTTTTGTCTTAATAGAGTAACAAATTATTAACGCGTGCGGGTCGCGACAATTTTGCTTTGCGTGGCCCTTGGCTACTAAAAAGATACCGACCCCTGCCCTAGACGAAACCGGGGGCTACTTTAGCATCTAATCTCAAGATTTGGCGCAGACACTGGTTTCACGAAAACTACCAGTCATCTGACCTTCCAACCCAAAGGGAAAACTAGCCTGTTGGGATTACACCGGTTTCCTCACAATGTTTTCCTTCAATAATATCATACCAAGATCATATTTAGCAAGTGTAGCTAAATAGACCTCCTAATTTAACTATCCAATACTTATTACGCTCGTGTGGTTTCATTCGGGCGCCATTTGCAGGCGAATCAACAAATGAAACCAAAATTAATTTCTGTGTTTAGGATAGCTACAATATACTGAATACATTTGGGGTTTGGATTGTACTCGATAAATGAAATAAAGTGGTCTATTATACGTGGTTTGTTTTACATTCATTTAACCAATTCGTTACATGTAGTAATTAAAAAACACAGTAATATTCACATTTTAAAGGACGCTGTTGTTTATTTTCAAGTTATTTGAAAAGTGCTTCATTTGAAACGTATTTAGGCTCACATTCAGCAATTAAATTACCGGAATGAAATGGTTGGCTACCCTCAAAACATCCAAATAAACGGACTCGTTAGTGTTGCTTTCATAGGATAATCTCTCAAAAGTATGACCAGAATACCAAACGAAACAAAACTTTAAACAGGCCAAAATAAACCTTACATCAGACTAATAAAGACCAGAATAAAAGCAAAACAATCCATCCGACTGCGCCATCAAAATCCTCAAAACTATTTTGTACGAAGAGTTTATTTAAATGAATTTCAACTCTATTTTAAGGTATATAAGGACCAGACGGAGTGTATTATTAAGTAGTTTAGTATTCAGAATGACAGAACTTGTGACGTCATTAACGCCTTACTCGGTGTTAAATTCCTGTTGATTTATTTGTCTGTGTGCAGCTTAAATTGCAGGCGCAAGCTCAATGAAATATGAACTTTGCAGCTTCAACTTATGGTACTTTTCAGGTCGTGAGGTGGTTGGTAGATTATAGAGCCGAAGTAGCTTTGCACTGTTTACAGCTCCTGCTTTTCCTGATAATTATTGAAAGATATAAAATAACGTGGACTGGGCAGTCAATACACAACTCGTAAAAGTACCTTAGTCAATATTATTCACTGTATTTAAATACGGTTATAATTAATCTGCCACAATTTTATATAAGTAGGTACCTTAAAGCACATGACTGCGATATCAACGATTTGGTAACATCTGCGGGGCTACCGCGAACCACAAACGAAGTTTTCCCTCTCTGTCTCACTTATATGCAAACTTGCAAGTGCGACAGAGAGGGAAAACTTCGTTTGCTGTTCGCGGTAGCGCCCCTGGACAACAATTCGATTTGTCGTAATTGGAAAAGTAGTACATGGCTAGATTATCTAGGTTATCATTTTTGTTTGAAGGGCTGCCCTGCGTCCACTCATCAACCCATGACCGGCGCCGTTCAGTCTCCATAAAAACAAAATGCATATTTTCAAGTAGCATGTCCGACTATTATAATAAACGATTATCAAAAATTATAAAATGCATATTTTCATTGGTTTATAATACTTAACACTCACTTAAATGCCATAACACTCACATATCACAACTACCTTTTCTATAACGTCTTACTTATTGAACGAATTAATTTTTAACCAACTTCAAAAAAGGAGGAGTACGACTTCAAATAACTAACCGTGACGTGACAAATCTTATATCAGGGTCTGTTATTTCACCGTCTTCGTACCCAATATCTTGCTCATAGTCTAATTACATCCAAAATACCCAGATTGTCAACAAACCGCAAATTATTCTGAAACTCACTTTAAGTTTTTAATACCCACTCTGTTATTATAATTCGCAACAAAGTTTAATTGCCAACTTTCGCAGGCGCAAGCTTCCCAGTACAGTCACGACACGAAGATACGTAAAAGAAAAACACTTCGGTATTACCATACGTATATTACGTTCCGGGAACGCGTCGGTAGACGGTAGTTCTTCGGTGGCAATTTTTTTTATTCTTCATTCATCTTAATAGAGTCGTCATGATTATGTAGAGTGTGGTTCAACAGTGGTTGCTACTATTGCAATACTTTTGCCACCGGTCTCTATAGACAACGTGGTTCTTATATCTTTTGATATTGTGATACTTTTCTACCGCTCTCTTTTGATAATTGGGTAAAATGCGGGCTATTAATGATGCAAAGTGTAATAAGTGCTTACATTGTAACGTCCTAACGCACTATCATATGCATAAGTGATGAAAAAACTCTTATTCACCGGACTAGGCAGTTCATTTGAATTTTACATTTTATGATACTCGTAGTGCGCAGTAGTTTATTTTGCATGCTAACTTATGATCTAAAAACATAGTTAATATAATCGTTGAGTTGTATCATTTCGATCACTATTTATACTTTACTCATGAATCTCATTATTGTGCGTGAACTAATACAATTCACATGTGTTATATATGTAGATTTGCTTCGTAATTAATTAATACGACAAATTATTTGCAAGTGACATCTTTATTTTATTTTTCTTAATATCCGTTCCAAAACCTAATTTCAAAAACATAAATATAATATTGTAATGTGTTGTTTAGACGTTAATAAATGTATTTTCTTTCTTTCTTTCTTTCTTTCAAAAACACTTCTACAAGAAAAACCAAAAACTATTCTATGCATGTTACACATTACTACAACATGTATATACTTAAATCTAAAACCCGGTTTATATTATTACCAAACCGCCCATACTCTGTTAAAAGTTAAGAAGAATCGTGAGGCAGATCACTAATTTGCGTTTTACTAGATTACAGTATCGCGCATAAGCGTTCTGTAAAGGCATATTGTTGTCCCAGTTATTCATAATTTCTAGTTTTTTCCTTCTGAAGGTCCATTACCTACTTCTGACTCAGTTACCTACTCCTTGTTGTTTATAAAGTATGGACTAATAACAGAAATTAAAAAAGGTATAATACAAGACAACAATTTCGATCAGTAATGTCATCCATCTTCTACAAAAAGCCGGAGGCATATCTCCGCAATATACGATAAACAAGATAAAACGTCTCACAAATAATATACTCCACCTCAAACGTACTATTCAGTTTGCTCTCTAATTTGAACCTTAATTATTAAGCCACATGGTTGACATTCCCAATATACTAGTTGGGGTGATATGAGGCTTCTTAAGACGAATGCCTTGCAATATTATTTGAATGTTAAAAAATGGCACCGCTTAACTTCCATAGCACGTGCAGCGGAATCATAAATTTGCGTCAGAAAACTCATTTTCGTCTCCTATCGCTACGTTTAAAATATGTTTGATTTTGGAGGAGTGACAACCGAAGCTGTAGTGATCAAACGACAGACTAACAGAGTGTAATAAACAGATAATCATATCATACCTATACAGAGGGTAGGTACCTATGAGTGGATTATGTGGTGTTTATTATACATTAACATCCATGTTACAGTAAAATACTGCTAATATAAAAGACCCCTATCAGTTTGAGATTAGCGTTGTTGTCATTTACATGTACACATTGACATAAATGTACGTAAAAACTTTTTTTACCTCACCTCCTGTCTCATTCGCGCTGTGCAAAATAAAAATAGCATTTGTAGCATTTGTGAATAAATTAAAATATGAACTTAGAATTCGATTTTCACGTGAAATATGTATTATTTAACTAACTAAAGCAATTACCCCGTTAATTATCTCTCTGTATTGAACTCACATTTCACATTCAGAGTTTTCTTTTCATTGCTTCCAAGCGATATTCAATCTATAATATAAATAGAACGAACAAAGTTCAGTAGAACTCTTGCTATATAGGTATCAGCTTAATCCTATCAATGATCACGATAAATTGGCTTATTGTGTTTAAAATAATACTTTGAACATAAAGCTGTTTTTTTAATGCCCTTCGTGGTTTTTAACTATCAATTTATAATTATGGAACTTAAATTGGGTTCTCTTCAATTACTTTTGATGATTATTAAATTAGGACAACATGTTTTATGAAACTATCCTATTACGGCCCACCTGATGATAGATAATATATTCACGTGCATCAAGTAGAAATTATATTTGTGTTTATTTTCAGCGGTCATATTAAATGAATATAGGTAGTCAATTGCTTTATTTTTGCCCGTGACAGAACGGAGAAGGATTAAGCATTTATTAGGACGAGAAGTTGTGTTTAAAATCAATAAAGCTTCTATTTTTGACGACGATATACTAATAGCCAGCCATGGACATCCATAAAATATAGTTGTGAGTGCAATTTATTTACTGTGAAACTAATCAGTATGTCATTAAGATAATATGAACAAAACATTAATTTATAATTTATTCTTTTGGTAATCGTAATTCGTTTATTACCTAAATGAGGGTTGAATTATATTCTGAATGCAGTCGAGCGGGTGCACTGCAATGGAGTATATTAATATCTAAAGTTAATTATTACGCTCTGTCTCGGTAATTAGGGTTATTGTGTTATGTGAAATGCAACTCTATTACATTCCCGTAGGAATATACGTTTTCAACTAACTATTTCTAGAAATGCTCAATTGTAGTTACCTCACTGATTCACAATAATCGTTCATCGAGCGTAATTAATTTACGAGTTAGTAAGTGGAATACACCCTTTTTTTATTTACTTATTATCTAAATATGTAAAAACGGCTTAATGGTATATCACTGAGAAAGTGACAAATTAATAAATAATATTTATTTGTTTATAACACACTATAGTTAATTTACGAGTTAGTGAGTGTGTATTCGTATCTAAATATGTCACCAACTATGTCGCCAACGATTTTGTAGCCGATAACAGGAAAGCGCCTACGAGACTTCCTGGCACTGAAAGTGTTAAGTAATCTGTTGAGATATTTTCTAGCATGGTCGAGAAACAACAAAATATGTTTCTCACGCTCGTTAAAATAGAACTTTAGCTCTATGAGCGGAAAACACATTTAAATGAGATTGAGAACGGGAGCGACGAACAAAACTATACCTATTTTGTTTGCAAAAGCCATTAAAAATCTGTCTCATCCTTCGAAAGAGCATTCCTCGTTGAACTCAATTATGCATTAACGCGGCCTCAGTTTTCGTTCCCAAAAATTTTAATTATTCTCGTGCTAACAAAACGTTATTTATGCAACAATGCACCAGCAGTTGGCAATTGTTTAATGACGTATAATGTGCATGAAACATTTTTCTAGTGTTCTGGTCTAGGAGCTATGAAAATTTATTTGGGTCTGATTCTACGATCGTACTTTAGCTATTGATTGTATCATGCATTAGTATCAAAGTGCAAAAACGAACTTATACGAGGCGTTATATGTAATAGATGTGTGTGGGATAGAAAGAAATGGCCACGTTTAGGCACGTTTGGCATACGTAAACGGGGGTTTTAGTAACAGTGGGCCTTCTGTGCGTAGTACTATTACTTATTCTGTGTACGAGATATAATCAAATACTTTGAGCTTTTTATTCTGTTATATATGGTGTAGGGAGAGATTGAAGGCAACAGGTCTCGAGGGCGATCTTCAACCCAATGGACGGGTCTCGTTAAAACATTGACCGTATTTCAAAGTGAACTCGGAATGTTGCCAACCGAATGTGGTGGACAGAAATTGCAAAGGTGGCCAGATAAGTCGAGACGGTCGAGGACGAAGATAAGCCGCGTACAAATAGATCATCATCGAGACCACGACACTCAGCAAGAATAGGTTTTAGACGCAAAGAAAATAACCTACACGTGGATATCGTAATATTTTCCTTTTTTTTAATTATAATATTAATTATTTTACATTATTTTGCATCGGTGATCAGGAATAGAAAAATATTAATAAACAAGTAACGTGCATTTTAATGGGTGATGACCAGGGACCGGAACCGGTTACCCTAATCAGGGTTTTCCATAGGCTTATTTTAGAAGTGGTTTTAAAAACCCTATCCATATTGGTAACCCTATGATAAGGTAACCCTATTGATAGGGTTACCATATTGATCGAGTTAACTCAACTAACCACTAACCAAAATCAAAACCCTATCAATACGGTAAGCCTATCAATAGGGTTTTTAACCAGTTCCAAACAAAAGTGATCTTTACGCACACTTCAATTAGACTCATTTTTAGGTAACCGTGGCTGGCAGGCAGCTTGGCACAGACGATAAGCTCGCTGTGAAACCACTCCCAGTAGAAACCAGTTTGATTTACCGAACACACTCCTTGTTTTTAATGCAAATAACTTTGTACTTTGAGTCCTTATGTTAGAATCGTATTTACTGTGCATGCAAGTATAGATTCCTAGCGGCGGCTTGGACGAGTCGGCCGCGAGCGTTTGTTTGTTTATTTTACATTTTGAACATCTATTTTTAACTTTCGGTGCAATGTCAGAAACAAATTTGATTAGTCATACATACTAGAATAGCTCTGTGAGCTGTATACCTCGCCTGTTTCTTTTTGTTTTTTATAAATGAAACTTTATTGAAAATTTCCAAAATCAGACTCGATAAAAATTCTATATAAAAAATATTGAACCTGCTTACAATGTTTAACAAAAATCGGTTGACAAATGCTATCTGTTGAGGAGACCAACCCGAAATCTGGAAAGCTGAAGTGGAAGGAAACTCGGTCAATTCTGTCAAAAAAATTGACGGTTCATATGACAGTCATTTATTTATTTAAATATTCCGAAATAATAATTCGTTTTGACAGTACTAATCGGAATCTTTACTATATACGAGTATTCCTACAGTTACAACTATTACTTATCCTACTACCTCGACCTATGGAAACAGCAAATACGCACGAACATAGAGTTGTTGAACCGCCCAATTCCGGGATTATAAAAAAGTTTTTTAGAAATCCGGGATTTTAGTAGTATATATCCTTATTCATATATTAATACTTGTATTTTTGTTAGCATATTAATTAGGCGCATATACGTATAGAGATTCATTACATTATTAGGCTGTGTAGGTACCTTACGGAAATTGTTAAAGCTTTGTTTATTTATACCAGCACGGCGATGTGCTAGCGAGCCGATAGCTGATAAGACTTGCTGTTTTCTATTGTCTTAGGATTAGCATGATGGCGGTGGTAGTCTAGATGGTAAAATAAACTTGTTTATTTTATAAAGACATTTATGCCGACGTTGTTATCTTTTAAGAACTTAATACAAAAGAGTGTGCCCATGCCTAAAGGCCGTGGTATTTGTCATTGTTTTCAGAGTGAATCTACACACGGTAATTGACCAAAAAAAACAATAGGATGAATTTTCGTTCGTTACTTTCCTTAAATGTGCAGGTCTTGCTTCAGGTATGTTTTTAGTGCATTCTCATAACCATCTAGTTGAGGACGTTTGAGTGTGACAGTGGATTTTATTGTTAACGTTATTTCTTTTATTTTTGTTATTTTTGCGTTTATATCAAATTTTGTGATGAATATGGCTATTATTTATGGACACTGATTTGTGCATTTTGATTGGATTGAAAAGTTAAGCGGGTGTTATAAGAAAGGTGAGTGTGTAACGTATTATTTTTTACTTCAATTAGGTACAGTTAAAGTTTTTGGACAACAGTGAAGATTGACTTATAGTTAATATGGGTAACTATCGTGTAACGCATTAATTAATTAAATTGTAAACGAATTAAAAGCCTTCACTATGTTTGTTCCAAAAATGTGAACTTTACCCAAATATAAACACCAAATCTTTAAGGTACCGATTCAATTGTCATAGGGCCCGTACATCTCATGTCGTTGTCGAAAAATTATAACACTACAAACGAGTTAACTAATCTATTGGCTAGTATAAAAATAAATACGTGATACATAAAACGTAAATGAAACAATTTTATTTCGATACGTTTTCCATCTTATTCAATAGTATTGTGTCCAAATCTGTCATTCAATGAAATTGATTATTTGCTAGTACACAGCAAATAGATGTTAAGAGGCCTTACATGTTTTAAAATATTTTGATTTAAAACTATGACAAAAGTATTGATAATAGCAATAAAGTGATTAAAGAATACAATGATTTTATTAAAGTTTTAGATAGTAACGGAGGATTTTTTTGATTTTATTGTGTATAGTAAAATTTAAGCAAAAAAAGCAGTTTTTACATTGAAAATGGTCGATTTGGAGTGATTTTTGGAACGATATTCGTTAATGACAAAACCAAGAAATACATTTAAAATTTATGAAATTAGTAGTGATCGACGTTTTGGTTGCCACACCGCGGGATATGAAGTAGAGATGGTAATATGGATACGCTACAAAACCGCAATACCAATTAAACTGTTCGAAAAAATGTTGTTAATATCTATAATTATGAAATAGTCGAAATTACATTGAGCAGTGTTGGATATAATAAGCATTACATATTTATATAACACGGAAAAAAAATTAAAAATTTAGGTATCCAATGAGTTATTTAGGTGTAACATATTTTTTTCCCAAGTACGTATTTTTTTTTTACTCAGTCATATCGGGATGTTGTTTGTTACATTTGGCACGTGTTACACATATTTACTACACTAATTAACGGTTGGACTTCACAATGGAAAACTTTTGTATTGTCATTGTGATTTAATACAAACTCCTTGGCTATCTAACTGTAGAAGTTTTTTACCTATTCATATTTCTTTTGAAGTTTTGCACCGCCTTAGTTGCCACATATTACCTACTTGTACATAAATATGTCATCTGTAACTTGAACCACAGACGAATAGGGATGTTGACACTAAGTAAGAAACTCAACTACTTCAAATTTTCTCGAAAAAGGATCAAATTCTCAATCAAATAGCGAAAAAAGTAACTCAAAAGTATAAATAATTACATAATTACAAGTCATCAAAGTTTTAAGTGGGGGCATGTTCTGTCCCTTTTTCGCAAAACGCACCTCTGTATGGAACGATCTTCATTTACTATGGCGCTTTAAGTCAGTGACGTCACTGATTTGTAGCGCTTTCTCACTCTTATTAACAACATTCTAACGGTTGTAGCTTCGTTATTTTTTGAGATATTTTAATGGGATTTTCACCATTTGGCATAGTTTTATGTCTTCTTTCTTTTGGATAATAATTTGGATACCAATTAATTTAGAGTCCACATCCCTATTTATACAACAGTAAAGATATTTATATTATGTAATGAAATCAGACAAAACTAACTTTTAAATACTCACTTTGTCCTAATTGTAATAATACGAATCCCGTGGTATATCCATACTAGCATAACGATTGAGGTCATTCACTCCGAATGGCATCTAAAACGCCGATAACTAGAAATTAGGTCGCAATAGCTCTGTTCTAGATAGTAACGGGGAGAAAATATCAAGATATGTGTTAATTCACACAAAGAGGGCCTCAATAGATGACCGAATATCAACTGATAAAAAATCTTAACATAATATTTTATCCCACACTGTGTTCAGCCCAGAAATGGGCATGCAAATATTAAATAAGAACATAAAATAAATTGGACATAATTTTAAGAAAAATCAAGCAAAGATTCGAAGTTGAAAATATTTATTGAAATTGGCAATATTCATTAAAAAATATAAAATTTGTCAAAATATGATAAACAATGAGCACTAACAAAAATAGGTAAAATATCGAACATATTTTTCTGTATTTGTGTTTGTAGTTTTATTTGACAACACAGCATTAATCATGACACATTATACAATCTACAAAGAAATAAACACTTATTAAAATACGTTATGCCTATAATTAATAACAAAAATGTGAAAATCTATTAAACATTTGTATCAGATTCTTTATAAATCTTAGGCATAGATATTATTCATTGTTTGCTGTACCTGGCATTAGTAAAATGCTATTTAGTGTTGCGCGGCAAAAAAACAATGGGATAATCCTACCTGAAAGATAAGTTGTTCTATTTTTTTGGAGGTGTATTGAGCTTATTACAAAGAGATAAGACCAAAAGCACCAATGCATGTTGTAAAACCAAGGTTCTTTTGAATGAAACACCTGCACTTTTTTATTATCTATGTCATGTATTTTGTTTTGCACACGATAATGCCATTTAAAACACTTAATCCAATTTTGTTATGAACTCTCAGTAGGTATAAATTATTGTACGTTTTCTTTGCGCCAGTAAACATTTAGACAAGACAACACTTTATTTATCAGCACTATTGTCAATACATCGGAGCGGCAGCGAATTGATTGATCAGGTTAAGAGGGCTTTCAGATTACTTATATGTTTCTGGTTTCGATATATTATAGCTACTAGTTTGTTCAAGCATCAGAGTTGCTCACCCTCGCGCCGCAAAGGAAAATATGACAGCTTTTCGTAGTAGCTTCACTAAGCATAAGTATCTTTTTTTGTATTACTTTTTAGGTCTACTTTCATTATGTAAAAACAAGTCAAATATGAAGTCAAGATATTTTTTTGGTATCTCATTTAGAGTAAAGCAAAACATGAATTATTGCAATAAAAGTACCTACTTACCTACCTATTGTTGACATTACCAATCAATCAGTTAAAATTGCAAAATAATCGTATCTTCCTAATCTCTCACATTTTTCAATCGTATCTCTTATACGATACGTAATCGAAACTTACTTTTAATTTGTAACCTTCATAATCCCGGGATTGGGTGGTTTAGCAGCTCCATATTAGATGAGCATGCAATCAGCCTCAAAGATAACCGTGCCGAACCGTGCTTTTGTTCTAATATTCATTGATCTTTTACCGACTACTCGTACTCTGCAAGTATTTGTTTCTCTTTTTTCCAACGAAATAAATAGAAGTATGTATTAATTGTAAGTCTCTGTAATGTGTCAAACGTATCGTGTGATCTCCAGTAAAAAATATTAACTTCAACACACCGGTGCAATTAATTGAAATAGAAAATAATCGTTAGTAGTAATATTGATATATATATATTTAATTCTAAGCATTAAGTAGTACCTATAGAAATAAGAATCTGTACTTGTGACTTTCATAAGGATCGATATGTCAGTAAAAGCAGGCCAAGCGTTACTCGTGCGCATGAGGGATTTCGTTCATTCGACCTAAGTATCTCAAAAACTGTACAACATATCTTGATCAAACTAAAAATCGTTGAAATTAGTTATTAATGCAAAGCATCTCATTTTTTTACAATTTTTAATATTCATAGTTTGGTAATTAGAGGGGTTCCGTTTTCGCTATTTCGTCTACGGAAACTACGGAACCCTAATAAAAAGCAGTGTAAAGGAGGAATATAGTCGTAAAATGAGAAGGTTTGCAGCGTTTTTTTTAATTGGAGAAAGAAATAGGAAAAAACATTTTAATTAAAAGTATACAAAATATTATTAACTTTATTCATTTTGTATTAAGCAGTAATGCTTCGAATGTAAACTACGAATTGAAATTAGAGAAATAATAATTTATAATTGCTCAGAGCCTTATTTTTTCTAATTTTCCTTAAATAAACTAATTAACAATAATATTATTTGATTTGTGAAACCTTTTTGTAATTAGATAACGTAATATTTATTGAAAATATATTATCTTTACATACGATACATACGTATATTTAAATAACAGAAATATATTATTGATTATTAATAATTCTTTCATTAACTGTACGAGGACCAGCCGAAAATTCACTTTAACCCAATGCGTCATCAGCTGACGTTAAGGTTACCATAACCCAATGAAAACCCTAAACAAAAACCCTATCGCGATAGGGTTTTAAGCTTAACCCTATTGCGAGTTAGGGTTAACACTTCAATAAGCTTACCTTTACAATACGGTAACCTCATGATAGGGTTAACCCTATCATAGGGTAAGCAAATTGATTGGGTTACCGAATCGATAGGCTTAAGCCTAAAGAAGGGTTTTCCGGTCCCTGGTGATGACTCATACAATTACTTCGCTAAGTAATTATTTAGATTTCCACTAAATATATCCACTAAATGTAGTCAATTTACATTTATTCAAGTGTGTGCACATGTCAACTTTCTGGAAAATTGATAGGCCATTTACATGCATGAAGTAAGGATAAGACTGGAGCCGGCAATACACACATACAAAGATGTGCGGAAGAGATGTAAGCATAGACAATAACGTACGCGGGAACGAGACACAATGTGTCGTCTCCTGTCCCTCATCACGTATATGACTTCTATTAGTCACCGGCTTGTGTCACCGAAACGTCATCGATGAATAGGCTTAATTTAAATTTCGCGCCAATGTATATATAATACCACTATTTATGAGATGTCAAAATCGTGTTAATGGATGTATCAGTCTTCCAATAGATCTCAATTTAGTCAGCTTATCATAAGTCCGTCTCTGTTGGTCATTCGCTAATCCGCCTTGTATAGGATACTCTTTCTACGCATACATGTGACTACTGACAACTTATGACTCATTAATATTTGACATAAGGAACCTAAAAGGTTAGAAATCTAGCAACGTAAAAACTAGTTTGATGTATTCAAAAGGTACTTAAATACAAAATGCACTAACTACATAGCAATCCCCTTCTTAGGGTTCCGTAGCGAAAATGGCTAAAACGGAACCCTTACAGTTTCGTCATGTCTGTCTGTCCGTATGTCACAGCCGATTTACTTCTATACCATAAGCATTACAATTATGAAATTTGGTAGGAAGGTGTATTTGTGTAAAGCGATGAGACGGACAGAGTAGCACCATAAAGGTTCCTCTTATACCTTTTTGGTTTGGAACTCTAAAAACAGGACAGTTTCAAATTGTATGGCCAACAGGAATCTATCAAAACCCAGCGGACATTTTTAATCACCGCGGAACTTCAGTCGGCGCGGTCATTACGCTATCGGCGGAAGCGTTGGTCGTTAGAACGCCTCGCTTGTCACTTTTATCTGTACCCCATACTTATATTGTCTGCTGCTGTACATAAAACATGGGCACACGGTATTTAGGTGCGACGAGATCTACGGGGAAGGCTCTTAATTAGGACGGCTTAATACCTATTCAAAGCTGTAGTATTAAGTTTTCCTATGGAAATACGATTATTTATTGCACATCACATCACAGCCGGTGTTTTTCTTGCCACTTCGTCTAAACTTTAACACACCCCTCCGGGGTGTTGATTCACCCGAATGACGCCGCCGAACGCGGAAAAGATACTAGTCTAATTTGGATTAGAATCGGTTTGATCAATAGAAAAACCTCTTTATATAACTACTGTTATTCTGTGGTGACGGTACGTCCCTGACATATTTTAGACTGAGAAGAAACTCAATAAACTATATAATACGCTATAGACTGGACAAAACGCATACTAGTCTGCAACTAATGAGATCGAATAAATTAATGCATCCCAGTATTATAGTAGATCAATGTTTTTAAATTCCTGATCGAAAGTGGGCTAGCCGGGTGAGCAGTATCTAGGAAGTTTCAAAATGCGGGCGAAATACGTATTGGATCGCTCGCTTATTGCGCATGCATTTTTTACTCGGATCGGAACCTTTTATTGGATACCTATTGCATATTGTATTATACTCTGTCAGTGAATTGGAATACCTTTTTAAACTAT
Organism: Epiblema foenella; assembly: GCA_963556455.1. NCBI lineage: Eukaryota > Metazoa > Arthropoda > Insecta > Lepidoptera > Tortricidae > Epiblema > Epiblema foenella. Next base: position 9,771,767 of record OY747098.1, on the reverse strand, counting down.
ATGCTACGATGAATGTAGGTATAAATGTAAGGAAGCGTTAGTTATGCGAAATGAAATGCCTTTATAAGAGAAAATTTTTCAGTAACCGGTCTTACGTTCTCATCCATCAGCTTACAGCGATTGTGACCTGCTGCGTTTTCTGGTAGGTAGTCGCCACTCAAGAACCTTTCTGCCCCAACGCTCATCGGTTCTACGAACAATGTGCCCCGTGCACTCACTTCAGTCTAGCAACTAAAATTGTTGAATTAAAATCGACTTTAGTATTTGTCACTTGCGCCTTATGTACCTGACACCTTAAGCCCCGTTTATGGGCAAACGGGAACATCTTCAAACATGCGGGCTGCTAGTTGCCCCGCTCAACGCTTTCATAAATGGTACACATGAGAGCGAATTTGCCGTGACAAATTTCTATCCAAGTACAAGGACTTACACCTAAACACGCAAAACTTAGACCTGACAAAAACTTTGTATGGAGATCTTGCCAGATTTAAGTTAAGCTTTTATTTTACTTTATTTATAACCCCAGTGGTTGATGTATAGAGGATACCTTATGGACTAGTCCATCTTGTTTACTTTTTGTATTGTGCAATAAAATTCTAATAATCAAAGATCCCAAAATTTTAAGTAAGTAAGTGTGCCATTCCATTCACCTTAGCGTAAAGATACGATTTTACAATACTTATTAAAGTACAGCACTTCAGCAATCTATTTATGCTACACTCAGCCACAACTTGTAATCGAATATTTGTAAATAGAACAATCAACTTTAAAAACCAAATAACAGAAAAGAGCGAAGGTTTCATAACCTTATGATTACATACCAGTCACAACAAGTTCAGTACCTAGAAAATTTAAGCATGCGATGTGTGAATACCTATTTCCCTAAAGTTGTAACGCCAGTGTCAGTCAGCTATCGTCGCTAAGCCGAGGGTCTTCGGCCGGGCCTTAGATAAAGGCCGACAGACGTACAATAGGGCTGTGGGGTGACCAAGGGCCGGTAGATAATTTGAAGTGGACGTCTGAAATATGGCTTCGTAGAAGACACTAGCTCTGAGATTGTTTCGTAGCGTAATTTACATCTAAAATGCAAATGACCCATGCAGTGTTAGACGAACTCGATTAATGTGAGGCTTGAGATGGGATAGATGAAGGTATTCATAAAAGTTTAAATATTTAAACACACATGTAAAATTATTATTTATAAAATGTGATAATACTGCAAACCCAAATTGGATTTCGTCGGCAAACTTGGATATCGCTTACATGAATCTTTTTTGCTCATTTTTACAGCAGAGACAAATGTCGTTAAACTTTCACGATTTTCACGCATTATTTTCCAAAGCAATTCTCGTTGGCTAGCGGCGCCCGCGTACCGCGTGCGGTATGCGAGGTTAAGCAACGTCGGCCCAGGTCAGTTATTGGATAGGTGATCGCTTTGAGTGGTTATTAACTGAGCGCTCCCATGCTTTGGAAGGCACGTTAAGCCGTTGATCCCGGCTGCTGTCTATGATAGCAGTCGTTAAGCCAAGTTAGAGACCTTCAGGCGGCTCGAGAACTTCTAACAGTCAAGGTGCCTACTCACTTGACAAGCCTAATTCCAATAAGGTCTGGTTTTCCCTTTGGAAGGTCAGATGGCAGTCGCTTCCGTAAAAACTAGTGCCTACTCCAACTCTTAGGATTAGGTAGCGGACCCCGGGCAGCCTTTAGGATGTAACTGTACCAGGATGATGATGATGATGATTTTTCCGAAGCAGTTTCACATTTCTTGCAACAGATGAAAAATATTGCAACATGTCAAAAAAGTCAATGCAAAAAACAAATAATTATTACAAGTAAATATTGTTCCGCCTAGAAAATGATGTAACTATAATTTTTTTTATCGTATGGCACATATCTTTCGAACAGTAAGGTCGTCGAGAACACAGAAAGGTATCAAATTTTGGTTACCCTTCTACTAGCAGGGCGCTGTAAAATGTATGAGTCTACCCTCACTATCGACGTAATAGCGTAAATATCTGCAGGCGTCGGCTTTGTTCTACGCGCCTACCGGGAACAAGCCAGTTTTATATTTAACATTTAGGAGTTTCATCTTGAAGCCGAAAAGGTTTTTTTTATAATGATAGACCAAGAATGGAGTCCGTTTAGAACTAAAACTTAAGACACTTAAGTTATTTTTATAAACACACATATTTATCAACTTCGAAGCAACAATAAAACCCCTAATAAGCTCAATTGATATACTTAAAAACTGGGCAAGGACCTACGAGTTAAACTCGCGTGAAGAAGGTACCGTGCCTATGTTTCTTTAAATAGAAATAATTATTTTCTGTACTTATTCATAATTTTAAACAGTAGTTTCGGAGACGCCAATGGTCAATTTTCTCAGATTTTCTTAAATAACTCTTAAGCTATTTAATTTTCTAATTACTAGTGCTCCCTTGTTTTTTAGGGTTCCGTACCGAAAGGTTAAAACGGGACAATATTACTAAGAATCCGCTGTCCATCCGTCTCTCACTAGGCTGTATCTCATAAACCGTGATAGTTAGACAGTTGAAATTTTCACAGATGATGTATTTTTGTTGCCGCTATAACAAAAAAAAACTTAAAAAAGAGAATAAAATACACATTTCAGGGGGGCATCTATACAAAAAACGTGTTTTTTCTTTTTCGTTTTTATTGATAATGGTACGGAACTTGAGAATTCATTGTGTTGATAGCTACAGACGTTTACAATTCATTTATACATGTCCACCTTCGGGTCAGTAACTTCCATACTCGTATATGTAGGTACTTATAAATTTCAACTCAGTCAGTCCGGTAGTTTCGAAGCAAATTGCCTGTGATAGAGATAGACACACGAGTGATCATACGAAGGTTGAGTTTTTTTCTTGTTGGTGTACGAAAGACTAAAAACGACAAGTTTAAATAAAATAAAAAACCGGCCAAGTGCGTGTCGAACTCCGCACATTTAGGGTTCCAAACGAACCGCAAAAATAAGTTGGTATTAATAAGAAATTCCAAATAAAAATCTAATTTACCGATATATTATTATGTGTTGGTAAATATACGTACTCGTAATAGTAAACGTTATCACCAAATTTCTAGTTCATAGGTTTGACGACCGGTTTAGCCTAGTGGGTAGTGCACCTGCCTGTGAAGCTGACGGTCCTGGGTTCGAATCCCGGTCAGGGCAAATATTTGTGTGATGAGCATGAATATTTGTTTCTGAGTGGATGTTTTCTATGTATTTAAGTATTTATATCTATTAAATATATCGTCGTCTAGTACCCATAACACAAGCCTTCTTGAGCTTATTGTGGGGCTAGTTCGATTTGTGTAAGATTATCCTCTAATATTTATTTATTTATTTATAGGTAAATGGGAAGTTAAAAAATTCTTTGTAATAAAATTTTGTGACAAAGGATGGACGGGCGGACAGACTGATGGACAGACGCGTGAATGACGGCAGTAGGGATCCGTTTGGACCCTTCGGGTACGGAACCCTAAAAAGTTAAAAACCATCACAGGCTCACGTCATGTAAACCAAACTTGAATACAAATTTAGGGTGTTTAAGCAATACTTTGTCAGCAAACAGAAAGAACCATGTTGTATGCATCATGATCATTTTTTTCACGCTCATAGTCAGACAAAATAATCTTTACCTTAGGGTGTAAAATGTATTATAATTTAATTTTAGGTCTCCTCTTTCTTTTATTTAAGAGTTGGCTACTCATTTCGGTAGAGCAATCGCCAGCCGTTTATGTCCTTTGCCATAATACATGACCTCAACCTTCTCTTTTATTGGCTCTAAGCAGTAATAGGTACCTAATGGTTTTCGGTAATTAAAGAACAGCAAATCATAGTAATTGTTCATTGAGCTTTACATTTTAAATTTAAGTAGACCGTAAATAATCAGTTTTTACATATAATACATTTCAGTAATAGTAAAGGCACGCTTTGCTAGCGTGAACCCTCTAACCCATAGTTTCCGCCCAGTAGGTAGAAAATCGCGAGTCTGCTACCAACGAGCACTACTGGAGCAAATTGCTCGCACGACGCAAAAACAAAAACACGCCCGAAGTAACAGCATTGCGTGGAAAATAATATTTTTTACATGAACTTATGTGAAATACTAGTATGTTTATATTGTTACCAAATATTAATTATTCTTGTATAATTATTATTGTACAAGAATAATTTTTATTTTTATTTTGGCATGTTGCACCAAAAAGTTTGTAATCGTAAACAGTGTTCGTTGAAATCTGATTGTGTGGAAAGTTTGACAAGTCCACTGGATGACAGTTTCCGGCGCCATATTTAACATTGATCTGTCTGTATCAAGGGCCTGATCCGCTTTGATAGAGAAAGATAGTATTATGGCCATTCCAATCAGAGGAAACAGAAAAGAGTGCTATGTTTTTTCTCTATCACCGACCGAACATTTTTTCATGGTCGGGTTCTGGCACAGTTATTGCAATAAGCTTTCGATTTTCCGAGCGTTTTCCATAAGCGAAATATTGGACATGCAAACTGGCCAAATTACGTAGTATACATTTTATATGAATATTCTTTCTCTGACCCCCGGTCGCTCAATGGCGCATCTATAACTGCTTATATATACTATATCTATAGTCTGTATAGGTTAAAACGGTGCAACCCGCGCTAACTATATGAACATGCTATCTAAAATATTTTTCATAAAGTTCAGTTAAGACCTTACAAGTTTTAAAATGTTTTGATATCAAATTATGACGAAAGTATTGATAGTACCAATAAAGTGATTGAATGATACGATGATTTTATTAAAGTTTTAAATAGAAGTGTGTTTTTAGAATTTAAGCAAGAAAACAGTTGTTAGCTTGAATATGGTCAATTTGGGGTGATATTTGAAAAGATGTTTCTCAAAAATCCAAAAAAAACATTTAAAATTTATGTCATTAAGTCTCAATATTTCCATTATAGATAGTAACGCTGAGAAAATATCAATATGCTTGTCAATGCAATCAGATAATGGCCTAAATAGATGAGCGTTTTTTAACTGATGACCTTATGTCCTTGAATTATGGTGCATCCATGTTAAGGCCTTCTGTGCACATTATACTTCGTTAACCAACATTTACTTTATTCACATTACATCCACAAATTACTGAAAAATAGCATTGGTCGCAATACTCTTCGCGTCGAGCTAGCGACAGATTTTTGTGACTAAGTTCCGGGCCACTTCTTTTCAACCCACACATGGGACCGCAGCTGCCGTTCACTGAGCTTTTTACAAGTTATGGCCCGAGAGGAATGATGTCAGGCCCTACAACCGCTACAACACTAACTGTTCATAAAACAACTAGGTAACCATTCAGCTACAAATGTCCTTTATCACAAACAAGTACAAGATAAACGAATTTTAATGGCATTTTAGGTAAAATAGGTTTGATCAACGTTTTTTAAGAATAAAAGCAGTACTGTTTACCACAATACTATTTAAGCAAGATGAGAGTTCGAATGGAAGCAGGGCTACCTGATCACTTGAAGTAGTCATCGAATTAAAACAGGAGACAAGCTTCACCTATTATGTTGTTCTACTTAGTGCTAGAACATGTCGTGAGGCCTTCCTTGTCGGCAAGTTATGCAACTCAATGGTGGAGTTAGTTTTCGGCTGCGCTTGGCACTTCAAAGTATTGCTGAAGATATGGTGAACATGGTCCAGACTGTGAATGTCCAAGTAGAACTAGCCGATCTCAGGATAAGTAAGGTAAAGACCGCGTACTTATCTATTGGGGGGATCAGGTCTACATAGACCTAATGCGAAGCAGAGGTCCGTGTCCATGTGCTCCCCCTCTGTCGTTACTCGGCCATCACTGATTAGGGGCCGCACGGTCCGGCGTCCTAGGAATACACTCACGGCCCCGGACGACGTAATCACAGCGTGCAGATGGAACGCTGCGCTTACGGCGTTCAACTAAGACACGACACGTACACTTGGGCATTCCCGCCAGCGGAGACGCTCACCGCGCGATCGCGACAACACAGACACATATATAGTCCTTATTCGTCCCGGTACCGCCGCATATCGGGTAGATTCAGTCCGACCCAGGTCAGACCTAGCTGAATTTCTTGCTGGACTCTTCTCAGATAGGCTAGGTTTAGTGACCCAGCCAAAAAACTCCCAGTAGATCGATTCCACTCACGCCTCAGAGATATGGTTGAAGCCGCTCAACCAATCTTACTGGAGCGCAAATTCTTAGAGTATTCCAGTGTTCAAAACCGCGCGTGGTCGTGTCGGAGGTTTCCCCTGGTTTTTCCTCAGGCTACTCTCCAACCGCGCATGCCTATCGCTTTATTGGGCCCGGCCTATAAAGTCACAATCAGGTTCGAAAAAAATATTTACGGACCTAATACAGCTTCAATGGACAAAATGGAGCGATGAAACTCCTGACAGAAGGAATGGCTTACTAGATCGTGAAGCTGCTATACTGTCTTCGTTTTAACTTAACTTAAACCACGATATTAAACTGTTGCAAATAATTTAAATTGCATACAGCTCATTAATATGTATCAGAGACTCTGCCCAGACGGTCTCGAGTGCGCGCAAACTGCTTCTCATTTCAATATTTTAAAAGAAGTTCTGTGGTGCCATAAATATTTTAGTTTTGTTTCATTAATGCCTTTTTGCTCTTTGTGTTGTTTTGGCAGCGTTCTTTCACTGGATCTTTCGCAAGTTTGACAACTTGCTGGCACACCCACTTACTCTTGAACACGACGCTTACTTAAAAACTTTGACATAGTGTGCCACGAAAACTGTAGCCGTTCATAGTAGGTACCAAAGCGTCGGCCAATTGTGGCTCCTTTAGGCGTTCTTGGCGTAGAAAGGGTAAATTCATAAGTACTTACCTCCAACTGGAAGTGTCTACTAACGTATATGTTTGTACTGATTCTTGTTGTTCTAGCCTTCACGCAATCATTACCAAATGTAATTTTACTGTATAAATTTATTATATACTAGCTTTTTCCCGCGGCTTCGCCCGCGTACTAAGAGTAATTTTTAACCGTCTACAAAAAAGGAGGTTCTCAGTTTGACTTGTATGTAGATATATGTATTGGATCATTTTCGTAATCGGCACCCCGAGGAACGATGAAACCCCTATCGAGTTTTAAGAAGTATAAATGTCTGCCATCTTTGATTTGAAAATGGATGTCATTTTCGTAATCGGCACCCAGAGCAACCTCGAAGATGACACCCATATCGATTTTTAAGAAAAGAGAAAATTGGTTCCCCGCACAAACTTAGAACCACCCCTTAAAGGGAGCAATTTCGAAAAACGCTGAAACATTTTTTGTTGTATTTAGAGAGTTTAGATTTGAAGATTTTTTTTTGACTTTTGACTTTTTTGACTTGACTTTAGAAGTTCCTTATAAATATCTCACTTCAAAAAAGATTTACTCCCCGTACAAACTTGAAACCCCCTTTTCACTCTTTTAGGGGAGCAATTTCGAAAGACGCTTATATATGTTTTGTTGTATTTAAACAGAGAGTCTATATACGAAGTTTCAAATATCTCACTTCAAAAAAGATTTGCTCCCCTTACAAACTTTGAACCCCCTTTTCACCCCTTTAGTGGAGCAAATTAGAAAAACGCTGAAATACGCCATTAATATATTTAAACACAGACTCTATATACAAAGTTTCATGTCTCTCACTTCAATAAATACGGTTTTTCATACAAATTTTGGACCCCGTTTCACCCCTTTAGGGGGTGAATTTTGAAAAATCCTTTCTTAGTGCACCTCTAAGCCTTATAAGGAACCTACGTGCCAAATTTTAAATCTCTAGAACCAGCGGTTTGGGCTGTGCGTTGATATGTCAATCAGTCAGTCAGTTAATCAATCAGTCAGTCAGTTTCTTCTTTTAGATGTTGTTGTTTTTGTTGTTTTTGTTATTTAGATGTAACTTTAATTGCGCTCAATATAATGTGTTACATGTAATTTTTATTTATGTTGTTTTATTATCAATATTTTAATGAGATTATATTAATTTGAATTTGACATGATATAATTATTAATGTGTAATTATTATTCTAATATTTTATTTTAAATACTTGTTGACATGTAAATTGGTTTTATGAATAAATTTAATATGAATATGTACCAAAGCGGTACTCAAGTAAGCAATTCCATACAATGCATACCTACTTCAGATAAAATCCAATACAAAACCCTCTTGACGACGGTGGCGACAGTAGGGAAATATTACTGTAGATATAATACTAACATATGAGGGCATCTTTTCCTTTATATGTATGTGTAAGTGTAGTTTTGGAAAATTGCCTCCGCCTCTAACTTATAGTCATTTTAGTGCGCCTCGTTGTGTTTTAAATTCTACATGAAAACCTAAAATGTAACTCTGTGGCTATTAATCAGTATAAGTCGAAATAGTCGAGGCAGAATTCCAGTCTCATGGAATTTCGCAATGCAACTCTTGATTCCAAGTTACTTAGTACCTATAAATTATACCTACTTCAAGTTTGTGTTTTCACCTGCAATACCGTCAAGTAAATAATGATGTTGCTTTTAATCATCATTCAAAACATTTTTTTCAGCTGTTATGTAGTTCTCTAGTGGTTGTTGTATTGTTTTCTAGTTGTATAGGTGTTGTATATTTCTAGGTGTACCTAAGAATGCTACGATGATCGGTCATGAACTGCCCGCGTCCAGCGGACTTCTGCAATCTTAATCAGGTCAGCAGCTTACCTCGGGGGCCTTGCCAGGCTGCGTCGTCCGATACGCGGTTGCCATCCGAGAACTCGCTGACCCCACCGGCCATACGTCCGCCTACTGTTCCTAAAAGTTTGGTAATTTTTCGGACTATTTTGTTTTTTTTTAAGTTATTAACAAAGAACATTCTCAATGTCGTAGATAACTAATTAGTACAGTTGCAAGATTAGTCTGCTAATTATACTCCCTTAGTCTCTTGACAGTAAGTCAATCACAGTCTTAATTAAAGCTGCCACAAGTATCGTTTCGCATTATTCACGTCTCGCCGACTCTAAGGACAGTCATTTACGAATATTTGGAATAACTTTTAGTAAGGTAATATGTATTTGTATTTTTTTATGCTGCACAGATGGTCGGTAAGTACTTATAGAACATATATCAATAAAATGCATTTTTTTTTATAAATAAGTAATGAAAAATAATAGTGGGTCCACACGCAATGGTGCAGCGAAATCAGTGCTATGTGGGCGACAGTGACCTTCATTGACCATAGTGTTGCCTGTGGACTCACTGGAAAAAAAATCCATTGACCTTACGCGTTACTAACGTGAGAAACTGAGTGCTATGTTAATCAATTCCATATATACCTATTAGGTATAATTTTATCAAATTAAACCTCATTTTCAACAAGATATAAAAGACGTCATAATATGTATAATGATTGTAATTTGGAATTGAACTTCGCCTCGCAGGCCTCGCCGAAACGACGAAATCAATAACTAATTAGCACTTTGTTCAGCGTCGGAATTACACTGTCGGGCGCAGCTGATATAGCTCGCTAATTACACAGATCTAACGCTCGAGGATTATAGAAAAAACCCCGTAGTAACACCACCAGATCTTACTTAGTAACAACAACCAACTCAACTGAAAACATGCACAAAACATAGCTCCACCGTCAAAACTTTCAATTAAAAAAATTCGCACTCAACGTTAGGACGCTACGATACCACAGGCAGACACACATATATACACAGGTACACAAGTAAAACTTATAACACCCCTATTTTACATTGCGCTTCGGGGGAAGCATCCCACTCGTCTTCTAACCTAATAATCTATGTATTTCCCATAAGCCCAGTTTCTCCTCTGACTGGGTCGTTTATGTACAAAACCTATGCCTTTTCTTAGGTCTACGTAGAAGGGAAATCCCGGGCTCTTTCAGGAAACAGCTATAAAGCTAAGATAAGAGGATTACTTTAATATGTTACTATTGGTTGGAGTAGATGTAAGTAGATGAGGCAGCCTACATAATCCCGAATAATACATAAGAACGCGTTAGCTGTCCAAAATAGTTTGTGAGCAGTGTCCAACATCAAAAATATTATAATTTAAGGAAAAGTGAGGTTCCCAAATTGGAAATATAGTGTTGTACTGAAGTACTGAAAATGTGACATAATATGGGTAAAGTAGGCTATCAAATATCAGACCGAATATTAATACATACTTACTGACTTGTAGATAATGTGTTTTTGCGAGAGGTATGAAAAACAAATTTCTTGTATAATCGTACTTATATAAGGTAATCCTTTCAAAGTAGGTTTGTATAAACATGGAAGTTTTCTCAAAATTGACTATAATATGTAGCCGCAGCTGCTTTCCGGATAATATCTTTTGTTGTGAGCTTCACAATGGAGCCTCGCTTCGGGAATTGATAGTGGGTGATAAGGGAGCTTTTGAGACGAAAGTGTTTTTTTAGAAACGCTTGGAAGTTTTTTGAATAGTTAAAATAGATCAGGTTAGTGGCACGATTTTTAAATGTCATTGCGTACATTAGTCCATCCTTTTCGTACGAGGGAAGAGGCGTTTTTAACTAGGACCGTTTAATTTTGTATTAAGCAGTAATGCTGCTAACGCAAACTACAAACTTAGAAATAAAGGAAAAATAGAAAGATCCATCTATCTTTTCTATTTTTCCTTTATTTCTAAATTTTTAGGATCGTTTATTTCACTGGATCATAATTATATTCAATACTATATCTGAAGCTCAAGCGGACAGGTTACATGCTGCGCTACAAGCCGTGCTATCAACCAGGCGAATAACCGTTTCCGGCCTCAGCCGCCCGCTGGCCATAGCCTCTTGAACGTACGCACGGCATGTTGCGCAGCAAGTACCTACCGTGTACATGAATGCGGCCTCGCGTTTCACAATCCTCATTTGATTTCAATAAGTTCACGCTCGTTCTGATAAGTTACCCCTGCATGCGAAACACATTGATATGAAACTAGAATATGAAAGTGTCTGATGGACCTGGCATTATTTTTATAAAGATTGAGTACAATACTAATATATTTCTTATTTTCAATGTAATATATAACACTATGCTAGCTCGTATCAGATTCAGATTATTTATTGGTAAAATTAAGAACATTTACAAGTCATGAATACAATAATTAAACAGACACACAAGTTTTTAAAATTGGTTAGTAAGTATGCATATGTTACAGTCAATGATTTCTTTGCACAAATTCGTTTATATTATAACATGCTAGTCCAGTGAGCATATTTTTTAATTTCTTTACAAAAATTGTATCGCTTGTAAAGTTTTTAATTTCAAGCGGCACACAGTTATACAGGTTGGGTCCGACAACACTGAGCGCCGAACGGGCCTTAGCTAGTCGTCGGCGAGGAGGCACCCGGAGGTGCTGCCTGCGCGACGGTCTCTGGTTACTTACCACCAACCACCACCAACCTAATTTTATACTTATTCTCTGTACCTACTCGTACTTAGGTACTCCCATTCACAATTTTGTATTTTCTCCGCAACGCAATGCAAAATGAAATCGTGCTAAGCTTGTTTCATTCGCAAATAAAAAGAGTTGGCAAAAATCTCCGTCTCTCGGTGCTTATTGGGTGAGAAACTGTCAATTTAATTTTGCCTCGTTTGATGGAAACTCAATAAAGCCGATATAGTGTATAATGGGGAGAAATTCAGTGGAGTAGATGTGATGTGGGTGCCCGCCATTTTATATGATTTTTTCGATCTATTTTTGGTAATACCCACCTACTCTAGTACTCGTATGTGAAAACTGATTTCTTATCCGTCGTCTCCCGGCGACTAACCTGTGACTGAAAGACGACGGGTTAAACTTATGCCAAAGAAGATTTTGTTACATTTAACTTCGAAAATCTTGATGTTTTACTATTCTTTATACAAAGATAATATCAGTCTGGCGTGACGTGACTCAAATCCACATCCCTACTGATACAAGCTGGCGAATTTTGTAATGTGTTTTTCTCTGACCTTTGCATCGGAAGTCTGCCGAGTTGATTTTTTTTCATGCTATTTGATCTTTATTTCTACAGAGTAAATAAATTAGGTACATAACATTTACAAAAATCTTTAACTAAATGAGTGCGATATCGTTGCTTTAACGACCATATATATGGTAAACAAATAAAATGAATCCGAAAAATAAAATAAATAGTTACAAATGTTCACAATCATAATAGCTTGCCTTGTTCACAGTGTAGCGAGAACTTCATTAGGTAGTCCAATATTCGGTTCCAATCTAGGTTCAAATCCCGCTCAAGGCAATAATTTGTGTGATGAGAACGAATATTTGTTCTTGGGTCTTGGATGTTTTCTATGTATTAGAATATCTATTTATCTATATAAATATGTATACGTATAATATCGTCTTCTGGTACCCATAGTACAAGCTTTGCTTAGTTTGGGACTAGGTCGATTTGTGTAAGATTGTCCACAAATGTTATAATATCTCATGAAGTTATTTGCTATACTCAAATGCAATGGAAAAGGTGTAGAAGATTATTAGTATACTATACTGTTTTCTCTTTCCTATAAATAATAAGGTATATACTGGGTATGAGCACCAATGAATATTGAAAATCCCATTAATATACACACTTAATGTGGTAACTACTGTATATTTTTCTCGTACACTCCCGTTGCTGCGGAGACAGCCTAACCGACAATAGGTCTAATGAACTACGTAGCGTCGCCGTAACTAGCTGTATTCACGATACGTGACTATTTAGGTATATTAATTACATAATTCAAGTTACTTTACTAGCGAAATTGCTTAATTCTGTCGTAATAACTAACATTTCTATCAAATGGGAATGAAGGAGAAATATATAAATTACGTCACGAAAAATATCATGACAATCCAGTGGATTCATTTATAAAGAATTTGGAAGGAATTTGGATTATATAAGTGATTCAATAAGTCTATCTGGCCTGACTTGTTGCTGTATAAACAATACAAAATATCCTTTTATTCTTAAAGTGAGCGCCAGTAAACCAGAAAATATGGTATGAAGTATTTTACTCACTTTAATGCCAAGGGACTTCATTTGTCTTCGTAACAGCGGCAATGGCGTAGATTCACAGCTTGTACAAGTACTTGAGCGATAACACTGAGTTAAAAACATAAAACTACCCTTCGTTCGCTTAGAGTTCCCGTGGCGAAGGAAACAAAATAGGGGAAAAATATAGCGTTTGAGACGAGTTTGGAAGCTCTACTATGCTGCCTAAAAACATAAATCTGATGTACATAATATTTTATCAAATGGGTTTATCCACCGACAATGTTAATCGTATACATACTTTCTTCTCCATGATCTCCTTGTCCTATCAAGTATCATGGTTTTGTCCGTTACACTGCAAAAATAGCAATAAAAATATGTTTTTGTGAGGTAAATGAGAGGAAGTTTTAATAAATAAATTAAACATTTTTTGGTACAATCTTATACAAATCGACCTAATCCTAAACTGAGTAAAGCCTGTTCTATGAGTTAGTTACACAATTTAAGGCGGCATGACGACAGTCGATACTTTTTCATTGGGTAGAGAAGTCATTTGTCAGTCAAAGATCATTTGTAGTGTAAGATTAGTTTGTAGAAATGTATTCCTGGATGTTTCAAACTGCAAACGAAAAAATTTTGTTGTTTAACTAGAGGTCTTATTATAAAAGTCACTTATATTGATTTAAACTTACACGATTTTCTCACATTATTATTGGAAAACGAGACTTAGTCGCCTGCAACACTAATTTCATTAACTTTTTTCAAGGTTTTGCCCGACGTTTCGTTTGAAATGAGACGTAATTAAATTAGTATTGTATGCGATTAAGTCCCGTTTTCCAATCAATAATAATGTGTAAAAGTCGCGTAGTTGATATAACCCATCTTGATATTTTAAAATTAAATATACATCGTAGTATAAGTCATAACATGAATAGAGCAATTTAAACTGAACCCGACTTCATGAAAGGGCTGAAAATGGCTGAAAACGGCAGAAATCTGGTCGACAAAAGCGCTAACGAACTGCCGGCCGCTCCAGTTTGGGACTATGTCGTACGTGAAAAGATAGCAATTCTACTTTAAAATGTAGAAAATATTGCAATATACCTACAGTAAACTTTTCGACGTTTCCATTTCAATAAATTGCGGAAAATTAGTAATGAAAACGAATACACAGGTGTCCCAAAAACCAACGCCAAAACGAAGAAGGGTGATAGAACAGCTTCTAAGCTATCTGATTAAGCTAATTTGACCCTAATGAAAAATTCATAGTTTTCAAAATTTTGACACTTTTAAAAAACTCGTGATTTTTAATGCCCTGCGTCAGTGTATCGATTGCCACCACTGAAAATTCAAAAATATTCCAAATTGTGAATAAGTGACGTCATTGACCATGAGCGTCATCGTTCCAATACAAAGGTGCGTTTTACGGAAAAGGGACAGAGTATGCCCCCTCTTAAAACTTGGAGACTTGTAATTATCTAATTATTTAATAATTTGACTCACTTTTTTCGTCAATTCATTAAGAATTTGATCCTTTTTCGAGAAAGTTCGTACTTATTTATTTTCTTATTTGGTGTTAACATTCCTGTTATAGTGATCGGCCATAACACAAGTTGGAATACATACTCTACTTCCAACTGCGATAGCATTTGTAATGTAATTGTGCATAATTTCACCTCAAATATTTTAAGTATTAACGCACATTAGGTTTAAAAATATCGCTTCAGTAATCCAAAGCACGTTGTAAAGACCGTCCTAAGACAAGACTTAGGATTTAAACCGAGCCACAAGCGCTCATTAGGCGCTCGTCCCCCTACCATGGCCCCTCAAAGGGGGCCGGTGTGATTCCCGGAAGCAAGGATGCATCTCCGGTACTTTTACCATGCGTAATGCGTCTTCACGTAAGCGTTTCGGAGGAACAGAGTTTCTTTTTATTTACGTAAAAAAACCTTCATTTTCCGTCTTTACATTATTTATATCAATATAAGTTATATAAATGAATAATTTTTGTCCTTCAAAACTTTGAATTATAGGAATCTCATGATGGAGCCAGATTGTGTACATTAATGGCTAAGTAATAAATTTTGTACTAATTATTGACGGGCTTTTTTACTAGTTCAGTGAGTAATAAGCCGTTGTCTACCCATGTCGGAGATCTCCGGGCACATATAAAAATGCTATTGTTTTTTTTTCGCCGGGAGATAACGGGTGAAACGAGCGAGGAAACGGCCATACATTTCGTATTCAATCCCAAGACTTCAAGTTCGCGGCCCTTAATGAATGCCATAAATTAATTCCGAGATTGTTATACATAACGATTATGCGATCAGTATATATACATATATGTTATTCTCCGGAAAAAGCGGCTTTAGGCTAAAAAGCATAAAGGTCGCTTTTCCCCAGATAGCAATAGCAAGTGAAAATCCGTACTGACTACCTACTCCTACGAGGAACATGTACAATCCACCTCAAAAGCGGCTACATCTTTGTACCTTGTTGCTTTAACGTCATGTTTGAACTGTCATACTACACTCAAGAGCGAAAATAACGGGTACACTTTCTACGGAAATTCAATACAAAGTGTACCCATTATTTTTGCTCTTAAATGTACGTAAATTTCTTAACGGGTAAAAACGACATAGTACCAAAGTGTCCACTTATATAAGGCTGAGTGTCCACTTATATAAGGCTGAGTATACCAATAGACAATGTATATTTATCTCTAGACGAGCAATATACGGTCTTACCAGGAAAAGTTGACACTTATTTACTATGCTGCTTTTTAGCGTATTGTCCTATAAAATTATGGCGTATATACTTTCGTTTCGGATAGATCATTATCCAGAAAGAAATATCGGTAATGATATAAAAGTTGTATTTGTAAAGATAAATCTTTTATAATATACGAGCATCGGCTGCCATATACCTTACGAATATTCGCTTACCAGAAAAACACCATCATTGGTAAAAGCTAAGAAAATTAAAGACTAAAAATTATTTTGTCTTTAACTGTCACATAAGCATTTTGTTTGTGGGAAAGGGAGAAATTTGCTAAGTATTAATAAAGGTGCCTTGAGGCATTAAGTTCGCCATTTGTACCAGGGATCGGATACCGGTATTATTACGGTCACCGGTTCATTATTTCGTTTTTAATGGGACAATCTAAATGTTGTTACCTAAATACATGATTCAGCCCTACGTAAAGAGCAAAAAATTATCCAAAATATTGGGCTAATTCAGGGTTTTTTTAAAATACCGGTATCGGTCCCTGATTTGTACACGTTTGTTTCGTACAATAAAGTTTAAATAAATAAATGGTGTTAGAGAATGCATCTGACCGTACTTGCTACGGAGAAATGTATACGCCGTACATACATAGAGTTTACGATTATGTTGCACATTATTCAGCGTAACGCCGCAGATGGTAACGCTCCATGCGCTTAATCGCTCCATATAGGCACTCATTAGGGGGCTATAATTACTCGTAGTTATGGAGATTTATGTAGTAGTGGGAACATGGCAGACTTAATTAATATTATAATTACTCTATATATAAGGCGCTGCTATAAAAACGAAATAGGCAAAAACCTTCATAATGTTGGCACTACAATCCCAAGGTACTGATTTTTAGTGAAACTGAAAGACATTTATAAAGAAAATTTAAATACCAGTGGGAGAGTGGGAAAGGAGAATGAATATCTGACTAACGAGCATTTATTTGTATTGCAATTTTGAGTGGGTTACACCAACCCGTCAGTAATCTTAAGCAGTGGCTAATTGTATGAAAGTTTAACATATTTCTATGGAATGACAGCTGCCGGCGCAATATTTAACGTTGATCGGTCTGTAATCGTAAGTTAGTACAACTCACCCCTAGTGAGTGTGAATTTGAAACAAATATCACGATTGACATATTAAGCAAAGATTCCAACAGAAATCGATTACGTAATTTGTACAAGGGTTCCGTTGATGAGGGGCAGGCTTAAGAAGCAATTAACGCGTGCGGTGGGGTTTTGCAGAGTTTCTTGTACATACTACGTTGGTAACCATTCACTCGTAAAAGTACATAATTGTACTCTGCAGATCAAATATAATAATCACTTAAAGCCCGACTTTTTGAAATATTTGGCAGACAAATAGTTTCATTTCACGAACGTTTTCTTTCAGCAGTTTTTTAAATACAGTACTAACGCTCTTGACTATCAATGATTTTGAGCATCAACACTAGGTACTATTATTGAAATAAACCGCAACTGTGACACTGAGAAGTGACAACTTATCATTATAATTATTGCCAGTGTAAGAAATGATTCCGCAACATGGCGCGTTGTTAATATTTATATTTCTGATCGGGCTTTAGTTTTGATCTAAGAAAACAAAATTCTATCTGCATTCATTTCTAATGTAATAGGTTAATATTAAAAAAAGAAACATTAATTTAAGTATATATTGATTCATTGTATTTTAGGCACTTTTGTGTGGCTTGGGCATAGATTTAGGATTGGCGCTACCTTGGGAGTCCCATAATCCACGTTATGTCTCCATCTTAGGAACAGTTTATTGAGCACCATATTGCGCTGTCATCTTCCTTACACAAATGTAAAAAAATCCAACTTTATCGACCTCCTTCGGGAAATTAGTCAAATATAACTAATATTCCTACGTATATACATACGTAGTATATACATACATACTCATAATAAGAGGCCTAGGGGGCACGGGGGGAACAATTGTTTACCTGTGTCCAGAAAATAACATGAGGACATGTATCTATGTCAAAAACGGCATCAATGCCATGCCATTGTATGCTTTCTGTTCCAGGGATCTCACCACGGTGATGATCCACAACAAGGGGGAGGGTAAGGAGCTCATCTTTTCATCAGCCTACCTTCCCTACGAGGCAACGGATCCCATCACTCAGCAGCTGCGGGATCTGGTTGCATACGGCAGCCGGGCGAACAACAACCTGGTCATCGGCTGCGACGCGAACGCACATCATGTCATCTGGGGCAGCTCAGATACCAACAGGAGAGGGGAGAAAGTACTGGATTTTCTGGTGAGCTCTTCTTTACAATTATTAAATAAAGGCAATGAACCCACCTTCGTCAATTCTAGGCGGGGAGAGGTAATTGACATAACGCTAGCTACTAATAACACCTGAAATAGCATCAACTCATGGCATGTGTCTGATGATATTTCCCTTTCGGACCACAGATACATTTGCTTTAGGTACCAAACCAAAACACAAATAACTACGGTACGTAAACGGAATCCCAGGAACACTGACTGGTCGGCTTTTAGAAGGGACCTGAAAGTGGACTTGGGTGACCCAAAAGGTAAGCTAAACTCTATTATTGACATAGAATTCGAAGCGGACAAGATAGTACAAGCTGTATATACGGCCTACACTAATAACTGCCCGGAGAAGAAAACCCTGGCGAAAAAGGTACCATGGTGGAACCCCGAGATAGTGAAGCTCAGGAGAGAAACCAGGGCAATATTTAATGACGCAAAGTCATCTAATGACTTTGAGTACTATGCACAAAAGCTCACAGAATTCAGCAAGGCTGTGAGGAAAGCGAAAAGGAGAGCATGGAGGAATCACTGCGATCAAATTGAGTCCATACCAGAAGGAATGAGACTAACAAAGGCACTAGCCACAACAAAGTCGGTTCCGCTCACAACCATTAGGGACAGTGACGGAAGAATGACGACAACGGGATTAGAAACCCTTAAGGTAATGTGTAACACACACTTTCCAGGCTCAGTAATACACCAGAGCACAAATGACGATGCGACGATTAGTGCGTTGGAACAGACCACACATACAACAAGGCACAATTGGGACACGTCTAAAAAGGTAGTGGATCACAAAAAGATCATGTGGGCGCTGTCAACATTTCAGCCTTTTAAAGCCCCGGGGCCAGACGGTATCTACCCCATACTACTACAAGAAGGCGCCAATGTACTAATTCCACACCTAAGTAGATTGTACAGAGCGTGTTTAGCCTTCGCACACGTACCGCGCGTGTGGAGGATGGTACAAGTAACCTACCTACCCAAACCAGGTAAGGCGGATTACAGTGAAGCAAAATCATACAGGCCAATAAGTCTATCCTCATTTTTCCTGAAAACATTGGAAAAGTTGGTAGATAGACACATAAGGGATGGCCCATTAAGGAGACATCCACTGCACGAACTACAATGTGCTTATCAGCCAGGGAAGTCGACAGAAACAGCACTACATCTGGTAACAACTAGAGCTGAACAAGCCATAGAGAACAAAGAACTATGCTTGGCAGCTTTCTTAGACGTGGAAGGGGCTTTCGATCGCACCACGTATAACGCTATCAGCGAAGCAGCTGCTAGACACGGCATAGAGCCCACCATCTGTAAATGGATAGGCAACATGCTAAACGGCAGAGTAATAAAGTCATGTCTTCTAGGAGATGAGATAACGGCTACAGCCACAAAGGGTTGTCCACAGGGCGGAGTACTGTCGCCAACTCTATGGAGCCTGGTGGTGGACTCACTCCTGGGAGAACTGAATAATGGGCCTATCCGAACGGTAGGATATGCTGATGATTTGGTGATA
This sequence comes from Epiblema foenella, assembly GCA_963556455.1. Lineage (NCBI taxonomy): Eukaryota > Metazoa > Arthropoda > Insecta > Lepidoptera > Tortricidae > Epiblema > Epiblema foenella. The sequence continues at coordinate 9,752,129 of OY747098.1, read as the reverse complement.
CTTGTTAACGGGAAATTCCCAAGTACAGTATCAGAAATCATGAACAAAGCTCTGAAGAAGGTGGAGAACTGGTGCATTAGCCACCAATTGTCCATCAATCCAGGCAAAACTGTAGTAATACCGTTTACTAGGAAAAGAACCCTTCGAGGCATACAGCAGTTAAAACTGTACGAAAGGGTAATTGAACTGTCCAATGAAGTGAAATATCTGGGTGTTACACTGGATAAGGAGCTGAATTGGAAAAAGCATACAGATCTCTCCATAACCAAGGCACTGAGAGTGTTTGGAATGTGCAGATCGGCGTATGGTAAAACATGGGGGTTGAACCCAAAGGTACTGAAATGGATCTACACCATGATGGTGAGACCCATACTATTGTACGGAAGCCTGGTATGGTGACCAAGGACTTTAAAGAGTACATGCAGAGAGGCCCTGAAAAAGGTGCAAAGAACGATATGCATGGCTATAACAGGGGCGTTTCGTACAACGCCAACGGCGGCGCTAGAAGTACTACTGGACCTACCACCGCTTCACCTGGTGATCAAGTCGGAAGCGCGCAAGTCGCTCTACAGACTGAGAGTGCTTGGACTATGGAGCGACAGTAAGCCTAAGACTAAACACACAAACATGGAAACAGATAGTTTTCTAGACAGAATAACAAACATGGGATGCGACAAAATGCAACCAAGTATGTGTTCAATAAGAACTTCACTACAAAAGTTCCCTCAAGGGCCGAATGGGCTGAAGGTCTTGAACGACCGAGCGATGGTAACAAAGACGATATCTGGTACACAGACGGATCAAAAATGGGATCCGGTACGGGTGCAGGCATTTATGCGAATGACTATAGTAGTAGTGTAAGCATGGGGCAATTTGCGACTGTCTTCCAGGCGGAGACATACGCCGTAATTGCCTGTGCACAGGTGAATATAGATAGACGAACCAGAGGGAAGAATATCTATATACTCAGTGACAGTCAAGCAGCCCTTAAGGCGCTAACAGCGCCGAAAGTGGACTCTAGACTTGTGTACAATGGTATCCAAGTTTTAAATAAGCTTGGGAGACTCAACAAAGTGCAACTGGTATGGATACCGGGGCACGAGGGCTTCATTGGTAACGAAAAAGCTGATGAGCTTGCAAGAAGGGGATCAGCAAACTGCTTTGTAGGTCCGGAACCGTTTGTGGGACTCTCGCAGAGAACCATAACACTAGCCTTGAAAGAATGCGCCAAAACCAAGCACCAACATGAGTGGAGGAATGAGGCGGGCTTAAGGCACTCAAAGCTCTTCATGGAAGGAGTGGATACAGGCTGGACCAGAAAACTCTGGAAATACAGCAGAAAGCAACTCAGGATGATAACTGGGGTGTTTACAGGTCACTTCGGGGTCAAAGGAACTTTGGCCAAGATGGGACTAGCAGACGACACAGAATGTAGGATGTGTGGCGAGGATGACGAGACAATGGAACACTTACTGTGTGAATGTCACGCCCTTGCCAGACAAAGAATGAATGACTTTGGCAATGGTTACCCTGAACCAAAGGAATTTAGAGTACTCCCGCTGAACTCCATCATTCGGTTTGTGGAAATGCTGGAGAGCAGCTTGGAGTAGGCATAAAGGAGGGGGCAATTGCACAAAAGATCCCACTGGGTCGAAGTGCATCCGCTAGGGCCCTCGTCTAAATAAGATAAGATAAGATAAGATAAGACGTATATACATACACTGAAAGCTTCATTTTTCTGTCATGAATTACAGTTTAAATGGAATCTTGAGAAAACTAACTTAGATAAGTAAATTTATCAGAATAGAAGCCTTGCTTCAAACGCTACATGGAGTGTCAATGTTATGCTTATATTATGAAATGCAAATTTAATCCTTTTGCAAGTCCACTTTGAGCTGAAGTTTCCTCGGGAGGCGAGAAGGCTCCGCAGAAACATTCCCGTTAAGTGCAACGTTAATCGTCGCGGTGACACGAGTCGAGCTCAAGTGTTCTCAGGTAACACAGTAGACACGTGAAGGGTTTGGCCACAAACTTGAGGGTTGAATTGGACAATGATCACAGTCAAAGGTGTGAGAAGATTAAATTCTAATTTTAGCTACGAAATTATTCATGCTTTGTTTTCATATTCACATTTTTTTATTAAATGTTACTGCACTACCTTTTTTATTTCAGTTTCAGACTAAAAGTTTCATATATTTTCTTGTAAAGTGAGTTCTCTTTTTCTTGGTCTGAGTTTATTATAAATGTATTTCCGAATGTAGGTACTTAAGAAATAAAATTCAAACTTAATTTTTTTACGACCTATATTATTGAACATGTAATGCTTGTATGTATAAAATCTTACAGCTGAATTTCAAGCAGTTGCCGTGAACCGATTGAGCCGCAATTTTTCATTATTCCTCATACATGTAAGTTCGGCGACAATGCAATATTATTGTGGAACCACCAAGCTTATATAATGATGGAGACAGAGGGTGATCATAGCAAATCCTAAGCAACACGAGATCCTGTTTGAGCTTACTGGAATCCTCTCAAGAGTAATTCACGACTGTGAACAGAAATGGTACGGTCAGCAATTTTTGTCAAGGCTTATTTTATCTAGCAGGTATAAGGTAATCCATTTAAAATCGAATACAAATATAAACAGCAAAAACACAATGACGAAGTACGTCAATTTAAAAACTGGGCATATTTATACATTTTTAGTTTTAGAAAGAAAGAAAGAAGGAAAGAAATAATTATTTGGTACAAATTGTTTACACATTCTAGGAAATTGTAAATAGGTACCTATTTAGTACCAAAATGGGTGCCGTCATGAAAATCATGACGCTGATTTTCAGGCCAACCAGGAAACAACATGAAATTATAAAACAGTAAACATGAGAGAGAGCTGTCCTTAATATATAACATGACATTGACAATATGGGAAATGTGTAGCCATACAGAATAATATTATGTACCTGCACATACAAGCTAAATCGTTGATAATAATACTGAACTTACATGAAGCTAACTAAACACTATAAAACATATTATAACACTAAACATCTGTTTGGGTATTATAAGTAGTATTTTAAGTAGTGTACCTATACTTTATTATTTTACACTACGTATGAAGCACTATGCTATACCAATTCTATGCAACAAATGAACGTGCCATATATTTTACTATGTGCAGTACTTTATATTTAAAAAAATAGTTTATTTAATTGGTAAAGCAACATGACAGGTATAAAAATGCAGGTTTGAATCCTGTTTGGTTAGTTATCTTTTCTCATGGTCTTTGATCTTTATTTAAGTAACGGCTAAACGGCATTCAATTCGTTAAATTTCATTATAATTTCAAAATGATTTCATCATGGTCTGTCTTACATAATACAGTTATTAGCATTACAGTCAACAGGGATCGTAAATCGTGCAGTAAATTTTGACTTACTGCACGTAAGACTTTCATGATTGCGTAGTTGTGCTAACTTATTTCTCTTGTACCTATCCCAAACAAGCTTCCTCTGTGTAACAATTTAAATTTAATCTGCATGGTCATAATAATATCCAGCTTTTAAAAACCGAAATAGTAAAATGCATGGTTTTGGTTACCTACATAATTACGGAACCGATTGATCCCAGGTTACGAAGCAACACAATTCTACTGGGTAACAATCTGAATAAAATGCTCATCTTATAGGATAGCTTAAACGGTTGAGTCTAATACTTCGTGAAAGAACTTCGTTGTTAGTCAATAATTAAGAAACAACCAGCATAAGGGTAATCACCAGAGGCCAGGAATATTCCCCTGGCAAATGGGAAGAACTTTTTGTGGCGGAAGTTTTGAATGAAGATTTAAAAGTTACTGTGGTCGTATGTACATGTCGGTATTATTAACTGCTGCAAGTTGCGAGCCGAGAAACCGCGCAAGAACAAACACGGGCTGATGAAGTTTGAAACTTGCTAATTACATCACTGCGGAATATACTGGTTACATATTTTACTTGTGACTTATAAAAGAACGTTAAAGGTCCTGTGAGTAAGTAGTACTTTGTAAATCATATAATTAAATAGATACATAATTAATTTCGACCTATCATATACTAGCGAACTAGTATGTTTTTCGCATGAGTTTAAACCAGTTTATATGTGTATCCATATCTCTGACTTCTACCTTTTAACCGCTGCGATACAGAGAATTCCAGAGGTATGCTTTTTCGATTTTATCTCGAAATGTGTTGCGGCTATAGGGATGAATCATCATTTTAAGGTACAATTTATAATATAGTGTGGCTTTAGGTATGGATAAGAAACTATCCAATTATCACAATTGATAATTAGACAGAAGATGTATATAGGAAGAATGAAATGTTGTTTTTTGTTTGTTGGCCAAATGTAAATTGAAAGTTACGAGTAGAATTCTAAGGTTTAAATTTAAAAAAATTGTATGGCAACTATGTACAGTCAGATGCAAAAATATGGGTGCATACAACATACTCCAAAATATGTCCCATACATAGCTCTTATGAGAGTAATTTCCCTTTTTCCATACAACGGTATTACGAGGCCACGCAGGCGTAACGTTCCGCCTGCGTGTGAATCAGTATGGAGCGTTTTCAGTGCTCGTTAGCTTTGCTGTATTTTGTTTCTCATTTTCGTCTTTTGTGTTGCTCTTATTGTAGTTTGTCTCATACAAACATTTGATCGTTTCTAATAAATCTGGTTCGCATGGCATGAAAAATTTGGTCATCATGTTTTTGTACATATATACGAAAGCACATTATAAGAAAGTATGTAAGCTATATATGATCACGGTATGGTAGCGACTAACGTAAATACCTCGCAGAAATCATTTTATTTCTTATTTTCCCTACTCTGGAATCGGACTGAACCAAAATTATCATTGACATAGAATTCTTTCCCAGCGGCCCCAGGATCTCATTTCAAACACAAATTACTTCGAAAACACTCTCAAGGAGCAGGTCTTCATTGATTGCAAATTACTCATTCATTCCATTCGTTCTTTTACACGGTTATTCGTTCATTCGATTCCGATCGAGCCCTGATTGTCTGCTGATTTTATTTGCGTTTAATTAAAATCTAAATTGATTTGTTTATCGAAACTTATTTGCTGATATTGACTTTTAATGGAATGAAAATTGGAAATGAGAAGTATTATACTGTTGTAAATAATACCACGTACCTATGTACTTACTCTACAGTTATAACCGTAACTACGTACTAAATACTTTTTCGATAACAATCGAGTGCGTGTCAAAAGCTCCGAAAAGCTAATCACTAAACTGAACAATGAAAAGCGTATTTTTGACCCTTTTTGATTTGAGGATTCGTTGTATTGACAGCTAGAAACCAATGCAGTGTTCGTCACTCACAAGACAGCTCATCTTCGGGAGCTCTGGCAATTACTCAACACCAGGAAAACAGCAATACATACCTACAGAGCGAGTAGGTATGTAGTGCTGTTTTAAGTAATGTGGACGTACTTCCCTAATTGGGCTGTCCAAATATGAGAGAGACGACATCACCTTTCTAATAAAATTAAAGCGTTAGGGTAGATGTAAACATAACGAAAATCTTAGCAAACGACAATCTGTCCGTTAAACAAATAACATTTTACTAAAACCGCCATAATATGTAATTTCAATCAATATTCCATTAAAAGTTTCAGTGGCAAAAGTAACCCGTGGTTAGGTATTGCTTTATTACGTTTGAAGCGCGCCCTGTCAAATGCAGACATAGCTGTCAAATCACTGAATAGACAAGGATTTCTAGATACATTTCACAGACAGGTATGTAACGGATTTTTAGATCTAGTAATAGTTCAGTATCCTCACTACTAAAGTATTATAAATATTACTACGGCATCTCTGCTTAATCAAGTGGCAATTCTGCCCACTTTTGCTATAGAAAATCCCCTCCTTCCTTGCCTTCCTCCTCCTCCTTTTTTTACCTAGGTAAACAAACACGTACAATTTAATACTCACGGTTGATAATAAAGAGTGCTGGTGTGAATACTTTTGATCCCAGATATACTTTGTTTTACAGCCCTAAATATGTAAGACTTACATAACCCTAAGCTCATATTTAAAAACTAAATGTTTCCTTTAAATTTCGGATATTTTCTATAAAACTATGTTCATTTACCCAAAATTCACACTCCTCGTGAAAGTCTAGGTAATAATTACACATTTACACCGAATGATTCATACTCGTAATGTAAAATTTCACGTATACTTAATAAAGCATTATAGTTTCTTGACTCAAATTCAAAAAATAAAATATAGTCAATTAACACCAGAAACATGATTAGGTATTATGTTTCTCTGATTAAGAGTGTTACTTGCAATAATACCTACGCAAGAGCTGTCTATGTTTGGTGATCCAAAATATTGGTTTACCGTGTACGGATCTCTAAAAAGCTAAACAAACAATTTACAACCGTCATCTAGCTCAAAAACTGTTTTTTTTTTTCATCTGACAAGCCTTTACCATTTTTTCCGTAGCACTTGCCCGGCCACCTCCATTCATTCACTCTTTCATTCATTCGTTCCAAACTTAAACTACAGAGTTCCCCGTACAATGCTCAGTTCTTTTCATTTAAATGTAGTAATGAGGTCTGAATTTCGCGTAACAATGAGGGCCGTACAAAACGGCGGTCCTCGTGGATTTTTGACCCCTTTGAGGAATGAAATAAAAAACTTCACTGAAAATTCATTGGATTTCACCGGCATGCGATATCGGCACAGGAAATTTTATTAAAAATAGGTCGTTCACAAGTCAAAAACAAATTGGAATACTGATATCTTTTGACGTTAGTTGATAAGCGTTAGGGTATATATACCTATATAATATATTTATGATAAGTAGGCTCAAAGTATATTATGCTGAACCAATACAATAAAAATCGATTGGAAATAGAATTTTGCCATAACCGAGGGGGAAAAGGTCGATTGGAAGTAGGACTTTACCGTAACTACAGTTATAACTATTATAAGTGTAATAGTTTCAGAAGGCGCACTGAGTTTGTCAATTTCAAAACCGTCTTTTACTAATTTTTTACTACTACTTACTTGCAATGAAGATAACAACTGCAAAGTTCATTATGCAAACGTTTTTCATTTTGCTGGTAAATCTGAAACAGATAAGATATTCAATATTAGAACAATATTGTTTATACATAATGAATTACAACGAAAATGCTATTTAGGGCATAACAACGTCCACGTAATAATTACATTGATAAATTACGCATTATTGTTCATTAATTATTATTCACTTCATTTATGTGTGTTCTTAGATCAGGTTTGTAGAATATTTCCATAAAAGTAAAATATAAAATAATATTTACAAAATATAAAATTATTTTAAAAACCTGACCTAGAGTAACGTGCCGCCGGCAGCGAGGCGAGGCCTAAGCTACCGGTGCGTGGTCAGGACGACAGAGAGCCCAAGTAGCAATTGTGAATTATCTCTAAATCTTTAGTATCTCTAAAGTGTTTTAAGTTTGACTTACTTAGGATGAGTGACTGTAATCAGTCCGAAGTTTTCTTTAGCTGAGATAAGAAGGATTTTGTAAAATCGATAGTAACTTAAAATCAATTAGGTTTTAAAAAAATGCTTTAACAGTAAGATTCGTATTCCCAAAACCTACTACAGTATTCCCAAGATGATTTTGCCTTAAGTATGTCAACCCCACATGCGTAAGAACTCTTATTTTACTAAACTTAGTTTATTTTAAATCACACTTAAAACGCATATGAATTAACTGAAACGAGTTCAGTACTACTTAAGCATATCTTAATTATCTGTAATGTGTCTTAAGTTTGCTTTAATTAGGATATGGATTAAGTAAAATCAATTTTGACTTAAAATCATAATAGTTTTAAAAAACCGTTTCTAGAGTAAGTTCCGTATTCACAAATCAAAGTAAAGTATTCCCAAGATAATTTAGCCTAAAATATGTCTTCCATATAAACGTAAAAAATCAAATGTTACTACAATAAGTTTATTTGAAGTCGCACTTAAAACTCATTTTAATTACCTTAAGTACCACTTGAGTATATCTGAAATGTGTCTTAAGTTTGTTTTAATTAGGATATGGATTAAGTAAAATCAATTTTGACTTAAAATCAAAAGAGTTTTAAAAAACCGTTTCTAGAGTAAGTTCCGTATTCACAAATCAAAGTAAAGTATTCCCAAGATAATTTTGCCTAAAATATGTCTACCATATAAACGTAAAAAATCAAATGTTACTACAATAAGTTTATTTGAAGTCGCACTTAAAACTCATTTTAATTACCTTAAGTACCACTTGAGTATATCTGAAATGTGTCTTAAGTTTGCTTTAATTAGGATATGGATTAAGTAAAATCAATTTTGACTTAAAATCAAAATTGTTTTAAAAAACTGTTTCTAGAGTAAGTTCCGTATTCACAAATCAAAGTAAAGTATTCCCAAGATAATTTTGCCTAAAATATGTCTACCATATAAACGTCAAAAATCAAATGTTACTACAATAAGTTTATTTGAAGTCGCACTCAAAACTCATTTTAATTACCTTAAGTACTACTTGAGTATATCTGAAATGTGTCTTAAGTTTGCTTTAAGTAGGATAAGGATTCAGTAAAATCAACTTTAACTTAAAATCAAATTAGTTATTAAAAACCGCTTCTATAAGCAAGTTTCGTATTCACAAATCGAAGCACAAGATAACTTTTCCAAAGTAAGTCTACCACACATCCAAATTCAAAATCCAATTTCACTTAAATTAGTATATTTGAATTCGTACTTAAAACTCTTTTATTTAATTTAGGCATATTCAGTACCACTTAAGCAAATCTTATGTTTCTGTATTTTGTCTTAAGTTTGCTCTTACTAGGGAAAAGTTTTGTACAAACTTTAACTTAAAATCAAATCAGTTTTAACAAATTCCTTCTAGAGTAGCATTTGTATCCACAAATCCAAATAAAGTATTCCCAAGATGACTTTACCTCAAGTAAGTCTACCACAAATACGTAAAAATCCTATTTCACTTAAATTAGTTTATTTGAAATCGTATTTAGAACTCTTTTACTTAATTTAAGCATGTTCAGTACGTACTACTTAAGCAAATCTTATGCTTCTGTATTTTATCTTAAGTTTACTTTATGGAACTAGAATTAGGGTTTTATAAATCAACTTTAACTGAAAATCAAAACAGTTTTCAAAAACCGCCTCTTCAGTAAGTTTCGTATTAACGAATCCAAGTTAATTATTTCCAAGAGAATTTTGTCTGAAGTGTACCTAGAAGAAATACATAAAAATCCTATTTTACTAAAGTGAGTATAATTTAAATCATACATAAGACTCGTTTGAAGTAACTAGAGCCTATTCAGTATTAGTTAAGTCACAAAAAAAAGTGAATCGTTTATAGATAAACTTTAGTAAATCGTAATACTTTGTGCTGTAGATTATCTTTCGGAAGTAAAATAAATCATTTTAGTGCTTCAAAACGTCAGTTTTAAGCTAAAAAAGACTTAAAGGGATGGTGTTACGCTAAAAGTTATCACAATGGATAAAGTTATTAAAATAAAGAGATCCCACCCAAATGAGCCAGTCTGCTGAAAATGAGATTAATCAAGATGTTCAAATGCCGTCATCTTCACACCAGACCCCGGTTTTGACTGATGCTACTTTGAATACCAGAACAAACGTAGATCAAATTATAGAAACAGAAGATACTGACTCCGAATCCGATTTAGAAATAAAATCGGCAGCTGATCGCTATATTAATGATTTCAATTTTAGAGAGGAACTGAGACAGTGGTCCGTTAGACATAATATACCGCATACCTCAATAAATTCTTTGTTGCAAATCATTAATAAACGTGAGCCACATCTAGTGCCGAAGGATGCCAGAACACTCCTCGAGACAGCAAAATCAGTCGAAATAAAGGCATGTGGCAGTGGAGAATACTGGCATAATGGCCTCAAAAGAAATATTTTGCAATATTTAGAAAATATTGAAGAAAACATTACCATAAATTTGAATGTGAACATAGACGGTTTACCCACATACAAATCTTCGAAAGTGGAATTTTGGCCAATACTGTGCAATATTCATGATATGCCCACTGTGCCGGTCATGGTTATCGGAATTTATTGTGGTAAGGGTAAGCCAGATCCTAAGGCCTTTTTGGAGACATTCGTGACCGAGTTGAAAGAGATTTTGCAAAATGGCATCGAAATTAACAATCACATCATAAAAGTGAATCTGAGATGTTTTATATGTGATTCACCTGCGCGGGCTTTCATAAAAAGTATGTATCCATACACACCCTACTTGTAATAACTAACAAATTTATTGTACATTTAAATATATCTGTAAATATTTATGTAGTAGGTATATAAACTTAATAAATCACACTAATATTATAAAGGCGAATGTTTGTGAATGTGTCTCTGTTGAATGTTTGTTACTTCTTAACGCTCAAACGCCTGAACCAATTTTTCATAAAATTTGGTACGGAGCAGTACTCCTATTAAACCGCCGGTACGGTTCGCGTCATGTAAAAAGAACGCTGGCTGCCATACATTTTATATGGCAGCCAGTGTTCTTTTTACGTGACGCGACTTTTAACACCGCAGGGCACAGCTAGTATACAGGCTGATCAATCTAAATCGGTCAGTAGGGAGAAGTCAGACACTATAAGATTTAGGATTTGTTCTTGTAACCTTGGCGTCGATTTTAGATTTATGTATTAAAAAATGGATTCAATTTTTTTTTCGTATTTTCGTATATCTCACACATAACCGGGAATCAAACCCGGTCAAAATTGGAGGAGAAAAAAGAGACGTCAATCGATCCTATTTTTTATTGGCAACAAATGTCTGTATGAGAGTACATACATTTAGAGTGCTCTAAGACTTCTAAGAGTTAGAAATTGCTGTTAAAGCTGAAAACGCCCCATACCTACAAATGTCTAAGCGTGGTGTATGGAAAAATAACTTTTGCCATTTTGACCATGATAATTGGCGGCGTTTAAGTTGAATTATGACGATGTTGGAAACAATTTCATATATTTTGCTTTTGGATAAAAAAAAACCGTAAAATGATCGTAGCTCAAAGGAATGTCAATTTCACAATCACTCTAAATGTATAAAATCCCATACAGAAGACTGATCGATTGACATCTCCAAAAAAAAGTTTTTTTCACTATTAAATTTCGTCGATTTCTGGTCATTATTATTATTATTTATTCTATTTAAATATACATATCACTTACAGACTAATTCAACGTGGTACATATTACAGACAAAAAAACAAGATACAAAAGAAAAACATGTTAGCAAGACACAAAAGAAAAACAATTTTTATGAAATCTAAAATCGACGCCATGATTCCTAAGAACAGATTTCCCTATCTCTTATAAAAAAATAAATAAAATAAAATAAAATATATATGTAGTTTCTGACTTCTCCCTACTGACCCATTTAGATTGATCAAGTACAGAAGTTGATTTGCGATTGCTCTGTATTAGGTACCTAATAATCAAAGTGGCTATATACTAATCGCCTACCACCAGGGACTTGGTGATTTTAAATTAATCTATTAATTTATTAGTGAATAGTTGCGAATTAGAATCATAATTTAAATTCGTACTTACCGGTCTTGACTTTTTCTTCGTGGTACTTTAGGGAAAAAAAACGAATACTCAAACTTCAGTTCACTTCTATGTAGTTCCGCATAAACGATCTAAACCACAGTCATTAAAAAAATTAAAATTCGAACTTTATGACATATATGGGTACCTATTGAGTTTTAATTAAGTTTTGAGTGGCATGTGGGTTAAGATCGTTTTTGCATAACTACGTCCATTTATACTAACTTTTGAGTTAATTTTCACAAAAACTTTACTAGTTCCTTGTTGCATACACTATTTACTGCAAATATTAAATAAATACTAGCGCTCGCGGAGTAAAGGGCATTAGGTATGAAGTAATGCATAAAGTTAATCAATGTTAAGAATATGTACATACGAAATGGTCTTAAGTTGTACTGCATCAATTCGTTTTTCAGATCTAGTTAAGGCTATTACCGCTTAAGTGGAGACAATTTTGTCTTAACTTTTTCTTAACTAATCTTTTTTTATCATTTTTATCTTAAGTGGTATTTCTTTAAATAAAATAGGTATTAGCGCCATTTTATACCATCTGAAAGGAAAATAATAAAAAAAAGCTGACTCTGCCGCCTCAATTTAGTCAGTAAAAACAGTCAACGTGATGTTAAAACTGTTTATTCACAACACTATTTATCTAAGTTACGCGGAGATAAATTATTTTATCATTTTTCTCAGCATTTAATATTTTCACTATTTAAAATACCCAAATTTAAAACACTTTACTCGGTATTTCAGGTGGCCCGCTAGTTTTATAGTAATTTAAAGCCATTTCACTCGATCAGCCAACATGCGTATTACTTTTTCGCACTATGTGCCGACAAGGAAAGCTATTTTAAGTCATTACTGTAAGTGTTCGCCATTTTATTTATAAACTTTTGTGTCTAAGACACGCCATTCCATTTATTTTCTCTAAAAAGAGGTTACGTAAAGGAAATGAAGTCTTAATTTATATTATTTTAAATAAGATTAGAATTAGCACGCACTAGTAAACAAACTATCTTGAAGATATTTTTAAGGACGCTTAAAACTTCACTCTCAAGTAAGACTTAGGTTTACCTGAAAAGTTGTATGAACTCGCTATTAAATAAGTCTTAACTTTGTATAGCAGACATCTTCAAGGTATCCTAAAGATAATTTTAAGGGCCCTTAAAACTTTACTTTCAAGTAAGACTTCAGTTTATTTCAGAAGTAGTATGAACTTACCATTTATTAAGCCTTAACTTGGTATTCGAGATATCTTGAAAACGAATAAATTAGTGTTAACAAAGCCTTAAAGATATCTTGAAGTTAGTTTGAGGAATCCTTAAAGCTTCACTCTTAAGTAAAACTTAACTTATCTTGAAAGTAGTATGAACTTTGTCTTCACGTTCTCCTAAATACTGTGCCCACTTGAGATTAACTCTGTCTTGACGGATATCTTGAGGGCTATCTTGAAGGCCTAAACGTTTTTTTCAAGACAACGGCCCTGAATTAACGAATTTGATTCCAAGATAGCTCGAATACCTTGTTTAGAAAAGGCAATGCTACTTGGGAGAGGAACCTCCTGACTATCCGCACCGTGTCCAGGAGTACCGCCTTCTGTATCTGACCCTACTTATTATTATTTTTTGATGAACAATAAAGAGTATTTGTTTCGTATTGTATTATTAAATTACATCATCCTTTTCAATGAATTAATACACTTATTGCGGCTTTAATTTGATTCATCTCTTTCATATTCCAAAACATTTTAATATGTTTGACGCGCTCATACTGATATATTAGTGTGGTGTACGTAGGAGAGAACACGCAACAGATTAAAAAATACACAGGTAAAAGTAATTAATTTTAAAATCCATAAGCTGAGCGGTACAGGGTGACATTTCTGAGAGATACTTCGATAACATTCATTTAGCTTTTCCTAACATTAATTATAGTATATACAACTAACTTCCACAAATGATTAGCTGAATCCCGACTAAAAGGTTTTTATAAATGCACAGTACGCTTAAGAATACGTCTGACAGTTCTGAATCTTATCTCCAAAAGATAAGTTTTAAAACGTACAACGGCTTATAACTTTGTATTTTTAATAAAGCGCAGAAAAACGCATTGTTTTGGAACAACAGTGGCCTAAATACGTCATCGGCATCGCAACGAGTTTAATCAATCGGGCAGCTCCCGTTTTACACCCAACTATATTTTTGGACAAATAATATGTTAAAGCAAAAGTTACAGTTTAGTTTCTTTTTGAAAGATTAAAATATTAGTAGAACGTACGTAAGTAGTTGTAATCGTATAGCTACGACAATATTAGACTTAATCTAAATATATAAAAGAAGAAACTGACTGACTGACTGGTTGACTGACTGACTGACACATCAACTCACAGCCCAAACCGCTGGTTCTAGAGATTCCAAATTTGGTACGTATGTTCCTTATAAGGTCTAGGGATAAAAGGGTACAGAATTTTTCAAAATTCATCCCCTAAGGGGGTGAAACGGAGGATTATTGAAGTGAGAGATTTGAAACTTTGTATATAGACTCAATATATTAATGCCGTATATCAGCGTTTTTCTAAATTGCTCCAAAAAATGGGTGAAAAGGGGGTTCACAGTTTGTACGAGGAACAAATCTTTTTTGAAGTGAGAGATTTAAAACTTCTTATATAGACTCTCTGCTTAAATACAACAAAATGTATTTCAGCATTTTTCGAAATTGCTCCCATAAAGGCGTGGAAAGTGGAGTTCCAAGTTTCTACGGGAAGCAAATCTTTTTTGAAGATAGAGATTTAAAATTTCGTATATAGACTCTCTGTTTAAATATAACAAAGCGTGTTTCAGCATTTTTCAAAATTGCTCCCCTATAGGGATGAAAAGGGGGTTTCAAGTTTGTGCTGGTAGCAAATCAATTGTTGATCTTTACTTTTCTTAAAAATCAAAATGGTGTCATCTTCGAAGTTCTGAACCAGCGAGCTACATCTTAGGCCTTGTCATCGCTTTCCATCAGGCGAGACTATGGCCAATCGCTGTTCAGTCGTTCATAAAATAAAAATAAAACATGCCTTTTTAAATCAAAGATTGCGGACATTTGTTTTACTTAATTATCGATATGGGTGTCATCGTCGAGGTTCTTCGAGGTAGCGTTTACGAAAATGAAGTGCATTATCAAATCAAAATGGCGGACATTTAATTTTCTTAAAAAACAATATGGGTGTCATCTTTGTGGTTCCTCGGGGTGCCGATTACGGAAATGACATCCATACATACCTACATACACACATACAAACATACAGGCCAAACTGAGAACGTCCTTTTTTGTAGACGGTTAAAAGTTACTCTTAGTACGCGAGCGAAGCCGCGGGAAAAAGATAGTTTTATATAATAAGTTTAAGACTCGAACGTATTCAAACCAAATTATATTTATAACGTTCGAGGACTACATATATTATACTACCATAATTGGCGTACTCGTACCTGAGTTACGTTACCTAAGCTATGTTTTTATTACATAAAATTATATAAACATTGAAGCAAGTTATCTAGATTATGAGTCCAACAAATGATAAGGTTTTCTAGCCTTTTACTTTAGACATGTCCGAAAGAAAGACGTGATCCTAAATTTGTGTATGACCTAGTTAGGGTTATAATTATAAGGTTTTCGTCATAAAATTACTTAATTCTCCAGAAATGTGTTTGCTTAGCTACGATTTACGAGACGATTTACAAGAGCAATTTCCCAAAATCAGCGATACAATAAACGTATAAAATCAAGTGGTTGTGAAAGAGTAATAAAAAGGGATACGATCGCCTTCATGAATATATAATATAACAGGCGATTTGTGTATACGTATACGTATACATGTGTAAAACATGGTTCATATTACGAACAAAGTTCGATAAGCGTTCGATTCGACGTTTTATGCTGTTTGATCGTAAAATCGTGAAAATCGTATAGTATGCGTTACACACAGCGTATGTATTATTCTTTTTCAGAAGCTACGTCGTCTTAAGTGCGTGCAATGAAAAACATCGCGTTCTTCGAAACGCCGCTGTGCTCAGGTTAGGAAACAATAAAGACTGGTTTTCAGATATAATCATTCTTGACTTTATGATTGTTGA
The DNA here is from genome assembly GCA_963556455.1 of Epiblema foenella. NCBI lineage: Eukaryota > Metazoa > Arthropoda > Insecta > Lepidoptera > Tortricidae > Epiblema > Epiblema foenella. The sequence goes on along the minus strand of OY747098.1, from coordinate 9,736,363 downwards.
TTCTATTAGAAAATCCAAAGTCGAGTCTGTATTATTTCTTTCTCAGACTACTCAAACAATCCATTATTAAACTACACAACCAAGTTAACTTCACAAAGTCAGGCTTTATTAAAATTTCTCCAAAAAAGTCCTTCCCTAAGAGACAGAAGAGAACAGAAAGGGTGCCAACACAACTCTAACATACGCAATATAACAAATAATAATAAAAATTAAATTCAAAATTATGTCATTCCCATAAAAGAATAGTTCATTACACCAGAGGCCGGGAAAATGAGGATTTCCAGCCAAGTGGGTATATAGGATCCGGATAGTGATACTAGGCCGGGAATCTGTTTTCACGACGACGCATGTATAGTGCTTTTCTCAAACATACAATGAAATAAAAAAACACTCCAAAGAACAAGATTTTATTAATTGACAAAAGTCAAATAGACAAATTAATACAAGTAAATAAGCGAATTTCACGTGCAAATGTTAACGAAATAAACTTATTCTAAAATTACATTATTGTTTCTGAACGATACTATTGGAACACACTCCAACGTCAATTGTGATAAGTATCCAGGCCACAAATACATTTAAAAAAATTTACATGACAGCACTGACAGCTTACTTACTTTGCAGGCCTAGGCCTGAAAAGCAGTATGAAATCCCTTTACAGTCCTCTCGAGTTATTTCGCCCAAAAAGCGATACTTCCAAGCCTATTATAAGGAATGTAAAGACAATATTTCATTGCATGTTTGACAAAACATGATTTTTTCGGTATATTTTGTCCGACTTTACTAATGGCTGCATCTCTGGAAGACAAATATACTTATATATTACTGATTGATTAACCCATTTTATAAAAAAATAATCGAAATTAAATACAGATTAAAAATTTAGTTTCTGAAACTATTAAAAAGTAGGTACACATGATTTAATATAGTAGGTACGATGCAATGGTACAGAGCCTTTCATGACTGGACTTTGAATAGTGCAAAAGTGCAGATCGGAGCTAGCCCAAGAGATGCAAGCGCAACGGCATGTCTAACACAAGAGACGTGGCTTCCGTGCCGCCCAATTTACAATACATTTTACAAAGTGAAATTTAGCGTTACCGCCTATACTGAAAAAATGAACTAAACAAAAGTGTATAATATGCAAACGTAACCGCGGCGTTAGTGTCACGCTTATTCGGTACCTAAGGTATTGTTTAAAGCCACGAACTGAGACGCTCTCCATCTTTACATCTCTTTAATCTCGCGCCCCAGTCACATGTAATATGAACTCTAATTAGAAACTGATTGTGTCAAATTAATGCCAAAACGCTATTAAAACTGTTATACCAAAGATGGGTAAGAACCAAAATCACAACGCACGATTATCAAACAAAACGTGCTAACGAAGTTGCTCGAGGCAAAATTCTGATTACCCTAATAATCCTAATTTACAATACAAATCAGTACTTGCAAAACCCCGTATCACACAAACCCGTTTAATGTAAAAAGTGCTTTATCTTGATAGGGCATGACAGTCCTATTTCCAATACACTGGTTCCTACATACGAGTTTGTTGGGATAGCTTGTCACGTAGCTTACGATAGCTAATTAACAGCAGTTGTGATTGCACGGATTTGCTATAAGGCGTTAATTAACGTTGCGGTGAAATATGATTTACATGTATTTATATTATTTATATTTATATATTTTTTATTATATTTATATAAGGCCTTAAGTTAGATATTTTACAATATTCGTATAAAAAGTAAAATATAAATGTAAAAATTAAAAATATTGAAAACATTACAAAAAGCGATACTAGGGTGGTGGGTGGGTGTAGGGGCAACAAAGTCCGGAGGGACCTAACTAAGTTCCAGACTGTCGACGACTATACGGAAATGGCTAGGGACAGGGAAACCTGGCGGTCTTTGGTCAAGACAACATCCACTTCGAGTCGTTGTCCCACAGCATTAAGTAAGTATGTAAGGATGCTGGCGGCAGATCGGTGGTAAGGGCGAGAGAGAAGCCTCCGGACTATCCACGACGTGCCCAGGAGCGACCGACTTCTGTATCTGACCCTTGACCCAACAATCTAGCGGGACTCTCTTAAGACGTTGATCGGGACTCTTGAGTATCATAGCATTATACCGTGTGTAGAACGACTCTCGGGTCAACCGTCGTCGAACCAACATCCCACATAATGGTTTCCCCAAGTGTCAGATCATGTCGGTGTTGCTGATGTCGATGAGCACTGCCTGGTGCTTAGTTTCGAGGCTCGCTCGTCCTTATACTTGCTTTTCCATCGATGTGGTTTAGATATAATGTGTCTTGAATTTTACTTTCATTTTAGTTTTTACTAGCAATGCATTAATTATATAGATAGGTACTTTTTTATGCCAGAATTCGTATAGGTACTGTAACAATATTAGAGACATGCCTGATTCACCAACAACAATATCAAATTATATTTAAGCCGCACTAAAGAGGATCACGATGTGATCACAGAATTTCATGGGAACACTCTGGGGAAATTACTGGTCGCCCGCTAAATATATGTGCAGTATGATTTATGAACGAAAATACTAGACAATACATGGAATATAATACAATAACGGTGCTCGTGGAATTGTGAAATTAGGTCGATGTAAACTATGACGTGGAACGAGAGGAGAATTTGCTTTTGCCTGATACATGACGCTCCGGTTATGAATTGAGCTCCCTGCCGAGGTTTTACCGAGGGACTACAATAAAGAAAGATACAAGAAAGGAGTTTAAAAATTTTTAAAGGGCCGGCAATGTGCATGTGACACCTCTGGAGTTGCAGGCGTCCTGCGGTGACCGCTTACCATTAGGCGAGCCGCACGCTTGTTTGCCACCGACGTGGTATATAAAAAAATACATAGGCTAGTTGGGATGCTAGCTTCGCGGTTGAAGCATGCAGCTCTCAAACGGCGGTGGCGGATTTGAATCTCAATTCGCTATGTACCTACATCTGTCGATATTTAACACTATCGTTTCGGTAAAAATTGTCGCAACTAGAATAATTGTGCTTTTGACTAAACTTGCATACTCCTATATATCTGTGTAGACGTTCAGAGCATGGCAAAATTAAGAAAATGGCTAACAAATAAATGTTTTTATACAATTAGGGAATTTCTTGACGAATAATAATATTTGACATATTTAATTTAGAAATGCATGAGCTCATTCGTAACGTTGTAATGAAAAATAATGTAACATAATAATTTAATGTATAGGTACATATTTTTTAATTTATAATAGCAATTTAATGTATTGATAAATAGTGTAGTGTTAATTTAAAAAATTATAGATCAATAATAACTTTAATCATTATTGTTAAAGTTAATTTTTGAATTTAGTATTTGCATGCTGCTATAGGCTAAACATGTGAAACTACTTATACTTATTACCTATGTCAACTTCAATTTACCATGTTTACGCAAATAAATTATTCATTCATTCATTCATTCATTCATTCATTCATTCATTCATTCATTCATGGGGAAGGCTGCCTATTCCCTCTTGCATTGAGAGGAAGCTTGTGCCCAGCATTGAAATGTGATGATGATGATGATGAATTTATGAATGAAAACATTACAATAAATACTAAAAACTAACTGTAAATAAAAAACATCTTTATTAGTCGATATATGATCGATCGATTTGTTTACACATTCATAAACTAACTCCTGTATTCCCAAAGGGGCAGATCAAAATCACATGATTTTAATTTCGGCAAAACCCAGCGAGATTTCAGTGATATGTTCATATCTTGTACGTATTTCATTTGCTGATGTTCGAATATTTTATACTGTTCTATTCGCATTTTTATAACAATTATTTTGTAAACCATGTAAATAATTAAACATTTCCAGTCAACCATACATGTAGACATATTTATATTATGAGTATTTATAAGCACCATAATTAACCTATTATATATTTTTAGATGACAGGTAACCATGACCATGTTATAAGAAAACCTTCAAACATTTCAAGGAAACCCGTGTTATTGGGAAAGTATGAAATTGTATTTGAGATACTGTCTTCCGGGCGACCCTTGTCATCCTAACAATCGTTGACTAATAAATAGATTTCTTATAAAATAAAACAGGTAATATATTTGCTTGTGTATCAAATAAGTAACAACAGATTTAGATTCATTTATTGTACAATATACAACGACATTTAAAATTACATATAGTCAATTTTGAGGAATGTACATTGTGATCATCTGTTTTTAAATCCTAGGGTCGGAAAAGCGACTTTCAGCCCGGCTATCTACTCATAAAAATCGAACATTCCGAATAGGTGAGATGAAAAGAATATAAAAAAGGACGATGTACAATGTGGACGAGTACATTGATAGTTGATAGTTCTAGAGCAGGACCAGTTGTACGAAAAGGTGACAGGAAACCAAACTCGGGGCGAGTTGGAACAGTGTTGCCAACGTGAACGTTGAAACCTACGTGGAAAAGTTACACCATTCATCCCAATCTGAATCAGTGCGGTTTTAGTTTCTGCTTCTGCTGTGGTAACAAATATACTCACGAGCAAAAATAACGGGTACACTTTACCACCTACCTTACCTACGTACCTTTGTATTTAATCTCCATAAGATTAAATACAAAGGTACCCCTTATTTTTGCTCGTGATGGAATTTTCGATTTCGTTTTTTGCTCTTGAGTGTAGGTAAATGCGATAAAATGTCTTATTATTCGTATTTTGCACCTCTATGTAACTCCACTATCGTCTACACGTCTCCACTATGTAAAAATTGTCTGAAAGATATCTCTCTTCAATTATAAAACGTGCTGTTATATACCTTTGTCTAAATTTAATTAATTTTTCTTTTTTGTTATTAGTCAGCAAACATCTACGTTGTGTGTATTGGTTCTGGTAAAATAGATAGCAATAGTGAATTGTACAAACCTAGAAACATTATTATATTTTATAATTATTATTATATTACTTATGGGCACTAATAATAATACATCAGTATAAAAAGTATCTAAATATTGTTCAGTTAACGACAATAACAGCATTTCCGAACGAAATCTCATTTTTTCAAGTGAACTACGCGAAAGTCATACTCGTATGTATGCAAATTCTTTTGTGAATCTCTAGCAGCGAACAAATGGTTTTTTTTACATTTCACATGTACCTTCGCTTGTGTTCGTATTATCCTCATTTTACGGATGCCTCAATAGGATATTTCAAGTCATTTGTAACTACCTTCTATAATTACTTTGCGTTCCATGACAATATCACATCCAAAAGAAGTGACTACAAAAATCATTAGGTCGAAATGCTACGTTATTAATATTTCACATGAACTAAAATGAATCTAGAATTCACGTTGAAAACATGCGATAAAGTCAATTACGATATAAATTCAATCAAATCACCAGAGATATAACAATTATATTTAAAGTTAAGGAGGTGTTCAAAGTATCCAAATACCGAGTGAAGTTGCTGAGGATGAAACGACGAGTGAACCCCTACCTACTATATATACCATTGCAATCAAATTATTGAAATTAGGAACATTTATCTATAATATTCGATGTTTATGATTGGAACCTAACTTTTAAATGAAAGTAAGACATATGCACGAAAATATTGTAGATATATCTGACTATTTTCATTTTAGCAAGCTTTCCAATTCCCATTTTGTTATGTGACTTGCTTCAGAATTCTCCAAATAAATTTCATTTAGTCGCTGGAACTCTATTCAACATAAAGTTATTAATTTGTATGTAGGCAAAACATCTAAATAGATATAATTTTAACTATAAAATATTTACAAGGCGAGTATAACCATTTAATGGGGTAACGTTATGCGTTCCAATCCAGCTAAACGTCGATAGATGAAAAAAGTGAGGACGAATGGACACTAAGCAATAGAATCTGTACAGGTACATACAACACCATCTAGATATCAGATATCAACTATCAATCCTGTGGGCTATATTTTATTAAATATGTTGTTAGGAATATTTAATATACTACATTATTTTTATTGATATTTCACTACCAGAATTTGAGTCAATTTTTTCCGGTAACTGCATTGCGAGACTATACTTTTTTTTTACTTTTACCAACATTTAATATTCGGGATTTTAGCATTTAAAAGCATATATAAAAATACTGAGCTCAGACTACTTTTATCGCTTTCTTAAACCCCTTTAAGTACATTACTCCTTTCGAAAAGAGACTTGAATTTAGAAAAGTAACCACCACTATTTGAAAGAGAGCTGCTGCTGCTGAGCTGAACTTATAGCTGATGCCTTCAAATACTATGTGGCTGCAGACCAAGCAAAAAATCTTTGTAATTCAATTCACTGTAATATGAATGAGAATACAGAAGATGAATATATATTTAAACGTTTCTTTACACAATTTTATAAATAAAAGTTCTTCACAAAATACATAACTATTGGGCGTGACTGAGCCTACTGTAGGTATTTATTTGGCGAAGAAAGTATCGCGAAAGGAATAATACCGTTTGTTGCTAAATGATGCGGAAGAAATGCGGGTAAAGAATTTATTGCGATGCCTAAGCCACGGCTTTTCTTTGAGAGTTCCCTCTTTACCCTATAATCACATAAACAATACTCTGATTCTGAATTCTAACTTTATTTAGGGACCGAATTACTTAACAATGGTATCAAATACATATTTTTTTGTTATTATTATTATTATTCAGCCTGACTGTGACTTTATAGGCCGGGCCCAATAAAGCGATAACTCAGTGCGCGGTTAGAGAATAGCTTGGGGAAAATCCAGGGGAACCTCCGACACGACCACGCGGATGGTTTTGGACACTAGAGTAATCTAAAAGTTTGCGCTTCAGTGAGATTGGATGAGCATTTTCAACCGAATCTGAGGTGTGAGTGGAATCGAGCTACTGGGAGTTATGTCGCTGGTTCACTAAACCTAGCCTAGTTGAGAAGAGATAACTTGATAGTTGAGTCGTTAGTTAAGACACAGACTACATAATATTACTTGTTAAGGACTTAATGACTATTTTTATATTGGTTTTCCTGTGTTACAAAAATTACCCATATAAAGGTACGACAAATCTACTTAAACACAAAATAGTCAATTAAAAAGTAGTCGAATTAAGTCCTTAACTATACATATCCACTTTTTATTAAAAAGGACTCAGTTAAGATTAAATTATTATATACTATATCGGGAGGTCATATTGCCAACTTTCAGATAATGATTAAAGTTATAAGATACCTACATAATTTTCCCTTAAGTCTACGAAACGTGTCAGATATTGCATTTTGAACAGAATTAATTAAATATGATCATGTCATTGAGAGTACCTAGCTTACAAAATGTCCAGACAACATTCTTTTGGGCTGCATATCATAGAAATTAATCATATTTCTTCCTATGTTAACCGACCTGCTATTTGATTGCGTAACGTGTAAAACGTTGGGCAGATTTAACTATTATTTGTTAAATGATATTTCAATAAAAATAAATAAATCAATATTTGTGACAATCTTCCTTAAATGGATCCAGTCCCAAACTAAGCAAAACTTATACTATGGGTACTTGGCGAAGATATACTAGGTACCTATATAGATAGATAAATACCTCCTTAAACACATGGAACATCAAAGACTCGGCAACAAATATTCGTTCTTGTCACACAAATAATATGCTCTAATCCGGATCGAACCCGGTACGTGGATGTTAAATACAGGGGTGTGCAAGTTTTTAAACAGTCGGCAAGGCGCACGTGTGTCTCCTGGAGTCTGCAGTCGTCATTAGGCTATGGGTACCGCTTACCATCAGGCGGGCCGGATATTTAGTAAGCAATGTTAATGTAATTATTATAACAACTGACAAATTAAATCTATTATTATAATGAAGTACGTACATTAGACATTACTTATTTATTCAAACTTTATTGCACAAGCAATATGAGTGCAAAGCGCGGACTTTGAGACATTGTTTTTTAATGTTATTAAAAACCCTAATATGTATCAAAAAGTACCTTGCAAGATACTATTACAAAGGTTAAGTAATGATATTAATTTTCAGGAAAATATACCACCTGAAAACAAGTTTTGGCAAGAAACGAATATAACCCTCATTCAGGAAACAACAATGTAAATTACATTCGGATATTTTCTCAATAAAATAACATGTCTTCGTTGTTATATTGTCACCATTATTTATTCATAACAACATTTTTTTCATATTTATTCAATATAGTATTCCAACTATTGAAATCAGTGAATTAGGAAGTAAAAACATCAAACATGTTTAATTTTCCTTTCCAATTTCCCAAAAACGAAAATTACAACAACTCACCGTTCGCCGCCAAAAAAACAACAGTCCGGTGCAATCCAAAGCCAGGAACAAGAATTAAAAACAAAACTGTCACGAAAGATTTTCCCGCCAAGCGTTTGAAAATCGAACACGTCTGCCCCGTGCTGTTCCTAACGCGTCACTGGCCAGCGAGCGCTCGAAATTATAGGTTCGAATTTTGAAACCAACCGCGTAACCGCATTTTGATCGTTAACTTCCCCTAACTCGTATCTTCTTCAAAAATGTTCTAGTAGAAAGAACCCTATGTTTCGTGCAATAAAGTGTATCTTTATAAACTTGGAACCAGAACACCGTACTTTATCAATTTAAGGAGTTGATTTGGCGCTCGCCACAGACTAATAAATTTTGTAAGATCTGATTTTTGATACTGCCTCTCTTACGGTTAGGAAAGCGCCCGTTTAGCGTATATAACCTCGTTTGTCAAAGCAAATTGTCGTGTTTTGCTATATTGATAACACGATAAATGTTCCACTGGGACTTCCTGTTTTTCATATCGCCGTGGTTATTTCTAATTTGCTTACCTACTTTATTTTACCAATCTCATGCTTTTTTAGTCAGTAGCAAACAGTAAAGGAGGTTTGCACTGCGAAGGTTGGATGGGTATTGGTAAATAATTATTATCGGAGAGTGAGAGTTTTCAGAAAGTATTGTGACTTTGGTATCTCTAGTGGTATTGTCGGTATTATAGAATGTACCTGACCCTAAATGTAATTGTATTGAAAAATATTGTATAATAGTGATATGTAAAATGTAAAATATAAAAAAATGTAAATGAATGAATTGAATTGGTAACGTCTCTAACCCCACACATACCTACGTAATGCATACAACATTTTATAATTATATAAATAATTATGGAGCTAAAGTAAACGTTTTCACATTGTACCAATTAATCTTTATTTAATATTAAAGTAGATTCAATTTACCTTTCACTGTTCATTTATATTTAACTGTTCAAACTTTTAATTGACTTTTTAACCTCGGAGGAAACTTTATAAAATCGACTGGAAATTGCAAGGTAAACATTTTTAGATCTAAAATCTTTCGCTGCAATTTCGAAACTTTAATGCTGATTCAATCTATAACGAATTATTTTAGTTTTATAGATTAAGACTAAAATGCAGTTCGTGTGAGCTGAGAGAAGTCTTCGGGTCCGCTGAATTCGTTGGTTTTGGCCACATTTGGATACCTCCTATGAACGATTTACATCGAATCAAAGGTGAGGTTAGGTGCGGGGGTGTCGGTAACAGCGTTGCGATTGGCAGTTTCAAAAAGCGGGCGAATTTTCTACTTGCGGGCCTAGTGATGGGACTCGAACAACGGTTGTTCATTTGCAGGTTTTTCGGGCACCGCAATTTATTTTAGGTATTTTTTACGATTATGCAGTTGTCTATTAAATTTATTTAATTACGATTCATTGATATTACGAGAAGAATAATATTTTTATTGAAACATCACATCAAATTAATACATATAACATTCCACGGGTTAATGTAATAATAAGAGGCTTTCAACACATTTGCTCGTAACGTAACGTGGTGTGGATCTTATTACTTCGCTTTTAAGCACATAACCGAGGATACTAAACCCGCGAGTTTTATTTTATTATGATAATTGTAGAATTACCTTGCAATCCAAACCAAGGAGCAAACTAGAACTAATTGCGATTATGCTAGTCAAGTGAGCGGCAACTTAACTGTTAGAAGTTCTCAAGGCTACTGCTGTCTGTCTGCTGCTGTCTTTGTCAACTAATTATGATACTACCAGAATTATACTACTTTATTATAATATAAACTACAAAATAACTAAGTGATATTAAGACAACAACAAAAGCATTATGAGAACAAACTAACTTACTTACTAAATTTTCCATTCATACTGATTTGTAACCACCCACCCAAAGAGCAATGGAAAGAGCTATGCTCGGGGTTTCTCTGCGTGATAGAATTAGGAATGAAGCTATCCGTAGCAGAACGGGGGTCACCGACATAGCCTTCAAAATTGCGAGGCTTAAGTGGCAGTGGGCAGGGCACATTGCTCGCAGGACTGACGGTCGATGGGGCCAGAAACTGCTTGAGTGGCGTCCACGCACCGGAAGACGAGCTGTCGGTAGGCCTCCGACAAGGTGGAGTGATGACCTGGTGAAGGTCGCGGGAATCCGGTGGAAACGAACGGCAAAGGACCGGTCTGAATGGCGAGCCTTGGGGGAGGCCTATGTTCAGCAGTGGACGTCTTTCGGCTGAAATGATGATGATGATGATGACTGATTTGTAAAGCGTATAAAATAAAAAGATATAGTAAATTAGTACATATGTACAATCTCCCTCCTACTTATACTACATTACGGGCCTCTGTGTTTCATATAGTAAAAAAGAACAGTGTCAATGTCAACACTGACATTCAATGCCAAAAAAAACTAATCGATAATTTGACAAATAGAATTTGAATTAGTAATTAATTAATTGAAATCGGAACCGAACATCGAAACCGTCACTGGCACATCACTGGCCCGCGCATCAGTTGTCATCAGAACGGGAGAGTATATTACCATATGAATTGATTGGAAAGGAGCAAGCATATTTTACTACTCCTTATGATCCCCGCAGATCCGAGCAGAATGAAATGTGTAGGTATTTAAAATACACAATAACTGTAAATCAATCAAATGCTTTCAGTCAAGTTGAGCCCTTGTTCAGTAAGTCGGTACTCGGCTACGCCTGTTGCTACGGCGTAGATACTCGTAGCGCTACGTTTTCGTAGCTAAGTGTAAACATTGTGAATTTATAATCGATTCCTGGCAGCGTTTTCACGCGTATTAAGCAAATAATTATATATTTTACTTTTACTAATAAAACATTACGACAAGCATCTTTCACCGTATGAACCTATTTTGTGGATTATAAGAAATCCCAGACCACTCTCCTTTTGAGTTGCTTGCGGCTGAATATTAGTATTATTTTGTAAACGATAATTTTTTAACTTTCTTCTTTAGGATTTTGTGTTATAAATTATAAAAAAGTCAGTCATAAGAAGAAAGGTCTGTTGTTAGTGTATTGCATTCAACGCCAATATCTGAACATGCACTTTAACGCCTTGACAATAGAGTCTTGTTCAGATATTTGTGAGCACCTTGTTCGCTCCGATATATCTGATGGCGACTGTACGTGTAATCCCACAGAATCATGGCTCATCCATGTTTGTGAGCTGAGTTAATTGTATCTTCAAATTTTACCTTTAACAATATTTCCAAATGTCAGTCAATCATCCAAAACCTTCAGGCCATCCTGTCTGAGGCTGTCTTACATCAAAAATTGCGAATTCTTTCAAAGAATATTTGTCAATGCCAATGAATGTAACACAATCTGCCAATATATTAAATACGTATCACAAATTGTGTAGTGCCTCTAAATTGAACCTTAACACAGCTTGATAAGAACGATCAAAACATGTTTTTTGCGGACAAAAGAAAACGAAACCTTGGCGTTTTGTACAAGGGAAGTCAATTTAAGTTTGAAGCAAAGTTCTTAATGTTTTCATGAATTAGAAATCAAAAGTTGTGTCGCCCGCGGTACTGTGATGGGATAACTGTGAGGAAATAAATGACTAAAGCTGGGTGAACCAGAGTAGGGGTGTAATCGGAAATCGGATTTAGCTTCCAATGTTCTACCTATTGTTTCTTTGGAATAATAGAACTTGAATGTTTGAGAAACTAAGGTTTCACTATTCCTAAGGTAATTAGCACATACCTACTTACAGAGACTTTTAAATGCTTATTTTCACATTTATAATGAAACATTTTCTCAATTTAAAACCGAACCGTAAATACCAACGCAGCGAAAGATACAAATTTGTAACATGAGAAACAAATAAGTCGAATAAAATTATTATAAATTCTTTTTAAACTAATTAGCACTGTTTATTTATTTAGTACTTTATGTATTTTAATGTTTATGTCATCCATAGAAAATGGGTCATACTTAGTTGAAAAAGCAAAAGTCGTCCCTCCTGTGGTCAATAGTTAACGGTTTATGTGCATGTCAGCTATGTTTTTATTACAGGGATTTATAGAAACGGAGACACTGTTTATGGGGGTTACTGGTCCAATCCAAAATTAAGCTTTGTAGCCCTTAACTTTTGGTATGTCCACAGAAAAGGCGTGAACCTAAATCCGCGTTGGACCCAAATATGAAATAATCACCTCGAGACTAATTCCGATGAATTTCCATTTACTAAGGTGCAATCTAAACTGCGGGAAATAAAAACTACTTAATCGAAATATTTTACATCATGTATAACACGAAAGATATTTCCGATTAGTTTTAATTTCCCAGACAGACATATTCATTTATGGACAGACGGATGGAATCAAACTAAAATTTATCACGTGCGGCGGTAATGGGAAATGTAATAATGTTCCGTCTCGTTTTAGTGTTAGGAAGCTTACTCATGTGTCAAGAAAATAAACACTTTCAATTATTCATTGATTTACAAAATCATTATTGAGAGTTGGGTATGTTTTAATATGATACCATAAAAAATAATTGCTAATTTTAAACTACAACAATATTTTGGATACAAAGTTATTACCGCAAAAAAAAAACAGTTAATAATGGTGTATACTCTTATTATCCGCAAATAAATGGTACTTACAATTTTTCAATTATTGTATGCAGAGACAGAAGAAGTACCTGTGAGGGAGTTTTTAGTGTTTCGCACTGAATTACATATGTATGTACCTACACACTATTTACACTGTGATGACACGTTGTCTATAAAGTTATATTTCCGACATCGTTGTCTCTTTCCATAAAAGACCCTGCCATGCCATGGATCCTGTTAGCCCAGTATTTATAACTTCAAATTACATTAAAATTAATGTCGTTATGCATAAACATTCATAAATCCTAACCTAAAGCCGTTGAAAGCCGTTAGTCTGTCACTTTGACTTTGCTTGTGAGAAAAGGAAGACACACTTTTGTTGACAGAAGCTTGTTAGGTTTTATAAACAAAGGTAAATAAATTGGTTAAAATTCTTTCCATTGACTTGTTTCTGAGCACTCTTTCCCGCTTTTATTCGTGATTTCTACCAAACAAATAAAAAAGTAAAGCGTCTTAATCCTTGCTGTTATTATATTTTATATGGGAAAAATACAAAAACGAACCATCGTTCCATAGAAATAGTTCCACTCCCTCACATTTCCTGGGAACAAAAAACAAGTCACCTAATAGAATGAAATTTTAACCAAATATTAAGGAGCTAGTGGATAGTCACCTTAACCCCCTGCTCGCCCGCGACGTTCATAATTCGAGCCCCAGTTAAACGTCATCTCGCGCAAATCAAATATTTAGACGAGACGGTATATTGCGTTGTTGTTGTTTGCGTATGTACGAATACGTTCGCTTATATACCATAAACAAGTTAATGTCGCGATAAGTTACAAACGTTACGCCTACCTAATACTAAACTTATATACCTACCACTACCTCTCTGCTTGTCGTAAAATATATGAATTAATTTAAGTGTAAATACATTTGAAAACACTTTTGATGTGTCAAGACGATCTTATTATTCAAGTATTCGTGTTCTTTGAAAAAACCTTCACTTTAAATACGTTTTTTGTTCACATATTTTGCTCATGTGTAAAAAAAAATGTGTTTTTATTTTCGTGTCAAACATCTGGGTAATAAAATGTTACTCTCTAAATAGTAACGCTACGCTGTTTCTTCTTAGTAAGTGTACTGTGTATAGTCATTCTTCTGAGGTAATTACAATGCCACTAAAACCATAGCCAAATAGGTAGATCTGCAATACAGTATAAAAGATTTCTTAAAAAAACTGCCATGATTCCATCCAAAGCATATTTTACATAACGGAGCGTGGCCGGCGGCAACTTTGATTTGTAATTCATGAATATATTATTAAGTTCACCGCCACCTGACTAAATCGAATTTTCGTGTCTGCTTATTACGCGGTGTCGTGAGAATAGTTGACACAACAACGGCAGGAACACGTAATTTTTACATTTAAGTAATGTACGTTGTATGAGGTCAGATTATTTTCTTTATTTTAATTAAGTTGTTAGTTGCAACAGTAGGTCTCTAATAGATATTCTGTAAAAAAAATCAACTGTGTGCCTAAACTACCTATTACGGTTGGAAAGATAGAGCTCGCTGACAGAGATACGGACGGACACGACAGGTTTATTAATAATTCTGTTGGCATTCTTTGGGAAAAGACACTAAAAATGACCAATGACAGAAGGACAGACACCAAGTTATCGTGATTGTAGGAGTTTTCCTTTGGACCAATTTTGGCACGGAGCATTAAATTAATAGAACATTGCTTTACTTATCTATTTACTATTTCTGCTTCAAAGTCAACGCACACGTCTTACGTCTCGACCGTATATTTTTTCTTCCACCTTTTTATTATGGCATTGTTAAGGTCTATCTGGTGCAAGTTTTAGGCGACGTGTAACTTTTGTTTTTTTTTTAATAATATGTAGAATATAAATATGCAAATAGACAGATAGATAGATTGAGTTGTAAAAATTAAAACACGCAAGTTTTTTAATTCTATAGTGAAAACTACAAAGATCTGTTGGACCTGTCTCCACTACGACGACACGGAAGGAAGTCTGCGTTTGCCGGCTATCACTGTTTCGCCCAAGGCTTTTTCTTAGTCTTCGTTTTTCTGAAATTCAGGAAAATATCTTCCTTATAACAAAATCTGGTTTGCGAAATTGATGCCAAAGTTTGCCATATTTTACTTTTATTTTAATATTTCATAAATCTTACCCTATTAGTGATTTCTATAGTTACTTACGGGACACCAACAGAATACATGTTAACAGGTTGTTATTTAAGAATTCACAATTCCTCCTATTGCACGTGAACACATCATTTGTAATTGTAATTCATGCATGTGCTAAATATATAGAGACAGATACGAATACAGTACACTTGGTGTAGGGGTAGGTATTGCCCCAACTAGATTTAATAACTAGCGAAGTACTCATAGTAACCAAGAGTTAAACGCTACAGTGGGAGCCTGAGTGTATTAAACACTATTTCCAATTCATATACGCAGGCATACGCGGGTCTACCTTATTTATCTGACGTGACGTGTCGCATGCGGCAGACACCGGAGTGACCGCATAAGTATTCCGCAGAACCAGCTGTGGTGCGGAACACTAATGGCCATATTCATAAAAGTTCATGACGTTAACCGAAGTCATTTTTTATAAATAGATAATATGTCGTCGGGAATCACCGGGCTGAGAAGATGAGGGGTTTACCCGGTAGGGGACGAATGTAGCCCAAATGATAAATTTTGAAACAGTAAGTCTCTATAATAAGCTGGTGAATAAATTTAAATGGTGAATAAACGTATATAAGTTTTTTTTTCTTCGATTTTTTTGTAAAACATTTACTTCTTGGTCAAGAAACTAAAATAAGGCCGTTTTTAACATAAAAATTACTACTACTTCGAAATTACAAGAGATATTTATCTGTCGACTTCTGATACAATCATTAGTTTTGAAAATATGAACTTTTACTTAAACGTCAGTTGGTCCGTGTGCGAGCGAAGAGCACGGCATATCTAGCCAACACCAGCGAGCTAGCAAGACAAAATTTGGGACACCTATGGGCCTAAACCCGTTGCATTGCGATTGTCTTTATCTGAGGCTTTGACATTTGTGTTTTTGAGAAGGGGATAAAACACATTTTACATAGACTTGTTAAGTTTTATGAAAAATGGTGTGTTTTAGTAAATTAACTTTATAGTGAAAGTAAAAAAATCGCAATAGCACTTTTACAAGTCAAAAATTCGTTTCTCAAAATATCACTGCCGAGAAGAACTGCCTAAAGAAACTCGACAGTCAGTCATTTTCATTCATATTCTTCTAAATATACTATGTTTCTGCCAAGTCAACATGATATATAGAATACAACCACACGTATATACTAGTTATTATATATACGAAGAAGCTTATAAACCGAAATTTGCGTCGTAATCAACATAAGACTAATTAGCAATGTCTGATTTACCCAAACCTTGAATTATTTACTTGAAAGCAATTTCACAAGATTGAATCGAAATACAAACAGTATATTTATTCATGTTTACAATTACAAACACGTTATTGAATTGCAAATAGATTTCATTGTGCCTAATTGCAATATAAAAAAACCCAGTTAAGTGCGAGTCGGACTCGCGCACCGAGGGTTCCGTATACAGATGTGTACCGAATCCAACCCTATTAAATCAGGAAAATCTCAACAACATGTTGTAGACATTGAACGCCATGGGTACAGCGCCATCTATCGGCACCTTTTGCTACAAATTGGAGCCACTGAATAACATGGTGGTTTTTCAAGGATAATTCTTTATCACGTAAACAGATTTCAATTTTTTTTCTTTATTTGAAACAAGGTACTTTCAGCATAATCTCGTAGGAATTTACAAAACAAAAATACATGCAAAGGTGATTAAATTACAAACTTAGCATAGATGTTTTTTTGACGGTAAGAAAAAAGAAAAACTAGATAAACAATAGTTATATTTTTCCTGTAAAATATACATTGATATCAATGTTATGCAATAATTTCATTATTTTTCCTCATAAACTTCAGAGATAGGGGGGGCGGTCTTTTTGTACATTTTCCCTCATAAAATAAAAATGATTCAACGTAAAAAAAAATGTTTCAGAATGTGCAACCCTTTAATATGACGCCCCACTCGACATATTCACTAGACTTTCAAATTTTGAACCAAATTTTATCCGTCATTTTTCACAGAAAATAATATAAAATATTTAAAAAGTCATGTGCTATGTATCTAGGAGGCTAACTTCTTTATAACTATTCCAAATTTCAAATCGATAGCATAAGTAGTTCTTGAGATATTTAGCGATATGACAGACAGACACAGACAAAGTGAAACCATAAGGGTACCTTTTTTACAATTTTGGTACGGAACCCTAAAAATACGAATAGCACGATTGAAGGGCTCTCGTACCGGTTTTCACCTAGGCGGCAACCCAAGCTATGCTGAGGACAAGGTGCTGCTGAGCCCCTCAATCAAAGGACTAAAAAATCTGTGAGGATTATGCAAATTCTAACGGGCTAAAGTACAAAGCAGTAAAGTCAGAAATGCTCGTATTCAGGGCGGGAAGAGGTCCGGATTACGTTTAAGAAGTTAGATTGAATGGAGCTGCAGTGTGGGTTGTTAAACAATTTAAATACCTGGGGCATATTTTAACTGCGGACCTAAAACACGATAAGGATATTGAGCGAAACAGGAGGGCCTTGTCTGTCCGCTGCAACATGCTGGCGCGCAGATTTGGCAAGTGTAGCAACGAAGTCAAGGTGATATTATTCAAAGTATTTTGCCAGTGTTTCATGCCAACTCTGGTCGAAATTTATGCGGAAGTCGTACACCGCCATAAGGGTGCAATATAATAACGCATTTCGCACGCTCATGAGGCCGCCGCGCACCTGCAGCGCGTCCGGCATGCTTGCCGATGCGCGGGTGCCCAATTTCTTCGCTGTAATGAGGGCGCATATTGCTTCGTTCTGGGAGATGCTGAGGCGCGCTTAGAACGAAATTCTGAGGGCTATATACAGACAGCCCATATCGGTTGTCCTGGCCCTTTATACCGATATGGGCTGTCTGTACATCAAGACGAGAATCGGAAATGGCGATGTAGTTATTCTTTGTACCTATATTACTCGTAGGTACCTATATTAAACCTTAATCTTATTATTTTATTTTAACTTTATTCATAACTAAGTACCAACTCTTATTTAAAATATTTTTATTTTAATGTGTCATAATTTTATTATTAATGTATTTTCTTATTTCTTATATGTGGCTTGTTTTTTGCCTGCCAATAAATGATTATTGTTATTATTACTAATATTTCAGTAACATATTTCGAAGCTTACCTATATGTGTCATTTTGAGTTTGAAAGAGATCAAATTATGGTCGAAATTGTTAAAAGGGGATACAAAGATTTAAAAGTGCGGCCAATGACATGATCTTAGCAAGAGTTAATTGCAATAGAAACATCCGGCAGGACCATTTTCGTACATTCTTTTGTTTAATTAATTAGGACAAAGAGATTAAGTGTTAAAATATTGTTATTTGTTCGAATAGTTTATTTTAACTAAATATTAGCTGTGTAAAGTATTAATTATTTTAAAACGGAACGTAATTGTTATGCGCCGTCGAAAGATGGCGCGCGGACACTAGTCAGTTGGAGTTGGTGGTTGTAGCTTGATGTTCTGAGAATAACTCGCATGTAAATAAATTGTATATCATATATTTGTGGTGTTTTTATTACAAACATCGATAATATTAGCAGGATTTGATCTTACTTCTATTTGATAGCGTCCAATAGAAGTAAGATCATGCAAAACGTGAAACGTGAAAAGTGAAACGTGCTATATAATAAGTTTATAGCCTGGATTAATATACAACTCACTTTTTATCCCGAAAATCATCCCTCGAAGGGATGAAATAGGGAGTGGAAGTTTACACGGACGGAGTCGCGGGAAAAGCTAGTAGAAGATAATAATGCTGATATTAACGCTCTGAACTGTACAGTCTTACGATTGACGCTTTATAAACTAGGCTAAATTAAAAAAAACAAACGCAGATGCTTAAAAACCACTATATTGTAGTTTTGTCCAAGTTGGAGAAACTTTGTTTTTTGATGAATGTTTTCTACTATACTCCTTGACAGAATTATTATATTTTATACTCACTAGATGCAGAAACTCATGTTCTTTGACTTACTAGTAAGCTTTAAGCTAGGATGCATCGTATATAATATATGAGCGAGAAAGTGAAAAAAGGACGAAAATTTCGAGGTTTTGTAGCTGCCAAAAGTTGTCCCGAGACATCTCGTGCTACCATTTTTAATACTTACTTAGTTGCATCCATATACACAATATAAACAAATAAAATCTGATGTGGCAGATTTGCAATGTATAGCCTTCGGCTTTGAGCGTCTGCGGACCGGCCTAAAAATTTCTTATTACTTTAACGATAGCTTGCTACGACATATTGTCTTTAAAATACATTGAAAAATTGTATTAACGTATAAACTTATATTTAATGACATTATAAATATTGACAATTCTGAGACACGATAGTTATTAACCAAAAATAATTATGAATAGTGATCATTATGACATAAAATTGTATAAGATACATTTTCGGATGTACAATAATCGGAATTGCAATTTTATATGAACTTTGGCACACCCAGTTTTTTCTTTAAATTTTAATAGAAAAATATGAAAGCCGTATTCGTAAAATTTATAAAATTCACAACAACATGAGAGTTGAATATTGAAAAATTGGTGTTTATGTTTTGGTCCTTATTTATGTTACTAATACATATGACAAAAAAAATTATACCTACGCCTGACTGCCATGATGGTATATTTTATTAAGTGATTAATTATAATAGATCAAACAACGAGGCGCAATTAAGCCTCCTAAAGGGTGTGAATTTGGTTGCTTCGAAAAAAAACCTTTATTTTGGTTCCTACGCTCACTTTCGAAAACGGCTTGCATTCATCTTAAAGTGCAGGTTTTTTTAATGAACTCTATGACTACTAAGTTAATTTAAAGAAATGCAATTTCGTCCCTATTATCACTCATCTCTGGCAACAAACTTCAACAGCCTTTTAAATATTTCGAGAGTACCCCTCGCCCTGAATATCCATCTTGACATATATATGAATGGAGAAGTAGATCCTTAGAAGGTTCGAGATGTCCGTAAATCCAGTCATCGTAAAGATTAATAAAATGTTCAACATGTTCGACGGCATTCACCATGACTTATTATTTCTAATAACGAAATAATTAATGTCTTGTAACTTTTAATTTATATAAAATTAGTCGATTTCATATTTAAAACCACGGTTGCTGATGAAAACCTCAGGGTTCATTTGCATTGGTCGTTAGTCATTAAACCCTGCATCCAGCAAGCTTTCAAGTATAAATAATTACAAAAGTCGTATTTAGTTATTGTACTAATACATTATTCTGCGCTTTACTCAAAATCGTGAATTCTGAATTTGAAAATATTATTTTTGTTCGTTGCAGTTTTAGAACTACTATTTACTTTTTTCTACAAAAGAACCAATCACAATCGTAAAAATTAAAAATAAACAACGAGCATGCCTACATTATTATTGGAAAACGGAACTTATCCGCGTACAATACTAATATAGTTTTGGGAGTTCCTACATTGGTAATACTAAGCGAACAATTGCAGAGAGGGTCAAGGAACACATCACAGCGGTCATAAATCGTCAGGTGAATAAGTCTGCAATAGCCGAGCATTTACTGGAGTCAGAAACAAACCACTGGATTGAGCTCCATAAACCGAAAGTATTGTCTACAGAACGTCATTTCTACAGTAGAAAAGTACGTGAAGCCGTTGAAATCAAAAAACATCGTAATTTCAGCCGGGATGAAGGTTATAAGATTTCATCTTCGTGAAAATACATCGTCGATTACATCAACGGACATTGTTAGTGTTGTGTGTCGGGCGAGGCGCAATTAACCCTAGTGTAAAAGTGTTTAATAAAGACCAAGTGCGGGTAGTTCAAAAAAGCCGTATGACTAAAAGATGTTGATACCCGCTCACGCCAGTCAGCTCGTGACCACGGATGTTGTGATACATTGGAAACGTCGGGCAAACCTATTGCCCGCGATTAAGTCCCGTTTTCCAATAATAATGTATGAAAATCGTGTAAGTTTAAATCAATATATCGACGCTGGAAAGGCAAAATGGGATAACCGACATTTTTGGCGATATTGAGTTATACACACCATTGAAATCGGCAGAATCTGCCGATTTCAATGGTGTGTATAACTCAATATCGCCAAAAATGTCGGTTATCCCATTTTGCCTTTCCAGCGTCGATATTGTGAACCGTTACGAGCATACCTACAATCATAAAGACATCACCTTGAGCAACTTACTCTCTAAAGGAATAGCCATTGCACACTCCGCCCAAAACTAATAAAGCATATTTCGTAATAAGGAAGGTAGATAAGAGGGTCGGTTGAGCCTTACTTCACATTCACAAAGAAGAGATTACGGTTCCGTTTGATCCACGGGAAATAATATATTTCGACTTCTTTTGCTGTTCCTAAAAATTCAACTGCCTACATTATCTAGGGGAAAGTTGTGTGATAATAAAACAATATTGCAGTAGGTATAGGATACATAAGTTACGCATACAAATAATTCATTAATATAACTTGTTGTATATCAGAACGGGGCATAGAAACTGTTCAAACGGTGGGATCTGGGTCATACATAGTTGATAAAACAAAAATTGTCTCTCCCATGGTCAATAGTTAACGACTTATCTGCATATAAGTTACGTTTCTGTTACAGGGATTTATATAAACGGAAACACTGTTTCGGTTTAACAAAATTATGCTTTATAGCCCGAAGTTTTGATACGTAGACAGGAAAGACGCGAACCTAAATTTGTGTTGACCCATTTAAGTTTATAAAAGTTCGCCGTTCAAAAGAAACCAAAAAGATCTCTGACCATTTCCTTGAGCTCATAAAAAAGGCTCAAGACTATTCTACTATCTAAGTCTGAAAGTCTTTGACTCGGGAGCTGAATCAATTTAATACTAAGTGTATTGAAAAGGCTACTACTGAGTGGAACAAAGGCTCCAAAATTGCACGAGATTTGTATGTAGGACAGTGCCAGCCCACGACATAGAAGACGGGATGGTAGATTCGGATCGCCTTGGCCTGAGCTCCTAGGTGAGGTTGAGAAGTTCTTATGGCAAGACCGCGATGAACAGTTGGATGAGAACGGCGCAAGACTGGTCATTGTAGGGATCCTTTGTCAAGGAGTGGATGTCTTTCGGCTGAAATAATTATGTTAATGATATCGGGAGTAACTACAAACTGGGACAATAACACATGCTCAAACTAGTGCTAGCTATGTAGATAACTTTGATGCCCAGTTTTATATATAATATAGCTCCGTTAGTCCCTTTGTCGGTAAGTTATGTCATGTCAATACGTAAATGTACTAAGTTTCCTATTTTACATCTTATTTTACAGTAATCTTATTTTACAACATCCAGCCCTCGTATCGTATTGTGATAAGCAACGAGGACATCTATTTCTTTTATTAGTTGTATATTAGTGCCGGACCGAAATTTCTGTTTTAGTCCGTTTCAGTTTAGGCAAAAAACGTCTTTCGGCTGAACACTACTTTCTATCAAGCGGTGTTAGAGAGCGTAATTCGTTGTCATGTCTCTATTCCGCGATAAACAAACGAAACACTTCGTTGCCACAATTGTATTTACAGTTTTATAATAAGCTGAAAAGTATAGCCATGGAATCCCTTTGTAAAATCAACATATCACATGTATAGTCTACACAGTTGAATTAATTATTACCTAATAGTTCATGGACTCCTGTAGCGTATATTGACATTCGGTTATGAGGTAAGTTTTAAGTTTACTTACAAAGGTGCCTTCTATATCATATAACTTTATTTCATATTTACTGCGGAACTTTACCTATTGTAGTATTGTAGATTCTAATAGACGTAGCGTAAGAGCCTTTATTGAACATTTTTAGTTTGGCGACAACTGCTTGAAGTACTTTATTGCGATGACGTAACTGATGTGCATGTCAGTTGGAGTTTTCAGGTTTGGGGTATAGATTCTGATAGTATCGGATACAGGCTTATACTATTGTAGATATACAAAGATCCGAGGATAAGTGTTTTAGTCTACAGAAGTGTGGTTTGCAACTTTCTCCTTTTTTATGTTACTGGAAACTCCTACGCATTTTTTTGTAGCAAAAATAGGTCGTTGGCTTTCACACTATTGCCGACACGATTCCGACTCATGCCATATTGCAGACACGACAAAAGCATGATACACACTAAAGGAACCGTTTGTATGTTAGTATTTATATACATTTATCTGAGAGAATAATCAAACTTAAATAACTTAATAATAATAATGTTTAAACCGGATAGTGAAAAGGTGTTGGTGGGGATTATACCTACCTTATTTTTTTTTGCATTAGAAAGAACGCCACAGAACGACTTACGTGGTCTTCTATCTGGCACGCTCTGCGGTAAAAGTGTAAATTAATCTCTTTTAATATTCAAACTTTAATTTCATGCTTACATTGATTATTGACCGAGTGAAACGAAGGGAAAGAAGATGCTCTCGCTTATCATATACCTCACACAAAGCTGTGTATCGACCTGATAAAGATACCTCAATAACGGGAATTGTTCTGGACGCTAGTTCGAAGACATCATCTGGAAAAAGCCTGAATGATACTTTACACTGCGGTGAAAACTTGCAAACTAACATATTTGATTTGTTTTCCTCCATAAATCGCATTTCTCAATCGATTCTCGTGAAAATTTGTGAGCAGATTCGTTAATTATGTTAAATTATTGTGTAGAGTCCGTTTTTGAAAATTAAAACGGTCTACAGCAAGCGGAGCCACCAGTATATATTCACAAAAGAGACAATATGTATTAATTTATATTTGCTTAATGTAGATTTTTAGCCGACTTCATAAAAAGAGGAAGTTCTCTAATTAAGAGATTACTCCGCAATTGATGAACAGATTTAGAAAATTGTTTCTTTATTTGAAGGCACATGCTTTCAGATTGGTCCCGTTGTTATCAAAGTTCACTTATCATGATGGGAACCATGAGGAGTTCTTAAAATTTTAAGGGAAACATATAGCTTTTTTAGTATTTTCGGTAACAAATCAAGCATTTGCATTTAGAAAGTAGCATTTGGTGAACGGAAACTGATGTAGTAGACCACGGATGTTCATCAAAAACCAAATCCAAAATAGTGATTTCTAATTCTCAAAAAAACAAGGTATAGTTAGTTACATTCGTTGGAAAAGCTAATTTCTAACGCTGTTCTCCTATGCGTTTTAAACTGTATTACGTTCAATTTTTGCAGATTTGTATTCAGGTTAGGTATCCTAATCTATGCATATAAAAGAAGAATTGTCCTCACTGACTGACTGACTGACACAGCCACAGCGCATCAACGCACAGCCGAAACTGCTAACGCGAAAGAGTTGATTTTTGCAGTCAATTACATACATAACGTAGACTAGGGATAAAGAAACATTTTTCGAAATTCATCCCCTAAGGAGGTAATACAAGGGATGAAAGTCGGTATGAAAACACGTATTTATTGAAGTGAGCGATTTGAAACTTTGTATGTATAGACTCTTTGTATGTAGAGACTTTGTGTGTTTAAATATATTAATGGCGTATTTCAGCGTTTTTCTAAATTGCTCCCCTATAGGGGCGAAAAGGGGGTTCCAAGTTTGTACGGGGACCAAATGTTTACTTATCTTAAAAATCGATATGGGTGTCATCTTTGTGGTTCCTCGGAGAGCCAATTACAAAAATGACATCCATTTTAAAAATCCAAGATGGCGAACAATAATTTTTTCTTCAGAGTAATTTCTCACATAAGATGACTGACAGAAAAAAATAGACCGCATTTATACCATCTAAAATCTACGCGGACGAAGTCGCGGGCGGCCGCTATCAATATTATTAACGTGAAAGTTTGTTCCGATATATGAATGGATGGATGTACGTTCCTCTTAATCTCAAAAATGGTTGGACGGATTTGGCTGAAATTTGGAATAATAACTTATAAATTACCCTTTATCCGCAGGTAATACTGTAGGGCGCTGCTAGTGATGTTATAAAATCGTAATTATCAAGTATTGTATTTATAACTTTAGATTAATCGAGTTTATTCCTATTTCTAGCATAATGCTTCACAAGAACAGCTATATATCTCTAGCGCCAAGTATATACAGGCAATATCGGTTCCAAATCACCCGGGACTAGAGACTTGAGCCTTAATCCCCTTCCATCTCGTGTACTCAGCCTCCAATATTTACCCTCTGAAATATTAAACGTAGCAGTTTAAAAATAAATATTGAGAACACCGGCTTCAAAAAAGCAAAAAAAAAATTAAAATAGAGGCAGTTTAACTTAATAGTCTCTGCTTAGGCTCGGTTTTATAAAGATCCGTTGGACTTTATGTCGGTTTGTTATGTAAAAAAATGTACTGAGTTACTGAAATTTGATCTGACATTTGGTCTAACGGATCTTTATAAAACCCGGCCTTAGAGGATCTAAGCAGCGACTAGTAAGTTATACGAGTACCTACGTATCTAAGTTTTTATTTTGGTAATTTTACTGCACATCAACTATAAAGCGGCTAACAAAATACACCTCGAGTAAAATGTGTGTAAAATACGGACAGAGCGATGCGTGTAAGATACATACAGATACAGGGACAGAATGAAACTACATGAGTAAAAAACTTCTTGTTTTTATCAAAAGATAATAATTACAAATTACGAATAAGTATTATGGGTGAGGTCGGCTTAATTCATGGCACATAGTTAAGGCATATATATATATATATATATATATATATATATATATCAATTATACGGGTAACTTTCGTGTCACAACGGAATCAATTAAAATGTAGGCGTAGTAATGCTTTAACTATATGTGCTAAGAATTTGATCCTCACCCGTAGGAGGTATATTTGCATAAAAAAAAATTTCTGTAGAAATGAACATAAATTATTTGACAATAACTTAACTATTAATCTTAAATAACAAAATAAAACTTTATTAAGTTAAGAATTTTCAAAATATATTTGTTCAATTATTATAGTAATAAGTTAATATTTTAATAAGTACATTTTATCTATTCTTTAACAGGTTGTTTTTTATCAAATATAATTTTATGGCGTTTCTAAAACCCGGCTTTTTTATTATTAAGTTCTAATACTAACTGTATGGGCAATTTATTACATGTTTGTGGAAGGATACATGACCAGGTTCTCATGAAATGGTATTGGTACAGCGCCACTAGAGTCTGCCTAGCTCACTTACCATACTGGATGAATAGATTAATAACTAATATAGAGTAATTAGCTGTTTGAAATAAAGGTCTGAGCTATTGGGAAGGGTGTGTAAAGTAAACAAATAGTTAGAGTTTAAATCAATGTAAATGTATTAATTGATATTATTTGTAATTTAATCGAAGCTCTTGATTATTTAACCGAATATGACTAGTGGTAGCCTTATTTGGTATCTACTTTGCTTGATCTAGGCCAAATTTAGATTGAAAAGCTAGTAGACACAACGGAAAACCCTCTTGCCTATATCCTAAATACACAAAATAGTTAACTACACGAGTAAGTGAACAATAAATTATAACCTTAGGCTCACTAGCGTAACTATTGGTACACAAAACGTTTGGACTACAAAACACAATATATTTCTGATATACAAAACATAAATACACCCAAGGAAATATGTCCATTAATCTACCTGAATTAATTAAATACCAAACTGGATAAGGGTTTACAATGCTGAACGGAATCAAACTCACAACACATTATACGCACTAAAAAGGGAAATTAGTGAATAATATGCACTAAAATGGAAATAAGTGAATAAAGTATAAGTTTACACACAATAAGACGAATATGGTATTTACAAGTAGCTTTTTTATACGTACTTGCACAAATTAATTTCGACGAAGGGCTCGAACCTTGATATAAATTACCAGACCGCACAATTTATGGTCTCAACTTCTAGTGACACGAGTTTCGGACTCATCAACCGCTATTGTATACAACCAGCATAACAATCTCAATGTATTTAGTCAATCAGACACGAATCAAATATGACACACAATTTGCATCCCATAATATTAAATGAACAATATTTGTATATTTCAAGTTATTGGCACAGTCGACGTTTAGTTAATGAAATCGTCTAATCGAATAATATGAGTCAGGGATGAAGCATCATCGCTAAAACCAAGAGATCAGATCCCTTGTTCTGTCTTCAACAAATATTCACTTGGTTATATACTGCGCAATGTGGCCACATAGGGAACAGTGTGACTACTTGTTATTTATTAGGTAGCCGACTCATTCTAACTTGTGACGATCCCTTCCCAATAAAGTCCACAGAAAACTCAGATGGGATGGAAATAGAATTCATGGTATTTTTATAAAATACAAACAAAAATCCATAATCACAATTAAAGCAAAGTTGATGACTCAGCTTAATCATTCGGTTCAATATTTATTTAGAGTTAATGCAATTACCATTTAGCGTTCTTCATTTTTTAGGAGGGAAAATAATTTCTTAAATGAAAATAAAGAAAACACCTGTTCCGAATCAAAAGTCTAGGGTCAAAATATAGAAATTACTTAACTTGTTTCAACCGGCAGGTTCCCAACTGCTCTCCTGCGCTAACTTATTTCGTACTCCAGAATATGTATCTCTAATAAACTGTACTATCTAGCCAAACTCCGCGCTCCGTTCCAAATTTCTCACCTCCGAGGTCTAAGATCAACTCCCCCTCCGTCCTTAACTTCTTTATTACCTAAACTTATCTAACAAAACAATTTTATTTGTAACATCACTTATAATTATTTTCGGCTTAATTACAAAACGATAAATACTCCTCGTCGGCAATCGTTCCTGGTCTGCCCCTCCACTCAACCAAATTTGCGCAAACGCCTCCTTTTTCGGTCCTGCTCCTTAGTGCAGGAAGTGTAGCGCTCTCTAAGTGTGATAGTGGGAACCTCTCACGATACATCCGCCTGATGACCACATGTTTGCGTATCTCTGGAATTGAGACAAAACTTTGCGTAGCATTTGCATAGTAAATTGTGCTCTATTCCAAGTATGGCGATAGTAGGAGTTTCTTTGCTTAATTGTTCAAAATAACAGATTTTTTATAGAAGCGTTCTTCGAAATGCGATACTTAAGGTTTACTAAATGCCCAAACCTTTTCTAAGCACCTTTTGTCTCCACTTCACCATACTGTCTAATCAATAACGGCTATTTCAGTCACAGACATAAGTTGTAGTTGTTTATTTAGGACCAATTCGCCTTTTCGTTGCCGCTTCTAAGAATTAAAAGTAATTCTTAAGTTTATTACTTCCTTGTCAAAGGACTTTAGTTATAATGGTTGGGCTTTTGCTATTCTTAATATATAATAATGCCTATGATTACGCATACCTATAGCATGTCTATGTTGCCATCACACTCTGTCGGTAATTATTTCTACATCTGGGTTATTACAAATAATGGTAAATTTGTACGTAAGTTTCTGACAAGATTCTTAACTACGAATATTGACGTTATTGAAAAATTGTATGCAAATTCTACGTGTAATACCGCAAGCATAGCAATTCTACGTGTCAGATCCATCTGGGAGATGTAAACCCCGGTGCAATTTAACCAAACTATTATAATAAAGCTGACTTCGACTAGTTTGACATAGTCTACTGTTCCCCCAGGAGCCCCCCGAGTGTCGAAACCGATATCGACCGATGAGGTTATTACCAGACACTACAATCCTCGGCAGGTAAGAAGTCAATCCTGATACCTATAATTTCCCTAAACTTAATACCCTAAGTTTCTTTCAGGTTATAACATACGATGGTTTACTTCTTATCTGCCGGGGACTGTACTGAAGAGTCGTTGGCAGTCTAAACTGAAGATTAAATTTTACATGGTTGTCCGGCGTTATTTCTATTTTAAGAGCTTCTGACGAGAATTCGTCGTATTGTTTCTACACTCTTTCGAACCACTCAGCAGCAATTGTGCTGTATCGCCTAATACGACACTTCGACACATTTGTATTGTCGCCTAGTAACTATAATACAATCTTTGCTTAGTTTGATACTCGATCGATTTGTGTAAAATTGTTCACATTTTGGAAATAAAATTTTCGTTCGCATAGGTATACCTTAATTTAATAGTCTCCTATGCGTCAGTGTTATCGATCAGAGCAGACAGGAAGATCCACATATCATTTAAATAATTCAAATATTCATTCCAAAATTTGATCACACGAGTATCATGTAACTGCTTTAAAGGCTTCTATAAGATAAGGCCTCACTGGGCTACTATGCGTAGTTTGAGTCAATACTTTTGGGTTAAATATTTTAAATATTCCTAATCACACAATATTGATGGTGCAACAGTCGGAATATCATTTGTCATTATCGTGTACACATAGCATTGCTAACTTGACTTGGGATTTTTTCCGCCTTAATTACTGACTCCAGTCAGTTCATAAAAAATATTTCAACCATTGTTAACAGAAAATAGGGACCGCTGAATTTTCTAATAATTATCTATCGTTTCAATCATCGAATAATCTATAATTGTAATAATTCATGAATGGAAACGTTTCCATTGGACGTCAAACGCGCCCGAAATTTCCATTCGTCGTCCAAATTATGGAGATTACTGTTATTTTGTGTGGTCATCGAGCTATAAGAGATGGATGTGGCAGTTTGCGTAGCTGGCAACTAATATTTTGTCTTGTAAAAAACAAAGATTTATTAACATCATAATTTCTGTGAAACATGTTCTATGCCTAGAGACAGATGGTAATTAGTAATCAAGAGGTAGCTTAATTGTTGTTCATGTTATACGCATATATATCTAGCACATTAAATAAATAGACTAGACAAATTCCGTTTCAAGCAATGCGCATGCTTTCCACAAGTATTATTAGAGCTTGTTTTGGAAAATTACGCGATCTTTGAAACACCGCACTGATCAAATTAGGAAAAAATAAGAACTGATTTTCAGATTGACTAAGTATTTGATTGTTCCTCCGAATATAGCCGAAACATCATTGCTCAAAATTTCCTCGAAGGAAGAAAATGCTGAAGGCTGAACGCCTATATTTGCCTTTTTGACAGACTTCAAAAAAGTAGGACATTCTCAATTCGGCTCCAACGTTTTTATTGAATATTTATTACGCGGTTACTCCGCCATTTATGACGGGAATTTGGAAAATTATTTATTTGTATGAAAGCATATGCTTTTTGATTGAGTCCGTTGCTATCAAAGTTCACTTATGATGATGAAAAGTATGATCAAATGAGGGAACTCCTCAAAAATTCAAGGCAAACGTATAGTAAAGTTGGTATTTTGAGTATAGTATTTGTGTTTTTCTCGTGTCGAAT
Source organism: Epiblema foenella (assembly GCA_963556455.1). Taxonomy (NCBI): domain Eukaryota; kingdom Metazoa; phylum Arthropoda; class Insecta; order Lepidoptera; family Tortricidae; genus Epiblema; species Epiblema foenella. Next base: position 9,705,896 of record OY747098.1, on the reverse strand, counting down.
TCATTGTACTATTGTGCGATTTGCTGTCATATTATCGTCCGTCATTAAAGATAAGCTTACTTCGTAAATAAAGACTGCATGTGCCTCTACACTTTAGCGGATTATCAACTTTGCCAAAGGTTTAAATTACTATCGGTTTCGGAAGAAGTCAGTTTTTATTTTTTATAAAAAAAAATAATTACAGTAGCCGACCCAAAAAATACACATGTAAACGACGTAATGAAGTTAGTATATGACGGTTTTCACCTTACCTATCTAAAATCTCATACTTACTTAGTATGAAATATCAACAAAACAACAACAAAGATAGAGATTATATCATTCATGGGCTATTGCAACCCATTTTTCGTACCCGGAAGACACAAACGGGGGTTACACAGTGGGACTCTTCAAAAATACTGTTATCCGAATGACCACGGAGTCATCCATATATGCCATGCCACGTGCGCTCAGCTCTCAACACAGTTTATGTTACGATGTGCCTGTTTTACTTTCAAATGTAATGATAGTGAAACAATCTATAGATAAGTAATAAGTTTATATATAATGACTAAACTTGATAGTTAACTTTTCAGCCCAGTTATAAAATGCAGCTGGTGTGACATCTTTTGATTTGTTAGATATTTGCAGATTGTTTTTGATGGTCTATAAATAAAGAGGATATTGTGGATAAGTAGGAGGTGCTCCTATAAAAAATAATATACAATATTGCATATATGTAGGAAAGGGTATCTACATATGATATACATATATACAATAGATAGGAGACACATGAAGAAACGACAATAGAAAAATCTCTCAGGGACCGAAGTCGGAAGTTGGAAGTTATATTTATGCAACTGACTTAATAAATTTCGATAGCGCGATGCAGAATATGTTAGATTTGACAGTTGACAAGGGTGACGCCACAATATAAAATACCGCAAACGGTCTTTAATTCTATATCCCTGGCATGCTTGTCGAAGTGTGAATTGAAAATTAATGACGTTTCATTTTATGCGATTTGACGTTCGGTCATCGCTTGCATTTCGTTTACGTCGCCGGCGGAGAAATGAGACATAACATGGATAAACTTCTCATAAAGATTTAAGAGAAAAGTTTTGCATTAATTTCCATGCGGAATGCGTTTAGGTAAAAGTTTACGTTTCTATTAATATTGTTAGGTGTATTGTCTTCAATAACGTTGAATATAATAGATAGTTTCTTAAATATAAAGAAATAAAAGCATACTACATGCAATAAAGTCCTTATTTTATATGGCAATATGTCATGAAAAATTTCTCCTTAAGAGTTACTTTCCTTTAGCATGGATAAAGATTATTGCAGAATGATAGCGGCTATGGCAAGGGACTAAGGCTTAGTCCCATCCTATTTCAATTATGGTCGACCGCCTAATCCGAAGTTATTGCCTTAGCTTAGACATTAGTTTTGGAGTAGCAACTGTCACTTGACCTTCCAACCAAGGAGGAAAATTAAACCCTAATTAGGTTAAGTTTTGTGATGTCAAGAAAAACTAGACTGTCTAAGTTTATTAAGTACCCTAAACGCATGTTACCTACAGGAACAAGATTCGTGACAAATTGATACAAAAATGTCGCCGGAGCAAACCAGTCTGGTGAAGATAAATAGGTTTTTTTAAATCATAGACAAACTATGCTATTAAATTGCTATTACCATTTCGTTCAAAATAAAATGTTGGGCTATATATACTAAAAAAGTATTTGACACCCCTTAATATCTAATCTAATAGTTGACACCTGTTTTTCAGGTCGATTGATATGACAACATATAAGATTGATAGTAACATGCATTTGGTCAGTGTCAAACACTGGCACTTATTCAACTTACACACTCAACAAACCAAATGACCTTTCTCAAATGATTTATTTCGTTCACCAGGAACCATATCTTATGAGGCAAGAAATGGAATTGGAAACTTGTGAAAGTTAATGTAGCAAGACGCCCCTGTGAGCAATCAGTTAATTGAGCTTCACTTGTTAAACGTATTATTTTAGATAATTTTAACTAGAATATTCTCTTATAATTCCTAATTAATGACATTTAAAAGCTAGTAGGTTTTACAATATGTTCAATTCAGTATTCAATAGAACACTTGGACACGTCCTGCTAGAGCTATATTCGACGTTTTTACACGAGTGATCGGTTATTTTACTTTAGTATAGTGATGTCAAGAAAAGAAGTGAATCTAAAATTAATATATTGAAAAATCGTTATTTTGTTTTCAGCCAAATAAACGTATGTTTATTTGCGGTGTGGACAAGTGCAACTTCCAGCTTAAGACTGCAAAGATTTATAAAGATGACCAGTTTTGGAAGGAGTCTTGCCAGAAATGGGTGACGGAAGAAAAAGTAGATGTCTATAGGGACATACGTACCTAGTATTAGATAATTAATAAGTGCAATGTCAATAAAATAAAAATATTTAAAACTCATCACTTTTTTTTTCCTACCTCACTCTAAACTCTATAACAATGATCAACACTTGTCAGTTCAACCGAACCGCACGCACACAGTAATCGTTTTGTGTGGGTAGCTAAACATGGCCGCTCGCAGGCGATCGCGACTATGACGAGTTGTAACGAAATGTTCGTACCCTCTTAAGACACAGATCGCATGTGAACGTTGAGTTTGTCAGAAGTACCGGACTTCAATTATTTTAAAGTTTAAGGAAACTTGTTGGTAAGGACCAAAGTTCTAGATTGTGAACGATTGTGAGTGAAGCTGTCTGAGAGAATAATATTAAATTAACAATGATTTTAATGATCAATACGATCGAGATGTTGTCGAATGTCTGTTGTTACAAGCTCTTAATATATGTAAATATGTTTAATATATGTATGTTTGTTGGGTTGGGATGATATCTTGCAACTCTTTTTTCCGGTATCCGATTGAGCCGAAAGTTGGCATACCTACCCCTTCCATACCTTCCGTGATATTTTATGGTACAGAAGATACTACCTACTAGATGTTGTTATAATGATGGAGATATGAATATGAATAAGAGTATGAATATGAGTAGTAATATGAGGATGAGTATGAATATGAGTTTGAATATGAGTATGAGTATGAGTATGAATATGAGTATGAATATGAATATGAGTATGAGATGTGTATGAGATGAGTATGAGGTGAGTATGAGGTGAGTATGAGGTGAGTATGAGGTGAGTATGGGGTGAGTATGAGGTGAGTGCGAAGTGAGTATGAGGTGAGTATGATGTGAGTATGAGGTGAGTACGAGGTGAGTATGAGGTGAGTATGCGGTGAGTATGAGGCGAGTTTGAGGTGAGTTTGAGGTGATTATGAGGTGAGTATGAGGTGAGTATGCGGTGAGTATGAGGCGAGTTTGTGGTGAGTATGAGTATGAATATGAGTATGAATATGAGTATGAGGATGAGTATGAGTATGAAGATGAATATGAGTATGAGGATGAGTATGAGTATGAGTATGAGGATGAGGGTGAGGATGAGTATGAAGATGAGGGCGAGGGTGAGGGCTCACCCTCACCCTCATCTTCATACTCACCCTCAGGTGAGGATGAGGATGAGTATGAGGATGAGGATGAGGATGAATATGAGTATGAATATGAGTATGAGTATGAGAATGAGATGTGTATGAGATGAGTATGAGGTGAGTATGATATGAGTATGAGGTGAGTATGATGTGATTATGAGGTGAGAATGAGGTGAGAATGCGGTGAGTTTGAGGTGAGTATGAGGTGAGTATCAGGTGAGTATAAGGTGAGTATGCGGTGAGTATGATGCGAGTTTGACGTGAGTTTGTGGTGAGTACGAGGTGAGTGACGAGGTGAGTGTGAGGTGAGTATGAATATGAGTATGAATATGAGTATGAATATGAGTATGAATATGAGTATGAATATGAGTATGAATATGAGTATGAATATGAGTATGAATATGAGTATGAATATGAGTATGAATATGAGTATGAATATGAGTATGAATATGAGTATGAATATGAGTATGAATAGGAGTATGAATATGAGTATGAATATGAGTATGAGTATGAATATGAGTATGAATATGAGTATGAGTATGTGGATGAGTATGAGTATGAGTATGAGTATGAGGATGAGGATGCGGATGAGTATGAGGATGAGTATGAGGTTGAGTTGAAGATGAGGATGAGGATGAGGATGAGTATGAGTATGAGGATGAGGATGGGGATGAGTATGAGGATGAGGACTCATCCTCATCCTCATACTCATCCTCATATGAGGATGATTATGAGGATGAGTATGAGTATGGATATGAGTATGGATATGAGTATGGATATGAGTATGAATATAAAATCAAATAAATTTGGGTACCATCCTCGACAATGACTCGTTGCGGGTGGCCGTGGCTCTCCGCCTGGGCTGCGATGTGAACCTCAGTTCACATACATCGCAGCCCATAGATGAGTTGCATCTGCGGTTGCTATGGTGGAGAGAAACGGACACCATGCTTTGAGTTGTAGTCGATGTGCAGGGAGGTTCCCACGCCACCACACCCTCAATGATATTGTCCGAAGGGCACTTATCACCGCGGGTGTACCTTGCGTTTTGGAGCCTCCAGGCCTTAGCCGAACGGATGGCAAGAGACCGGATGGCTTAACACTGGTTCCCTGGGGAAAACATGGGCATGTTGTGGGATGCCACGTGCGTTAGCACTTTTGCTGCTCCGCACCTTGGCCGGACTATGCGGGCGGCAGGAGCAGCGGCTGAGCTAGCAGCAGCACGGAAGCGGGAAAAGTACGCCGTGCTCACTAACTACTTGTTCGTGCCGCTTGCGTTCGAAACAATGGGTTGTTGGTGCTCGGAAGCGAAAACCTTTTTTGCGGACGTAGGGCGCCGTTTAAGGGAGAGGGGTTTAGACCCTCGCTCCGGGTCATTCCTGGTGCAAAGGCTGGCAGTCGCTATACAACGAGGCAATGCCGCTAGTGTAATGGGCACCTTTGCACCGGGTGTGACTCGGGGTGGTTCGATTAGGCTAGTTTTTATAATTTACTTTATATAGTATATAGTTTACTTTTATCTTAGCTTAGAATTTGTATTGTGCTTTCATTTAATAAAATTTACTATTAAATAAAATAAAAGGTAAATAATATAATAGGTAATGTTAGGGGTTCCAGGGTTCAAAAAGTCAAAGAAGTATTGTTGTATCAACTGACCGAATAACACCATACCCATGGATTCACATAAATACTTAATGCTATCAGTGACGATAATAGTTCTGACTCAGATTCTAGTTAGGTTAATATCGGAGATTTATCAGTCTGTTACTGTACTGTTTTTCTTTTAGTTTGTTATGATTATCATAATATCATAGTATATTGGACTTGTAGTATATAGTATATTTACTTACAGATAATTGTATACGTTTACTCTCATATTATACTATAGTTGATATAGATTACACAGTTACTGTTACTAACGGTTAATCAACTATTACGTTATTGTGTTGAGTCTTAGTTTTAGTTACGAAGATCTAAAAAAAGAATTAAAAAAAATAGAAAGAATGGCCTATACCATGATGATCAGTCATGATAAATAACAATAATTTATGAGTGCAGTATGAAGCAGCTAACATAAACATATAAATGACATATGTCGTACTTATTGGTCATGTCATATATCATGTTACTAAGATGCTGATAATTGATAATTGTCCTAGCAACACCAGACTTTCCTTGAACAATTAATTGTACGTGATTGGTGACAATTAACTAGCGGGAGTGTTGCACGATTCTGATTGGTGCTGAGTTTTGACAGCTCGGTACGACCAATCAGCGATGGACGTTTTCCCGCCATTTAACATGGCGGGTAGTAGGGGGATTTTCAGTGGAACGGGCATTCTTGAGCTGAACATCGAGCTGAACGGACTAAGAGGAGAAATTCTTCACACGGGATTATGTTGGGACTAGTAAGGAGACAAATACATACTAAAAGTCCCCACCCCTCGGAGGTGAGGCCCAGGAGGAGAGGCAAAGAATGAACCGTTTTTTTATTTAAATACTCGAATTTATCAATATATTATTAAGTAAATACCAACCAAATTTTTACAGTACAAGTACAAGTGTCAAATGCTTTTATTGTGAAAATTTTAAGACTGTATCTAGACAACGGACAGCAGACGGACAAGCGGACACTTGAGTGATAGTAATATTGCTTGTGTGGATCCTTCGGGTACGGAACGATACGATTTTATCCCATAGCTCCTGCCTGAGGTTGGTCAAAGGGATAAAGTGTCTGGTTTAACGTTGTACACATTTGGCCGTTTTTCGGAGCTCTTATCTAGAGACAACGCTAGGCAATAGATAAAAAGTATATGAAATCAAAGTTGTAGATAATTTTATCTGCTTTCAGTATGTAGTTCAAAGGAAATTTCCTATGACGAATCGTTTTCGAGATTTAAACACAAAACCAAAAAATGGGACCTTCGGGACTTTTAGTATGTTTGTACCCCGCAGTCAAACTTTCTGCTTTCGACTCAACCATTCGTTGCCCAGACTATTCCTTTTGAATTCCGTGTATATTTTAACACCTACAATATCCCTTATCTAACAAATATAACTATAGAACTGACACCTCACAGACGAAATCCCCTGTCGCGGTTGACACCCCGTACACTATATCTTGACAGCGATCTGACACAGGCCGACACTTCAGTAACCAAGCAACGACAAACTATTTATATACCCTATTAATTAGCGGTTAAGGCTCAAAGTGGAACGGTTAAATAGACTTTAATTAGCTAGGGAATTATTCAATTGTTGGCGTTGAATAAACAAGGGGGTTATTGATTAATGTCAGATAGATTACCGGTCATTTTATTTTATTCTTCTATCAAAATGTCCACAAAGGAAGATGCTACCCAGCAGGAGATCATTGAACCTACAACTACTATAATTATATTTATAGAATCGTCAGTGCATGTTAGATGTTTTGAGTGCACTGTACTCACACTCGATATTCCACGGACGTCAAAATCCTACTATTTAAAGCCTACATTCAATCTTTTTACTCGAGCAGCCTGTGGGTAAAGTACACCATAAGAGCCTATAATGCCCTGCGCGTTCAGTTTAATAATGCATTCAGAATGTAGATGGGACTGCCTACGTGGTGTAGCGCCTCGCGTACTCGTATGTTCGCCGAGGCCCGCACGGACGGTTTTCAAGCCATCCTACGCAAGAAAATCGTCTCGATGCTGGGCCGACTTAGGGGGAGTACCAACAGCATTCTAAATGTCATTGCAGACAAGTATGACTGCCCAATCCTGTTGCACTGGGTCATTGCGCTTTGGATGTAGAAACACGTGAGCAAGCTACGTATAGCTGTCCGTGTGAAAAACATGGCATGCCCAAATGTATTCCCGCTACTTTTTATGTTTGGCCCTGTGATTTGTTAATTTGTCAAGTCTCATCTAAAGCTATTCAGAGGCTAATTAAAAAAAACACCGTATTAACCTTTATTATTATTATATTTAAACTAAGGGCGATAAGCGAGCGAGTTTTGTATCGATCACGCAACGCAGCGAGCTCGCCGTGACTGATATTTGTATTTGCAGGGCTACGTAAAAACATGTTTCATTATTGTTAAAATGAGTAAACGGGCATTGGTCCCTTTGATACTTTCTATGTTATACTTTTCTTTTTATACTGCATGGTTTCATGCATAATTAGTCTCAAGTCTATAGTATAATTGTATAATACAGTATGGTCTATTTATGAATGAAACCATAGAATTGATCGTGAACGTGCATGTCCATTAAATACAATAAACCAACAATTTCTACATCCCAAGAACGAATCACCAAGTAGGTACAGCTTACGCCATCTAGTGATGAATCGATGCTTAAGTCTCACGTATCTATTCTAACGCTGTATAGAGACGAATTTAAAAAACACTGAATTACATTTTAACTATTAACTATTTAAACAAACAGTCGCCATATCAGAAAAAAATAACGCTTTCTTTTAAATATCGTAAAATATAAATAAATCGCTCTAACGACCAATTAGTAGGTACAGGTTACGACATCTAGTGACGAATAGATTCTAACCTCATTCTATGCTGTGTATTCTTCGTAAATTTTTCGCCAGCAGAACCGAATATTCCTAATGTTTTTGTTTAATAGTCTCGTTTGTATATATTACGATAATAAGCTTTTGCCCGCGAATTCGTCTGCGTAGAACTCGGTCATTGCGTTAGAATGTTATTGCTATTATTTTATGTCAGGCCCATACAAAGTTCCACCCCCTTAAGGGATGATTTCCGGGATAAAAAGTATCCTATGTCCACCCCTGGGACTCAAACTATATCCATACCAAATTTCATCTAAATCGGTTCAGTGGTTCAAAAGTACACTTACTTATGAACCACGGAATAAAAAATATCCTATATCCTTCCCTGGGACTCAAACTATATCCATACCAAATTTCATCTAAATCGGTTCAGTGGTTCAAAAGTAAGTGGTAACAGACAGACAGAAGAGACAGACATACTTTAACATTTGTAACCCGCCACGACTTTGCACGGATAGGGCAGTTTTTTAATCTATTTTAACTGAAAGTCTACTCGCCAAGTATGAAGTCACTCACTTTAAAAAACTTAGATTGTCCATACAATGTTTCAACCGCCTTTTCACCCCTTCAGAGGGTGAATTTCAAAACACGCTGAAATTAGTTTTAGTATTTAATGCTAGGTCTACAAACGAAGTTTCAAGTTCCCCGTTAAAAAAAAATTGCTCCCCGTACAATCTTTTTACCCTGTTTCACCCCTTTAGAGGGCGAATTTCAAAAAATGGTGAAAACTGTTTTCTTTAGTTTTAATGGTTAGTCTATTAACGGGGTTTGAAGTGTCTATTTTAAAGAAAATTTTATTTTCCATACAAAAAGCCCACCCCCTTTTTACCCCCTCAGGGGATGATTTTTGTAATAAATTATAGCCTATGTCCGATTCTGATGTCTAAGCTACAATACTGGAAAGTTTCATAGAGATCCGTTCAGTAGTTTTTGAGAATAAGCGGAACGTACATCCATCCGCACAAACTTTCACGTTTATAATATTATTATTAGGATTAGGATTAGGATATTAGGATTAGGATTAGGATATTGATGATGATTAATGTAATTTATTGAAGTAATGTAAATACCTACTAACATGCCTAGGTTAAGAAATTACTAACAATATGTGGATTGTAAATCCGAAATAAAGATTAAATTAAATTACGTTAGCTCTTGCTATGTGTAAGAAAGCACTTATGATCTTTTGCAATAGACTAATTAGCTTATCTTTATAGGTGTTCGGCCTTAGACCAGTGGATGGTTAACTTCTTGTCTTTTAACACATCCTGTGTCAGTTACTCTAGTCAAATGTTGTTTAAATGGACAATAAACGGTCAGCAGTGTTTCTGATTGTACAGGCGTGCTCCAGCTAGAGTATCTGCTTATCGTCAGGTAGGCCGTAAGCTTGCTTGCCACCATGAACTCGTAGTACGAAAAAAATGACATATTATGTGGACTAATTTCGGAACAAAGTCTATTATATTACGTTTCGGCCGAATCCATACTAAAAATTATAATTATTACATTTAAATCGGTATCCCTGAAAATCCTACTGGAAACTAGTATTACCGTGGAATCAAGGCTGTTAGCCGTGCAGTGGGCGTAATCTCAATAGAGCTGCTCAAGTAAGCCGCCGGCTACAGTTTGACAGTTGCGCGCGATAAGCCCGACAGCGGGCTTACGGCGCCGCGCCGTGACTGTCAGCTAACGTGCTAAGAGTTTGTTTTGCACTTTAATTTTCACCTGAGTATAAAGCAACCGTGTTGAATACTGAAACAATTGAACTGTCTTTTAAATGTTACCCAATTTGTATTTGGGTATTTAATAAATAATAATATTTTCACCGCTAGGAGCATTTGTAAGATAAAAGCAGTTTCTCTAATCGACACAACGAATTTGAAACAAATAGAACTTATTTGCGCCTGGGGTGCTACCGCAATTCCTGTGGTTCAAATATTTTTCGGTCGAATATAACAAACCGATGAAGGTACGCCGCGATTTACGTGTTAAAATGTATTTTAACATGAACACGCTTGCATTAAAAAAAAGTCAAAAGTATGACAAATATGAGGTCGTTTTAGCATCAATAATGCACATATACGGCTATCTATTATATCTGAAATATAGGCAAGTACTTACCTCGACTTGTTATTTGTTATAATTTCTTTATCCACTACCACTACCACCACCACCACCACGACCAATTTTGCATGCTGCAATTGCCAGCACCAAAGCAGTGGTATGGCAACAATTGTATAGTACGCTAAACGTCAGTTTAAATATTTCGCTCGACGTGTCATATCCATCTTCGTCGTCAGCGGCTACAAAGCAGAAGCATGATTGATTAAAACAGTCCTTTAGGTGGGTATATTTTTATTAGCCTTCCAGACAATATCATAGCTAAATTCACGAATCATATTACAATATCGAAATTCAGCTCGCATATTTCTTGTTGACTGGGTAAAGTTACTTGGCGGACAGGGACATAGTTCGGGTCGATGGGAGGAAGACCGCCGGCCTCACGCCTCCGGAGCTCAAGAAAAGCTTCTCTTTGAGCCCAGTCCCTCAAACACACATCTGGGGCGTACGTCCAGAGGAAGCCTCCGAATACTATACACAAAGTGATAGTGAAGAAGTACGACGCGTGGTGGGCACTGGTGTCGTCGTCGTGGTTTTCATAGTCGAAACCGTAGCTTACCCAGTTTTGATTGACTTTTTTTGGAGGTGGACACTTGGCGGCAGGTGGCGGAGGGCAACGTGGTTGGCACGCTGTCGCTTTACGCAAGCTTATACGGTTCCAAATACTTTGTAGCACAGGCGTGTTCCGTAGCTTTGTCAGAACAGACATACTGATGAGTTTCAACGGCAATATAACATTTATTTGAATAACTCAGATATTACGATAGAAACGTTTATGCAGTTGAAACCTTTGAAGATAATATCAGTTTGATTGACAGAATTGACGCCTAAGATTTTTTCTTTCCAACCGGTTACACGGTGATTATTATCACAAGAGTGGTGTGTCAATGTTATCGTAGATTTCAATATTGTTTGTATTTTGCTCAATATCCACGTGATACGTTGTTATATGACTGTACCTATTGTGAAAAAAATTTAATATCAACCTTTTATTTGCGCCCATTTTAATTCAATGGCATTGCACATTTTTTTAATAAATATTTTTAAAAATATTATAAATTTAGTAATGTTTCGTGCGCCCTGAAATGAAAAAAATCATATCGATTTACTTAGACGACTACCGATTCATAACGATGATATCCGGCCAATCCTAAATTAAAAAAAGACATAGGGCGTAAACGTTTGCAGTGCAATTGTCTTCCTTTATGATTTCGACGTGCAAGACATTTTACGTTGTATTGTTGTTGTGAGTGACATGTGTCAAATAATGCAAAGAGGAATGCAAATACTATAGTATGTCCCTATCCTATGGGCAAAGAAGCTTGAACTTCTACTAATTCGATTAAAAGTTACCTATCAAAATAATCAAACACAATTTTGCTTTTATGTCGTTCACTAGATCTAAATCCGGGATTAGTGCCATAAGAAATTCTAATTGATTTTGGGTTGCTTGTGAATCTCGGAATAGGAACTGAAATAAAAATTTATGAATTGTCGAACTAATTTTTGGAAAAATATGGAAGTAAGAAGATTTTATCATCGGCGCTAAAATTGGTCTTCACGGTTTTAATTAATATAGTAAACATTCGCTTGCGTTGAATTATGAGGTTGAACTCTGTTCCCTTCTAATAAGGATAATGTGTAATTTTTTGCATTTTTAGCAATTTTCGTGAATATATTCTGAGTACTTGACAAAAACAGGACCGGGCTTGGTGGAAAAATTGCTCTTATATATTCCTAATTTACCCACTTGACAAACTGTTCCTTCATTAATTTTGCTTTTCATTGATTGCTCTGAAATAATGGGCAATAAGAACAATGCCTATTTGATATTGAGGTGTATTGATGTGAAAATGTTCGTACCGCGTGTGGTTTCGGAGCTCAAGCAACGTCGACCGTGGTCAACTGTTGGATGGGTGGCCACTTTTAAGTGGTTACTAACTGAGCACTCCCGTGCTTTGGAAGGCTCGTTTAGCTGTTGATCCCGGCTGCTGTCTATGACAGAAGTCATTAATCCAAGAGGCTCTCGGGCGGCTTGCTGCTCACTCACTTGACAAGCCAACCCTATAAGGTCTAGTTTTCCCCTTGAATTGCAAGGTCAGATGACAGTCGGTTCCGTAAAAACTAGTGCCTACGTCAAATCTTGGAAATAGGTAGTGGACCCCGGGCATCCTTCAAGATGCAACTAACTGTACTGGGATAACCGCTAGGATGATGGTGATGAAGAACAGTATTTATTCATTAATACTTTTTATGCCATTTTCAAATTGAAATACAACGCCTCTCCAAGTGTAATCACAATGTCCTATTCAACTCAAAACGGTGTCGCACCCCAACTCAAGCTCTTTTCAACTACAAGAAAAATAAAAGGAAATGATCGGACCCATAATGCCTAAAGTTCCCTCACTTAGTGCAAAGTGGGACTCAATTTAGATAAAAGGTTTGCGACGTTTGTCTGAGCCCAGTTTTTAGCATTCAACCACTTGGGAGCGATATACAATATTATCACGTAGTCGATATGTCCCTTGATCTAAGGAAATAAGTCTCAAAATTTCGTAACCTAAGTGATAGAAAATTTTGTTGCGAACCGGCAAATTTATATGCGATAGTATAGTGCTTATGGTAATCCGGTAAGGGTGATTTTGAAGTGGCACGAGGCATTCTTTAGTTGGCGAGATCATCTCAGGGATATTGTTTCAATCGCTTTGGCATATTAAACGATGGAAGAATAAAAGAATTAGTGGATTCACGTAGATAGTTCGGTATTCAACAAAATAAAGTAGAATCTATACAGATATTCTTTAATTTTACGAAGTTGTATAATTTTAGGGACTATATCATACTGTTCGTCACATTGCTAATTATACGCTGACATTCACAATGACAAGGGTGAGAATGACAGGGGTACAATCGATTAATTTATTAATATCGATATTATTGATATAAATTCAAACATCTGAAGTCGAATAGACTCCTTTATCAAATAAAGTTACGCAGTAGATTGATTTTTTTAATGAAAAGCAGAGGCCAATTCTTATAATTACATCTCTGATTAGTTACAGTAATACGCCGCTTTTATTATATTGTATTGTATCAATTCAATATGAATATTTAATTAAGTAATATATGAATCTTGATATAATAGAAACATGACACGCTCAACAATTTTATACGTCTTTCAGCGTTTCTATTAGGTACCTTGTTCGGAAAGCAACATTATCACTAACTCAAACTGCCAAGCTTCCCCGTTCTAGGTCTTAAACAAACACTGAAGGATCCATTACAATAATATCTCAGGCGATAAACAATAAAATACTCGTGTCGGACAAAGCTACGGGACCGCAGAGACAATGGAGGCTGCCCCAAGTTTCCCTTACACAATATAGCTCTTAGTAGTCGTTCATTCATTCAAACCCTTGCTCTGAGCCTGTGCGGTACGTTCCGTGTGTTAGGGTGCGTTCGTTATAATATAATTATTTATCATATTTTAGGATAATTATCTGAATACGACTATATTATTTATTTTCTTAATCAAACTTGCTCAAATGTAATGTAATAATACCATAAAAAGTCTATTTGCGTAGTTATCACCCCAGTTTTATGAGACGTTTTAGGCGATTTCGTCCGAAAATCGTTCTAAGCCGGGCAGGTAAATTATAACGTCCTATTCGTAAAATGCAATATGCTCCGATTAGTTCAAATGAGTTTTGTCCCTTTCTGACAAACTCAAATATTTACAATAACGTCATTTCAACGCAAAAAAATTTTTATAGGTAGTAGTTTATACAACAGCTACATAAAGAGACTCGTATGATCTTATTATCAAACTCGTCTCAGGCTCGTTTCAAAATGGCTCTCGTGTTTTGTTGCCTAATTATGTACAGTTGCAAAAACTACTCTATCGAAATCCAAATATTACAGATGTTTACGTATAAGTGCTTTGATTACTTCAGACAATAATTATGATTCTTGAACACGCACCTTTATCTCACGCGCGGTGTGTAGAGGGAGATGCATTAACTGATATCCTCGCGGCAGAGACAATGGCATTGTTCACTATTATCGCATCACTCGCGCGTTCTAATGATGGCTAATCGAATATTGCAAAGTAAATTAGGGATATTAATCAATGTTATTTCCATCCGGTACGCAATTGTAGCCACGCAACCATAACAAACATTAAGGTTGCGTAAGAATCAAAACGTCATTTAGATTTACATAAAAATTACCACTTAGGCCACGTGGTCCGATCGGCTTGTCCGATGGATCGCACCACGAATATTTTATTTTCCTGCTGGTTCGATTGATCGATCCATAAGTAATTTTCAAAGTCTTGTAGTCCTACAAACGGACTAACGGGGTTTTAAAAGTTCGTCGTATCAGATCGATCGAACCACGAGATCTTAAAAAAATCTTCTTAGTCCGACCACACAACTTTTGTTTTTCCTGTTAGTTTTACCTAACGTAACTTTATTACATAATCAACTACGTAGCTGATTTTAATATGAAATCTCATAGAGATCCTTAATTATTAACTCGTTTCATAAATAGGGAATAAGGCGCTATATTGGATCTCATATACATGGTACGAAGGTAGGTTTTTAATGACGTGACAAAGAGTAAAATGGGACACTCTTTGGTTACTTGAAGCACCACGAACTAGTAAGTATGTGTTGGTGTGACTGAATAATTTCGACAATCTAACTTGCATGTTGACATAGAGGTTGTACCTACAGAATAACATACATATGTAATTATAACAGTTCATGATTATAACGAGTGTCTCATGTATTCCAAGTGAGTCCCATTTTCCTCTATTTGACAGTATAGATATTCCTTAAATATAAAGTTGAACCAAATTTTGTCCCAATCAGGTATCTCAACTATGTTTTGTAACTATGTTTACGAAATATGGATAAATATGGAATGTAACTAGTGTTGTAGAAAGTTCAAATTCCTTTGATTCTAGTATGACGCGCGACTGGCGGTTTGATATGATTCCTACATAAGACTATCACTAGTGCAGTTTGTCACCCAAATCGAGCATTGTGCAATGGACTGACACTAATGATTGTCATCATTATTGTCAGTCCATTGCACAACCTCAACCAATACCATGAAGAAACTCTTTCAAACTGGACCTAATATATAAAGGGGTTTTCGAAGTTTTAGTCATTTCGTTCACGCCTCCATGAGAAGAGCGTCAGATCTGGCTGAACGAAAAGAAGCCATTCGTACGTAAACCGCGATGACATTGGGTTGGAACATGAAGTAGGCACGTCTGCTCGCTTATAAAATGCCTCATCTGAATTTAGCTACTTTTGCAAGCTTTTTGCACTTTTCTCATGTTAACCATCGACATACAGGTAGAAAAACAGTAAATTGCAAAGAAATATAACCAAAGTTGTACCATATAAAATTCTTTTTTTTTATATATTCCAAGAGTAAATTACTATGGCCGGCGGCGGCGGAGGCGGGATACCTCATAGTCGCCTGACAAACAGCGCGCCGTGGAGCATGGCATAAAAACGGTATGCAGCCTTACACTCTACCATCACGTATATTACTATAAAACGAACGTTAAAAAATGGGAACTTGCGTTAAAATCACATCGAGAAATTATATTAGTTATCCAATAATGATAGCCTTTCCAAATGTATTATTGGAAGATTTATTCAGATTCTTTTTTGTGAAATATTTTAATTAAGAGTTACGTAAATTGAAAAATAATTTAAAATGCGCAGTGACATCACTGTATCAGTCATTTCAGTAGCTTCAGTTGAAAACATTGAAAAATATCTTTGAAATGATTTATTATGAATGATTTAGTATATTAAATGAAACTGAAAACACGTTATATCTGTGATGCAACATTAAATGAATATTTATGCAACATTAAATGTTTCACGTCGCATGCAGTGACGTCACGTCAAGGCAGTGAGCATTTACGCGCGAAAATTTAAAAATCGGGGTTTAGTGAATTTAAGTAAATTGTTTTTTCGTGTTTGTAATTTTACTTAACCCTTAATTTTTTAAGACCTAGGTATTAGATCAATGAAATAATGCAAGTTCCCTATTTATGAAACATATCATATTAGTTTATGTTATGTATTTGTTATGCGCTTTCTGGATATAATTGTCATAATAAATCAATTGTCAGTTTCCATCATGTAGCACTTAGTAAGATTAGTTTAAAGAAAGCGCTTGGTTATGGTCTTAGTTTGACTTCGTTGTTGGTCGGCTGTAGGTATAACTGCGTATAACTCTGTCAGTATATTTCTATTGAATAAGTAACAATACAGAAAAAGCCTACCTTGAAAAATACCTTCTTCGTATGCGTTAGGCACCTAAATTGAAATTCGGGTATCATAATACCCTCCCTGACATTTTGAAGAAGGTTTTATTCAGTCTTGTATCTTTTCAATCGCTTAGGAAGATCGCACATGGCCAGTATGTAAGTAGCTATTTTGAAATCAGAAATGTTTATTTCATAAGATACAGTTTCATGGTAAGTAGGTACTATGTACCTGCTCGCATGCATACAAATTATTAAGATATTTAATTTACAATAATAAAGTTGAAAATAAGAATTTCATACATAAATTACAATAATTTAGAGGCACATATACAAGAAAATGGGAATTGTTTTGTTGTATATATTCCTCTTGTGAGGTTACGCTTGAAAGCGTTACTCTGAACCACTTTTAAGTTTATAGTAAGTAGACCAGGTTGTAAATGACTATGATATAAATACATTTTACCTGTAGATAAGTCTACGGCATCGAGGATGGTAACATAAAATATTCATGATATTTTCTCTGGGTTTGAAATATGATAGGTAAGTTTTAACAAAAATACATTTCATTCTAGATTTAAGTATCGTGAAATAATATTATCATCCTCTTTTAAACGTTACTAGTGCCTACGCCAAATCTTGGGATTAGGTAGCGGACCCCAGGCATCCTTCAGGATGCAACAACTGTACTAGGATAACGCTAGCACGACGATGATTGTTGAATGACTTAGCTTCTGTGTAGAGTTTAGAAAATATATTATTTTGTGTTAAAACAAATTATAAGAGCGCAATAAAAAAACCCTTGTTTTAATTTAAAAGGAATAGATATAAAGGAAAAGGAAAAAGAAATATCGGACAAGTGTGAATCGGATACTCGCCCACCGTGGGTTCCATACAGAGTAGGTATTGATTACGTACTTTAAATAAATATTACATTTTTTTTAGAATACAATACGATACAATAACTCTTTATTGCTCACCTCACATAATAAACAAAAAACAGAGATACAGGGAGAAAGAGGCAGAACAACAGGCGGTCTTAGGCGGTTTTTTTTATTTAAGATTTTTCCCTGTACTTGTAGTATAAAACGATGTTTCTTGGCAAATTTCATAGTTGTAGGTCAACGGAAAGCAAATACCCTAGAAATTGTGACTCCCATGAGAGTGTCGAAATAATACGTTTTTCATGGTAAAAACGGCAGTATCTTTTTTCACCTTAACTGAGAAATTTGAGGTTTTCACAGCTTCAAGGGACTGTAGACCTAAGTTTATGGCTTTAATTTCAACTAGATACCTCCACGCGTTCTCGAGATAAAGGGACAGACAGACAGCCAACAAAGAGACCCTACAAGGGTTCCCGTTTTTCCTTTTCAGCTACGGAACCCTAAAAACAAAATCATATATTTAATCCTATCCTTTCAGTATTCTTACATACAGAATACTGTCTATATTATCTGAAGTTTTGGTCTTATTATTTGCGCAAAAAATAAGAAGTGTTCTTGTTCGAACCCCCTTCCGGTTGCTTGACAGTCACGTCCCGAGTCGCCTGGGCCGTGACTGCGCGTGTAAATGCGCTGATTGCCGCGAGTTCGCACGCCAATCCGATTACCTGCCAGCCTGCACAATATTACGGCTATTTTATGAAGCTAAATAAACCTTAGAAACAACGGCTTCAATGTTTTAACCCTTTAATTACCGAATGCCGAAAGCCAACTCTGTCATAAATAAAGAAGTTGTCATTTACACAGAATCATTTTTTGATACATGAAAGGTTTAAGCAACATTTATTTCTAACTAGTTTTTATAACTAGTTAACGGCTATTCCAAAGCTCTAAAATCAACTACAGAGAACTGCACTCGCCGCAATAACATGAAGTCCATGAATATTAAAAAAAACAAAGTTAACTCTCTATTTTTTTTAATTAGCGTTAATATTTATTGATTTACAAGCACTAATAGTTAAATAACAATAACCTAAATAATATTAAAACTAACGTAAATCTAAAACCGGCCCTTGGAGCATAGTACCGAGGATGCTGGCGGCATTTTCTTGGTGTATCGCAATGCTGATACATTGTGCGAGGAAGGCACCAGCTCAGCTCTTCGGTCACCAGTTACGTCAACCAAAAGCTTCGCCGCGGTTTCAGTAAATAACTTGTAAAAAATTGGACTCTTTGCCGAGGCCCTTATATTTATTATGTTTTAATATTTTCCGCCACTGCACCCGCTTTTACTGTAGTCCGTTGAAGGTGGGACGGTGCTAGTATGTCTACACAGGTAACATCCCACACCAACATCCGTCCCAAGGTCCAAGAAACTAAAGACACCCCATTAGGTCTTTTACCATAATCCCCGACCATGCCAGTAGGCTCAAGAAGAGCAGGCCCGTTGACGGTGGCAAGAGACCTGCGGGTTATGTCGTTTAGCATCGCATGTCTTGAAAAACGGCTGGCACTTTTTTGACAACATAATCCATGGTGTCTCAGTCGGTCCACGTCTGTGCCACAAGAGCAAATGTGTGGGGTACATACTGCGACCCCGAGCCGCAACCCAATCGCCAGTCTAAGGCGGGTCGGATCCAGGAAAGTACCGGTATTAGGCGAGGGATGGGCATGTAGCCAATAACCAGCTTCCCGGGTTCCGACCGCCAAGAGTCTCACACGATCTGTGCCTGTATTGCTGTTAAGGAGAGAATTATCCCAGCTCATATATGTACTCACGAGCAAAAATAACGGGTACACTTTCTATGGAAATTCAATACAAAGTGTACCATTATTTTTGCTAGCGAGTGTAGTTGACTTCCTTTACCTAAAAAAGTGCTTTACCCCAGTTACCAGTATGTCCAGTAAAAGTTTAGCTGTGTAAATTATTGCAACTAATTTCTCTAACATAATTTTCTTCGTAAAAGAAGCAAACTAGAGCAAGTGTAGAGCGTCTTTAAACTGGCAGCAGGAACAAATTACAACTCGCGTAATATACGGACAACTTCAGCCAAGAACTATTTAAAACTTCCCACATTTATTTTCAATTATGTAACATGGTTAGTTCCTTTTATTAGTTGCCTTCATGGAAATAATGTTATGGTTTGTGTAGTATGTGGGAAATTTGTTTTAATTAAGATGAGTTGGCAGTCAAATTGAATGCAATTTTTCAAACTAACTCGTACTTATAAGTCCTCGTTTAACATTAAGATGAAGCATTTTAGTCCTTCCGTCCTGTATGGAAGTTCGTGTATGGAGTTTTTTTTGTTTGGGAAAGTGTAGTAGGAGTCTTAGTAAGTATTTTAGACTTGAGTGGACAGCTGACACCTGGTACATTTCCCGGTTATGATTATTTAGACACTTAATTTCACATAAGAAAAATTACAAAACATCATGTCGTACTTACAGTAAAAAAATGCACAAAGACGAAATAGTGTTTTCGAGGATTCTCTTCCAGCGAACACTTGCAAAAATGACTACAAGATGTCGAATGATAGTTAGATAAATGTGAAATACCTAGATAACGTTTACCTCGTAGGTACATTTCTCACATATCTAACGTGTACGCCCCTGTGTTCGACACTAACCTAATACATGGCACTTTCAATCTTATGTCATGATGACAGACGTGCTTAATAGGTGTCATCTATTGGGCACTAAAGTTTTGAGCACTGTAGGACGCTTACCTAAGTTGCAAAATTGCCCCGACTGCATTGATTAAAATAGTTTAGTTTAGGACTTGGCTTGTCTCTCTTCGAGAACGTATTTCCCTTCGTGAGCTACATCATGATATCGTTTTGGTTAAGATTGCACCACGTCCGTATGAAGTACCCATCGTTACCCTACACGTGACCCCTGGGTGGTGCTAAAAGTGTAACTATAACTGGCAACAGTAACAGTACACACACACAGGTTCTCGAAGATCTCACGGTTCGAAATAATTGCCATACCTACGAAAAATAAGTTTAACATTAACAAGTATCACGTAATATTTATGTATATGTGATCGTGTGTATTTTACTTTATTTCGCCTCTGCCTATATACCCCATGGGGTACGTGCGTGAGTTATATTTATTATTTATACATTTATTTACATGTATACCAGATATTTTCTAATACCTACATTTGACAAAATATTACAAATAAACGTAATTTACGAAGCTTAAGTGGAGTGCTGAAAGCGGCTGCAGTTAATTCCAAGTTCCATAACCTAGTTGCGAGACAGTGTTATCCTGTCCGCTGGACTTGCTGCAAGTTTGTTACCATCTAAAGGCCCAGTGGGAGCTTTGTATTTCATTTATATTTTTAAGCTGCAACTTCAAGAACTTACTGTTCCTAATAATACAACTAACAGAAAATATGTTTAATGTTTGCTGTATTCTTGAACGTTTTTATTGTATCGTAGGCTTTTAAAAATATTGAATCAAAGCAAACAAGTATAATTATTAGGTATTTAGGTACTTTTACTCTTTGAATTCTTGATATATGTAGGTATTATACTGACCTTGCTGACTCATAATTACTGTAGTAATTTTAATAAAAAAATCAATTAGAAAAAGGCATTTATGTGTTTTACCGGTCTTCAAAAAAGGAGGAAACCTTATGTTCGTTTATTACGCTTACAACTTCGAGCAAAATAAATGATGAAGACTTATTTCCAGTTGGCATTCTATTCTTGCGGTTTAATAATTTAATCCATCAAACGAATGGCACAGGATAACTCCCGTAGGTGAAACACAGAAGTAAATAGTGCTTAATTATGTTTATGCAATCATAATATCGCGAATGAAAAAATACGAAGTAGGTATCTCTATGAACCTTTCAAGCGTAATACACCGAAGCAGTTTAGATGAAGGCAATGAAATACATAGAATGATAACGTGGTCAAAGTCGTCAACAAATAATATACATTTATACCTATTAGCTGTGTCCAGCGGAGTCTTAACATCGCACTTTGTAATTAGGTATCAGGAGGTTCGGAGGCAATCGAAACTTACTCAGCCTGTTTACAACTTGCTGATAGGTTTATTGGCGCACCGCTGTCGATATAGAATATTCAACTTGACACTTCCATAACGCCTAATGCAAAGATCCGATATAAAACTTATTAGATTTCCAGTAGCTACATCCATTTACATGCAGGATACCAGTTTCAAAACAAATTATTAATTAATATTGAGGCCGGTCAGCCATTTGATAATGAGTACCTAATATCACTTCATAGGACATAAGGTAAATGTTCATGTGCTCGACACCGACCCAATGCCATAAGTGGGTCAGTGATTTTCAATCTTATGTCATGATGACAGAGATGATTATAGGTGGCGACTATTGGGAACTAACGTGTCGACCACTGGGACGTTTACCTTAGTAGGTTATAAAAACTTTTAGCAATTAGGTATTCAAAGCTATGGAATTAATTTACAAGCCCACACTGACAGACATATGGAAGAAATAATAAGGGATTGTTGTATCGTTTATTTTGCAAAAATACACTCATAACAATTAAAATGGGTCTACTTTGTATTGAAATTCAATACATTTTTTAGGGTTCCGTACCAAAATGGTAAAAAAGGAACCCTTATGGGTTCACTTTGTCTGTCTGTCTGTCACATTGCTAAATATCTCAAAAACTACTTATGCTATCGATTTGAAATTTGGAATAGTTATAAAGAAGGCTTAACTACATACATGGAACATGACTTTTTTTATTTTCTGTGAAAAATGACAGATAATAGGTGGTTCAAAATTTGAAAGTCTAGTTAATATGACGAGTGAGGTGTCATATGAAAGGGCTTGGGTTGTACATTCTAAAACATTTTTTTTAACGTTGAGCCATTTTTGTTTTATGAGGGAAAATGTAAAAAAAAATACAGTCCCCCCCTTATCTCCGAAGTTTAACAAGGAAAAAATATAAAATTATTATATAACATTGATATCAATGTATGTTTTACAGGAAAAATATAACTGTAACTCTATCTAGTTTTTCTTTTTTTATCGTCAAAAAACATGTCTATATTAAGTTTGTAATTTAATCACCTTTGCATGTATTTTTGTTTTATAAATCCCTACGAGTATGCTGAAAGTACCTTCTTTCAAATAAAGAAAATATACGTGATAAACTACCATACATATAAAGTTATTCAGTCGCTCAAATTAGTAACAAAAGTCGCCGATAGATGGCGCTGTACCCATAGCGTCCAATTTCCACACCACTGTATACGGAACCCTCGGTGCGCAAGTCCGAGTCGCACTTGACCGGTTTTTTTAGCTCTTGAGTGTAAATCGTTATGCGGCAATTTTCCTAATAAAACCTATAACAGAACAATTTGTTATCTCCAGAGGCAACTCTTTCTGTTACTTACTTATTTGAAGTGTTTTAAACAAAACGTCAGTTGATTGAGTTGGAGTGAAGTTTATTCATAACAGATTGCTAATTTATTCCTTAGCAAATTGCATTTCTCTTAAGAACTCGCCGAAGACGCAATCCTTGTTATAAGTTCACTCTTAGAATATCTAGTTACCAAGTTCCTGTTGAATAGTGCTTCTTTCGCGAGGTTCTCATAGGTTTAACACCGAGTACGAAAATAACTGAGCCCATGAATAGGAATTTAACATAATGTCTAATTAGTTCTTAATTATCTATATAATTATTTTAGTTTATGTTAGTAAAATATTATATTTTTGAGGATTTTCAATTTAATGTAAGCCTTCTTTTCTTTGTTCGCTAACTTTTTGGGGTTGTTATAAAATAAAAGTGACCTAAGCTAACCTTCTAGATTTTCAAAAATAATTATATTACAGGTGACCAGATGATTATACAACACCGGTGGCAAACAAGAATACGGTCCACCGGATGGTAAGCGGACACCGCAACCTATAGAAAAAAAAATCTCAAGGTTTTATTGTACCATTTTGTATACTTATGACAAATTACAGCTTTCTAGTACTAACGAACGGTGACTGTGAGCTAAGCCGCGGATGGACGGACATGGCGTAACTAAAAATGGCCAATAGTTTTAGGTCAAGCGCATGTCAAGCCACTCAGTATTGCCAGTTTATACTTGTGACTTAGAGTTTCGTGAATCGGGACCTTATTTAAGTAAAATGCCTCCTTCAGTTACGACTGGATCCACCCGCTTTACTAACTCAAACCCCGTACTGGCAACAAATCGAATAAGCGCGCGCTTGCCGAATACTGAACGGGATCCAATACGAATTCAATTCAGATTTAAAAGCGGACTGTCTTCGGCGGCTAAGAAATGACTGACGGATAAATTCGGTTTGTTTGGATCTTGCAAGTAGTTTGAACGTGGCGTAGTTTGCAAGGAAATTATCATATTTGTTGCATAATTATTTCTCCCCAGAATTTAGTTTTCAGCAATTCGATTTAATCAGTAGATGTATAGGTATATAATTTGTGTATTCAGTGTGTGTATTGATGCTTAAAATGCTCTCCAAAAATTAATGGAAAGCGTAAAAGGTTGCCTGTAAAAAAAAAACTCGTAGCCCAATTTTATTTGTTGAAATGACATAAGAATATTGGCTCTACTTTATACACAGAAAGTGGCTGTGTTTGCACACCATATATTTCATGAACACTGTTGTGCAGTACAAAAATTGGCTACCGCAATGTCTTCTCGAAGATCTCACAGTTCGAAGTAATTGCCATACGATAAATAAATGTGCATTACACTTTTGTATTAAATGCCAAAAAGCATGTAAAACTACCCCAAACCTACCAGAATGGCGAAACTTATACACTGCTCTACTTGAACGTCTAATAAACCGACTAATTAACGCAGAGCATTTGTGAAGCGGTTGCGAGTGCAATTAGGCTGCCTTGTTAACAGACTATGTTGTCAAATCCGACACTCTTCAATGTAACCTGCCAGGGAAAACTACATGGAATACATGGTGATGTCTTTCTCGGCTGAATAGCGGTAGCAGGGGGATGGAATTAACTGACTGTTTTGAATTTTTTGATCTAGTTTTGTGTGGAAACTAGTAAGTGCTCGTTAGTGAGCCGCTAAGCTAATGAATGGGTGGTGCACGTAGCCGTAGGTAGGTATTTTGGAACGCCTCTACAATTGAAAAGAAGGTTTATCAACACTTCAATAACTTGGAAAACAATGATGATAGGTATCACAATTCAGACATTTTTAATTCTTGAGTGTAATCAAAAGTTTTATCAAAACTTACTGAGGCCGATGTCTGTCTGCCAGCCATTACTCTCGGATCCATAAACACAAATAATTACCCCAAGTTTGATTTTTTTTTATACCGACGTGATTTTTTTATAACAAAAGAACATACTGCAGTGGTCGTCCTCACATTCATGTTTCAATAGCAAAGTAGTTAAAGTAGCTTGTATTAAAATACATCGATTTAATTTATATTTTAATAAGAATAACATGATCACGAGAAATATATTATTATTATTATGTCTTTAATATTTGACTTGCTTCTATGATCATTCAATTTTATTTCAGTGACTCAGCATTCTCAACGATTCTATGAAATCATATAAAACCTATTCGCTGAAATTCAAAAGGAACGTAAATAAACAGCTCTCTAAGTATAGCGCTGTCAACATTAATAGAGGGAGTCTGAATATTCTCAATATCGGAATAAGATGTCAGAATTCATCTTATTGACACAACGTGCGGAGACAGCTTATACATAAAAGTCCACTAGCTGTATTTTAATTTCCGTAGTTATTACCTACCTACGCATTACATAAATACATAAACTAAGTAGGCAGGGCAAACTAAATGAAATGTAGGTTGTTAAGATGAGTTAAATCTGATATTTCATTGATATGCTCATGCATTACAGTCAAAAATATTTGATATGTCGTTTACATTATAATAATTAATAATATTAATAAAAATGATGATGAAGATCTGCCGTGACTAATAAAACTTTGGATGGGTTAGGTGTACCTATTTCTGCTTTTGTTAATAAATACCAAATACCCATTTAACACACAAGTATTAATCCCTACTAATATTGAAATTTTGACGATGAATAAATCGATTTTTATTTTTAAGCTGTGACAGCGTAAGAAAACTGAATCAAATGTTTGCCGAGGAATTTCCCAACAATTTTCTCTGTAAATAAAAACTTTATATTACTTTGAAACTTAAACAAAAAGTTTTCAGCGTAGTCAGGATTTTCAAGCTTGCTGGAGATTGTGTTCTTTGAAATAGGTGGGATTCGGTATGTTATCAGATTATTCTACTTAGAATATACTGATAAACGACCTAATTGCTTTTCAAATGCGTAGAAAAGCAAAGTGGTTGGTGATATTTTTCTAGAATTTAACCATACCTAATTATGGTTCGCAATTAACGAGATGCTAAGATGAAATAAACTTCAGGCATAAATTTGGTTCGCCGCTTAAAATGGATTGAAAAAGAATCGTTTTAAAAGATCTTGCTTCCCGTCTCGCGTGAACAAATATGTGAGAAGGTATTAAAATACATGCTTGTAATGTGAAATTTAAAGATTTGTTGCTGAATAACCGTGTTTGAAATATACCTTTATTGTTTTGTTTTAGTGCCTTATTAGATAGATTGGATTATTTATTTCTTATTTTTAAAATATACTTACAAGTATGAGGTTTGAAGTTTAATTATTGTATACCGAATGTAAACATACGAAGCTACGGAAGCCTACCTAGTGGTGCATATAGCTTTGAAACGGAGGTCGTAGGTTTGAATACCTACTCATATTAACGACTTTTTTGGAACTTATGTACACTCAAAGCCGTATGGGAAAACCTCAACCTGCACTTGCTGGGCCAGTACAAATAAATGCAATGGTATTTGTATGCTGGACGAAGTGTCAAGGGACCGTAGGGTTAGCTCGTTCCTTGGCCAGCGGATCGGCATAGCCATCCAGAGGGGGAACGATGACAGCCTTATGGGAACCCTTCCACAGGGCTTCGATCTTGGAGACCTTATTTAATATTAATGTCGTTTTTATGTTTCAAATATTATGTTGTTTAACAAATAAAACATTAAATACTTGTTTTAAATAATTACAAACTTTTTATGGTATTTTGAAAAAGCCCGGCGTATACGCTCCCATTGTGATACGCCAATATAAAAATTGTATATACCTAAGCTGATGATGATGACAGTACCTAATACTAAATTTATATACGTGTTCAGGGCCGTTTTCCAATTCGAGTAGCATACTTATTTCTTACTACTGACCTTATTATAGATTAGATTAGATTAGATTTCATTTATTACACAATACAAGACTTCGTTATAAATTACATTTATGTCAATTTAAAAGAATCCCTATTGTGGTCGTCAATACATTGAATAGAATAATAACACATAATGAAACAATTAAAACAAAAGAAAAACAAACATAAATTAAATAAAAATAACATTTCAAGTTTCACCCACGGGGATCGTCATACTATTACTAATGTAGGCATTGATAACAATATAATAAAATACGAAAATAAATACTTACAATGTCAAAAATCTCAAAATACTTAATATCAAATAGAATGTCACAATAAAACATTACGAAGTTAATTTACAAAATTCATTTACAGAATATAATGGATTATCCAATAGAAAGTTTCTCAGCTGACGTTTAAATGTCGAATCACATGTTTCTGTCCTTATTTCGGCGGGCAAACGTTCGTAGTACGTCGGACCTATGACCCGCGGGTTTTTACTGGCAAGTGCCATGCGACGTGGGACTGTTCGTAGTCGCCCTGTGGAACGAATAGTCTTACCCGAGACCTCGACACGGTTAAACATGGATAGGTTATGTCTAACAAACATAAGAACTTCGAATAAGTATGTGGAGTAGTGCGTCATAATTTTGTAAGTTACGAAAAGCTCTCTACAGGAATGTCTTGGTTTCACACCGGCTAGTGTTCGTTATTACATACTTACTTTTTTCACTTCAGTCACATACATACTTTTCCACAAATCCATATTATGTTAATAATTTGGTATTGATTGATTGACATTTTCATCATAATTTCCCGACATTCGCGTCCTTGATTCATTAAGAAGTCCTTCGATAATTATCGTCGAGCATTGACTCGGCCCCCGAGGTATCGGTTGTAATAAATTAAACTCAAAACGAAATTCATCTTGCATAATTCCCGGGGGATCGGAAACAGAGACTATTGACATTATTTCAAATTACATGTTCTTTCATCATGAAGGTGATTAAATAATGTCTTCTTGGTACAGCTATTCTTAAATCTGTTTTATTTTTCGGCGTAGAGAAAGATAATACAAAATACAAATACAAAAAGGTTTATTTCTCAAAATTTTACAATAATAGTCATGTAAAGCCAACCGCTTGCTTTTGTAGTAATTGGGTATCAGTAAGATCTTGTTACTCGGGTAAGCATATTTACTGATATTTGTATAGTTATGTGAGCACAAAATATTTTTTTTGTAAAAAAATGACATTTTTGATACAAGCTTTTATTGCAAACGATATATACCGTCGCTATGATTTCTTCAACTACTTGTGTTGAGCCTGTGCCAATGAGCCAAAACACGACGGGTCTATCTTGTGTAGTTTAGGAGTTTCTATGGCCACCTTAATCATTAGATCAGCTCGTCGGTTATCCTTGTCACCTAACGTATATAAGCATGCCACAGATCAATCGGCTGAGAATAACTGCTTTAAAATTTAATTGCAAGATTTGACCCGAACATAGGTACAACTTAAATAAAAGCGTATAATGAAATACATGTAGCAGGTGTTGAAAGTATTACATATTAAGATAAAACAATATTTTGGGATGCGTTGGAAGATACGGGTGTTTTGTTCTTGCAATGCTCGTGAATTATTTTCACAGGTGTGAAACTGCCCTATAACTGATAATTAAGAGTGACCTACCTACTGAAATTTATTTCATTCTAAAACTGAAACCTCTTCCGATTTGTTTTATTTTTCGTTAGTTCGTTCTATAATCGTTAGTCTTTTGTAATCATTTTTCATAGTGTGTATAACTGCTACTCATGGGTGTCCGGTACACGTGGAGTCACTTAAGGAATCGTTCGTCGCTTAGACAATTTTAATGGTTGTAAATAACGAACAAAATATAAAGATAATTGAGAACATCCTCATTTCCAAGTCAGCTGAAATACATTACTACACTGACAGTTATTAAAGCTGGTAATATCCTGAAACCCTCTAAAAGCTCAATAATTCATTCAAGGCGGCCTTGTACAGAATCGTTCCCGTATCTATATTCTTTCCGCTCATTTGCCATTTAAATTTGTCTTGCGATAAGCCTGGACATCTGTCGGGCGGATATTGCCAAGGAATATAGAACTGAGGGTCTATTCGAGAAAAGTATACATTTGGAATCGATTTTTAATTGATTGCGCGTGCTCGCTTCCCCGCCTGCCTGGCGTCATAGTCGTAACCAGAAAGCGCAACCAATTCAAACCGATTATAATTAAATACGATTCTCAAACCAAGACGTGTGTACTAGTGAAACACGAAGAAACATTTATTTATTTAATAATTCATTTAATATTTTAAGTAGATTAGAATACATATATAGGTATTTGTTCGCGCAGTTTCACTTGCATAACAAAAGGGTCTAATATACCTTTAAGCCGCGGTCTCCCGGCGAAAAAAATAAACAATAGCATTATTTTGTAATGAGCCCAGGGATCCCCGGGACCGGCAGACGACGGTTTAAGAGGGAGAGAGCACACCAATCAGAATTATTCCAACAATAACAGTCAAGTAGTTCTTCTACAGTCGAGTTAGAAATATGTGCACGGACACCGTTATCAAAAATATGTGAACATTTAATTGCTATTATTTTATTTCAGGCGCTTGCCTAGTTATCGCTCTTCTATACTAGTACATTATGCAACTGGTGTATAAGAAGGGTATAAAAAGGCGAGTGGTGTGGGTTGCGATGTGAGCCTTGGTGAACATCGTAAGTAAAGACACCACGAGCCTTTTTATACCAGTTATACACCGATGCATACAATACTTCTCTACGACTTATTTCAAATAAAAAGTAAGTATTTTCAGACTTTTCATGCGCCATATTTTCCCTTAGTAATTGTATAACTTACCTACGCAATTTTCGCCAAGGCTCACATCGCAACCCACACCACTCGCCTTTTTATACTCTTCTTATACACCAGTTGCATAATATACTATATTACCCCTTAAGGAATGATTTCCAGATAAAAAGTATCATTCTTTGGGACTCAAACTATCTCCATATCAAAAATCTAAATCGGATTAGCGGTTTCAGCGTGAAGAGGTAACAGACAGACAGATAGACATGATAGACATACACACTTTCGCATTTATAATATTAGTATGGATATGGATTTAATCATAGGCCCACTGGTCGATTTTCATCACATTTTATCTGTTTCGTGCACTTTCTTACATGCGATCTTAACTGAAGTGTCAGAACGAACGCTCAAAACTAATTAAAATGCGACTATGATGCAAAAGAAAGTATTTGATTCTGGCCCAGACTTCGTATCGAAAACCTGTGTTTAGGGCTTCGAGCATGAGAAATGGAAAGAGCGCGCCGGTTACAATCCCATTATCTCCGCTCTGGACGCATTCGGAATCTCTTCGATGCTCTAATGTGGATAATGTTTGTCGCTATAAGTTGTAGGTGGTAGGAACTACCTGTTTATACAGTGGTTAATGGTACAACTTACTAAGCGGATACGGTACCGTTACATCGAGTCGCTAGTTCGAAACTGCAACTATTAAGACTACTTAATATTTGCACTATTATAAAATAAGTTCGCTCGATAATGGAATCGAAATACTCAAATTTTTGTCTGCGCCAACCTCGCCGAATCAACAGTTTTTACTTCGTTTTTTCCTGCAATTACGCTTAGTTCATATCACTTCACTACATAGTATAAAACAAAGTCGCTTTCTCTGTCCCTATGTCCCTATGTCCCTATATCCCTATGTATGGTTAAATCTTTAAAACTACTCCACGGATTTTGATGCGGTTTTTTTATTAGATAGAGTGACTCAAGGGGAAGGTTTATATGTATAATACATGCATCAGCATTGCACCCGTGCGAAGCCGGGGCGGTTCGCTAGTTTTATATAAACTTAAAAATGAGCAGAGATGTTTAATTCATTATCACATATTTAAATCTATTTAATTTCACGTTCACAAGAAAGATGGTAAAACAATTCAAAACATGCAGGATCAGCTCATAAATTACCTATTCCTCTTCAAACACTAAATATTTTGACTAGGCGCAAAAATTTTGTAACAGATATTCATGTTATAATTTAACTTGCAATATTAATTATATTAGGCCACCTATAAAGTAGTTGATGATGGAGATATGTTACCCGTTGTATTCTTTGAACTCGTAGGGGAGATCTAGGAGTGTTGTGACAAATTTAAATTTAAGGGACATAATATATCTCGCTTAAGAAACATTCCACAGTTATGACCTATGTGATCTGATGTAGCACCATTCTTTCCCTATCCAAAACCAACTTCAAAATTAATTAAAGTATTACGCTTTCCGAGAAAATCAATAAAAAGTAAGACAGCTCCCTCTGTCACAACTTTCCTATCACCGAGGTAAGTTGTAACAGGTACCGAGGTAAGATGTTACAGCTTTGTATTTAGACAGTTCCTATACGTCGACACTAGCAATGCCTTTATCAGTCTTTCATGTCTAGTTATTAGGGATTCCGAAACAAATAAAGTGGTCATCAAGTATGCAACAACACCACAAGACCATTTTTTTTAATCAAAAATGAACTTTTTGAGACAAACTAACTATACTAATTTACAAATACACATACATTCATCGCAAATTAATTTAATAAAGGGTAGAAATATCCCACCAGAAAACTGAAGGCAAATAGGAGAATAGTGACAGCTTGTCACAATTCTCCTAGGTGCTCTAAATTATGACTTTGAAATGAAATGATTTATTCATGTATCTGGGAAATGGGTTACAATTTGCAGTTTCAGTTGCAGTATATCTGTTGGACTCACCATACCCTACCTTTCCAGGTGTTCATACACCTAATTACACTTATGTCCTAGTAATAAAAATAAAATAGAATACATGTCAAGAAAGATTACAATTAAAAGGAATCATTCAGAATATCATTGATATTATAATAAAATTTATATGAGTAGATTCTTAACTAAGTTCTTAAATAAGTTTAGCTTCTGACACTTAAAACTATTGGGTATCTTATTGTAAATTGTGATACACGTGATAAAACAGTTTCTTAAGGTCCTAATTTAGCAGCAGGTTTATGTAGCCTATGCTTATAATGTGCTCGAACATTACGGGTTCTTAGCTGCTGTACTTCTATAAACTGTGTTTTGTACTTATGAACAAAAACGGCTACCTCCATAATATCACGGGACGGTGAGTTTGCCTTTGGCCGAATAATAATTCATATTTTCTAAACACGATGCAAAGACAAAAGATCATTACAAGGCTTTGAGACTAAAATAACCATACAGCAACGCACGTGTAATAACACATGATATAAACTCAACCAAAATTTTGAAGAAAAACTTACTTTTCGCGTTTTTTTGCACGCAGACGTAATTACGCAATATTCCCGTGCGCTGCCATCGGGAACAGAGTCAAGTAGCCCGTTTCTAAAGCGACAAATGAGCGTTGTTTCCAGCTCGGTAACTATTGTAGATAGGGGGAAATCGTCTCTGTCACAACTCTCCTCTATCACAAATCTCCTAGGTCTCCCCTACAAATGCCAACACAGTTAACTGACCATTCTTGACCCTTATTACAATGCCCGTAAAGTGCACAGACGATCAGTTAACTATGTTGGCTATGGAGCGAATTTTCTTAATGAGTGTTAAATGTATAAAAAAACTGGCCAAGTGCGAGTGCAAGTTTGATGAGGTATTTTTGATGATTTTAGAAAAAAATACAATCGTAATAGTAAATATTTACCTATATTCATGTTATTCATGTTAAATTTTGAAGGCACTAACAACTTCCATAAAATTCTATTTTTGGTTCCCCTCAAATGTCCTTTCATAGAAAATAAAAATATGCTTTATTTTTTATCCAATACTAGTCAGTCAAGAGGTATTTTTTACTTCTATCCCAAATTTCAAATTGATGGCTTAAGTAGTTCTGCCAATATCTTTTTTTAATTCACTGTCTTACAATAGTCTGAAATTATTGATTAATTTATTTTTAAATACGGCGGCAATCACATGACACCGCAACTTTAAATCCATAATTATATAATATTAAAACATAGGTCCCTTCATTTAATCTACCAGACTATGTAATTGCTGACTAGCTAAACAGATTCAGTCATATTTCAACATGGAAAATCCAAGATGTCTGGTAAGAAACTGAAAGAATAAGCGGTTAAGGAATTTTAATTTTTCTGAATTAATTTCTGTTCATTTTTCATAGGCCTTAATGCTAGGGTTGCCGCGGAATTGAGTCAGATTGCCGCCATTCATTTTAATGAGTTAATTATTTCTAGAGGTGGCCTAAGGTTGTATTTTAAGATTTTGAATTCAATTGTAAGGGTTTACGAATAATGAAAATATTTTTCTGACCCTCAAGTCTTAAAAATCTTCGGAAACTAAGTGGTAGGTGGGTTGTAGGGTGCTTATTATGCCACCAAGTACCATCAGCAGTCATTTCATTTCATTGTAAGTCATCCTCCTCGCTTCGCTTTGATATTTAATCCCAAGATCTGGCGTAGATACTACTTTTATGAAAGCAATTGTCATCTGACCTTCCAATCCAAAGCGTACATACACAATAACAAAAGAAAACCATTTTTAAATAAATTAAACGGGTCACTCACGTCGTCACAAACGTCGACGTCGTGTTGTTCTTGAAGACATGAGTGTCCCGTTTATTATATTTCAATGTCTGAAACTCACGGGAGTTTCAATTATTTAAAACTTGAGCATGTTGGAATTAGACCGGTTTCCTCGCTGTTTCGTTGCCGGTGTTGTTGTTCGATGTTGATTCGATGTTGTCCCGGCGAAAAAAATAAACGACACCATTCTTTTGTAATAAGCCCTGGGATCCCAGGGACTGGTAGACGACGGGTTGAAATTAATAACAACATCGAAAAACAACACCATATCATCATCATCATCATCCTCAGGCTGCAGTCGTCTACTGCTGGACATAGGCCTTCCCTAATAGGAATGTTGACACCAAATAAGAAAATCAATAAGTTCGAATTTTCTCGAAAAGCATCAAATTCTTAAACAAATTGCCGAAAAATGTAACTCAAAAGAATAAATAATTACATAATTATAAGTCTTCAAAGTTTTAAGAGGGACATATTCTGTCCCTTTTCCGCAAAACGAACCTTTGTATTGGAACTATCGGCTTTTACTATGTCGCGCTTTCTCCCTCTAACCATCAACAGTAAAACTGTTGTAGCTTCGTTATTTTTTGAGATACTTGAATAGAATTTTGGCATATTTTTTTGCGTTATTTCTTTTGCAGTTGTTAAATTTTGAGTCTACAACTCTATTCACGCGACGTCCTCAGCTCTTCGCATCCAACCGCTTCCCGCCACTTTCTTCAGGTCGTATTCACCTGGCGGGGGGTCGTCCCACAGGCCGAGTCGTTCGTGGTTTCCACTCCAGATCTCGTCTGCCATCGGTCATCAGCTCTGCGACAAATATGCTCAGCCCACTTCAGCCTGCTTATCCTCAGCCACCCTATATCGTACACATAATGAAAACAATTTAAACAGTTTACATTCTGACTGTAACTGAAAAAATGCCTTTATACTGTTTGTTTTAGAGCGATTGCTATTTAAACAAAACTCTTACTTTTGTTGACGCAACAGCCAGCCCTAGGCGCGTCGGCGAGGAATTATGAAAGAGGAATCCGAGAGACGGATTACGGCATTATTTTTGGACGGAGTTTATTTAAATTACAGCCTTCGTTCATCTTCTTTGATGTACTAGCTCTCACAATTTCTCGGCCACATAGCGTGAGTTCAGAACTTGTCAGAGTTTTTAAACAAATCCACAGAAAAGTTTTAAGGTTTCGGATCTCGGTTTTAAGACTAACTTTTAGATGAAAAGTAAATTTTGTTTTTAAAACCACGCTTTGAGCAAATAAAACATGAGGTAAATAGGTAGGTACTTTATGAAGCACTGTAAACGGCCAATGTCTACATATCTACTGATGTGCGTTGTGGGAAAATGTTCCCATACGAATCGCGTATGTTGCTGGAACTGCACTGGCACATCCCTAATATCCCTATGCATAGTGTCGTTAACACGATGATTATTATCATAATACAAGGACATCAATATCGCCGAGGATTTCAAAGTTTTCTTCATTAGTCATCAATATTCACGTATTTCGTATTGTAAATTTGTGAGTATTGCGTGATAATAATCACCATGTAAATGGGCCGTATGGACTGTGTTTATGCATATTACAACGAGACGTGCCTTATGTGTAGATACCTAAGATACCATCTGTCCAGATAGCACGATATGTTTCACGGCCACATGTTATGGCCGAAATTACTAAACGGTCATATAAAACACGACGATATATCCTAGGTATCGTGCTAGCTGGGCTGATGACAATGCAAGTATTAATGTTAAACAGTACCTAGTTCCTATGTCAAACTATTAAGTCATTTGTCACATTACAGTCTACTCGTTTTCTCGCGATGGTAAACATAATTCACATACTGATTCTCGCTAGCGTATAACCAAATTTGTAAATCTGATAATCTCGTGGCTATTTGAAATAAATATACATTTTGTTAGCAGTTTATACTGAAAACAAATCCTGTTCAAACATATAATTTTAACATCAATTTGAGGACTTAAATAGAGCGACCTATTTATAGATAGACTACTAAGGCAACTCTCGACGCGGGTAACTCGATTTCGTGGATAGACTCGATCCGCGTTTGCTACCAGTTTGTTTATTTTTAATTCGCCAAACTGCGTTTTCCTAGCTTCAGCGTCAGATATTTTTTTAGTTTTTCATTTAGCGACGAACAGGAAAATAGGACTACTTCTAACGAGTTCTGGTTGTAGGTAATTTTGCGAAAAGGACATTAATTTACTTTTAACAAACATGGTGCACCTATTTGAAATCATATGATATGGTATATATAACTTCTAATTTATTCCAATATGGGCTAGTTATTCATATTGGGGGTCCTGGGCAAAAACGAATTGCCACGATTTTTTTTATGAATGACTGAACAGCGATTGGCCTTAGTCTCGCCTGATGGAAAGCGATGACAAGGCCTAAGATGTAGCTAGCTGGTGCAGTAATAGCCTATTCACTCTTGCCTTGAAGATGCTTGGATTATAATTAGACGGAAATACAGAAGACGGGAGCAAGTTCCATTCCCTTGCTGTTCGCATTAGAAAAGAGGAAGCCAACCGCTTCGTGCGAATAAACGGAAGACTAACAACATAAGGATGGCATCGCTCCCCCCTTCTGTATGTCCGCTGATGGAACGGAAAAGGCGGAATTAAATCGTGAAATTCCTGTGCTCTCTCTAATGTATCCGATAAAATACTGATAGGCAAGCGACTCGAAGGCGGTGTTCACAGCTTTCCAATTTACACAACTGACGGATCGTCCTCAAAGAGTTTACGAGCTCGGCGCTCGATTAAGCCCAAGGCCGCTAACTGATACTTGGCGGAACCGTCCCACAGGTGACAGCAGTACTCCATACACGACCGAATCTGGGCTTTATACAGAGTGAGAAGCTGATTCCGTGAGAAGTACCGCCTCACCTTGTATAGGATACCAAGTTTTTTAGCAGCAGTTTTGGCCTTGGATTCAATCGTGGAGTCAAACTCAGTCATAACTCAGAGTTGTGCTGGCAGGGCCAGCGCTTGGTCTTCCGTTGGGACTATTTGGTGAAATCACGACGCAGTGACGAAACGCCGTACGTGTATACAAATAAACAAAAATAGGTAACTAAAATATAAATGAGCAAAAAAATATATTAATGACTAACTACGAAAAAGTCTCGCGTTACGTTGTATACTGCAAGCATACAACAAAATCTGAATACAAGAGCAAGAACTACTTACTTAATTCATCTAAATATATACAGAACAAGGACATTGTACATTGTACAGTGCACAAGTTCGGTGGTTGGTGTCTGCCGCCGACGCTAACTTCCCAACTTGCGCTTGCTCCGTGGTAAATAAGATTATGTTCACCTGAAAACTTTCAGCTGCAGAAAATCAGTTTTAAACTTTATAATGCTTGATTACTTGTTCTGGCATTACGTACAAATAGTGGTAACTGCTATAGACTAGGCAAGTACAGAAAAGACCTCGAGTGTTGGGGATTTACTTGAGATTTGAACAACTGATGAAAATATAATAAGTAGAAATAACAAAAAAACGGTCAAGTGCGAGTCGGACTCGCGCACTGCGGGTTCCGTACACAAATGTGTACCGGTTCCAACCCTATTAATTCAGAAAAATTTCAACAACATGGTGTAGAAATTGAACGCCATGGATACAGCGCCATCTATCTCCGAATTTTGTTACAAATTTGAGCGACTGAATAACTTGGTATGTATGGCGGTTTTTCAAGTATAATTTTTTATCACGTGAACCGATTTTTTTTTTGTAAGAAGGTATTTTCAGCATAATCCCGTAGGATTTTATGAAACCAAAATACAAGCAAAGGTGATTAAATTACAACTTAGTACATAAATGTTTTTGACGATAATAAAAGAAAAACTAGATAGCGTTATTGTTATATTTTTCCTGTAAAATGTACATTGCTTTCAATGTTATGTAGTAATGTCATATTTTTTCCTTGGTAAACTTCGGAGATAAGGGAAAAATATAAAAAATTGTTTCAGAATGTGCAACTCAAGCCCTTTCATATGACACCCCACTTGACATAGTCACTAGATTTTCAAATTTTGAACCACCTATCTGTCGTTTTTTACAGAAAATAAAAAAAATTAATAAGTTATGTTCTATGTATCTAGGTTAGCCCTCTTTATAACTATTTCAAATCGATAGCATAAGTAGTTCTTGAGATATTTAGCGATGTAACAGACAGATAAAGTGAAACCATCAGGGTTCCTTTTTACCATTTTCGCACGGAACCCTAAAAATGCTTTATATTACATAGACCTAAGCCAGGATATGTTTTCTTACAAGGAAATGCAGCTTTTTTCTGATATTTAATTGAAACTGTCCACTGGCTGACATTATTTTTTGTTATCCTATTCTATCCTTAAACATTTGCTATCCTTTCAGAGATAATAAACAATTTATGATAATGCTTCATTACCAGGACAATCTCGGGACAGGAGAGATTCGTTAAGAATGTAATATCAGAATCGGGAATAGGTATAAATCCCGACTCATTACCGGCGTCATTACAATGTGGCTTTAGTTGGCAGCTCTAAATACTTGTACCCAGGAACGGGGATTTAATATGTAATGTAACAGGTATTTTTCGTTTTTCTTTATATGCAGGTATGTAATTAAATGTCATACTGTGTATCAAATCATGAAACGCTATTGTTATGCAGTGAACGACAAAAGTCATATCTATTTTTTCTGTTGTTTCATCGGGTTAGTGATGTAGTTTTAGTTAGCGACTACCTGATGGTATTTCCTGATGAAGTTAACCGGACTAACCGGAGTATAATAATCCAAAAATACCAATTGAAGTACTTACCATCAAAAAAATTAAACCACTTACCTATTGCCCTCTTGTCATTATGACAATAAGGCATAAACGGGTACGTGTTTCAGTTTCTTTAACCGTACGGCGTTACCTATGTGGTCTAATTGTGTGTAGTGAAAACAGTAAGTAAAGTAAGTTATTATTGAAAAAGACACGGTCCAAATAAATACCACCATAAACATAAGGAATTCCTTGAGTTAGAAACGCCTAGAGATGTGTAACATGAAGACATATATGCTTAACTATTGACATTTAAACAAATCATTAGTTAAACTTTTGACATACATATTTTATACTTTATTTTATTTTGTACTATCTTTTGCCCGTGACTTCGTCCGCGTAAACTTTCACTCCCTATTCCACCCTCTCGAGCTCGAGGGATAATTTTCAGAATAAAAAATATCCTATATGTAAATCCTGGCTGTAAACTCGTTGTACACCAAGTTTCATCGTAATCCGTTCAGCCGTTTTTACGTGATTGAGTTAACAAACATCCAGACATTTAAAACTTTCGCATTTTTTATTAGTGGGATAGGTTGTTAGTCAGGAGGTTCCTTTCTCTGTCGGCCTAACCACCGGTAGCTTAGGCCTCACCTCGCTGCCGGCGGCACCCTAGGTTAAGTTTTTATAATAAATTTATGTTTTTTAAATATTACTTTTTATGGAAATATACAAACCTATTCTAAGAAGAAAAATAAATGAAGTGAATAATAATAATAAATGATTGATCTAGCAAATAGTTCTTATATGGGTTCGTTAGACAATTACCCATCAGGCTCCCAACTAGGCTGAGCCCGTGTCTTGGTAGTCTACGAGTGCGATTGACAAGTTTCACATGTTGAAAGTAAAATCTCCTCTCTCTTCTTCTATCTATTGTAACGTGAATTTAGTATTATTGAATGTTATACCAAGAAAGTGAATATACCTAAATATGATTATATTTACCTACATTAGAATGTTAAAATCACACTGCAGCAATCACATTCAATAAATTTCCCAATTGGTCATATGTACTCACTAAACATCCATAGTGGAAATACTCGTGTTCAATCACTATACTGCCTGAAGCTCGGCAAAAACATCTGTTTTGCAATTCAAAGCGGCGGAATCCGAAACTGTACACCTCATTTGACTCGCAAATACTTGTCGAGCGAAACTTTGATACCAGTTCTTTTGTGAGTATTTTTGGACACTTGGTGTCTTACATTGTTTATTAATCAATGTGAAAAATAATGTGCCTGAATGACGCTCTTCAAAATAATTAATATAGTCCAATGCAGTGAGATTTGAAACAAACATGAGACATGAAATAAAAATTAGCTATTTTTTACCGTTTTGTAGATTAGTAGACTGTAAAAATGTAAGCTACTTTTACACCGAGCAAAGGCGCGTACTCGTATTTATGAAAATTGCATTCATAAAATTTATTCACTAATTATTATATCACTGACAGCGTCGCCAGCAGTTATGGAAAAATCATCATTAGAGGTTTATTTTACCAGTTTCTCTGAGTAAACAGCCCGATATATCAACAAAAATAAAAATATAACAAAATAATCCGAGTAATTTTCCCAGCTAAATGACAAGGAGTAAACAAGAGCAGGTCTGTAGTCGTAATCGGCGACTATCGAGTCAGCAGCGATCGAGTTAGCGGGACGCCGACACTTTTCCTCGAGCTTATTAGGAGACAAACTGATTACGTCAGCCAGCGCTGAGCATTGAGATTGTGTAACTTAATTATGTTGCAATTTCGACTTTGTTACGAACTTACTTCATTGAGTCTTAAGCAATTTACTTACCAATCTCTGCTAAAATTAACTATGTCTGGCTAATAAAACGCTGATTCAAATCAGATGAACATTAATGTAAAGCTAAAGTAAGCGTCCCAATGTTTGACACCTTAATAACCAATAGCATACACTTATTGTTCACCTCTATTTATATGATTGAAAGTGTCAAGCATTGAGTCAGTGATAACTTGTCACTGACAAGCATTGATACGTCACATTATATAACTAAAACGTCATCTTTTACAAAATATCCCCTAAGGGGTTGAAATGGTTGGAAGTAGGTAATATAATTTAACCTTTCATGAGATATATTTAAAATTATACTAATATTATTATTTGCCATCACAAGCGATATGTTCCGAACCTTTCGGAAGTTGTTGAAAGGAAGTTTGTTTGGGGAGACGATTACGACTTGGACTACAATATTCCTGACCTTTGGGCTGCCTGTGGGGGTTCCGGTGCATAATATTGTCAGTGAGCAAAAGCTAATTTACAATAATATTTTAAGTATAGGTACATATAGGTAAATAAATACATGCATTTGAAACATTACAACTCATATTTTTCTAAACGACTTCACAGCCAAGAAAACATCATCAGCTAATTCTTGAGGCCTCTCGAAAGCAGCAAAGTGTCCCCCAAAGTCGTGTGTGGTGATGCCAATGAGATTTGGATACTTCCATCGAAGGAATATCTCAGGAATGTAAAAAAGTTCGTCCTTCAAGCTCAAAAACCATGTCGGGACTGATGTTGGAATCCTGAAAAATATAATTGACTACTGAATTATTTCGAGATATGTAAGAAATAAGATTAAGACTGCTGCAATTGTTTATTAGAATAATGTACCGATCAACAATATTGTAATAAAAGTGAAGTGAAAAGGACGACAAATTCGGAAAGCATACCTATTTTCCAATCACAATTAAGTAAAATAATCATGAAATAAATGAACTTTACTCTGCAAGTAGGCCGCAATGGCTCTTTTACAAGTCTAAATAATTTCCCTCTGTATACTTACTGCTCCAACGTCGATTTCACAATATCACTCTGTGAGTACTTACTGTTCCAACGTCAGCTCCACTCGAGACAACTCTTTATAGATCCTCATAGACGTGGTAATGCTTTCGCTGACCCAATACACCATGACGTTGTCTATCAAATCCGTCATGTTGTACTTGGCCAAGCCTCCGTCTTCCAGCAACTTGTTGCTACTGTCTGTGTATATCATCCACTTGTCAAGTATGTAAGTTGCCAAGCCCATTGGAGATTCGTTGAGTACAATGCCTGAAAAAAGAATACCCTGTTATTTTTGTTCGTATTTATATCCCAATAGCGTTTCAATGAGTCAGGCGCGCTAGTTCCTTGTTCTAGCTAACGTATCAAAAGGTATAGGCGTGATCTAAAATTCAATGCGGAGTGACAAACCAAATTGATCTGCTTATAATAAAAATGATGATATTTATAGTCATAATACGTAAGCTATGATGTGGTCCTGGATCGATTATGACCTAAAACTATGTTCAACCTGAACAATAATATATGTCAGACCGACATGTCTAAATAGAAGAGCAAAGTCGAAATGAGAATATAATTTGGAAACTTATTAAATTTTCAAAAACACATTAATAATGTTTTTAATTAAAATAAATTATAGAAATTAAAACCGAGGCTTAGTTAGCTTTACTACTTCCTCGTTTGAACTTTAGCTTTTTATAAAACTCAGTGAAATACGTCCACCTTTTAACAATTAATTATGATATATTTTAGACTTTCGTCACAAATCTTTTTATCAAAACTGATATTGATTTGTTCAAGTAAAATTCTTTAAATTCCATTGTATTTTTTTATACATATTCTAAAAAGACAATTATGATTACTGTCAAAAATGGCTATGAAGAAGTTGAATCAATAGTAGGGTGAGAATAACGGGGATACGTTATGAACTAATTATAAAGAAGTAGATGATGGTCCGGCTGGTTAAAACTGCCATGGCTTACCAATCGTGTCTGGTTTCGTAGCTTGCAAGTGGCTGTACCCCGTCTCTTCTATCTGAAACTCGATCTTTTCCTTCAAGGGATATATTTTTTGCCAGTGCTCATCAACCAACGATGGCCAAACTGCACCCAACACGGTCCCAAACACGGCAGGCTTAGACAATGTCAGTGGCATATTAGAATGGAAGCCTAATATTTCATTCGGGAAAAGCGTGGCCAATATTGAGCCAATCGTATGGCCAAAATCCCCGCCTTGAACATAGTATTTAGTAAAACCCAGACGGTTCATGAGGTTTCGCATTATTATGGCGACTTGAAAAGGACTTAATCCTGGTCTAACGGCACCCTGGAATTTATAAAACGAATGTATTTTTTTGCTGATGATAGTAGTGTGTGTGACACGACCTTGGTCATCAGCCTACCGACGGTATGCGGACGTAAGTGTAAGTGTGTCGTCGACAATGACGTATGGTCGGTATCACGATCCGAATTGTCAGACCTTGTTTTCTTAGACCATGATGCATACACAAGAGTAGGGAATACATTCTCTGAATAATCTAGTATGACTATTTAATATTGTACAATTCAAATAAATCAACAAGTTACGGGAAACTTTCAAGAATGAAAGTGATTTTCATACGGTTAGCTTAGTTAGTCATTTCTACTTGACAGATGCTACTTACTCCACGGAAACGACATTCATATACTTAATTTGAAAAATAAGAATCTGCGATCTTTTTTATTTTATTTAAATATTTTTCCAGTATTGTTGTACAGATTATATTGCATACATTTGTCATTTTGTAATCCTTGGTTTATAAATTCGACTTTGTGACATTTTCGTAATCCCATAGGTTCTTTATTCTATTGTATTTTTTGTATGTTTGAGATATCATTAATACTCTAATTACTGTGTAAATTGCTATGCCCTGCAAGGGTCCATGTGAAACTAAATAGATGGACCCAAGATCTGTAATGTACCATAGTTGCAATAAATATTATGATTATGATAACTTAAAATTTATTTAATTTAAGATGCTATACAGGGTGTCCCACGGCTATGCCACATGGAGGGAAAGTACCTTGAATATTGTAGATGGAGCATTTTACTGAAAGAAGACATTATTTGAATTTAAAAAACAATTTAAACTGCATTCACAGATATTAAAATATTTTTATGGTTGAACCGGGAATCGAACCCGCTACACGAGACAATTTCACATCAAATGTTAAAATGCATGGTGTTCCTTTTATTTCTTATACTATGTTATTTAGCAAACAATAATCCTTATGTTGAAACCTTTCGATCGGTATGATAAAGCTACAGTGTAATTATTTTTCTCGTGTAACGGGTTCGATTCCCCGGTTTAAACATAAAAATATTTAAATATCTGTGAATGCAGTTTAAATCGATTTTTAAATTCAAATAATGTATTCTTTCAGTAAAATGTTTCATCTACAATATTCAAGGTACTTTCCCTCCATGTGGCATAGCCGTGGGACACCCTGAATAACCCCCGAAGTTACTCTTTTTATTATATTTTTGTATTTCGTTTCAGAAACCAATGTTTTACAATGTGAACATTAAGAGCGCTTACTTGAGAAAATCCGAATCCTGGCAAACTGGGCACTATAACTTCGAACACGAAGTCGTAGCCGGGGCGTTGAGTGGTTAACAAAGGTGCGACCTCGTAGAACTCGCGGAACGAGCTCGGCCACCCGTGCAGCAAGATTATCGGGAGCACCTGAAAGGCGGACTTTCTATCAAACGACGTTGTAATTTAGATTTTTTTAGATTGAGGGTCGGTTGCACCAACATACGATCACAGGCCGGTCATCATATGGCGCCGGCAGCTTTCATCCCATAGAAACTTGTCAAACTTTCCATATAATCAGATTTTAACGAACACCGCTTACGATTACAGACGGTTTGGTGCAACCCACCCTAAATCAGGCTGATCTGGTTATGGCGCGAAACAACGATATTGCGCGGTCTGTTCAATTAGTAACATTTTCAAGGCGTTGACAGTTTTTATCGTGAATTATGTTAAGTGAAATTCTCAGAACCCGCGGATATAACTCGGTCACATTATCAATATCTGGTATCTGGAAGGCAGACTTTCTTTCAAACGAAGTTGTAATTTAGAAATGTCTCGGTTTAATCAGGCTAGGCGCACGGCTTTGGCGCAAACCAACGTGCGCAGGATGCTATCAGAAATAGTGCGCTACTAAGTAGAACTCATGGACGAATTCGATCACCCGGGAAGACTATCGGAAGTTCCTACAAGGATAGATGATTGTCAGGAGAATTTAATTGCATTACAAACTTCATCCGTCGAAAAGTTGTCATTATTTACAACACAAACGACTTTTAAGTTAACTGGGATAAGCTGGTGGGTAACATTTTGTTCATTTATGTTTTTTACCTTAATATTATCGACCTCAGGCCT
Source organism: Epiblema foenella (assembly GCA_963556455.1). NCBI lineage: Eukaryota > Metazoa > Arthropoda > Insecta > Lepidoptera > Tortricidae > Epiblema > Epiblema foenella. The sequence continues at coordinate 9,661,443 of OY747098.1, read as the reverse complement.
CACGTGCATGAAATGCAAATCCAATCCTTGCACGTTGGTCTTATAGTGGTTGAACTGGTTAAACCATCGCTCACGTTGCTTGATCTTGTACTTATACTGCCAGAAGGCGAATAGCTGCGCCTGGGCAGAGGAATGCACGCCGTACGTCCACGCGGTGTCTTCAAATGACTTGTGCCTGTCAGAATAGTCAGTGCGACGGTGGTACTCGAACTTTTTCACTAGTTGTTTTTGCATCTGTTAATAAGAAGCGAATATAGAACAGAATATTGTAAAGCTGCTTGCTATTTACTTGTGTCAAAGTCGTTTTTAGGGTTCTGTACCCCAAAAGGAAAAAAACGGAACCCTTATAAGATCACTTTGTTGTCTGTCTGTCTGTCTGTCTGTCACGACCCTTTATCTCGGGAAGGCGTGGAGGTATCGAGTTGAAATTAAAACCTTATACTAAGGTCCCTAAGAGAGGAGAGAGAGAGAGGTAGAGGTAGGTAGAGTCCCTCGAAGCTGTGAAAAAATCATACATCTAAGTTAACGTAAAAGAAAGATACGGGCGAAAGGCAAAAAAACGTATATTATTTAGACACTCTCAAGTGAATCAAAATTTATAGGGCAAGTACTTCCCGTTGACCTAGAACTATGAAATTTGTTAAGTAATATTGTTATATACTGCATGTACAGGGAGAAGTCTAAAAACTATATATTTGTAATGAGATCATATAAAATATCCTACTTAATCTAAATATATAAAAGAAGAAACTGACTGACTGACTGACTGACATATCAACGCACAGCCCAAACCGCTGGTTCTAGAGATTCCAAATTTGGCACGTAGGTTCCTTATAAGGTCTAGGGGTGCAATAAGAAAGGATTTTTCAAAATTCACCCCCTAAAGGGGTGAAACGGGGGTCCAAAGTTTGTATCAAAAACCGTATTTATTAAAGTGAGAGACATGAAACTTCGTACATAGACTCTATGTTTAAATACAACAAAACATATTTAAGCGTTTTTCGAAATTGCTCCCCTAAAGGGTTCAAAAGGGGGTTCCAAGTTTGTACGGAGAGCAAATCTTTTTTGAAGTGAGAGATTTAAAACTTCGTACATAGACTCTATGTTTAAATACAACAAAACATATTTAAGCGTTTTTTGAAATTGCTCCCCTAAAAGGTTCAAAAGGGGGTTCCAAGTTTGTACGGAGAGCAAATCTTTTTTGAAGTGAGAGATTTAAAACTTCGTATATAGACTCTTTTTTTAAAAACAACAAAACTTGTTTCAGCGTTTTTCGAAATTGCGCCCTTTAAGGGGTGAAAAGAGGGTTCCAAGTTTGAGCGGGGAGCAAATTTTTCCTTTTCTTAAAAATCGATATGAGTGTCATTTTCGAGATTCTTCGGGGTGCCGATTACGAAAATGACATTCATTTTCAAATTAAAGATGGCGGACATTTATTTTTCTTAAAAATCAATATGGGTGTCATCTTCAAGGTTCCTCAGGGTGCAGATTACAAAAATAACATCCATTTTCAAATCTAAGATGGCGGACATTTATTTTTCTTAAAAATCGATATGGGTGTTGTCTTCGAGGTTCCTCGTGGTGCCGATTACGAAAATGGCATGCATTTTCAAATCAAAGATAGCTGAGATTTATTTTTCTTAAAACTCAATATGGGTGTCATCTTCGAGGTTCCTCGGGGTGCAAATTACAAAAATGACATCCATTTTCAAATCCAAGATGGCGGACATTTATTTTCTTAAAAATCAATATGGGTGTCCTTTTTGAGGTTCCTCTGGGTGCCGATTACGAAAATGACACTCATTTTCAGATCAAAGATGGCGGATATTTATTTTTATAAAAATCGATATGGGTGTCGTCTTCGAGGTTCCTCGTGGTGCCGATTACGAAAATGGCATGCATTTTCAAATCAAAGACGGCGGAGATTTATGTTTCTTAAAAATCAATATGGGTGTCATCTTCGAGGTTCCTCGGGGTGCAGATTACAAAAATGACATCCATTTTCAAATCCAAGATGGCGAACATCTATTTTTCTTAAAAATCGATATGGGTGTCGTCTTCGAGGTTCCTCGTGGTGCCGATTACGAAAATGACATCCAATACATATCTGCATGCAGGTCAAACTGAGAATCTCCTTTTTTGTAGACTGTTAAAAATTACTCTTAGTACGCGGGCGCAGCCGCGGGCAAAAGCTAGTATTATACATACGAAAGTTAGGATGTTTGTTACTCAATCACGCAAAAACGGTTATGATAACCCTTTGCATATATAGAGTTCTTAGCCTCAATTAACACGAGTGATACTTTTTGTCCCTTAAATCATCCCTCAAATTGATGAATTTATGAACCAGACCAGAGTCATGTAGATATTTACAATGCCTGCTGACGTACGGAAAATTTGATTCAGAAGAACCAGTAAGGCTGACCTCCGAATATGCGCACATATTTGTCACGAATCTTAGGGTCAAGATATAATAAGGACGTATTAACAGCGAAATCCACGACTACAACACAAGAAGTAAAAACAAGCTCGCAGTGGCAGCCTGTCGTCTCCGTAAAGTTAGCACGTCCTTCGTGGGGAACTGTATACGCTTTTATAATAAAATACCCATAGATGTAGTGAATTTGCCCGTCAACAGATTTAAGTGTCACGTTAAAAGTCACTTGGTAAGCAAGGCGTATTATTCCGTCAATGATTTTTTAAACGATCAAGAAGCTTTTAAGCCAGTTGTATAATTTACTAGAATTAGTAATGGTTTATAATGTAGACATGTATAACTACAATTTTAGTCTGGACTTTACTGTTCTAAAATCATTTCATGTACATTTGAGCATATCATGAGGTATCTCATTGTATTCGATATTTTATTATTAAGTACTACTTTGATTATAAATGTCCTGCAGCTTGAATATGTCATGCTCGCCTAAAGGTCTTTGCTTACGGTGGCGTCGTTGATCGGGTCGCAACCTTCCCTAACATATGGTCGAGGGAGGCGATGGCTGAGATACGCGTCATACTCGTGAACGGGTGCTGTTTGTGGGGTCCGGTCTGTTCATGTTTGCAAGGACTAGTAACTTTGTACTAGTGTTCAGTGGAATTGACATGATGAGAGACTTCACTGTTCTCATTTGATTTAATTTTTTAGACTGACGCTCAGAGACCTTATACATCTCTGAGGATATTTATTTATTAGATTTTATTATTTTCATGTTGACGTGTTATAGATATAGCTCAAAATATTTTATTATGATTAGTGTACTTACTTTATTACCTTTTATCTTGACGCTTAGAAACCTTATACATCTCTAACAAATCTCGATTGTTATTAGTTTCTTAGTCTTATTTTTGACATGTAACACTACATTTAATTAATGATACTTTGATTATTGTATTATTTTTATTTGATGTACCTAGATAGATTTTGACTTGTAAAAGTGCCCTTGAGGCCTATTTGCAGAATAAATGTTTTGATTTTGATTTTTGATTTTGTATGGTGAGGTGACTCTATAGGCAGTTTTTAATATCACATTTGACAACGTCATTGGCATAGGCGTGTCATTTTATACCGATGACATTAGGTGAAGTTGATCATTTCTTGTGTAGGAATATGAGGGCTTGGGCCGAGTCTTCCGTAGATGGCGCTTATGGTCCAGGTGTTCGAGTCGAGTTTCTTCAAAAGAAGCTACACCCTTTCGGACTCTATTACGCCATTCCGGTCTCATCGATGCAAGGTCCTCCCAGCGCTCAACAGGGATGTCACAGGCTTTGATATGGCGTTTTAATACGTCTTTCAAGAAATGATCAGGGGCAGTTATACTGCACACAGTGCGACCGAACATTTATATCCAATTTCGGTTTTGCGAGCCATATCCGTGCTCATCAGAGAAAGTTGTAAGGGTCGCCGTCGTCGGATACGACAAGGAGGACTATATATATAGGTGAAGTTGAAGCTAATATTAATAAACATATTTTACACAATTGAATTGAACATAATTTTGCACTTTGAGTCTTATCGTGGCTAAGATAAAGCAGGTTTTCGCATTATTTAGTTTTTATTTTTACGATCGTAGTTACAAATAGAATATTACGCTTCTACTTGATTATGACGAATAATTATTTTGACAAAAGTTCATATATTGTGACTCTGATATTACAAGAGCTAAATGATCTCCAAACCAAAACGACTTATGTCAATTAAAATCAACGCATTTCAGCCCCTAAAGTTCTTGCAATTACATGCATAATCGCATGAATAACAATAGATTAGTGTTACTTAATACACTGTCCCATAGCCTCTAAAGCGCTTGCGATATAAATATAAGCCAAAACTTGCTGACCGATCGAGCCGTAATAATGTTAATGTTTGATATAGGAGATTAAATAGATTGCGCTTTGATATCTGCCTACCGTAGTTGTTAAGAACCTATAGGTCAACTAAAATTTATGGAGTTGTTAGTGCTTGGTTTAAAGTCACAACAATGACTTGTGACGCTGTACCCACGGCGTTCAATTTGTATTTTGTTCATCGCGCTATTAAGATATTTCCTGAATGAAATTGGGTCAGGTCGGGACGGGTACACGACCTGTGTTCGGAACCCTCGGTGCGCGAGTCAGACTCGCACTTGAGCGGTTTTTTTTTTTAATTTCGCCCATAAATCTATTATTAAGTTTGTTTTCTAGCATGTACTTGATTTGTGTAATAAAGTGTTTGCTACTACTACTATGCTACCTATAGGTACACGGGAAACCCTTAATTACCAGAACTTCAATTGCCCGAATTTTAACTGCCAATTTGGGATTTTATTTATGCGCCTTGAAAAATCATGCATGCTTGCTTGCATGCGTGCAAGTATGCGTGCGTGCTATTTGCTTTCTTGCACGCATGTATGTGGGCTTGTTTGCTTGCTTACATGCGTGCATGCTTGCTTACTTGTATGCAATGTTTGCTTGTTTGCTTGCTTGCATGTAAGTATGTTAAGTAGATCGCTTATATATTTGCTCGAATTGCCTTTTACACAAGAACCTTGGCTACCGGGCGAGCGAGCGATTCGAGCGAGCAAAACTGACTATTAGGTTAGATTCAGAAGACTAAGGCGGGAGCGAAGCGAAGTGGAGCTAACATAAAGTAACAAATCGATTACGTAATAATTTGTCCTATTTAAGTATGTCTTAACATTATGTGCCTGAGACTATTACTAGGTTCAAATAGTTTAAAGCAGCATTGAAACTCACAGAATCACTAAATACAATCCTGAATGGTCTGATCGAGGTATCCTGGTTGTGTATCGTATGGTTCGGGCCCCACCACACGTCTTGGTCTACCGCAGGCAGCTCGGGGATGTAAAACACATTTGTGTACACATAATATGTGACTGCTACTACGACGATGCTTGTTACTGTTATACATACCTGAAAACAAGATAACAATTGTAAATTTAGTCAAGCGAGAGCTTTTTTTATTTCTTTTTACGTTGAATCATTTTTGCTTTATGCGGGAAAATGTAAAAAAAAAACCGTTCCCCCCCCTTATCTCCGAAAAATATAAAATTATTACATAAGATTGATATCAATGTATATTTTACAGGAAAAATATAACTGCAGCTCTATCCAGTTTTCCTTTTTTTATCGTCAAAAAAATATTTCTATACTAAGTTTGTAATTTAATCACCTTTGCATGTATTTTTGTTTTATAAATTCCTACGAGATTATAGAGAAAGTACCTTCTTTCAAATAAAGAAAAAAAAATTGAAATCGGTTTACGTGTTAAAGAATTATCCTTGAAAAACTACCATACATACAAGTCAAGTTCAGTCGCTCAAATTTGTAACAAAAGTGGTCCAATTTTTACACCATGTTGTTGAGATTTTCCTGATTTAATAGGGTTGGAACCGGTACACATCTGTATACGGAACCCTCGGTGCGCGAGTCCGACTCGCACTTGACCGGTTTTTTTATCATTTTTGACGCTATTTTCACAACTAGACTAAACTGCTCAGTGTTACAAGAAAGGTACATACAGTCAGCCAAGAAAGTGATCTGCAACCTAAATGAATAAATAATAGTGTACATACCTCTTACTTATGAAATATAACCTTTATTTTTCAACCTCAACCTCATTACGCTTTAAAAATAAGTGTATAACTAGGCTTAAAACTTCTCAATGAATTATCTACCAATTTACCAATTTACATTATCCCAAAGCGTGAAAAACTTATGAACACAGATCATTTAATACGAAATGACAACGTACATCACCCGGCAGCGGGTATTTCTTTTTTTTTTTAACAAAACCGAGTCTCTGAAACTATAAATAGACAACGATTTTATAATATTTTAATTGCATTTGTTCTGGATTCAACACTGCTAAGTAACACAGATGGACTTTCTCTCTTTGTACGGGGAAATGCACTCTTTGCGTTGAGTGCCAATAACGTTTCTCACCCTTTATATGCTTTAATTTAACTCTTGTATATGTGCTTATATGGTAGTGTTTGTAACAACTAGACTCAGCTACTATTAATTGGTAAAACTACATAGGCCCTTTGAAGTCCTTAAAAATGATTTGAAAATAAAAATATACTGATTTCGCGTAGCTTATCTTGCAATTAAGTACGTCGTTGGCGTCGAAAAGGATAACCGAATTTACTGAACTGCCAGTAACTAAAGGCTATTAAAAACGACTTAATAGGTGCCCTCTAATCTAACAAAGAATTAAATGTACATAATATATAAAAATAATCGGTACATACTTTAAACAAATGGAAATTAAAAGGTCGTTCCGAATATAATGGTATTAAATCCTTACTACAACCTGTATGTATTGGTTTGGTTAGTATAAGTGTAGAGTACTACAACACTACGAAATCCTGTAAATCAAAGTTCATGTATTTACGTCTCATTGCTCGAATTATGCAGGAGCGATAGAGATAGAGATGTTTGAAGTACTAGAGTGTATTTTTTACAAGTTTTTATATAACTTGCACTGTTCGTATAATGTATAAGTATGTAACATTTCTTCAACATTGCAATCCTTTTTTCAAGCACATGCTGGTATCCGATTGAGCTGGGCATACTTATGTAAATTCGGTGAGAATGTAATATTATGTTGTCACCGAGCTGATCTGATGATGGAGACATAAGGTGGCCAGAGTAACCCCTAAACTACACAAGTCGCTGTGTTTGGGCTCATTGGAACCGTCTCCAGTAGTTGATGACTGTAAAAAAGGGCAGTCGGCAACAAAAGCTTATACCAAAAATGAAATTTTTCCCTTCCGTCCGGCTATGTAACTGAGTTTTGTAACCAGCTACGAAATGGGAATATTTTTTATCCCTTTGAAACCCAGTTACGCATTGAGAATTAACTATCTTAGTTTGTAACTACTTTTTCCCTGTTTATAACCAGTTACGAACTGGGAATATTTTTTATCCCTTTGAAACCCAGTTACGCATTGAGAATTAACTATCTCAGTATGTAACTAAGTACTTTATTGTAAACTAGTTAAAAGCCATAAAAAAACCCTGGTAGCAGCACTGTGCTATATGTTACATATAGAGAGGAGGTCAGATGGCAGTCACTCTACTGAAATAGGTAATTCAGACTTGGATTTCCTGTTTTCTGCACTTGTATCGCATATAGCTATTACTTAATTTAGCTTTTTGTGTTTGAAAATCTCGGATTTGTATGGCCATGTAAGCTGGATTTCCAACAGGGAAAAAATCATTCCTACTTTGTAGCCAGTTACAAATCAGTTACAAGTTGAGACAAAGAATTCTCTATTCGTATCTGGATTTCCAACTAGGAAAAATTATTCCTACTATGTAGCTAGTTACAAATGAGTTACAAATAAAGACAAACAATTCTTCCTTCATAACTGGGTTCCAAGCGATAAAAAATATTCCCATTTCGTAGCTGGTTACAAAACTCAGTTACATAGCCGGACGGAAGGAATTTTTCGCATTAGCTCATTTATTCATCTTGATGCGAAAATCTCTTTAGCCGCCTGTGGTATTTTTAATAGTAGGATTAACCTTTTCGATGCCAACGACGTATATATGCGCATGCGACGTAGAAATCAACCTATGTACATGCATTTCTACATTCCCATGTCCTGGCGTGCGGTGTGAGTGACAGCGTTTGTATTTTACAGAGGGTTGAAAAGGTTAAAATTACTCACAGCACAGAAGCTGGAACTACTCGCTTTTTTGATTTCCTTATTCTTTTTTGTACTAGATGCCACTTTCATTTGCTTTTTTTGAGCCGGCTTCAACTTTTTTCGTTTACTACCTTCCATTTTGTACGTCTGTTAAACTTCATTAATAATTGTTTACTAATATCACTACTGACGAATAGTTTTATCGTTGTGTTATCTTTTTAAACCAATGATTGTCAAACAAGTGTTAGGTGAATATCTAATCACTATGAATTTCGTTTAAACGTGTAATCATCAAGCTAGGAGTTCCTTTTATCAGTTGATTGCGATACAAGTGCATTGCTGTGCTAGTTTATTTTGAACTAGAGTTCTTGTCAAGAATTTAAAGAAGAAAATAAAAATCCGTTTTTATTCGACATCGTTATCATGGATTTATTTGTTGATCATACCCATACTAATATTATAAATGCAATGAAAGTGTGTCTGTCTGTTACGGCTTCACGCTTAAACCGCTGAATTGATTTAGATGAAATTTTATCCCGGAAGTTATCCCTTAAGGTTTGTATAGAAGAGTGATGACTAGGTAAGCGCCTGTCGCGGGCAAAAGCTAGTTATAAATAAAATAGTTTTACTAGTAACATGATGGTATGTAGAACACTCGGTAATTCAAAAGTCAACGTAAAAAATCTCATTAAGGAAACTGATATCACAGCAAGCATTACTTTCGCCCCATCTGCTTACATTCATGCATGTCTTTACACCGCACTTCACTTCAAATGCTCGCCTTGTTCCCGACACTTTAATCCCCGTGATGCCACCGGCACCTCCAGGAGTCGCATCACCTTATTGTCTGGAGCCTTCGGGCCTTCCACTGGTTAATGCAGGCTTCATCAAGGAGAAACGTTGTTTCTAGGTCATCTGCGCTCAAAAGAAGCGTCTTGGTGTGGCCTAGGAAATTTGTAATTGTGGTTTCATATCATGGGTGTACTTTGGTTGGAATATTCGTAGACAAAGGAGGCCCTACTTGTGAAGATTTTTCTTACCGTATTCTTATGAGTGTAGCATATTAAATGAGCCTTCTATAAGTTTAGCAATACGTTTAAATGTATTATAAATAGAAGAAACAAATGTATCTTTTTTTATATTTCGTATTCGTCAGACACATATGCTTTATCCTTGCGGAATATCATATTCTCCAGCTCAAGAATGATGATAATAGGCACTCAGAAAACATCTTTGTCCGTGTTCCTTGGGCATTACGCATGTAGTTACCTGAGAAGGCACCGTTATGAGAATGAAGGCTTCCATGTTGCATACATTATTCCTTAATCCGGATAATATATTTACTTTGTGTTTACTCAAACACAAAGGAGTCTAACTATTTCAGGCTGAAGCTGCCTTTTGCTAAACAAAAACGAAAACTGTCAGGTACCCACCTGTGATCTTTACAAGCTTGGTGATAAGTGAATAAGATTGCATTTTCTAGACATTTCTTGGTTGTAACTACATACTGCATTTTAATTACAAGACTCATTATTGTCGGAACTTGCCTGAAAGGATCCTTTTTATATTATTATTATTTTATAATGTAACATACTTAACTTTATAACTTGCCTTGTATTGAGCTTATGAAAGTAACACTCTTAATTAGTTGTAAAGCTCTTTGTTGTATTCTCTTATCTCGTTGGAACTTGTATTTGGCTTAATCATGCCTATTATCTAACTTGCTAGCTAATGTTCTAGGACTCAACTTGCAGTTTAGTTACTTACCTACTCCCCAACTCTGTCTAACTCAGTTTTGCGCAGGCTATCGGGCCAACTCATATTCCAATTCAGACTTATCTGAGAACTGAGTTAGTTTCAAGCAGATTTCTTACCATTAGTAGATTATAAATGACGTTTATATTATTATAAAGAGACAAGACAGGATAGAATAGCATTTTTTTTTATTAATCATACATTATCAAAACATACCGAAAGGAAAATATAGGTACCTAATTAAGTACAGGTATCGCTAATTTTATAACAGACTTCAAAAAAGGAGGAGGTTCTCAACTCGATTTTTTTTTGTATTTTTGTCTCTGCCATTTAATAACAGACTAGCTTTTGCCCGCGTCTTCATCCGCGTAAACTTTCACTCCCTAATTCATCCCTTCAAGGTATGATTTTCGGGATAAAAAGTATCCTATACGTTAACTCGTTGTATACCAAGTTTCATCATAATCCGTTCAGCCGTTTTTACGTGATTGAGTATATAATAAACATCCAAACATCTAAACTTTCGCATTTATAATATTAGTAGGATTTGGAAAATTATTTCTTTGTTCGAATTCATATGCTTACAGATTGTTGCCGTTGTTATCAAAGTTCACTCCTGCGGGGTAATCACGTAACTTATTTACTACCGTTAGGCAGATTTTAATGTCAAATTTTAATTGTCAGCTCATACATTTATACTTCAAAATTGACATTAAAATCTATCTAACGGTAGTACATAAAGTTACGTGATTAGCCTGCTGATAGCATAATTCTATAAATTGCTCCGACAAGTCGGGTTTTCCTAGTTGAAAGAGTCTAATAGTGTTACGTCTTTGTCATAAAGTTTGGTGTGGCTTTGTAGTGCAATATCGTACATTAGGTCAGGAGGACGTTTTATACTATGACAGTAGTTTGCGTCCTTGATTATATATAGTGCGAATGCAGAATATGGCTAGTAATGCGACGCGAGACATGTATGTCACAAATTTGCCAATTCATTTATATGAGCAATATTTGAGAATATTTACGAGCAACGACTAGTCTTCGTACAAATTACGAATATTACCAACAACGACCCATCAATTAGTTCTTCATTACTTATTTATTACTTGCGCTTGAAAGCCATGTTTAAAAATACATATTTATTAAAAGTACATTACCTAATAGGTACAAACATGAATATATAATGTTAATTGTAAATTTCGCGTGTTTCGTTAAACTAAAGTAAAACAAGTGGCTTGTGTCAGAAAAATAATTCAAAAGTAAGGAAACCGGGGTGGTATTATTCGAATCTCATGCGAGTGAAATTAAAGATGCATTTCAATGAACCAATGACGCTTGAAATGATATGAAATCTAGGTAGCGTGTAGGGTTCAGAGAGTAACCGTCTGGTACCTAGTTTAGTATTTAACAGCTTGAGATATATAGTAACATCCAATCCAATCAGTCGGTCCCTCAATGCTGAGGTTCCTGACCTCTATGTGACTGGCGGGAGTGCAGATAGCTCGCCAATGGTTCCGAGTATGCGTCTGGTGTTTTCGGAGTACGGTGAGTTTGGCGATTTGGTTAATCCATCTGGCTGGTGCTCTGCTGCCAGCTCGTCTACCCTCCACCTTTCCCGTCAACATTATGTATTCGAGCTTATAGGGATGACGCGCGATATGTCCATAGTAACATACTATAGTGAGTGTTAAATGTTATCATAATCGTCTTGGATTATACACTCATGTTAGTCATGTTACGCTAACTCATAACTCCTAGCTAACTCGAAGGATTCCTCTACTTTGTATTGTGTTGAGTTTGTATTGTATTCAGGTTTCCGTACCTTAAAAGTAAAAAATGGTTTAATCAGTAGTTTTTAAGTTATTATAATTTTGTACTAAGCAGTAACGCTGCTAACGTAAACTACAAATTTATTTTAAAGGAATTTTATTAAAATTGGTGGCTCCAAAGTTATTGCAGAAAATTGGCGAAAACAGACCTTTATGACTGATTGAATGCCCTGACTGGGATTTGAACCCGGGACAGGCAGGGTCACTACCAACTAGGCCAAAGTAATGCATCTCAATGAACCCGAGAATTGGGTCCCATTTGTCACTGTTATTTTAGCGCCTTGCATTCCCTAGTCACACCCACGGGAATCCTAGAAATAGCGGGAACTACGAGTAGTTCATAGTACTACCCTGACAGAAAATTGTTGTTTTAGTCCCAACGTTAAATAGTGTGAAACACAAACACGCGGCGTTATCTGGCGTATCGTATGACACATGGCACGGCATTTACCTCGAAAACACCAGAAAAATGCAACGGTTTTGCACATTTTCCGCAACGCAGTCATGTCCGATTTAAATTTTTTGTATAACGTATTATATAAAAGATGTAGGTTCTGTAAAACTTACTTGGTAAGTAACTGAGAATCTATTTTCGCACCAGACACCGTCCAAGGTAGCAATTCCACTATCATTACCACTCTATAATATTATAGTGTAGATATTAGTTTTACTTGGAAACTTTTACTGTAACCTCTCAGAAGCGACAGCCTTTTAGAACTCGCACACTCTCAAGAATTCCTAAAGGCTGTCCCTTGCTTCCAGGAAATTCCAGCCATTTTGGCAGTATTAATTTATTCACATAAAGTAATATGTGCATTACATGGTATGTCTATTATAATAGTAAAAACAAACAATATATATAATTGTTTCATCCATGTCATTACGTACAATTGTGTATATCTGGCTACACAATATCTTAGTAAGATATGTATATCTACATACATTGTACATAAACTAAATGGATGATTTAAAATTAAATACAATTTCACGAAATGCGTAAAGACAGACTTTTATTTACATTAGTGGCGATTGTTTAATGATTTAATAATAATAATAATAATAAGGCGGCATCCTAGGCTAGGTTTTTATAATGATTTTTATGTTTTGTAAGTGTATTTTTAAATTATAGTTTACGTATAGTCGTACAACTACATCGAAAAGCCGGGTTGATCTATAGATGTAAAATGAAACCAGATTATAACAAATTCTGAACAATATTTCCGATTAAGCATCCAATTTATAATTCACAAGCCATATTTTCGAACATCCTCTTTCGTTGCCCGTAAAATATTAATTTGCCACGCCCTAATGGCCCCTGCAGGCATTGACTTATGGCCCATTTTGGCGTGCGTTAATTTTCGCACACGTTCGGAACACATCGCTCTGCGGGCAGAAATAATTATGTGTGGAATTCAACCTGACACAATAAGAACACTACGATGAGCAAAACAGACGAAATGGTAAAGTCAAACAAATAACTTTACTTGGTTTTTATAGCAAAGACAGTACCTATTAGTGTCTTTACTAATGTAGATTTGAAGGGTATCGAATTCTACTCATCACTTGACAATCACATTGCGTCCCATTTCTGATTCGATATCTAAGAATTCAACGATTTTGTTTTACTGGTCAACTCCGAGTAGATTGTGGTAATAATTTATCAACTTCGTGATATCGCCCTTAGTAATTTCTCATTAAATTGAAATTTTCATTGTCAAGTAATTTCGGTGTCAAAGTGATCCATAGTCAACTAAATGACCATCGTTTTTAATGCTTATACACGGTCATATTTTTATTTTCGCAGTATATATAAATATTCCATCAACAAAATTTCGTCATGTATATCTTCGTAATCTTATAACGATCGCACGTTCGTGATAGACTGTAATATACTTTTTATTTATTCTTAATTTCAGTTATTCATCTAACTTTTTGATTAGCAGCCTTTTGCTACTATATACAAATTTTTACTTGTCAAACATCTAAGGACATATGATCTGGGGAGGAGCACTGCTTATCCTAAAGCTCAGGTTATACCTATTTAGGAAGTAGAGTTTCTAGTTACTAAGACAAACTTTGTAAAGATGTTTTTGTGAATAAACTATTATTATTATTATTATTTATTAACAGTAACTAACAAAAGCAACAGCTAACTAATAATGATTTTTCGATGTCTTTCTGTCTCTTAATCGTCCTGCCATCTTTTACGGCTGTCTTTGCTCCAGAAGTCGCCTTGTGGGAATCCGATGAAAGAAAATTATGTTTATATGAATATGTAATGCCACATCATCGAGTTACCGCTCCTTGTTCCATGCCTGCATGTGACGTCACAAATTGTTCTCTATTCAGTTGCGAAATTACAGGCACCGTTTCGAACTAATTTCACTGTGATTCACAAATTTCACTGGAAATTTTGGAAATTATTGGTTTGACGCCATGAGCCATTGGAATTAGTAATACCCACAACATTATATTTAAATGCATTGTGTTATAATTTAGCTAGGCCGTGGCCGGTTTCAGTACTGCTTTCATACAATACACATATTCACTTGAGTAGGTAGGCAACAAAAACTCTTACAGTATACAATTCATTAAATCGGATATTTCTTGTATTGGATGCACCGTTTCTAAGGATAAATTTGCCTGAAAGAATTGAATTTGGTATTTACCGCTCGGCAGACAGACCAACTACTCATTCCACGGTACGCGGAACTTCATTTGGCTACTGACAATTTCATATTTTCAATGTGATCTAATGTCAAAATGCGAATCAAATATTCCATTACATAACGACGCGTTTTGTAACTGAGGCCCTAGTTACGGACTGAGTAAGGAAAGTTTTCGCTACGTGAAGGAAAAACGTTACCACAGGTCCCAGCGTAGCGTACCTACCTAAGATACATAATGCGTATAGCGACTGAGCCGCTAATGAATTACAAAAGTTGCAAACACCTAACTAAAGCTATGTTTTCCTGGTCACAGTTTACACATTTATTTCAAAATGAAAAGGAAACTAACAACGAGATATGATAGCTGTAGTTACAAATTATAAACTATTGTTTATATAAACGATCATGCCTCTACTGCGAGTTAACCATTATCATACATTGGTGTTAATGTAATAATGACCTTTATTTTGAATCTGCTATAATTCATTTCTCAAAAACACGATGCCTAAGATACGAGTCTCTGAAAGCAACCAGCCCATGTTCCATGCTGGTAAATAGGCAAACTTGTCTGAATTATGGGGCTAGTTAAATAGTAATATCCACCATCATTTCCCAGTAGAAATCTAACTTTAATGTTATTGTAATAAAGCACTATTTCAATTGGTTTTATTTTACAACAGTGTTTGAATAATGGTCGTTAACTGGCCAATAATAATGAACATTAAACTAATAGAGTTAGCGTGGAATTTATTTACGGATTTGTTGTCAAAACATCAATTTTAAGCATCGATTGCAAGATCGGCAGATATTCCGTATTTCTAGCCAAGTCAATATTAATATTGTAGATACAATTAATAATGTAATTCTATTTGGATTTTACGGTTGGTATCGTACCTCAAAAGGAAAAAGCGGAACCCTTATAGTAGATATCACATTCTTGTCCGTCTTTCTATCTGTCTGTCAAGACCCTTTATCTCGGAAACACGTGAAGGTATGGAGTTGGAATTAATTGATTTTAATTCCACCTCGATACCTCCACGTTTTCCGTCAGGTCTACAGTCCCTTGAGTCTGTGAAAAAATCGAACCTCTACGTTAACTTTAAAAAATCTCAATAATTATCAGCAAAAGCCAGTGTAACAACACACGGACAGACCCGTAAAGAAAACTACTCGACTCACTCAATAGTCAATACCCGACCCTATTAATTGGAGAGACTATCTCTACCAAGTCAAATAGGTAGAGAACGTTATCGAAACTGTTTACACTTACACCCTTTCAGATTTTTCTGTATTGAAATCCACTAATGACGTCACAGCGATCCTTTGAAAGCAGTTTTTCCCTTATGCAGTACATTAGGGCTGGTACGTGATGGGAAAGCTAAGCGCGAATAGTCGTGGGAAAAAGATTTCCAATTGGATTTGGCAATGTAAGTGCAAATCTTTATTTTTATTGTTTGAGGCAGTTATTGCCACGTGTAAAAGGCGTAAAATGGCGGACATGTATCCCACTCAGTGACTAGGTAAGTGAAGCGAAATAGTACTTAACTTAAACTCGAGCAAATGTGGTCGCCTTTTCCTGCGGTACACAGACATGTGTGTTTATAATTTCTAGTTGTCTGGTCTGTAATTAGAAATAATGCGCTTAAGTACTTACACTTTATAAACAAACACAGCGCGTGAAAAAACACTTCACTGAGATTCGTAAACAGTGTAACAGTTTCTTACAGCAATGTTCACTTTTTGTCATTGCAGACTGTATAATCAGTAATCAGTTTTTTTATTGCTTTCATAGGTAAGTGTTTCATAAAATGATGTTAGTAATTATTTTAATGTTGGATGGCTTGTCAGAAAATTGGGTGAAGACACTAAAACTGTATTTTTCTTTGAAAATCAAACACTACTTAACTCAATTATTTTAACAAAGGTGATTATCGGTACTTACACAGAAAAGTTAACAGACTTCAGAGATAAATTATTCCATTGACAAAAAGTAATGCCACTTGAAAGCATTGAGTAATTATATTACAAAACCTAGATTGAGTTGATGCAGCCCTGAAAATGACGGGGCTATATTTGCGTCATGTATTTTGTGGCTTTAGCTCTAGCCATTTGAACGTAAAGTCTGCAACATTTTTTTTAATATAACCTATTTCTACTAAAAACGAATTTTGATACGCAAAAACATGAATATTTTAGCTTATTACGTAAACTTTGGGCAGACATTTGGCTACTTTGATCATTTAAAATGTAAACATAAAAGCAGTACAGATGTATTGCAAAATGATTTTCCTTCGGGAAAACTCGGATCTCAATCGAAATACGATGGCACCCGAACAGCTGTCAATGAATGATTGTATTAAATGAGTGACGATTTCGTATCCATTATTATGGAACTTTATTGTTTAGTGTCAAATGTCAAAGTGAAAAATGTTATTGTATAATATAGAGATGTTACAATCACCTTCAATAACTTTGAAAATACTCAGTCTTATTGTCATTAGTAAACGAAACATTATCTTCACTTTAAAACATAAAGTACAACAAACTACGGGGCCAGTATGACATTTTTTATGTTATTGGCGTCCCTATCGCACCTAAGTAAATAACCTGCGTGTGAGAGGGGTGCAAACGACATGAAGGCTTCATACTAGGCCCGCTAGTATACTTCTAGGTACAGTCACCGTCATAAATAAGTGGTGATTTCTATATCTTGTCGCCTTTAATCGTTTGAAAATTTCGTATGAAATTTTAAACACGACGTTTAAGTGACAAGGTTACTAAATGATAACTTATTTATGCCGGTGACAATACTTAACATTAATATTTTACCTACACATTTGAGTCGATATTTTCAACATTTTCCATTTCACAATCTGAGTAACAGTCAGACATATCTTCGTCAGATTCGTCAGTGCTTTCATTTACATTAATTACAATCCTATCAATGTGATCATCCATCGAGTGTTCCTGTGAGCGATATTCATTTTCACATTTGACAATCAATTTTTTTACTGTACCCATATTCATGTCTATGTTCCTTTTTGATACGTAACCTATTATCTGTGACCATATATTTTCTATAGGGTTGAAAGTCGGGATGGTATGGCGGTAACCTTAACACATCGTGTCCATGTTGATGTAAAATTTTGTCAATGGAATATTCTACAAAGTCTTCTTTATGTCAACAAAAAATTTCGAATAGTTGTATTTTAGTTAATGATGAATCATGGGGAATATTGTATTTTTGTAACCAGTTTATCATAAGCGGCTTTACGGTATTAGAGTTGGGTGGACGTTCCACATATTAATTGCAATAAGCAGCATTGTCTACTACTAATACAGAATTTGGAGACAAGTTGGGAATAAGTTGATTCTGTAACCATTTCCAGCACTTCCCTGTTAAATGGGATGTATGAACATAAGTTTCGTCCGTATACACAATATCTCTACCTTCAGATCTGTACTTCCTTATTAAGTCCAGGTACTTTACTCTTTTAAGTCTAACGTCATCTTTTTCCATCAGCATTTTTCTATTGTTAGTAATTTTCTTGAACAGAAAACCCATTTGGCGTAGTATCTTTCTTAGTGTAAAATCACAGCCTTTGAATTTCATCGTTTCTATTAATTTGGACTTTAGTGCTCTTATTGTTGGAACTTGTTTATAAATCAGATGGAAGTTATAAACCATTCGTCGTATCACTGCGTAATCAAAATCATCAAGATAGAATTTCTTGCGTGGTCTACCCAGCTTAATATTGTTTGTGTTGGTATTTTTATTTTTTCTATATTCTTCTTCCTGGTTCAAAAATATTCTTATTGTAGGTATGCCCGTGGCGTCCGAAATTCGCTGTTGAACTTTGCCAAAATACTCTGAGTTATTTTTGAATTTGCTATTTTCTGATCTGAAATACAAGTATATATTAAATATAATTCCTTGGACTTTTTAACCGTTTTTGAGGTTTCGGCATCGTAATACAACCTTTTTATAAGTAAACTGTAAATATAATCAAACCTATAGCGAATATTTGAATTGCGTGTTAGCCACTCTATATATATATATATATATATTGGTCGGCTGATGCGACTTACCCCTACGGCTGTAAGATGGGTACTGAAGCTAAATGAGAGAGCACGATAAATACGAACTTTTCCGATAAAGTACGAAGGAAAATCATTTTGCACTACATCTGTACCTCCTATTGGCTAACAGTTAGATCTAATCAAGTAAATAGCAAGATGTACAAATATTTTCGTTGCCACAGTAATGTAGGAAAAAACAACGGTTTGAACAAAGTCACCCGTTAAATAAAAGTAAATCCCAGTTTACCGGCACCAAATCATGTTAGGTACCTTTTTCGTTTCCATTAATGGCATTTTGGACAAGGAAGTATTCTGTTACATTTTGCTCGTGGATTTTTTCTTTTATACTAGTCGATTTGTGGTGCAATAAAATAAAGCCATCATTATTATTAGGTGACACATTTGCGCTTGTATCAACAACGATCCCCGACAACTGATCTCAACCACTTACGTCCACGTTCAGTTGTTACAAATCTAGCGGTCAGTTATAAGTAAGAGTGATGAAGTGATATGAGAGAAACTTCGAATCGCATAACTGCTAGTTTGACCTGATAATGCTAAAAAAATCAAGAGATGCTCTCGCCCTGACAGCACCTAAATGACAGTGATACGACTGCATACGAAGTTGTCAGTTGTCAGTTTAATTTTAAGCCCCAAACACAGCCCCAAAGTTCAAACTTCTTCCATGGAAATTATACGCTACTTTAATTTAATATTGTCATATCGTGCGGTGCTAGTGTTTTTACATCGGCTGTGTCTATTACTCGTATGTTACGAACATTCCAGAAATGCAAACATTGTTTAGCTTGCTTATTTTAGTATACAATTTATTATGCAACTAATTTTAGGAATACGATTCCAGATTTGATTGGATTTGACTATGATGTATTTATTAATAGATACAAATCTACGCGAAATACGATTTTTATTGCGTTTTTGTTTTTGATAAAAACAGAAAGGAAAATTTTAAATAAGACCTGAATCGGACCCAATAACTGTAAATCAATGATTGTCACATTACTGCGGCACGTATGAAAGAATAAAGAAATCGGACAGACGCCATCCCAAATTCCTGCTTCATGTTGTTCGTAACGTATAGTGGTCCACTCTAACATATCGGTGTTTTCTGTCATTTTGCCAGTTAGTATAATTTAATGAGCTAAATACGCACGAACATGAATAGCGTTTTACGACGACTTTGCCTTAATGTCAAATGGATTTGACTTTAGTCTCCAAGTTCTTGAAAAATCGATCGAAGCAACAAACAAACTACAATAACTGTGCTCTAAGTAAGTATAATAGAGGATTGATTGATATATGTAAATAATGTGGTTGGAGAATTACTCCGCTCCCATGTCGTACTTAATGCTGCCGTCATTAATATAATTGCATTTGGATCTTCCTGAGAAATCTTGAGTTCCCAAACCATGTCAGGTGAACTTGTTCTGATCGACGGTTGTTAATCACCCTTTTTTATCTTTTTAGGTACCTATATACATGTAAGTGAAACCAACAATCTCAAATAAACAAATGCAAGCTATAATTACAGAAAGTTATCTCGTTCCGCGATATGTTAAAATATTAACGTAGACCGTCGCAATTTACAATCTGGTTAATATTATACTCTCGCGTCTACACATTTTATTCTAAGACCGCGTCCATCTCACGCGCGGGAATTGAATCACCGACCCGGTCCCTGATAAATCTAATTTGCCAGGAATCTGTAAGTTTGGTAGTTTCAAGTGGGAGTGGGTTTGATTTGTTTTTAAGTGAGTTTGGGCGGGATCCATATTTTGTGTGAAAGTCGAGGCCAAAACTATACTTGTCATGTATACAAGTAGGTGCCTACTAGAATATTTGATACAAATGTGTTGTCGAACTTAAACCACCAACGAACAGACCCCCCCCCCCCCCCATCCAGCGGGTTCTGCAATGAAACTCTTAGTCAAAAGTATACCTACTGATGTTAGGGCATCTATATTAGATTTCTGAAAAACGGTCAAATCGTCCCTAAAAATCCACATAAGATCGCTAAAATCACATTAGAATAATAAAAATGGTACTTATCTCAATACCATTATGTATAGTAACGCCAACACATTCTCGGTTATAGGTATATGCCATTGAAGCCCATGAATTAAGGATAAGACTGGAGCCGGCAATACAAAGATGTGCGAAAGAGATGCAGCATAATTACCATCACACGTGGGAACGAGATACAATGTTTCATCTCCTATCCCTCATAGCGTATTATTTGTAACCGACACGTCATCAATGTATTCAAGCCTATTGGCTTAATTTCAATTTGGCGCCAATGTACATACATCACGACTAATTATGAGATGTCAGAATTGCGCTACATCCATATTCGGAATTATGATAGGCTGACTAAATTGAGATGTATCATAGTCTTCTGATACAATTTAGGCAGCCTATCATAATTCCGTCTCTCTTGGTGATTGGCTAATCCTCCTTCTATCTAATTCTACGTTGAAGCCGAATGCAAACTCACGTTTTTTCGATGTTGGCGCAATGCACACCAGTGTACCCGTCAGTGGCCCGTACTGTAATTTCTCCTGGGAAGACGCGGGCGCGTCGCTCGGGCCTAGTTTTATATTTACTTGTAGGTACACTTAGTTTATATGGTTGCATACACGACACATGACTCAAGTCCTCGCGCTTTTTTTGACAAATTAGACTCGACGCTAAGCTCACTGACATGTAATAGGTGTTGAAAGCTATCGAACAAAATTAGCTCTGTCACTAGTTCACTACATGAACCATACGCACAAGTTACTTACTGCGGTAAGCAATTATTAATTTATTATCCCCGTAACAGAAAATAAATGGTCGTGTCTTGGTCGTGTCTAAATATCCATCCGTCATCGACAGCCGGAAAAATAAACAATAGCACTCTTTTGTTAATATGTGTCCGGAGATCTCCGGGATGGGTAGACAGCGGCTTATTAAACTGTCCATCTGACGCATTCATGCACAAACGCCTTCAACAAAATCACTACATACAATTAAATTAATAATCATATTTTTTTAAAGATTTGAGATTACTTCAACATTGAAGATTTAGTACCAGAGGGGCTACTACGAAGTTCGAAATCCGAACTTCGTATCGTGCCGGCCCTTTCACCCATATAGAGTATAACACAAGAGTGAAAGGGACGGCACAATACGAAGTTCGGAGTAGGGGCTCTGATTACGCTTTTTTTAGTCTGCTAAATGTGGCCTTAATGGAATTGGCAGAAATTGTGGCATATAATAAAACTCTAACCAACGCAATTATCGGACGACACGTATCAATCCATTCATTCTAGCATGCATAAATTATTCACACTAACCGAACATCGCCCAATATTTAATGAGGAAATTGATACACAGTATTAATTCCAAGAGACACAGATAGGTTGAAGTTTCGTGTTTCATTTTTAAAAGGTGCCAATTTAATTTATGTTTTTCGGAATAATCGACATGGCAGTCTTCCTTTAGCAACAGTATAGGGCGAAATAATTATGGGAGAGTAAAATACACACAGAAGCAATACTAATATCGGAGGCAATAGAATGTCATGCCATTACGCGAGAGGAATTATACAGGTCATTTTACAGTAAGGATATTTCCTACAAAGTGTGGATAGGTCCGCGTGTTATTTTGTTATACGCATGTGTATTTAAGAATTTAACTGAACAGTACTTTTATCTCACGAGCGCGGGATGGCCTTAGTTTTGTTGTAGTTGTGACACATATGAACACTTAGACGATGTGAACTCATAGCTCCTACGCTGTTATTAAAAGGTCCTACTAAAATATGGCTATATAGGACGATATCAGAGTTAGAAGCTGATAGTTATTTATGTTTATACACGCTAGAGTTGTTTCGTGGTTGATATATTTTCAGCAAGTGACAAAGATTTCAAGCTTACATGGTAATTTACATTAGAATTACGATTTGAAACGGGATATTTACCATGTATATTTGTATTTTTGAGTTCCCGATATTTCGGCACTGTTGCAAGCGTCATTATCAAGGATTAACACCCCAATCCCTGATAATGGTGCTTGCAACGGTGCCGAAATATCGGGAACTCAAAAATACAAATATACATGGTAAATATCCCGTTTCAAATCGTAATTCTAAAGTGACAAAGACAATACAAAGAAATATGAGCAAACCGTTTCTAAGTAAGTTTAAATCTGTGACAAGTACGTACTACTGATTACTTATAATCGACCAGCAGGTACATATGCCACCTCCAATATGCGTCAGCTCAACACACAACCTTGGCTGACCCGCATTCGTGAGATCAAGATACTGTACGCGTAAACTCACAGTTTGTGCAGGCAAAATGCCGACCGACCATGTTTTATGTCAAAGATATCGTACTAACCAGACAGATGACGAGACGTTATCCGCCACGCTGGGTTCAATTATTCTCACCAAAATGGCTGCTCCCATTCCTGACCCTACTGAAACTATCATATTCCGTTCGCATCGATTTTGTGAAACCAAGCAATAGCGTGTCAAATATGAGCGTGTTACGCTTGAGAAAATGTAGTTTGTGTGCGTTTGACGCGCCGCGCGGAGTGTGACGTTGATTCAAATTGCCGAGCGACCTACATAGCCGAGTTTGAATGGTGGAAATTTTACGCGACCAACATTGCTCTGTTTATTATTGTACTACTATTTAAGATAACTGCACTGGAAGGAATAGTAATCTGCAAATAAAAAAAGATTTGCTGGGCGTCACGTGTCCACTACTCGTAAAATTAAGGGATGAAAGTTTTTATGAAAACACGTATTTATTGAAGTGAGAGGTTTGAAACTTTGTATGTATATAGACTCTCTATTTAAATATATTAATGGCGTATTTCAACGATTTTCTAAATTGCGTACGGGGAGCAAATCTTTTTTGAAGTGAGTGATTTGAAACTTCGTAAATAGAAAGAAAGTCTCAGGACTTCTTCTCTTATATGTATAGATAATTCTAATAAATGGGGCACAAAAAATGCGCAAATTAGTTTAAATCCTATATACGGCACGGGCGTCACACTTGGGGCGCAATTTGGCTTTCGAAATGAAATGTGACATGACCTTCGGCATGGTCATAGGGGAATATCCACCTTGAAAATAAAAAATGCGTAGACTTGAAACGTGGTCCCTACACATCGCATTTTATGAAACGAATGACGCTTCTTTAGTGTATACCTACAAACCTTTACTTGTACTTTGACGACCGGTTTAACCTAGTGGGTAGTGCACCTGCCTGTGAAGCTGACGGTCCTGGGTTCGAATCCCGGTCAGGGCAAATATTTGTGTGATAAGCATGAATATTTGTTTCTGAGTCTTGGATGTTTTCTATGAATTTAAGTATTTATATCTATTAAACATATCGTCGTCTAGTACCCATAATACAAGCCACAGCCTGAGCTTACTGTGGGGTTACTTCGATTTGTGTAAGATTGTCCTCTAATATTTATTTATTTAACATGAACAATAAGAACAAGTGAAAACTTATTTCTAATTACTTACAATTTCTTTATTACATAAATAATAATATTTGTAAAATCAACTAGCTGATTTTACCAATAAGCTATGGCAAGAGCTGTAGCCTAACAAACCTAACTGCCCTATCTTCCTATCAACCCTAAACAACCCTAAAGCTCTACAATGCCTAGCCCTAACCATAGTTCAAAATATACATATTTATATATAATAAGTGCGGGATGCCTGCACTAAGAAACCTAAAGCAAATGACGAAACAGGGTAAAGGTGGGATTTTCTCACTGCCAACCACACAGACTCCTGTGACTGCTCGTAAACGACGATTAAAGGTGTCTTGACCACAGTGAGAGGAAACCTGATGAATGACAACAGCAATGTCCAAACTCAGAGACTTTATTTACAAATATAAAAGCTATTTTAACTGATTTATATATATGTGTGTGTGTGTGTGAATACGAATAGTCCTCTTCTTAGATGTATTTTGATAGTGTGGCAAATCGTGGTTTTAGTACTTTGCCTGCTCTCTGTGCGACTGTGCAGTTTGTTGTCCCAAATATTGATGCTGATGCTATGAAGGCATGTTCAACGCACGTCAACAATACATAATCCATTTAGACATTATATCATAAATAGCAAGCATATCAGCAAGTAATTCAGTTTAAACATTGCTAGTATTTATTTAGGTCGGTACCTATTGATTGTTGTTATTTATTTAGGTAGATTTCCGCTTCAGAGGGCCTACTCCGAACTTCGACATCCGAAATTGCTGTCTCTTTCGTTCTCGTGTTAAACACTATAGGAGTGAAAGGGACGGCACGATACGAAGTTCGGATTTCGAATTTCGCAGTAGGTCCTCTGAATTGTTTCATAAACCACTTCGCGTCAGCCTCAAACTCAATTCGAATGTAATTTATTCGACAATAGAGATGTTTTCCACTCGTAGTGACGGACTTAAGTTTCAGGAAATTGGACTATCGTTCAGAGTAGTGGCGATGTGTAATTGTAAATTGAAATAATTATAATTTAAAGATGACTAGACGACGACTTACACTAGACAAGTATTGGTAGTCTATATTAGTTATTATCTTGTACAGTCGACAACAAATATCATACCTACATTACACTATTGTAATACGATTAAGATGCTTGTGCTAGCTTATTTTTTAAGCAGATTATACGCCCTAATATGGCTGGAACTAAAGACCTTGAATAGCTTCCCGTCCTGAAACGTAGATGCCTTAGAACTTAGATACATATCAGTAAGAAGGCAATTCCAAGATACATTTTGTAAAGCAAACATGAGCTATCAGTGCACCAAGCTAAGCTGTCACGACCACCTGCACAAACATAGAACGTAATTTAAACGTCAACACGTGGCGTGTATCATTATTGCTTTATGAGGCGATTGTTTCCGTTAAATCAAAGAACTTAATCAAGTACAAAGCTCATCTAGGTACCTACTCTATACAAGAAAAATCACCAAAAACGTCTATCCTCTTTGCGTTTCTATGCGTTGAATTGCATTTACTATTACACAAAGAGTTATGTTGTTGCCTACGACCATTTACTTTTGTTTTCCCGTAAAATAACACCTTATCAGTTAATTCTGCAGCTGTAAACCAACAATGTACTACAAATTTTACCGAATAAAATTTCTTTGACAGAAATACGTCAATGAAAAATGTTTGATTGACAACTTTATATTTTTTTACTAAGACAAACCTCTTTATGTCATATTAGAAAAGAAAGTTTGTAAGCAGAATTGTAAATTATCACAAAAATTATTAGTTAAAATAGGATTGGTTAAGTGAGTAGAATTGCCCATTTAAAGCCCCATAGTCAGAGACACGTTGTATGAAAAAGCAGATTCGCTAATTTCTGGTGGATATTATACTTTATTGAACACCATATTTCTTTTTAATAAATAAAACTTATACCTATAGGTTGATTATTAACGTTAAACATCCGTTGATTTCGGGCTCCGAAGCAAACAGCTGAGAGTGCAACCAAGATTAAGACTGAATATACAACAGAGAAGGATGAAGCTGTGTTTTCATAATATGTTAGACACCTCGCGTGCTTGACAGTCAGTGTACTGAAACTGGTATTCATATAATTCTGGTGAAGGCTTAGATGAAATAAAAAGAGCAAAATGATAACATAATTAATTTACCTACTTGAGCCAATGAATAACCGTTTCGTAGCACTAGTTTAGTTTTAGTTAGACAGCCGGCATACATGTTATAGTTGCACGGTGTAAGCAGTCTCGTTCGCCTGGCATAGCTCCCGCAAACAAACTTGCGCATTAGTCAAGCGCGATGCCTTATTTACTAGTGAGTTCTTTTTTATTATTTATTTATTAGGGAACAAACACATCTTCAATTCATACAGGGCAATTAGCTAAAAGCTATAAAATAACAATATCTCGATTTATCGGGTTTGACCACGCACTCCTCGAAATATCATACCCATTTTGGCAACCTTTTTGATAAACATACAAGCAAAAAGACCTGTTAATTATATTAGCATACATAATGAGTCAAGCCAGTCCTTCCTGTCAATCCTGGTCTAATTTGACAGACATTCAGTTGTACTTTTATGAGTCATGAATTCAAAGACATATTCAGCACCACGAAAAGTCGAGGAAACTGAATGTTTCCAACTGAATGTAATTTGTGTTTTGTTGATTGTTTTTTAGAAAAACAAATTCATTATGTCTGTAATATTCAGTTTCGTGGTCTGTACTTTTACAAAACCATACTATATCTCGATAGGTAGCTATATACTATAGTTGCAGGTAAATTACTTTAAGTACGACATTAACATGTGCTCTTATTCCCTTAGATATTCTACTTTAACATTAATGTAATAGAGTTTCTATTACAAACACTGTCTCAAAATCATGTTTGTAATAGTATTAGTGGTAAAGCAGAGTATCCAATGTCAAACTCAAAGTAACTGTACTGCAACTATGTTTCGTTTTTATTATATTTAGTTTTAGGGTTAGTTATTTATTTCAACCTGACTGCGGCTTTATAGGCCGGGCCCAATAAAGCGATAGGAGCGCGCAGTGAGATTGGTTAAGCTGCTTCAACCAAATCTGAGGTGTGGGTGGAATCGAGCAGCTATTGGGAGTTTCGTCGCTGGTTTACTAAACTTAGCCTAGCTGAGAAGAGTCCAGCAGGAAACTCAGCTAGGCCCGACCTGGGTCAGACTGTTAGGGTTAGTGTTAGACTCGGAAAACAAGTCATAATTAGGGATGTGGGCAAAAGAGAATGCAGCAAGTCTTTGATCGATTGTCCACAATAAGTTGAAAACGAAAATTATTAATGTTATTATAAAAATCATCAAAATTCTATAACTAAGCTCAGAAAATTTAAGAAGTACGAACCATACGAAGTACGAAGTACATTAACCATTCTTAAGGGATTGCCAATCGCGCTGAGTAACTCTAAAAATACTATCGCAACACAAGCAACTCAAGGAAATTGAATATCACGAGCCGAAGTCACGCCCGCGATATTGAAAATTGGATCGTGACCCGCCTTGTGGACTTTCGGATGCCAGGCCTCCTTGGAAATGCAGTTTCAGAGAGCAAAAAGCACGAGAAATCACTTCTATCTAATCTATCTGCATTCTATATTAGTCGCCAAAATGAAAAACTCTTCTGCCTTATTTTGTGTGCGTTGAAAACTTCGTTTAATGTCCTACAATAGGGTTGTTGACTCAAAATTTAAACTAAAAAAACTAAAAAACTACTTATTCCAAAAAGTATTTTGGAATAGTCACTCCAAAACAAACAAGTTAAAAATATCACAAAAAATAACGAAGCTAAAACCATTTTAATGTTGCTGATTATAGAGAGAAAGCACGACAGATCAGTGACGTCACTGACCTCGAGCGCCATAGTAAATGACGATCGTCCCAATATTGCAATACAAAGGTGCGTTTTGCGGAAAAGGGACTGAATATGCTCCCTCTTAAAACTTTGAAGATAAGTCTATGTAATTATTTATTCTTTTGAGTTCCTTTTCTCGAAATTTGATTAAGAATTTGATCCTTTTTCGAAAAAATCGAACTTATTGATTTTCTTAATTGGTGTTAACATCCCTATTGTGTAATCCACATGGAAGAGTTCCACTCCTTCAGACTCACAACACAGCGTGTGTGTGTTCTATAGGTAACATTAGGATAACCTCAAGGCAACGTCGACTTTCTCCGTAGGAACCCTCCTCCTTAGGAGATCCTCTAATACACTAGTTATGTTCGCGACCTTATCAGTACTTAGCGAGCCGTCCTAATTATCTCTAAGTACAAGACGCTATTCCGTTTAACTATTCAGATTGCAGCAATTTTCCCGGAACGCTAATTGCATGAATAATTCCCGGGATGTACAAACATCGGGAGATGTCCGTAATCCCTGCAGGGCCGCAGATTCCCTTAACTTTGTCTAAACGTCAGTTTTATTCGAATTATTCAACAGCTATGTTGCGAGGAAGCATCCTAAGGATGAAGTTTTGGTGAAGCGTTAGCGAGTTTAAAACCGACATGAGGCTCTACATGTTTCGAAGTAAAACAGTCCTTCCAATCTCGTTTTAATATCAGTACATTTCATTCAGATACACTTGACCATGCTCTAACGCAAAAGGATAAATAAACAAATGTGGACAATCTTACTACAGCTTATTACTACTGAGCTAAAGTGTTGTCAATGTTTGCACCAAGACGTATGTACAATGTATCCAATGGGGCTCTACTCCATTTCCAAATAAAAGGCTGGATATGCTGTCTGCGCCTCATTACAGCATTTATAAGACTTTAAATGGGCACATTCGTCTAAGTTTTTTCTTTTATCTACGATACCAAAGAAAAATATTGTAGGTATTAGATTTCCTTACTTTGATCGGTAACATTTTTCACACTATTTAAATTTTCACAGAAAATAAATTTAAATTTTTGTATTGTATACATCTTTCGTTGAAATTTCCACGCTTCTTTTATAAACTGCTGAATCCTTACCCTCACCACTAGGTAAGTACTCCTATCTTAACGCAAAATTAACTCAAACGGCAAGAATGAAATGCTACATTGTTTTAACAACTGAAGCCTCTTTGGAGAACGATATTTCATTCATACAATGTTGCCATTTAATTCTACTATCTCAGTTTTACTAATACTACGCTTTCTATGGGGTTTCAGTTTTGGTTTAATGATACTACTATTGTGAATTTATGATATAGCTTGACTTGTAGTGGTAAACATTTAAATGTATAAAATACAGGTGAAAAATTCTAGTTTTTGTGCTGATTGAATCTTTCCATCTATTATTAAAAATAATATTCCTATAGGTACCACTACCACTACACTCAGCCGTTTATAGCCAACGAGGTAGCTAGCTCGTTATGAAATTCTACAAATTTTCTAATAAAGCCCACATTCTTTGCATATTTTTTAATAAACGCAAACTTTCTGCACGACGTGTTCCATTGCTAGGGCTGTCAACTTTTCCAAATTTCATAGTGATTTGAAAAGCATCAATGTTAATGGGTATCATTCGCTTGCCCGCTTCCCATTTACTAAGGGTCGGCGCAGCATGTTTTTTTCTTCCATACCTCTATCACCCGACATCTCGTCACTCACACCTTTCTCCTCTCTGTCGTCTTTCACGAAGTCCATCCACCTTTACTTTGGCCACCATTTCTTGCAATGTCTGAAAGCAGATGTAAAAAAATGTTGTAATAGATAAAAGACATAAGAAATAGCTAGAAAATGAGTAGTTGTAAATATATACGTCATTTATCAATATCACGATGTGATACGTTCGTTTATTTATTTTTGTTGACATGACGCACTATCATATTCGAAAATGCTTTGGACGTATACGTACCTAGTTGACAATTGTGGCTTGTCACGTAATTTTTTTGGTAGAAGTGGCAAAAGAGAATTAAGCAAAAAAACTGTTTTTTTTTTTTCATTAAGTTTAAGGACATTAAGGTCTGTAAAAGAATGCATTAGTAACCCCATTATATCCTCCTCAATTTTGATTTTATTCGGTTACCCTCGCTTGCTTGGTTTAGCTATAATTACAGTTTAAAAATTACCTTGATTTTTTAACATTTTCGTGAATCAATCTGAAACAAAAGAAGATCGAAGGCTGATATTAGCCATACAGTGTTCTTAGGTCCAGCCACTACTCCACCTGAAAGTATACCCAAATCCCTCGTGGAGCCACTCTTATTAGCTTAGCCTGTTAGACCCTTTGTGTAAATATAGTAACATATACTATTCTGAAACAAAACCAAAACCCTGTTTCTCGTTTTTATTTGTATTTTAACTATATAACTTCTTAAATTTGCACTGTCGAATTTTAATACCGGGCATATTAACTTAGGATAAATTGAAGCTAAACTTGACTCAGAGTTTGATTGTCAGAGCATTTTAATAAATATGATTCATTTTATCATTCAGCATTGTGTAGCACAGTCATCCCTGCTTAATTCAGCGAGTATCGTAGCTATACATGCGTGGGTATGCAGGTGTAGCTACGTAGTAGTAATAAGCTGGAAACCGCGTGATAACGGCTACGCGCTGTGTTCATGAAATGGACCATTCACCGGGAGTCTATTCCACTGTTTGTATTGAATTGGGAATTTATAAAAACGTGCCTACGTACAAAACGTATTTAAATCAATGTGTTTTAAACAGATTTTTTTCTTACTTAGGTATATGGAAAATAACGGTGGCAAACAAGCATACGGCCGGTCTAATTGTAATCAGACACCTTCACCTATGGACGCTTGCGAATACAGAACAATCACAAGTGCTCTGCTTCGATATAAAAACCAAAGAAATACAGGCGAGTAAATAAATAGGTAACTACCTATTATAGGTATACATAATTACTCATCTACTTATTTACCTACTACATAATTCATTACTTACTTACATACGAACATTGCATATTGTTAATATAAAAAGCTTTTAAAAAGTATCGAATTAGTGCGCTGTACAACATATATTATTTACTTATAAATGTTGATGAAATGATGAATATTTGACTAGTACCCTACAAGAGGACAATTTAAATTTACCTTTATAATTGTAGATTTATATCCCAACTAATATTTGCGCATGGTTACTATGTCCATGCTATGCTTTGGCCTAATATCACTCCATCAGCTTCAGTTACAAGCGCACGCAGACACCGACACGCGCAAAACTGGGTTCAACTCAAAGTTTTCAGTTATTTATGTCTAATCATGTTTGATAGTTAAACATTATTTTTATTTACTCGTCTCGGTATTATACAATGATATTTACTCAGAAATAATAATACGAATAGATACAAACTAAAGTCAAAGCGTCAAGTCAAATGTAATTACCAATTGTAAATTTAATAATGCGCGTGTTATCTGGCCCGCCTTCAACACATCCTCGAATTACACGCAAACTGTTCAAGCGCGCCAGTGCGTGCGATCATAATCGATTCGTTGTAATGACTCTTGAATTCAAACTTACATTGTCCTCTCTCGAAATCTATCCAGCTATTTTATAGTACTTTTTTTCTTGTTTTAGTTGGTACCATAATAAAGACCAAGCGAAGCTACCATAGATTAGCTTGCCTTCCACAACTGGCACAAGAACACCAGAAGCTAGAAAAGGTGCAACATACACTCCTTTAAAAGCTTAAAGCACTGCACTTATACTGCTGCTCCGTGTGGTTGCCGGGTAAGAATTGCGCCACCCCATCTCTTCCCGTGGGTTTCGTAGGAGGCGAATAAGGGAAAATCGGAGGGTGGGCAGCAGCATCCTTCGATCATTACCACCATCAAACTGCGGTCGCCAACCCGCTTGCCAAGCGTGGCGACTATGGCAAATCCCCCCCATTTGAGGGAGGCCTATGTTCAGCAGTGGACGTCTTTCGGTTGAAATGATGATGATGATGATGACTGCACTTATTAGGCAATAAGTGCCATGAAATTAGGCCTAACACATTACTTCCATTAATACACGTGTAAACCTTGACCATGAATGTCATGACACTGAACTAATTTTGTGCCACGTCCAAATTATCGATAAAACTTTCACCGGTCAGGTCAACCTTTAGCAAAATCTCGAAAGCGCCTGCACTAGGTGGATATGTTCATTTTTATGCTTCGGTACTAATAGATGTTGACGTTTTTTCCTCTTGACATTCAGATTTTATTCTAGAAACTGTCTAGATTATACTATTTTTTATGTTTTTATTTTACATATTGACGATCTTTTTGAGAATTTATTATACTCTCTTTTGACATACATTACAGTAATTCATGTCTTTTTTTTTTCATATGCATCAATAAACTGCTCTAAATAATTAGATTCAATTTATGTAATATATAACTGACGATTCAAAAGTGCTTGTTGCTAGGCCTATTTGAATTAAAGAATATTTTGAGTTTGAGAGTTTGAGTAAGGTATTTGCTAGACTATTGATTTCAAGATACCATATTATATAGTTGCAAACATATCGAAATAAATTATTTTCTAAGTCTCCAGATTTTATCGCAGGCACGAGTAGCAGGCAGATGGGCAGTCTTTCTTACCCATACTGGTAGATGATATTGAAAAGCAGGCTTATTCTGTTGCTGTACTGACATTTGTTAGTTGTCGCCAAGTTAAGCCCGCCCGCGGGCTCTGTGACAAATTGCGCAAATGTTGGTTTACCTACCCTTGTTTCAATGCAAACTTTTGGCCTTGGAGTAACTGATGAAGCTGGATTAATGCTACACGAGTATATATCTACTTACAAATAATGTGTGTTTTGCTTTCCTCCGTAGATATTATATAGATAACCTCATAGTTATTTTCAATGTGACAAAGATTGTAATTCTTAATCGCGGATTTAACGTTGTTCTTGGTTGATCGTCATCGATCGTATCCTTTATTCGAAGTTGTAAACAACTTATGAGTGTGAACTACGTGGTATAATAGTAGATTGTATGACAAGGGTCTAAAATGAGCCATATTACCACGAGATAGTTATTTTCCCGAACGAAGTGAGGGAAAATAGTTCGAGGGGTAATATGGCTTTTAGACCAGAGTTATACACTCTACTTTTCACTTCGATTGCGAGAAAATAAATAAACAAAGGTTAACCCACCCAAAATTAACAATAAATTCCACGGCGAAGATATATACTTTTGCAGCATGTTTTTTTTTCTATACTCCTTTGACACACAAAACATAGACACTGCGGTTCGCGCGCAACATTCACGCGCGAAAAAAGCTAAACTGACCTTCCATTGAGCGCTTCAAAGTGTT
The DNA here is from genome assembly GCA_963556455.1 of Epiblema foenella. NCBI lineage: Eukaryota > Metazoa > Arthropoda > Insecta > Lepidoptera > Tortricidae > Epiblema > Epiblema foenella. The sequence goes on along the minus strand of OY747098.1, from coordinate 9,628,136 downwards.
GCTCGAACGATTTAACCACTTTTTTAATTATTGTGAAATAGGGACTACTACAAACTTAATCTTTAGAATCTTTAGAAAAATTAATTATGTTTCCAGATTGGTCGATTTTAGTAAAGCTGTATTCTGGTTGGTTAATACCCAATACCAAATATTTTTTTAAGAGTTAAATTAGTGTTCTGTGATTGGTGGATTTATTGACACACTTTTCGAGCATGAGAAGTGAAAAAATATGTATTTAACATTATTTCATTCATTATATTACATTGTTATGTACAATCATTTTTCTCATTTTCTTTAAAGATAGCTGGAAGAGATCTTTATAAGGATCATCAACTTCAAGTAAAAAATACGATCGATGACGATCAACCAAGAACAACGTTTAATCCGCGATTAAGAAATATCTTCGTCACAACTACTTTCTATTTTATTGTTTAGTTGTTTTTGTAAATGCTTTTTTATGTCCTATAAAGTGTCATACATACATATTTCTATGATAACGCTCCTCACTCCTATTTCGTATTGATGTGTTTTCTCAAACATGCAATAGTAGATTGTGTCTCAAGGGAGCAAAATGATATATTTATGGCGAGGGCGGTATATCGAATTCTGAGTGAAGCGAAAGATTCTACAATAGAATCCTGAGCGTAGCGAGGGATTCTAAAGTAGAATCTTGAGCGTAGCGAGGGATTCAAGTATTTACGCCCAAGACGGAAATAATTTTGCTACCGTGTGACACACTGCTTTTCACACCGTCTATGAGGCCCGCTGCTAAAAACATGAAATTTCTTACAAATGATTTTACTACAGAGTGTCACATACTGCTTTTCACACCTTCTATGAGGAAAAGACTTATTGTTGCCCTCGAATGAGGGAAGAAAAGTACAACTTTCATCCCTGATTCGAAGGCAACAATAACTCTTTTCTGAATAGCAGGTGTGAAATGAAATATTGACGTTATGTTCGTTATAACAGGCTTCAAAGTATCACGTTTCGGGCGAAACAATTCGAGAGAACTGTGAAACAATTTCATACAAAAATGAAGGCCTAGGCCGGGAAGTATTTTTTTTAATTTGAATGTAAACATGGCGTCTGTGTTCAGGAAGACGGCCGCGACCGCGAAAGCACTCGTATTTTTTCTCTCTGTCACTCAAATGACGTTTCTCATTGGAGCAATAGAGCGAGAAAATACGATGGTGCTTTCGCGGTAGCGCCCCAGGCTAAACAGCTGTTTTTTTTTTTTTTTTTTCTAGTGGCTGTATGGTTATCGGCCCAAAAATATCCGCGCTAATGCCTGTTACACACTAACTGATATTAAGAATACAAATGATTCAATGTGTTGATGAATAAAATTTTGTCTATACGTAAGTCACCGGAGACCATAGACAATATTTGAAATCCTCTGCATTTATTTTATTTATTATAAAAATTAAGATTCTTATTATCAGGTTGTGTATGATGGTCCTAATAGGGTCGATTTGAACACTACACACGCGGAATACGGACGACATCCGTAAAAAAATCATTATGTAAGGATTGGAGGGAAAATTAAAATTTGTCTTGAGAGGTGTATTGGTTTATTTCATTGCATATGTTTGAAAAAAACCACTATACATGCCTTGCCGTGAAAAGGGCTTGCCGGCTTCGTGTCACTATCGTCTATACCTACTCACCCGGCAAGCCCTTCTTTCCCGACGTCTGCAATAATGTACTATTTTTGTTCACATAGAACTCGCGTTCGGCTTATATTATCTCTTTTTTTATATAACAAAACGTTGTTCATAATTTCACATCATTTTATGGAGCGTATCTCATAAAAAACGTACATTTTCATAAAGCAGATAGATTGGCCGATACTGCGAGGGTGGCACGTGATAAACCATTTATTCATATAATAAATACATTTTAATATAGATGACGGAGAGGAATATTTTAGATTTAACGTCACGTATCAATATATTAAACGTTCGAAATGTAATTAAAATATCTCGGAAAAGGCCAAATGCGTGTCGGACTTCGCAAATTTAAGGTTCCGCGCCAACCGCAAAATTAAGTTGGTTGTAATAGGAAAAATAAGAGAATTATTTTTGGTCAAATACATGATATAATAAACATTGTCACCAAATTTGAAGTTCATAGGTCAATGGGATATAAACAAAATCTTCGGAACAAGATTTTCGAAAAATAACTTACTTTGGTGACTTTTCATTCCTCTGTTTTACATTTATTTTCTAAAACAAAATATACAGTATTGTCTACTAAGCGAGCACTAAACCCTGATACCCCACACGATGGGTTAGGTCAAAAATTTATTTTCGCCCCCATTTTTGGCATTTCATCTGTCAGTGGCGGATAATTTAGTCTTTGGCTTAAAACTGTCAGTCGAAACAGTTTTTTTTGCGGTGATTGTTTTTATTTTAGATAAGAATTGTAACAATCAATTTAACCCACGCTTCTTCGTTTCTCTAGGATTACACAGCCATCACAGGATAATATTGTACTGATTTTACTTATTTCAATAATTTATTACGTTCAAAAATAGAACGTTCCATATTTTCCCATTTCATAGTTATTTTATACTGTTATACTATTCTCATGTAATAACGGACAACGCATGATTTTTATAATCAGAAGAAAGCACAGCACATTAACGTACAAATACTCTTAAATATTTTTGATGTGTTACATCACCATAACTAGTCACAACAGTACTATATTCATTTACGCCTCAGAATAAGATTTTTTAAAGCCTTCACAATTTTGGTGCGAATTTTCCGTAGAAACGTCAATCCAGATCATCCCGAACGAACCGAGAATTAGCGTCCACCGCCTGCAGGAAAAGTATATAAACCAAGAGCAATTTTAAGTATTTTTAATCCGTTCTTTTCCCTACTTTAATAATATTTACATAAGAATAAGTTCTCTATTACAAGCATTATGCTTTTGGGCCGCGTGCCCATTATAAACAGGAACACATGGATTAATACATCAGGTGAAAATAATGTACCTGTGCCTTTATAGTGTTCATCAAGTGATAAAAACAATTTCTGCGGTGCGATCCCTACTCCGTAAAGGGAGAAAGGAAAATAGAGGGAAGGAATAGGATGCACCAACAAAGGTGGAGGAAAACTTTTTGGTTGATCTAGGTTGTGGACTACAGCAGCTGCGAAGTAGATAGATGTTAAATATGTCTAATAAACGATTGATAAACGTATTTCTTTCACAGGACAACAATTCCAGAACTTCCATGTAAATAACATGAACTCATATATCAACCATATCGCCTCTCTTGGCAGCATCGCTATTTTAACCACCTTTATTCTATGAGTGACCAGACTACATTGGTCTCCCTCGATTCCCTAATATCACTCGAAGCTCCAGGGTAATGTGTAAGTAAATCTAACTCCAGAGTTCATCTTTAATTGGTTGATCGTGGGAAAGATTCCTTGAATTTTCAGTTGAAATAGATAATCAAGAAGCAACTTTATATACTACGGATAGCGTCTGAACTTGTTTGTGATTAGAGTGTCTCAAGATATATCTGGCATGCGGTACAAAAGACACAAGGTTGTTGGTGCCATGGTTAAATATAATGCTTTTAGGCAAAGTAATGACCAGCGTTATGAGTTAGATTTTTTGGGAAATACCTAAATTTGTCGGAGCCTGAACATGTAATCAAACGTATACTGTTTAGTAAGAGGCCTCCATAAATATCTGACTCAATATTAATTATCATTACATTTATCAATAAAGGGCAAACTCTGGTGGTACATACTTTACCACTGCTAAAAATAAATACATAGTCAATAATATCTGATTATCTACCTACTATATTGTATATAGGTAACAAGAGGTCCTCTTCTACGGTTTATTATGGACAATCCACCAACCAGTAAGCGCAATCAGAAGGAATAGGATATTTCCTCGTACAAATAGATTGAGATAAATATATATTTTATACTTTTTCCTAATTTTTATTGTAGTTAAAAGAACTTTGAAATTACACAAACTCAACGATTCTTTAAAAATGTATATCCCAAAATAAACATGCCGCTTAAATAGGATTTAAAACCAGCAGTTTTGAGTGAAGAGTTTGATAATTGTGAAGCAGAACGAATATCAAGTGTTTACAATCACGACTTCTTACAGAGCCTTGAGTAGTGGATCTAAATTAAACTTTATTATCACAGCGCAACGTTAGTTTTTTGAAGCACAAAGCTGAGTTAAATTACGAGGTTGTGGAAACTCACTTGTTATTCGGAAGGTAGCTAAATGCGCTGTGAATTTGTTGTCAGTTGAAAGATAAGCACGCGCTCTTCCTGAATGCTTGCTGTTCCAACACAGTACAATGATAAAACAGAATCTCTCAAGGTAAAATATTACATAATAATTAACTTTATACCACTAATTGCTTGTTACGATTTGTGAAGTACATTACACCAGACATAATATGCATCGAGTCCCGTAGGATATTGCAATTCTAAGATAAAAAATACCCCGATTTCCTACTTTTCTTTGTGTTTGCGTAGGAACGAATGGAAATTTGACACTTCGATATGTTATCCGACTAAAGTTTTATATAGAAGTTTAAAGTTCTGTATACATCCAATTAATAAAGACCCGAGTTGATCTTAAGATAAATTCTATTTTTTCTTTGAATCATTATCGGTTACAAAAAAATAACCTTTAAGAAGATATAATGTCAGTATGCAAATTTAACTTACATTATTTACCAGTTCTCAGTGCTAGCATACTCTATGCTGCACACCGGTTATCTACATCACGCTACAGGCGCCTTGTTACGTGACGTAACATCTAGGTACGGCATCTGATGACGGGGATTACGGCTGATGAGTAATGACACAAGAAATTCGAATTTTCTCGAAAAAGGATCAAATTTTTAATCATATGGCGAAAAAAGTAGCTCAAAATAAGCATTCAAAGTTTTGAGAGGGGGCATACTCTGTCCCTTTTCCGCAAAACGCACCTTTGTATTGGAATGATCGCCATTTACTATGGTACTCGTGGTTAATGACGTCACTGATCTGTCGCGGTTTCTCTCTAACCAGCAACATTAAAACGGTTGTAGTTTCTTTATTTTTTCAGAAATCTGAATAGGATTTTCACAATTTGGCATATTTTTTTGCGTTGTTTCTTTTGGAGTAATCTGAGTCAACATCCCTTTTAACATACTGGAATGCAACGCGTTGAACGATGCACAGGTACTGTGTGTTCTATAATTTCTTCTTCCACCACCGACGAGACGATCTTTCGTTGCCTTCGACTTTTCAAGATTAATTTAAGGCGGCTGGGCGGCCCCTCTACTGTACAAGACTCATTACATACAACGATAGCTTTCCAGTTCAGGTAAAATAACAAAAAATTCATGCTGTTACATAAACATAACAGCCATCAAGAGTACGTAATGTTATCCTGCCCAGGGTGCCCGCACGCTTGCTCCGTGAAAAACCTTCGAGACGGGACAGAGGCGCAATAAGCATCGCCACTTTATGGTCCCGCACAGTTTGAGCCCATCGACACGAAAAGAATAAATAGGTATTCATAGGACTACAAAATTCAAATCATTCCTTCAGAGTTCACCAAACCTATTTGAGCAATGCATGAAAGACGATTCTTAACTGATGCATACGTGAATGCTCGAAACTCAAGTTGACTTAGCAGAATGATAACAAAGCACACTGTAATATTAATTAACATTAAATTAAGCAACGTGTGCTACGATAACAGCCCGCCTAAAATTCCTGTTAAGGATACTCGGTGTAACTAGAAGAACCAAATGGAACAGACATGACATGCAGTCTTTTAGGTTTCCAACGCTTTAACCTAACGCGTCTTTAATGAAATATACTCATTTAGGCATCATGTTTTAATAAATTCACATTACACAAGAAATAGCGAAGTTTATCCATTTCTCTGCACAAAGCACGAATATTCTAACTTAAAATACTTATAACATAGCAAGATAGCAACACACGTCACGCGAAACTAAAAGAAGGAGGCAAACTTCTTGATAGATGATATTCAATTTAAAACATAACTATTAGGCAAACTTTGGAAGGTATAATTATTTTATAACTTCATTATTTTGTTTTTTTTGCATTTTTCTATACGAGTACTTAGTACCTAGGACCCATTTATTATTATACATCTTCCTCTCAGATTAAAAGTGGACACAGGAACTTGTCTATATTTTTTTGACAAGTTCCTGCCGGCGTACACAGGGTCAAATAAATAGAAACTGCACAACGTTGGACTTGCCAGTGTCGATAAGCTACAGTGACCGCTTATCATTTACCTACCACCGATACGGCATAAAAACAAAATAGAGCTCATTTCCCGCAAAATCATCTAAACGGCCGACATGAGGAAATATGACCGCTCTTCAACTGTTATTTCCATTTTTATTCATTAATAATTTGAAACATAGAGCGCCACTACCGGAACACACCCAAAATGGCCGGCGGATGCGGAAGCGGCGTACAATTAATTATGCCGCCGCCATAATAACTCGCTTCATTAAACAGAAACCTGAAACAAAGCGCTGACACTACAAAATGGCAGACTATTTTACTGGATACAATAATGTGTTAACCTATTTAAATCAATAATAACAATGGTAATTAGTTGCTATTGCATAGGTACGAGTAATATTATTTACTATGCAGTCTATTCTAAAGTTAAAGACGGAACTCACGAAACAAACGCTTGTTTTAAGTACCTAGTAAATGACATGAGTTTAGTATATCATTCTCATTCGACATTCTAGGTTAACCGTCAAACTATCTTGGAACCCTTCCGTTAGTATGCGATTAATGTCGCGCAAGATTAATAGCCTCAATGAGTCATATGGGCATTCGAGTAAATGTCATTGTATCTGTGATGTCTTTCTGACGAGCACCTTTTTTTCTCAATGCGATATCGTAAGCTTCTGATCTTACAATTGATAGGTTCGGGTGCAAAGACCGTTCAGTAATAATAATTCTTCCCTGTCGGCACGGCCAATTCTGTGTAACACCTGGCTGGATCTCACAGCCGCCTGCGGTACCACGGTGCCAAGTATTCTTGAACCTAAATAACTGTAACTACAATGGCGGCAGTTATTCATGGTAATGGCTAATATAAATTTTATTATTCACCTGTCACTATAACTTTTTGGTACACTAATTACGGGAGGCCCCTCTATATAAAAAAATATAGATCCAATTTATTTAGAAGAAGGTCCCGGTCTGGTTCCGCGTGAAATTTAATTACTCCAGTTAATACATTTGTGTTGTGAACCATATGCAGATCCCATGACAATGCAAAAATGAAGTAGTCCGTTTAAGGTACCAAGAGGTTTGTTTCAGAAAGAAAATGTTTACGTTAGCATAATTCTGGGCGAAAACATTTTCTTGGCGTTTTAGTACCTCCGTGTCATATTAACAGCAAATTTAAATAGAGTGCCTACTTAATTGAGATGGAGACAATTTCATGTCTAGAGCCTGATTTCAGTAAACAGTAATATGAACTTAAAACCGACTCCAAAGGCGGTCTAAAGTTTAGATCTAGTAGATTAGTTTAATTTTTACTAAATTCTAAATTTAATTAATACATGCGCTGCCAAGAAAGCGCGCTTATACGAAGTAGTCCGTTTTGTCCTACGATTTTGTTCAAATCGTAGGACAAACCGGACAAAAAATTCCGTTTTGTTCACATCGTAGGACAACAAGGACAGAAAAATGGACAAAAAAACGGACGTGAAAATCCGTCGACTTGCCTGACAGTGAATATGACTAGCGCGGTCTTACATGCATCCGAAAACCGGACGCCGCTAGTAGGCCCATGTATCCAAGTCAGGATTTCGGATGTATATTATGACTGAGCCTACTGTGCAAGTGTGCAATCACTAAGTAACTATGCCTTTTGGAACGTTCGAGAACCATTAGTTACTTTTCTTTGCATAACGACTCTATTAAGCCAATAACAATCCTGAGAACAACAAATTAAAAGAAACAAACTTCTATAACGACTCATTTATAAAACATTTGATTTACTCACTTTTAATTGTTATTATTTTTTGTTATTCATTATCAATTATAATACTGTTCTCTTTTAAACATCGGTCAAAAAAGTGATCTGTCACTTTTCGACTCTATTATTTTTACACCTGTTGGCTCCTGGCGAAAAAATAATAACAATGACAGGTGTGTAGGTGAGGGGGGAACAGATGTACAAATAGTTATATAATTTTCTTGGCTGGCTATACAAATAAAGACATCAAATCATATCATATCATAACCAAACTCCTCCATTGTAGTTACTACATACATCAGCGTTTGTGGAAATTGATGTGGAATGTTACTAGACAAAAACCTGACGACGGGAGCCGGGAGCCTTCGCAAATCAACGAAACTCCATATTATTGGCATACCTAACGTGAAACGACTTGGTAAGTTTCTATTCAAACTTATATTACCTTTCGGAAATTATAGCTTGCGTCAAGTGGAACGGATGATAATGGCAATGATGACTTTAGTTATAAAATTTGACCCGACAAACGCAGTTATATCCGCTGCTCATTTAACTAAGACCCCATGAGTGTAACTAACTCAGACATGCTTACTCGGCCGTGTAAGCGTCGTCCGAAACTCGGCACAGTAAAAGCACGCAAAAATGTTCATCTAATTGACGTCTAAGATGGGCCTGATGTCGGTAATATTTGTTTATATGATGGTTGCTGACTGTGGGACTGTGTACACCTACCACTTGACACTTTCGAATTCTCTTTGTCCCGAACGCGCTTTGTATCTCGTCAGGCCTGGTGAATACTTTAAATCGAAAAGAATACTTCACTCCCCGGTCAAAATCTTAGTGGCTTTAGTAATGAATATAACTATACGCGGGTAGGACTATAATTCACCCTACGACAGGAATCTTCTCGTAGTTATAGTAGTAATACTCAATACTAACAAGCTGTCACAAGCACTCCTGTGGTTAATTAAACAATGTTATTGTATAAACACAGTCCTAACATCGATTATCATAGATACAGTTCTAACTCTCACACCAGTCCAATATCCCATTAGAAAACCAAACCTATCCTAAGCATTAAAAGGTATATAGTTCTAAGCAAAATCAGGAGAAATACGTCGTTTCGAATTGATGGGAAATTGTAGCTACGATAAACGTACATACTCGTTTTCCGGTCAAACATTTAGAAACCCTACTGAGTAGAACATAAGATTCAAAATAATATGGTACAGCAATGCGTCGGCTAAAGTCGCAAACCTCTTAACTCCATTCTTGGAGTTAAGAGGTTTTCAACTTTAGCCCATGATGCGTAACTCACAAAACTCTTTAATCCAAAACAGGAATTAAGAGGTTTGCGACTTTGGCCAATTAATGTTTCATTGTTACTGTTTAATGCATGTCCTTGCAGACGAAACACGCACAATATTTGGTAAATTAGGCAATTCATCTAATTAATTCATTTACCTTATCTTACGAACTACCATTATAACCACGAGTAAAGCCTAGTTACAATATATGTAAACGATTAACTAAATACTAAGACATCATGTTGTAGTTTGTATCCTTAAACAAATAAAATATTACCACAAATAAATATCACTAATGCACGTTATCTTTTAATGTGAATTATTAATTACTTCTATGTTTATTATTATTATATCTGTATTTATTAATTTATTATTAATACGGCTTTGCTGTACGAACGAATCTATCCACAAAAACGGACAAAAGAACGACTCTCGGCTCAAGTTTTTAATGACGACCGCTTCAGCCTAGTTGGTAGTGACCCTGCCTAAGAAGCTGGAGGTCCCGGGTTCGAATCCCGGTCAAGGCATTTATTTGTGTGATGACCACTAATATTTGTTCCTGAATCTTGGATGTTTTTTATGTATTTAAGTATCTGTTGATCTATATATAAGAATGTATATATATCGTCGCCTAGTACCCACAAGCTTTGCTTCGTTTTGCTTAGTTTGGAGCTACAATAGGTCGATTTGTGTAAGATTGTCACAAATATTTATTTATTTAAGAGGTTCAGTAACCCCAAATGGTATTTTTTGAAACGGCTAAGGCTCTGAAATGGGCCAGCGAATTTAATAATTCTGAAATAGATATAATGTTTGAATCTTAATGATAATCCAAACATTTGAAACGAAATCTCGTAAAACATGAAATACTATTTTAAAAACTTTATAAAAATTATAAAAAAAGGACCGCCCGTTGACAGCGGCGCGGGTTTTTTTTTTTTTGAACCTGACTGTGGCTTTATAGCCCGGGCCCAATAAAGCGGAGCGGCGCGCGTGCGGTATGCGAGGTTAAGGAGTTGCCTCGATTCGGTTAGCCACGCCCCCCGTAAAAGATACATGCTTGTCTATCGCGCACGACAAAACGGGATGCAACACTCTTCGGAAATATCTTTTTTAGACAAATCTCGATAAATATCTGACTGTGTGCAGTTTTACAGTTTTATTAAATTTCCTCTTGACAGAGTTTAGAGGAGATAAAATACCATCATTTTAATTTAGTTCTGTCGTTTAATATACGTTGTTTTAGTAGGCTCACTAAAAAAAGGAAAATAAAGGCTCAACTTTGGATTGTTTTTCTGTCGAGAAAATTTTAAGCAATCATGTTTCTGCTACTGTCAGAAACACAGTCATATAAGTAGTCAATAATCATATATCTGAAAATCAATCCTAATTGTTTCCTCGTCTAGGCAGAATAGCGTTTCATAGAATGCGATATTTTCCGTTACTCAGGCACATGGGCCGGGGTCTTCTTGGTTGGGTAGTCACCTTTGAGTGGTTACTAAGTGAGCGCTCCCGTGCTTTGGAATTCACGTTAAGCCGTTGATCCCGGTTACTGTCTATGGTAGCAGTCGTCAAGACAAGTCGGAGCCCTTCGGGCGGCTTGAGAACTTCTAACAGTCAAGATGCCCACTCACTTGACAATCCTAATCCCAGTACCGTCTAGTTTCCCCTTGGGTTGGAAGCTCAGATGGCAGTCGCCTCCGTAAAAACTAGTGCCTACGCCAAATCTTGGGATAAGGTGGCGGACCTTCATGCCAGGACAGGTATCCTTCAGGTTGCAACTGTACTGGGATAACGGTAGGAGGATGATGAGGTAATATTGTATTGTCACCGAACAAAACGTAACTGTACCAAATTTTAAGAAGTTGGTAATGGACGACCATAAAGATATATACAGGTGTCCCACGGCTATGCCACATGGAGGGAAAGTACCTTGAATATTGTAGATGGAACATTTTACTGAAAGAAGACATTATTTTAATTTTAAAAACAATTTAAACTGCATTCACAGATATTTAAATAATAATTAAACCGTGAACCGGGAATCGAACCCCTTACACAAGCAAAATAATTACCCTGTAGCTTTATCATACCAATCGAAAGGCTTCATCGTATGGATTATTTTTTGCTAAATGACATAGTATCAGAAATAAAAGGAAGACCATGAATTTTAACATTTTTAATACAAAATTAATCAATTGATCACGTGTAAAGGGTTCGATTCCCGGTTATTTTTTAAATTCAAATAATGTCTTCTTTCAGTAAAATGTTCCATCTACAATATTCAAAGTACTTTCCCTCCATGTGGCATAGCCGTGGGACGCCCTGTATATTTTCTAAACTGTGTTATGCACACTGTACGGTTATATCAACGCCATCTAGCGAACCAGGCGTGAACTATTAAGTTTTACTCTGTCATTGTCACTTCTTGTTGTTACTACTCAGCTTCACAAGAGTTCTAAGTACGATATCAAATAAGTAGATGGCAGCATGTCTACAAATGTTAATTTGTGACTGGTTGAGGCTAAAATGACAGAGGGCCGATTTTTCAATCCCCAGATAAAACCATCTGTCAGATAAATGTTAAGTCGGTCCTTTTCTTTCATATGACATTAGAAAGTGACAGCGTTAATTTTAACTGAAGGTTAATTTTATCTCGCGATTGAAAAACCGACCCACAATCAAGTTAACTCATTTCCTGCTAAGATCTACACTTGTAGAGCTACGCCGTAGTCCCTAGCACCTTAATCGCAATTGCCATATGTAGCGAAAATCCTCCGTAGTGCCATTGCGCACTGATGCACGTGTTTCGTAATTAGCCCTGAATAATTTAAAATTATGGTATATTATTATACCTAATTTAAAATCTCATTCATCGGCTGAAACATTAAACTTCATAAAGTTAGATATTTATAGAAATTTGATCACAAAAAGTCATTTCCGCAGTCTAAAAATAAACGCGTCATTTACACGAGGGCGCGTTTTAAACAAATAAAGGCATTCTCTTAATTAGTTAATCAGGTTTTTAAAAAATAGTGAATTTCTCTATATTATCTAGTAACTTTTTTACATGTGATTGACAATAGGGGCTGCTGTGCCTACAAACGTAGCATCCAAATATTCTCTTTTGCATTAGTTTCATTCATTAACTTTACCTATTTACCTGTGGCCTAATAGAGCCAATTTGGATACCCTTATTTGAATAAGGATATAGGTAAACTTACATTAAATTTCTATGTGTTGTTATACTAATGCTGGAATAAACTTTATTCGAGGTCAAATTTACGATAACGAACTATCAATGTACACTAGGTAGCTAGGTACCTAAAGCGTAAATATTATTTTATTACATGTTACACAGAGGAAGGAAGAAGGAAGGTCGTAAACCTTGCGTAATTCTTCAGAGATGAGCCATTCGGAACATTTTCCCCGGCTTTGTTAGTAGAAACTTACCATCTAACGTTATACATAGGTACAGACTTAGGAATAGAACTTTAAAATCCAAAGTGTATTGCTAAGTCATATTTTACTGTATTACATTAGCATTTGCCAAATGTATGTTTACGAGGAATTATAGTATATACCTAACTGTTCACGTTACGAATTTATTTTTCCTGTTTGACCAGTTAGGTATAAGATGGTCAAAGTAATTTGATTTGATGAAGTTTAAATAGTCGGGAAGTATATTTCAGAAATTCAAACTCTATTTAGTTCGAATTTCTATAAAAGGTTAAATAGCTCCATAGTCTACAATGAATGCAATGGATACGCATAATATAGTGTGGGTCTGTTTGATACTTCTAAAGCTATGGGTCTAAGTCATTTCCAATAGCAAAAATATATATATAAGCTTATTTTTTTAAACTTGACTGTGGCTTTATAGGCCAAATTATTAGCCAACCAATTAATTAGTATTTCAATTAAATAGTAACACTGAAAGTGAGTGGTACCTTTGCGCCCGGTACAACTCGAGGGAGCTTGTTTGACTAGGCCTAAGCGTTAGTTTAAGTCTTATTTTTGTATTTATTTCTTTTCTTGTAATGCTTGTCAGCATTTTTTGATACTAAGTAATATATATTTTTTTATTCTTTATTAAATAATAAAGAAATCATTAATTAGTCCATCTATGAATTACACGCGTCCAGTTAGTGACACAAAATCCCAATAGTTGACGTATATTTAGTTATTTAGACTATTTAATTAAACATTACTACATAACATTGGATTGGCATACTATGGGTCAATGTGGAATAATAGAGAATATGCATGCGAAATGAATAATAATAATATGTCACTATATGAATAGTAGACCATCAAATTATGAAAAAAAAGGTAAATTAATAAATATGCTCAAAATCTTACAAAGATATGACAATTAAAAGTTTCGAATAAATAGTATTTTTTTTTATTGTCTAAAAGAAAATTAAAAACCACCATCGGAATTCTTATTTTGTTTTTATGTTATAGTGGGCAAACGAGCAGACGGATCGCCTGATGGTAAGCAATTACCGTCGCCCATAAACACCTGCAACACCAGAGGAGTCGCAAGAAAAACAGAAAATGTGTGACAACAGTGTACCTAAACGCAGTATTTCACGACCAAAACAGTAAATTACTTTCCATACAGTGGTAGTACTCTATATCCGTATCCGTTTTTGTCTATTGTGTTGTTCTTACTGTACTTTTTCCTTATACACATTTGATCCTCTTAAAATACTGGTTCGAATGACATCATGAAAAAAATTATGCATATTCACTATTGCTTATTAAAGATGAACCCTCGGCGCGTGAGCTAGTCTTGAAGGAATTTCTGCATATAGGATACGATTATCGATTCGAACGGTATCGATTGTTTTTTTATCGCACTTTTTACCGTGATGATATCACTTTTACGACGATGTATAGTTTTTTAAGTTTCGCAAGGCAACTCTGCCAATTATACGGATGCGGACAAAAACAGGAATTAACTAGATACGTGACGGAACCAAAATAACATATTACACGAATTACATACCAACATAAATAAAGATGATTGGTTTATGCTGATATTTTTGGTCCGATATCCAAACAATGTCCACGTACGTGTGGATATTAGACAAGACAGACGTTACACTAGGTAACTAACACTTACTATTTTCATATCACATCGGTGGCACACAAGCTGACTGCCCACCTGACACTCACCCTTACTCTAGTTTATTTTAATAAAAACAGACCATAGTTCAGGCGCGGATATAGTAGGGGGAACAGGGCCGCCGGTTTTGTTGCTGATGCTGACGAGGTGGCCGCTGGAGTCTGCGCATCAGTGTGAAGACCGCCTAACACATATATCACATCACGACACGTCACTAGAGATAAATATGTATCATGATCATACCCATAATGATTTCGTGTCAGGAACTCAAAACGATGATGAAAAACCGACCATTATCTATAAAAACTGCAAAAAAATCACGTTAGTTGTATGGAAATCCCCTTAAATATTTTTTTCTTTTAGCATTTATTGTTATAGCGGAAAAAGAAATACACAATCTGTGAAAATTTCAACTGTCTAATCACGGTTCATGAGATACAGCCTGGTAACAGACTGACAGACAGACAGACGGACAGCGAAGTCTTAGTAATAGGATCCCGTTTTACTCTTTGGGTAAGGAACCCAAAAAACGGGCGAAATTGTGATTGTTTTTTCATAGACAACAACTAACCATGACAGTACAATTAGGTACGAAGGGATGATATCACCTACGTTAAATAACCGCATAGTATTTGAATGGAATGCTGGATATAATTACTATCAATTTGTGATAATCCACATCGAAAGGGACCTTATGGCGGCAGGCGCTTACGTTACACCTATTCACTATTGTATTAGAATAGCGGCAATAAAGGCGTAAGTGCCGGCCGCCATAAGGTTCCTTTCAATATGGATTATCACATTTAAATGTAATTGTTAATAATTATTAAAAATCGGCCAATTGCGTGTCAGGCGACGCGCAATGTAGGGTTCCGTAGTTGTCCACCCGTTACATTATGCGGACTTAAAAGTTTGCAAACTTAATTAAGTACTATGTTTTTGACAGAACTTATAACGTTATTGAAGTAATGAATTGTACGAAAGTTTGCGTTTCTAAGTACGTCTCTTAAGTTCGGCTATTGCTCATTAACTAGCAATGTCTACGTACTCTTGATAGTTTTCGTTTATATTCATTATATATACTACTACTACTAACATGGTTTTTTTCATACGCTCAGTACTCGCCGTTTCGCTGGCAGGAGGCGGGGGGGAAGATTATTACTTTAAACCTTAATATCACGCAAACGGATTTCTGAATTAAAAAATGGTTAAACGAGCTATCCAACGATACCCCACACAATGGGGTTTGAAAGAAAAAAAATTGCACCCATACGTTACATGTAGGGGAGGTACCCTAAAAAATGTTTTTCAACATTTTATTCTACCATTTTATCGGCGTAATTGATACGTAGGTACTATACGCATGCAAAATTACAGCTTTCTAGTACTAACGGTTACTGAGCTAAACCGCGGACGAACGGACATGGCGAAACAATAAGGGTTCCTTGTTTACTACGGATCCCTAAAAACTGGTAACTCTTACGATTAAATCGCACTTTTGAGTTTCGTATTTCATTTACCGTGCTAAGTATATAAGCACCATGCCATACAATGTTAGATCACGTCAAAATGCATGTGTTTTTCTGTAATGGATGAGTGATGACACTATTGAAACCATGGAACCTATGATACGCATACAATAACAGAATGAACAGTAAAGATTATTATGGATATTATATTTTTTATACGAGTATTTCACGCACTTCTAGCCAGGACGAACAGACGCGACACGCGCGTAGAATACAAACAACAAACATGATATCAATGCGTGAAAACATAAAATTCAGGCATTCATATTGCTTGATTACTCCACACTTATTCAAATGGGGACAGCATACCACCGCTACAGATTTGGGTAGGTACCTAATTCATCTTTATGCAATTAAGATAAGGTTTATTATCGGTCTCTTTATCCACACCACCTGTTCTAGTTCGGTTAACCGATAATACATAGGCTGTGAGAATTGTTGTTTTTTTACGTTATTATTGCGTTGATGCGTGTAACCTAATGAAGATACAATTGCATCGTGTGCATTGTGTTTCACTTAGGTACATCTAACTTAACAAAAACTTGTGAATCTTAGTCTAATAGACATTCGTTTATTTACGACGTTGTATAAGTTGAGCAGCTCAAGAAGTTTAAGGCAAAAGATGTCTTCACGTACCGCTTAGCTCATTATCGTTTAAGCCAAAAGACACCAGAAACAATCATACAGTAAGTAGACGAATGATTTATACATATAAAATACTATAATGCACATACAAATACACAGATCATTTGTGTCAGACAAAATCTGATACCTAATACAAATGGAACCAGTCCCAAATTAAGTAAAGCTTGTATTATGCGACGACAAAATATACATAATTATTATATTATCACAGATAAATGAATAATTTAAATACACAGAAAACTTCCAAGTGCCAAGGATCAAATGTTCACAGGTACCTACAACAATTATTGCCCACCATCTATATATCATATTATGTATGTACTCTAGACTTCTCAAGCCTGGGAGTTTCAATAAACACTAAAATACGATGTAACTTGGGAGAACATGAAGGTAATATCTAAAATAAATTACGTATGCAAGCAAAACAATGGTACTGACATGGCTCAGAGATAAAAGGTAACACGCCGGGCATTTTGACGCCAATCATTTATAAACAAGCGACATAGGGGACGCAACTGACGTACAATTGGACGTGACGTAGACAATCGATAACAAATAGACACTTAAAATACCTTTAGATCGCTGGAATTTCGAAACAAGCGTCGCCCTGCAGGCATCGTATAAATAGTACTCTTAAATCACACACGCTGTATTACCTAACCACTTAAACGATATTCATTGTGGGCAACGCACGTGAGAAACCTCCCATTGAAATTGATAGAATCGCATACGGCTTAACAGTATTGCGTTAAGCATCGTGGCGTCAAGCCGCGCGAAATGTGGAAGGTCATAGTAGCCGCGTGCGCGAGCCTGGTGGTCACCGCTCCGGTCGACGATCGCATAGACTTCGCACCCATCAATCAATTCGCTCTCAGGCTCTTAGACAACGCTTACGCTTTCCAAGAGAACTTTGGAAGACAGAACTTCGCTGTATCTCCGTTATCAGTATGGAGCATCTTCTCTCTACTTGCCGAAGGTTCTGCAGGGGACACCTTCCAGGAACTGATGAAGGAACTTCAGCTCCCTCGGGATTTGAGGGCAACTCAAGCGTTACATTTAGCTGCGGAAGAAATTTTAAGAAGTAACGACCCTGATCTCGTGATTCACAAGCAGGCAGCCATGTTCCCCGAATGTTCGTTACAGATACATCAAGAGTTTTGTCAAGCAGCTAACATGTACAGAACTGATGTGTATTCCGTTGATATTACTAATACAACCAGGTTAGCTGATGATATAAATTACTATCTTTGTGTTGCTACGGAGGGACAAATAAGGAACGCTGTGAAAGAAGAATTTCTTCGAGACTTAAGGTTGCTAATAGTGGATGCATTGTACTTCAAAGCAAACTGGACACATCCTTTTGACCCAACAGCAACAAGACAAGAAGATTTCTACAATGGCCAAGGGAAAACTATTGGTCGAGTGAACATGATGTTTCACAAAGCCTCTCACAATATCGGGGACTCAAACTCAATAGGCGCACAAGTTCTTGAAATGACGTATGGGAAAAATAAAGAATTCTCAATGTTGATCCTCCTCCCATTCGAAGGAATGCCGCTGAAGACACTTCTTAACAATTTAGCCACGACTCCCTTAGATTGGATAACAGAATTCAAACGAGACGATAAACTACCTGAAATTGATGTTTTCATTCCCCGGTTTAAAGTGTCATCTCAAATTGATTTAATACCTGCTTTAAAATATACAGGGATTCATACAATTTTTGACAGTGAGAAGGCACAGTTACCTGGAATTTCTGATAGTCCTTTGTTTGTGTCTAAAACGATTCAAAATGTTGAAATAGATGTCACAGAAGAAGGTACAGTTGCCGCTGCGGCTACTGTGGTTGGGTTGGAAAACCGATTTCTTTCTCAACGGTTTGAGGCCAACAAAGAATTCGTTTTCATGATTACGCATAGGAAATCAAACGTCATCTTGTTTGCTGGTGTGTATAGTGATCCTGCTGTTGTGTGAATTAAAATAATATAAGGTAATTGTGTTTTAATTGATTGAGAAAGCCAGTGATAAGGACGGGGAATTCCACTATTTATATCTACTATTATTAAGATTATGTATAAAACGAAAAGTGTGTCTAACATCCAAACCCACTATGAAATTTTCAAGGACGATAACATTAGTCGTGTCATCCACATACAATTGAAGACTTAAAGCGCGAAGCAGACCCGCACGCGAAGCATTATTTGTTGTTGTAGCGGCCATAGTAATACAAACAATCCAGTGTAGTAAATTTTTACTACAGTTCAAAAGATAGTACGCAATGATAGTACGAATCCCAGATAAAAAATAGTGAACCCTACATAAACATCTAACGCACACATAAAAATCTCACATTAATAATTGTCATCAATAAAAGTCCATGGGTCAGACACAAAAATCAAGAAAAAACGTTAAAAGATATTTGTCACCGTCGTCGTGAATGAGTGGTTGCGGGTCGTTCGAGTCAACTTAAACGATTATTTACCCAATTTGAGAGAAGACAAATTACCCTCATATTATTTTCAAATATTAGACCGTTTATCAATTTAAGTGATATGAAATAATCGGTTATTCCAAATTTTAGGATATTTTAATTACATGTTAATGACCTTTTAAGGGGTCCAATAAATGTTGGCAATTCCATGAGTTTTTTTGAAACAGTACTAATGAAGCAACTAATGAAAAGAGTTCCGTATTGTACCTACCTAATAACTTTAACATGAACAGTAAGTAGCAAAAGAAGTCGGGTAAATTGTCAACGTTACAGCTGTATTCCATCTTCGTATAATAAACAACCATAACATGCGACTACGTAATAATGACATAAAAATTCCATGCAATTCACTTCATAGAATTATGGTCACAGTTGGCAAATGGCATATAGGTGCCTATCAACGCACCATTCCATTTCTACCACTTCTACTGCGATTACCTAGTTGGCAAAAAGCAATGCTATTAATTTTATGTTATGTAATATTGTGCTATTTTGTGATTTATGTACACCACTGAACCCTGTCACGTGAACTTAACTCGCCTGCTTCCATAATCTAAATTAAAAAAAAATGTGGAAATAATAAGTTAAAAACAAGTTTGGTGACATTACGAGTAAAACATATATTGCATAATGTAAATATAAGAATTTACCTAACTAATAATAAATAACCTACCTAATCAAAAAGGTTACCGAAATTCATATAAACGAGAAAGATAGGGCACAGCGGAATCTCATCTCGCTCATTATTGGGGAACCCAACTGGACCCAACCTTACAAAAAACCGCAGCCAATAATACAAGTACTAGGTATATGCTGTATATGCTCTGTATATGCTCTGTATGTGCTGTATATGCTGTTGAGTTCCTAGTGGCAAGTAAGGTCGCCAGAGCTACCGAGGATGCGCTGAACATATATTTGTCTCTTAACTGCCAATAGGGATGTTGACTCAAAATTTTACTACTTCAAAACAAGGCAAATAATATGCCAAATGGTGAAAACCCTATTTAAATATCTCAAAAACCACGAGCGCCATAGTAAATGACTATCGTTCCAATACAAAGGTGCGTTTTGCGGAAAAGGGACAGAGTTTGCCCCCTCTGAAAACTTTGAAGACTTATAATTATGCAATTATTTATTCTTTTGAGTTACGTTTTTCGCCATTTGATTAGATTCTTTGAGCATGTATAGACATGCTCTAAGAAACGTATGTCACCTCAATTTTTTTCACAATTTTAAACTTTATTGTTTGGAAATTAGAGGGTGGGGGGGACACTTTTTATGACTTTCGCAGCTAATATCTCACCAACGGTTAACTTAATTGGTAAAGTTTTCTGAAACTTCTATATCCTTTTTAAAAGATATACCTATATGGATAACCCACACGACTATGTACGTTGAATTTTTTTTTCATCCACCGGTTTACACGTATGGAGTATGCCCCCTTAATAGATTCTTTTTTATAATTTCACATCACTTTTATATCTAAGCGGTTCACAGAATACACCTTTCTACCAAATTTCATATTTGTAGTGCTTAGTCTCCGAATAAATCGGCTGTGACATATGGACGGACGGACAGACAAGACGAAACTATAAGGATTCCGTTTTCGCCATTTTGGCAACGGAATCCTAATAACACGCGCCGACACACTTAAGTACTGTACAGTCACCACAAGCGCGCATAAATATCTGACACGACTCTATTTTGTAGTACTGTTAGGACGTATCAGATATTTTTGCCGGCTTTGTTTTGGCAGATAATGTTGGTAAGTACGTGGTGACTGTACTTACATCGGAGTCCGACTATAGGTACAACAGACGGAATCCTAAAACGCAATGAGCTGGCAAACGTAGGTATTGAGTCATAAATTACCACATTACTAACGGAAGAACCCGTCTACAGCTATTAAGCGTAATTGTATTAAACACTTTAAACGTTACAATTACAAATTGCCTCTCATCAGGTTAGGTGATTTGCACTAATCATGGTCTCACACACCTGTGGTCTCGTATTACCAGGAAATTGCTTCGGTAAAAATGTTTATTGGTTCAAACGCAATTATTAATTGTATTAATCTTTTTAATATCATAAAAGCGAATGTTTAAATGTTTGGATGTTTGTTACTTAAAAACGGCGGAATAGATTATGATGTAACTATAATAGCCTGGATTGGGCATAAAGAATACTTTTTATCCCGGAAATCATGCCTCGAAGACATGAAATAGAGAGTGAAAATTTACGAAAACGAAGTTCCAGAAAAGCTAGTGATATCATAAAGTATTAGGTCGCGTTTCGTGTAGGTAAAGGGGACATGCTGCACGCACGCCACGCGCGCTTGTTAAACGCATTGGACCTTCGCTGATGACGTGGGACGTGTGCGTGAACGCGGCCTTAGATACAAACATTTGCTAATAATATATACCTCTATAAGTATAAAAAACCGGCCAAGTGCGAGTCGGACTAGCGCACGAAGGGTTGTTGTATGTTAGCCCCCTTAAATATTTATCTTATTCTGTGTTTTAGTATTTGATGTTATAGCAGCAACAGAAATACATCATCTGTGAAAATTTCAACTGTCTAGCTATCACGGTTCATGAGATACAGCCTGGTGACAGACGAACAGACGGACGGACACAGACAGACGGACAGCGGAGTCTCAGTAATAGGGTCCCGTTTAACCCTTTGGGTACGGAACCCTAAAAAGTAAAGGTATAAGTATAAAATGATGCTGGCTCCAAACGGTACCGACTTACGGTGAGCAGATATATGATAAGCTAATGTTATAAATACTTTGTCATTTAAATATGTTTTCTTAATCATAAACGTAATTAATTTCATTCGGAACGCCGTCACGGTGCCATCTATGAATGCAACAATAAGAAAGAAAGAAACATTTATTCACAGACACGGAAGACACACGTATATGACAAAAATGATAAGTGAAGAAAAACACATTATACACAAACCACATAACATGTGTGTCCCCGCGGCAGTGAACCCGACACTAAAGCTCCGCAATCAAGCTGCTAAGTCAATAAAGCTAATAATTATTATTTTAAAAGTACGCCACATTGTACAATGTACATTTTCAGTCTATATAACATACTTACTAGTCTCTGGTAGGGGTAATCCGGAACTACACAACCGGGTGATTCTCATCGTTAAAAGTAATTGGTGTCCTTACCGGCCCGAATGTTAAACGAAAGTTAAGGAAATTAGAGTGCAATTTAAACTTATTGTTGACTCCAGTTTACTCTATACCTGAGTCCGTATAACTGTTAAAAAAGTTAATATCAAAAATAATCACTCGAGAGTCATTAACGTTAAGGACAAATTAAGAAAATGTTAAAATTTGAAATGAGAATCATACATACATACATAAACTCAAGTCTGTATTCCCAGAAGTGGTAGGCAGTGCACAGGAAAAATTCAAGCGCCACATTTAACATTTAGAGGAGAAAATGGTTGCTAGCCCATCGCCCACAACAGACTACAACCCGGTTCCCATAGTCGACTCTTACGACACTCACGGGAAGAAAGTGGTATTCTAACGCGGTACCACACGAGGGAATGCGAATCAATACGTGAAATATATCACCACATAGTATAAAACAAAGTCGCTTTCTCTGTCCCTATATCCCTATGTATATGCTTAAATCTTTAAAACCACGCAACAGATTTTGATGCGGTTTTTTTAATAGATAGAGTGATTGAAGAGGAAGGTTTATATGTATAATAACATCCATTAAATAGTGCACCCGTGCGAAACCGGGGCGGGTCGCTAGTATAATATACAATAAACTAGATCATTACCCATCTTGAAGTCTCGATATAGCAAACGATCTTGAATTCTTGTTTGCTGTTAATAAGCGATATTCGATAAAATCGTGTCGTGAAGTAGATTATTTACAACCGTGATAACCTTACGATAAAATTTGTTCTTGACTTTTAAAATTTAATTAAAATGGAAGCTTCATAACTTCTCGACTTTGCGATTAGTTATACCTAATTGACAGTTGACAGACATACACGCAACGTCATCCACGTAGATCGAATTAGCTTCTGTGATTGGGGTCGGTTACACTGAGATTATTATCACGCGATACACTCGTATCACAATACGTATTACGTGGGTAATTATTTAATGTTGAAGCAATATCCAAACAATTTTTAATACTTCGGTAATAATGACACTCAAGTATTGTGATAATAATCACCATGTATACAGCTCCATTGATATACCGTCTATATTAATGGTTCGCTACGAACTGTGAACTCGATATACCTCGTTTAAAAAATATATAGGTAGCATTTATCGACCCCCTCTTACAACTCCCTTTACCTCGACAACCCTTTTACCGATTTGGCTCTTGACTTGATTACATGTAAAGGCCAGTCCTGACAGGACAATTTAATAGTTATTTGTTATAGAAGGGTGCAAAGTTGTATTTTAACCGCGAGTGTAGAATTGAAACGCGAGCTATCGAATGGTTTCTATGGTTGAAGTGGTTCAAAGATAAAATCATGAGCGTATAGCGACTTGAACACAATTATTTTCACCTCACTAAAGCGAGGAAAACACTACATAAGAAAAATAACTAAAATATTTTTATGCATTCACACCACCTGATTTGATCAGACAATTTGATCAGATGGGCTTGAATTATGTTTAAAAAGTGACTAATAACATATATGTTCGGTTTTAAAATATTCTTTGCGCTCTTGCAGTTTTGCTATCTGTTTTTAAAGAATAAAAAAGGGCTTTCCGAGCTAGTGAGGTGGAAATTTGATTTTTATTTAGTTGTTTAAAAAAAATCAACAAAAAACTTTACTAGGTACCTATATATTTTTTTTACTTTAATCCACTTATTTTTGAAGTATTTTCCTCGCTTTAGTGAGGTTAAAAAAATTGGGCTACATACGGCAGCAAAGTTATTTTACGTCTCGTGTATTGCAACATTCGCTACGTTCAGGATTCTATTTTTAAACCACTCGCTTCGCTCAGGATTTCATTTTCGAACCACTCGCTTCGCTCGTAGTTCAACCATAGAATCCATTAGCTAGGTCGTGTTTCAATTCCACACTCGCGGTTAAAATACAACTTTGCACCCTTGTACAAATAACTACTAGCTATTTTAAACATTTTTAAACGTTTAAAAATGTATAAATGGGCGACGTTTGATCATAGGATAGTCGTGACATCATTTGCTCCGACTTCCCTATACACTTCGTACTTTTTTTTTTTTTTTTTTTTTTTCATTCTTTGTTATAAGAAAAACAGTCCCCGCGAAGGATACGGGCGGCTGAATTCACTATTCCTATAGTAATGAATGATTTCTAATGTATGTGATACTTCTATATGTATATGTAGGAATTTTGGGCAGTTTTTCAGGAGGTGGTCGATTGTTTGTGAGGTGGTGTCATCACATGGGCAGTGGTCGTCGTACTAACTAGGCATTTTCGACGTTTCATAAAAAGTAGTTGATTATTCTGCGAACCGGCAGCGACCCCACGCTCTTCATGATTGTCACGAACCTGGCACGGCATATGGAAAGGAAAAATCCCCAACCCACTTCACATTCATGTTAACATGTCAGCATATCGTGGAAGATTAATCTTCTGATAAGCAAGGCTTTAAAGAAGTTTGCATTACAAAAACTTTGGGTATTCTTCAGTATTGTACGAACTTTAAGAGTTAGGTTATTGTTCCTTTTTCACTTCATAATAATTAGTTGCTCTTGTGGTTTAATAGTAGATTGTTAACCAAGGGTTGACAGTGACCCATTACACCCGAGATATTTAGACGCACGAACGAAGTGAGAGCGCCAATAGTTCAAGAGTGAAATGGGTACTTTCACCTGAGTTAAACACTCTACTTTTCATTTCGACTATGAGGAAAATAAATGTGAAAAAAAGTAAATGATATTCTAAGGATTCAGTAATAATTAAAAACAAGCGCTGCAGTAACCAACGGCCGGCATCGCCGCGCCCCGCGACCCGTGCGCGCAGCCGGCGCGCGCCCCCGACCTACAGAACACCTAGGGTCGGAAAAGCGACTTTCAACCCGGCTATCTACTTATGAAAATCAAACTTTCCGTACACAAGAGATGAAAACTCTTCTATGACCGCTTTAGAAAAAAGGAGATAATACCGTCGGCACGCATTTTTGTGAACTAGGTATATAATGTGTGTATTTTTATTGTGCAACTATTATTTTTAAAGCTGGTAATCTATCATTCTAAGAAAAATAAGGAGTACCACAGGATAGGCAAAAAGGCAAATAGCTACCAAAAGCTTAATACAATGCACCTTGTAATCTCCATTTTCTAAGCCTTATTGGCTGGCTAACATAAAAAGGAAGTTTCAAAAAGCATTTTACAATAATACATTTATATTGCGAGGTGAATTCTCTGTTAGCACAAACAAGATATTTCTTACAGCTAAACTCGTTATCTTCTTGGAAGAAAGTCGGACCCTATAATAAGGACTAATTTTGTAATGGCTTGTTATTATTAACTTTTGTTTAGGTAGAGATGTTTACTATGGATTAATCATGACATGACGTCCTTAATTAAGAACTATGCACGTGCGCCTACGATTTCTTATATAACATCACTACATCACTTTGCAATTAATTGCCATTAGTTTTGTATTGAAAACAACGGTACGATAAGATCCCTGGTGTCAAAACTAAGCTAACTAAACTAGTAGATCAAGTAGATGTGAAATTTTATGGGCATTTTTTTGCTTATTCTTAACTATGCAACTACTAAACCAAAGCTCTATTAACACATGTGTGAGGAAGGGAATATACAAGCCTATAAATACGAGTATATTGTAAATATTTTTTGCTCATTTAGAAGAATAAAAAAATGTCCCCAGTGCAGAATTATAAGGTTTCTCTCGCTTGTAGTAAAAAAAAGGTCCCAGAGATTTGTTCCCGTGGTCACTCTACATAAATAGATAAGGCAAAGTGACAAAGTTATGGTTAAGACCAGTGCAATCAATTTGAAATTGTAGTCCTCTAGATACATGACACAGTGCAGATGCATTGGCGCCCCAAGGAGTTTTTAAAGGACAGTAGTAAAAGCTAAAGTTTTCCTCTGAAAGCTGGACTCCTATAATATTTTTGAGACTGCTGTCGATTGTCTGGCCAATTTTTGAGTAAGGCACTGATCTGGCCAGTCCTTCCATCCACTTTCAATATAGAACTGGCGGACGACCAACGATTCTTCTATCTATCGTGCCGTCCTGCTATATTTGCCAGATCACATCGAATCAGATATCAATCAATCTCAGTTACGGAACCTATTGCGACAGCTTTAACACGCAACCTTATAGACATTCATTGGATGTCATTCAATTGGCCATCCAAGTATTTATTTGCAAACAGAGCAACAGAGCGGTTGCCACACCAGGCCATCTCAACTTGACTAGCTCGCCCGAAGTGTGACATTACGAAACATGAGCATAGGTAGTGGTGCAATGTAGGCTTTTAATAAAAGGAAGAACCTAAATAATTTATAGCAGATAACATGAAAAGTTATTATTTCTTATTTGTTACCCGCCTTGTAAATTTACAGTGGAATTTTACCATTCTGATGAGTAGATTGAGTTTATAAATCTTGGCTGATAGTTAAGGCCTTAGGATTAGACCTTTCAGAACTTTGGAATGTTGGATACGCATAGGTAGTATGTACATATAGTAATATGTACGAGCATATAAGTATATGCTGGTGCACACGTCCAAAGACTACAATTTGACTCCAGGTGTCTCACGAAATCTTTTTTTTTCTTTGATTTCTTTCTGCGTATATATGTTACTACTGTATTTAATAGTACATTACTGTAGAGGCCGCGAAATAGGGGATTGCAGGCCGAGTGTTAAAGCGCCGCGACGGGTGTACAACTGTCATCACATGCAAGAGTCGTCGAATTTTCTGAGCAAAATTTTACACCTAAACCACACTTAAACAATATATTCAGCTACACGTTTGTGAACGCTCTCCTTTTTAAAAATTCTATAATATCACGTAATAATAACCAGCAAATAGTTAATCAGGAGTAATAGTGGACAACTCGCGACCAAGGTTGTTGACTTGTAATACATCAGAAACGTCGGGGAAATCTGAAAAAGGTGATTTTAGTTAAGTCCCTTTACGCGGTTAAATCCCTTTTACTATGTATGATAATCGTGCAGGTTTGAATCAATATGTCACTTAATATATTTTGAATTTGTACAGATATTGTTGCTAGCGTTATTTTTATAACGCACTTCAGATATGATTTACAAAAGAAAATACCTACAATTTTAAATAAATCAAAGTAGTTATTTATGGATAATGATGGTGATGAAGTGTTGCCAATTATTACTATGATGACAAAATGCATATTTTGTTGATTTTTCAATGTCCACGCGAACGGTAGCTTCCTACGAATGAGGGTGATATTAGAATGTGACTCACGTCCTATTTGCCTCGTGTTAAAACTGGCACAACTCTAAGCGTCACAAATGAGTGAAGGAAAATTTTATTGAACGTGTGTTACGTATATCATAAATCTATTTTGATGGTATTTATGAGGACCAAATCAAGGCTGCAAACAGCACGGACCCACAACGTATGTTGTATCTAAAAACATTCAGTCGTATTCATATTAAGGTACGTCTATATTAATTAAGACCTTATAACGGTAATCATTTATAGATCTTTTACCACATATTTTTAATTTAATTCTCACTGCGGGGAAATGCTTTCGCCCTCTTTTTCTATATTATGTATGTTGTTCTAATGGAGTCGCAGTTCATCTCGCCATCCTCGGCCACCGGCCGGCCAAGGCGGCTACTGCGGCGCGCGTTTTTATTATTTATTACCTACTCAATCCTTAGAATTGAATTGAATTTATTCTTATCATTTTATTTTTTTCTCTCATTGCCTGCCTCGTATTACTAGACATCTATAACTCACTCGGCAGGCAATCCCAACCTTCGCCCTTTGCAGTATTGTACTATTTTTCGAATAGGAAAAGTGAAAAAGAATAAGCCAAAAAGGTGCAGCCGTTCTGAAGTGCGTATATATTTAATTTAATTTTTATTTTGTTATAGTTATTGTACAACAATTATGTAATAAGCTCTCTTATGGTTTTAGATGATTTATTGAGTTCATCGCAAATTAAAACCTCCATGACAAGGAGGCGTAGTTGTACCCGCATTTAATTGTTTATATGCTAATGATGCGTATTTTCCGATCGCTCTGTGAGTCAGGACCCAACGGTACTCAAACTTTGATATATATAACTGCAGTGTCTACAGTTAGGTGTTTTCAAAAATAAACTATTTATGTATATAAACCGATCTACTTTTATAAAACGGTACATGTTTAATAAACTAGATAATTATAAAAAAACAGTAAACAGATAGCATCCAAATAAATCTAAGCCGACCAAGCAAATAGACCTTGCAAATCGCCTTAAATACCGTACAAAATGTTATTGTTTCTTTAACAAAAGAACCATTAAGATCGAAATGCAGTTACACTTATCTGGAGAGACAAAATAAAGACCATTGTTGCTTGTCCTTGGACGTACCTAACTATGTGAAATTGAATAACACAATGTGTTACATTGTTTGGTTTGATACCTTAAGTGCAAATTAAAGGTCCGTTAATGAACTGAAGTATGATTTCGAATAGGTACGTATATACCGCAAGTATAATTAGTTAAAGCATTTCAAATACCCTAGGTACATATACATTATACTCCCCAAGCTTCTCCATTAGATGCAGGCTGTGATTAAAGATTGAGAGAAGTACAGTCGAGTTTGAAAAATCGACTGTGACATAGGGACAAGAGCTCCGTTTTCGCCAGTTTGGCTACGGAACCCTAAAAAAGGAACATAAATAAGATGGGGATGCCCGCAGGTAGAAAGTTAGTTCTAAGCCACACTTCGCGTGTCATGTATTTGTCTGGAGAAAACCGTTTACTAATTTGATACTTACCTACATCATACTACGTGGTTGTTACTACTTAGCTACGGCAAAGCTGCACTGCTATAATAGATACATATTAGATACTTCATTCATTAGATATATATAATAGGTATTTTGTGTATTAGGCCATTTAAACGTATGTATTGTTAATTTCAGTCGGTAGATGTTTAGGTTAGAATGATCGTTAGATAGATATTTTGACCACAGGTATACCTATTTAAGTGATTAGGTTAATTAAATGTAGATTTTTTGATATGCAACCGTTACATAGTATGTTTATTAAAGTTCATAAGCAAATAATTTTAATCAGGTTGTAAGTTCATGTGCGTGCTGTATCAAGTCATCTCATTCATTTATCAGAACGGCAGAGCAATTTTCTATAACTGAGTCACGATTCTCATATGATTTGTGTTGCCGCATGATACGAAGTCCATGGGTAAACCCACGACTATGACCGTCACAAATGTAGACATTAGGTACTATGAAACACTTAGACGCAACAACTACTTATAAACTAGCAGCCGCCCGCGACTCGTCTGCGTAGATTTTAGATGGTAACAAAGATATAAATGAGATATTTTTATCTGTCAGTTGTCTGATGCTGTTAATCTTCTGTGAAAAATTACTTAAAAGAAAAAATAAATATCCGCCATCTTGGATTTGAAAATGAATGTAATTTTCGTAATCGGCACCCTGAGGAACCAGAAAGATGACATCCATATGATTTTTAAGAGAAATAAATGTCCGCCATCTTCGATTTGAAAACGCATGTCATTTTCGTAATCGGCACCCCGAGGAACCTCTAAGTTGAAACCCAAATATACTTTTAAGAAAAATAAATATCGGCCATCTTGGATTTGAAAATGGATGTTATTTTCGTAATCGGCACTCGAGGAACCTCGACGATGACACCCGTATCGATATTTAAGAAAAATTAATGTTGTCCATCTTGGATTTGAAAATGCATGTCATTCATGTCACCCTGAGGAACCA
Source organism: Epiblema foenella (assembly GCA_963556455.1). Taxonomy (NCBI): domain Eukaryota; kingdom Metazoa; phylum Arthropoda; class Insecta; order Lepidoptera; family Tortricidae; genus Epiblema; species Epiblema foenella. Next base: position 9,598,023 of record OY747098.1, on the reverse strand, counting down.
CAAAGATGACACCCTTATCGCTTTTTAAGAAAATCAATAGATTTGCTCCCCGCACAAACTTGAAACCCCTTTTTCACCCCTTTAGGGGAGCAATTTAGAAAACCGCTGAAATACGTTTTGTTTTATTTAAACAGAGAGTCTATAATATACGAAGTTCGAAATCTCTCACATCAAAATGATTTGCTACCCGTACAAATTTGATACACCCTTTTCACCCCTTTAGGAGAGCAATTCGAAGAACGCTGAAATACGTTTTGTTGAATTTAAACAGAGAGTCTATATACACAAAGTTTTAAATCTCTCACTTCAAAAAGATTTGCTCCTCGTAGAAACTTGGAACCCCCTTTTCATCCCGTTAGGGGAGAAATTGAGAAAAACGCTGAAATACGTTTTGTTGTAATTAAACAGAGTCTATTTACGAATTTTCTCTCTAGTGTTAGCAGTTTCGGCTGTGCGTTGATGAGTCGTCAGTCAGTCAGTCAGTCAGTGAGGACTTCTTCTTTTATATGTATAGATATTCGTAACCCTATTTGTCGCTCTACAACTGCATGTGATTTGATATTGAGCCAGGCCCCTATACCACAAAACTGTACAAGTCTACAATTTGACAAAATTGTACACTTTTCCATATAAAGAGTTGTCAAATTGCATATATACGCTTGTGCCCTGTCGAGTAAGACCGTGATTAAATAATATATATAAGCCCTAATCTTACTCATTTGTTACATCGTGGGTATAAAATTAGTACCTAAACTAAACGCTAAGTGTACGTATTGTACACCAACTTTTAACAGAGATAATTCAATGTTTGTATGAAAACTTAAATCAACATCTTTTTATGATTCTTCAATGAATTGTCGGATTAGAATTTAAAACCTTTAATCGCAGTTCTTTACGTTATACTGATAGGTTAATCAGTAACCAATAAATGACCTAATGCAGCTAATAAATATGGCGAAGTTAGCGAGAACTTACATTTTAATTACACAGTCAGCTCCGTACAAAGTTTGAAATACTCAGCGTATCGTGTCATCATTACATATAAGTACCCATTTAACTCCTGCAGCAATGCAACTAAACATATCTACAGTTAATGGTATATATAGACGTCCAGTCGTCGCGGGACGTCCCACGACGATCGCAAACAAAACATACTTAAAATAAGGAAAAATAAACCACATTATTGGTACCACTATAAAGCATAGATCACTCTGTCAACTGGATTCGGTAAGCGCAAACGATATTGCCGGAAACCTGCTTTAGATACTACCTTGACATTAGCACGTAAATTGCCTCCACGCCAGTACATAGACGACCGCGGTCGAGGCCACACGCAATGAAGTCCATAGTTTTCTTATTGTTTGTCGCGACATGTTACGGTGACCTGGAGTTTAGTGCACGATCAAGAAATTTCAGCATAGAACTCGTACATCACACGCAGAAGCAAACCGGTGGACATGTAGTAATATCGCCGTTTGGAATATGGACACTAATGACCGGAGTCGCACTCGGTGCAACGGGCAACAGTTTCGCGGAGCTGCAGCGCGCCTTTATCCTCCCAAGAAGCAAGAAAACCGTTATTGCCGGCTACAAAGAACTGACGAAAGCAGTGCTTAATCCTTCCACAAATGGAGTGTCACTAACGAGTAAAAACTTTGTATTCATCGACGACGATTTCACTTTGAATCCGGACTTTCGGAAAACGATTAGCACAGATTTCGACGCGACTATAAAGGTCCTCGACTTTAAGAATCCTGACCTGGCTGCAGGAAAAGCTAATAATTTCATTCAAAATTCCGGAGGACGGGTATCAAATGTGTTAACCTCAGATGACTTCGCGGAGTCCAGAATGATTTTGACGAACGTGATATCTTTCAAAGGCTTATGGGCATCCCCTTTTAACGCAACCGACACGACACTTGAGAATTTTTACAACGAAAACAACGAGGTCATTGGACGTGTGAACATGATGTATCAAAGAGCGGAATTTCCGTTCTCTAATATCGCTGAACTCAAAGCGTTTGTAGTGGAACTGCCGTATGGGACCGATAGGAAATACTCAATGCTGTTAATCCTGCCCCATACGCGCGTTAAATTGGACGACGTTTACAAAAGGCTAGAGAATGTTACACTCACGGATATAACAAAAAAGCTTCAAAGCGACGTAGAAGAATTCGGCGCGACTGACGTAGATATTAAGCTTCCCAGATTCAAAATTAGCACTAATGTTGTTATGAATAAGCCGTTAAACGACATGGGTGTTTACGACATATTTGAACCAGATGTGGCCAGCTTCAAACGTGTCACGAATGAGAATATATATGTCTCAGCCATTGTGCACAAAGCAGACATTGAAGTCACTGAAAGTGGGACGGTAGCCTCAGCTTCAACGTCGGCTAACTTCGCCGATAGGATATCGACGCCACTCATGAGTGCTAATAAACCTTTTGCGTACTTTATTATTGAGAAAACTACTACGACTGTCATATTTGGTGGCATTTATTCTAAACCTACAGTATATTAGTAATTTTACTCAATAAAATACTCAATTACTCGTACTTAACTAGAGCGTAGGTGATAACGTGCCACTTTAGATAACTTGAAGCGGCGGTGCGGTAGGAGTTCTGGCGCAATACTTTTATTCATTAATAAGCTTGAAATTAGTTAAGTAAAAAGGCAGACTGAAAAACCTGTTGTTATTAATGTTTCGTATATTTTTTACATTAAAATGTTCATTCTACTTTTTTGTTCTTAATATCCCTGAAATATTAAATAATATTCGCTTGACACTTAATAGAGCTCCTAGAGATTAATGATATTTTAAAGGGGAAAAGTTAATTCTTAGAACGTATAAGCAGCTTCTCATTCCTTTGTTATTCAATATTTTTAAAAACTAAAGTCTTATTTGCTAATTAGTATCAATAGTCGTAGAAACCACAAAAGATGATATCCACTTATTTGATTGTGATAAGTGGAAATCATCCAGCTTAAGAATACGTGGAAATGGACTCTCGTCATCGTAATATATTTAAGAGCCTTACTGGTGGATTAGCCGCCATTCTGCTCCGATCACTACCAACGAACGCTTTGAGCTCCTGATACGACATTACATTGACATTCTCATTAGCTTGATCTATGGACTCATAGCTAAGATATAATTGGGTCATATACGGATTTAGGTTCGCGTCTTTTCTGTGGACATAAGTACCAAAAGTTAAGGGCTACAAGGCTTAATTTTGGATTGGACCAGTAACCCGCATAAACAGTGTCTCCGTTTCTATAAATCCCTGTAATTAAAACATAGCCAACATGCACATAAGCCGTTAACTATTGACCACAGGAGGGACGACTTTTGTTTTTTCAACTAAGTATGATACAATTAACATAACCATGTTAAATGTTTAGTAGTCCATTAAGTAGTTAGTACCCAAGGCAGTAACAATAAACTTCATTGCTAATTTTTACAATCCGTTGGCCTTGGCAGTCAAGCCGGATAGGCGCGCAGCTTCCATTGTGTTTTCTGTATGTCATTCACGTTGTTTTTCACATGACAGCATCATTTTAACATTTTTGTCGGCATGACAGTAGGTAACCTTAGGTATCCCAAGCCACGGTCAAATAATCCTTGCAGGTAGGTAGGGGCGACAGCGGTGCCTTCCTCATATAATAAATCGTTTTGGGTGTTATCAGTTAACAATAACAAAATCGTTTTTCTACTGCAACAGATATCTATGGGTACAACAAGAACTCTGTCCCATGTATTTCTAAACGCGTACCTAGCTAGAAGGTTGTACATGTAAATTGACTAACGTATTACTTAGGTATAAATAATTATAATATCAATTAAACTTGGAAGCGGAAGAAGCGAAACAAGCTTTTATTACCTATATATGAATATGTATGTGTGTGTGTGTGTGTGTGTGTGTGTGTGTGTGTGTGTGGGGGGGGGGGGGTGGGGGGGTGTGTGTGTGTGTGTGTGTGTGTGTGTGTGTGTGTGTGTGAGTGTGTGTGTGTGTGGGTGGGTGTGTGTGTGTGTGAATCGAATTAGGTAAAACTTCCGTAATCGTTTAATGAAGGAATCAACCTCGCGTGTGGTACTGGTAATATTAATACAGCGCGACTAATCTCTTCAACTACATTACATGTGGAAAAAAATATTAATGAGTAAGTAGGTAAGTACATGTAATAAAATTACCCAGCCAGTCCCGAATGGAATACTTGGGACATTTTTTTCTCTTTTAACGACCGTTGAAGTAATTTTCAAAGTAAGTACTTATACATAGTTAAGAACGAAATTCGTCTAATTTTCAAATGGTTATTTTATGTTGCGAAAAGAAGCACAAAAAAAGAAACTGAAAAAGTTAGGTAGGTTTGTAGTAGTAGGTAAGTAGACTGTTTATTGTTGAAAAACGCTCACATGGAAACAAAAATAAAATATTGGTACTCCCAATATCACTACGTTTTACGCTCTTATCTGGCCGTTAGACAAGTATAAAAATACGCGCCGAAACAAATGAAAAACGTAATTTTTGGAATTAGTTCAGCTTATTTTAAATTCTTTTTGTAAGGGACAACAAGAATTCTTTCAAAAAATAACAATTCTTCGAATTTCTTTTTAAATAAAATAACTGCCAGCCACTGACAACAGAAGCTAATAACTTACGGCTATTATAATGAGCGACACAATAACAGGTGTGGCCAGAGAATTTATCTTGAATATCGTTTTAGGCTCACAAAACTAAAAAACATAAGTAACTTATATTTTCCGACAGGCAAAGAGAATCTGGGCTGAGGTCATACCGTGTGCGAACCAAAAACAGAAATACCTAACCCTCTCTGCCGCTCGAATGTACAAGTGCGAGAGAGGCAGATATTTTGTTTTCAGCTCGCGATAGGCGCTCTGGATGTAGTTGTTGATTTTCGGGTGTAGGAAAATTTAAAGTAATCATGCGCATTAGTCCACCCTGAGTTTTTGATCTGCTTTCTTTACAAGCTTTAGCTTCGCGGCGTCGGCATACATTCTATAAAAGTGGTAAAAACAACGTCGGCCGCCGTTAAGACTTGGTTAGGTAACGTACGTAAAGTCTTAGACATACTAAGGCTGGGTTGCGTTGCACCAAATCGTCCGTAATTCTAAGCGGTGTTCGTTAAAATCTGATCGTATTGCACATTCCATGGCCGTATATTAATTAACACAACACTTAGGGCGTGTTCATATTATCCGATATAATAAAAACCGCTTAATGATTACATCCGATCCGATATCGGTGCAGGATCCGATAGGCAAGCTACGCCGGGGTTTCCATTTATTTACACTTGTTTATGGCCCACGTACTATTTAGGCAAACAAATAGTTTATTAATTTTCACCTGTTTAAATTTAATACAATTGACAATATTTCATATTTTCAACTACTTAATTTTATGAACTAGTTAGAAAATAGGTAAAATTTTAAGGAACCCGTGTTTTTTGTATTTCACGAAAATTGCATTTTTCATACAAAAAAAGCATTTTGAGAAATTGGTCATTCCAAAAGGGCGTAAGTAAAAAATGACGTCATATGCACAACAAAAATCCCACCAAGAATCCAGATCCGCAATTAAAAAAAAAACGATATCTGACAATAATTGACACTACCGTAGTGACATTTGAGACTTGTTAATCTTGTTATAGTTGTTTTTTTCGTTAGCGGTTTGAAAATTTTAAATATTCGTGATGAAAACGTTTAAAATTATGGTATTAAGTAGTAAAAGCTAGTCCAATTCTAAAAACAATCGAAAACACGTTCTGAAAAGCAATTTCTACTGAAGATGAAGATCATTGAATGTAAGTACTCTCTATTTTTATTTGCTTTAAATATCGATCTCGGCACACAACCACCACACAACAAATAACTTCACCTCAATAACACAAAGTATTGTAGATATATAACTGATTATTATGTATTGTTTCAGTTGGAAGAGCGTTTTGGGAGGCGATGGATGCAACAACTAACCAATGCAAAACTCAAGCTCCGCTTTCTAATATTCAGGACATCTTTATGTGAAACATCGATCTTCTCAATGGAGAATTGATACTTGACACTTCCTAGGAAGCAAAAACTGACCTATATGTATCTCAAGGTGTGCAGTGCTCATCCGACGTGACACTTACACATACTTTAGATGATGCTGCACTTGTGGCCTGTGGTTGATAAATCTACAATCACCGATAATATAGAGTATTTAATATTGCTTATTGTTTCACTTGACTAACTGGCTAAGTGCATGACCTTTCATGACTTGGGGCAGATGATAACATATACTTGTCAATGTGCCTCCCTGTGGCTTTAACAGATCTGTTCTCGAATCTGTTACACTCCATATTATTATTATTACATTAATTGTACACAATGCTGATTTCGTGAGGAGTTTTACAAATTGGGGTGAAGAGGAGGGAGGAGTACAATTGTAATAAAACCAGTCATTAAAAATGTTACTATTTCTTCTCTTTATTTCTTTGTGCACATACAAAAAACAATCCTAAATATTTATTACATACTCGTACAAGCGAGACATGTGACATGAGTGATGGCATTAATCGGATGGTCACATCATCTTCGTCAATATATGCACAATAGGTTTTGTGCGAATGCTCTGTTCTGGAGTAATTCGGCATTGCACTATGCATTTTCCTGCGTCTCGTATGACTTCCACATACCCTACAGCGTTGCCGGTATAGGATGTTCGTATTTGGGTCGGAATATGCTTATCACTTGCCGATGTGTACTCCACCATCATCTAGCTATCCACATGGGGCAGATTCGTGCTGTTAGCCTAAGAAAAACCTTTTGAAATCTTCATTGGCCCAGTAAAGAAAAATCGGTGTCCGGTTTTAATATGCCAAGTGCGTAATTGTTGGAGATATATCGGAGTCCAGTAGGACAGTGTTTTGTGACCCTTAAAAACGTGCGAATTAAGCAGTGACAAAATTATAAGCGTCGTGAAAAGAACCGAAAATCCAATAAATAAGTTGTGACAGTTGACAAAACAAATCAACGTCAAAAAATGAATGTCAGTGATAACCGGATACAACTAACTTTTTTATCGTATCACAACTAAGGTCTCTCTCTATAGTGCAGATAAAGTAACGTCACCTTCCGGTTTACACTTTTTCGCGATTTCTTCCAAAATTAATGGCGAATAAAATTCGAAAATATTTTTTTGTGTACTTAACATCTTGCTACCGAAATGGTTTTCCAATTAAGAATTTTGAAAATTATGAAATATTGTCAATTCATATTGCTATACTGAATAAAGTTTTTCTAATACCAGTAATTTTATTGTTGGGTCACTATCCGTGCGGACCGTGTGTGCCTAGTCAATAGCAGAGAAGCCCAAAGCAAAATAATACAAATTACCCAATATTTTCTCGAATGATGGTATTTTCTTCAACATATATAACAAATAGCGGGTGAAATTTTATTGTCCGTTCAAATTTACGCAGTGCATTCCTTGAGGAAAAATAAAAATACGCGTTTATTCTTTTAATATCTTTCAGTACTAAAATATTAAGACCGCAGCTGAAAGATATCCTAAAAAACTATGCGTTCATAGATACCGCGGCAGCGTGCTGTGTATCCAGCGATAACTCCAGGAGGCAATCACTGACCTAGGTCGTTGGTTTAATCTTTGGCGTATCGAAGTCAATCCGGAAAAAAGCACTGCGGTAGTCTTCCACTTCCACCCGTCTGACCGCGTTAGCACGGAAAGGCGTGTGGCTCCGATCCAGATGTTTGACCGGCCCATCCCCTGGGCCAACGAAGTCAAATATCTTGGAGTGACCCTCGACAGAAAACTGACTTTCCGTAGCCACATCAGTAGGGTACGCAACCGTGCGTTGTTCGTGCTAGGAAGGCTTGGGCCGATGATTAACAAGTTTAGTAAAATGTCACTTAGAAATAAGCTGACACTCTACAAAACTTGTGTTCGTCCAATCATGTCTTATGCAAGTGTAGCTTTTGCTCACGTGCCTATGACATCGCTCAAGCCACTTCAGGTCACTCATAATCGTTTTCTCCGTAGGGCGACTGGTGCTCCGTGGCACCAGTCCAACCTTAGTCAGCACCACGACATGGGGATTAGCACCATGTATGGTTTCTTTAAGCAGACTGCCAGACGTTATTATGACAACGCTTCCCATCATAAGAATCCGTTAGTTAGAAAGGCTGTCGAGACTACGTTCCCATCCCTCCCTCCTCTGTCGTAACTCGGCGATCACTGATTAGGGGGCGCACAGTCCGTCGTCCTAGGCACACACTTACGGACCCGGACGACGTAATCACAGCGTCCATCGAAAGATGGAACGCTGCGCTTACGGCGTCCAACTCTGACACGACGCGTACACTTAGACATTCCCGCCGCGCGATTTTCTCAGAACTGGCATCTTTTATTGATACAGGATGAAATATTATTGACCTTTAAAATTTTCCTAGGCATTTTATTATCATTATACAGGATGTTTTCTGTTATGCGGTGGCATTTTGACCGAAATTATAAAGAACTACGACCGAATCTGACAACAAAATGGCGATATCGGTTTGGTATTCTCCTGAGGTATTATCGGACAATGTATAAAGCACAAATTAAAAATATTGGTGTCGGATCCTACACCGATATCAGATCGGATAATCTGAACACGCCCTCAAGGCAATACGTCAATCACTGACCTGACATTTGTCACATTTGACAAGAAAGTTTCTTTCACGGAGTTTTTCTTTTTTAATTTTAAACTTGAAAATCTTTGCAATACACTTGCTAATAAGCTGCTTTTAGCATAAATAGAACAGTAAGAAAAACATATAGTATAGCATAGACTACGATAACTGTTTTTAGGAGACTTGTCTAAAAATTTACCGGAGGCCTAAGTGATAACAACAAAACAATGATTTTTAAAAGTTTCTGTGCAAGAGTACAACTTTCCAGGAAATACTTAATCGCAACGGCAAATTATGTTCATAATTCTTGCAGAATAACTCCAATAAGTAGTTATAGTCGTAAGTATGATGTGGTTTAAAATTATAACCTATTACCGGCGTTTTTCTATATTATTAAATCCAATGTGTACTTACTGTAATTTTGTTAAAACCCTGCTGCACCTGGCGCCTAGAACAGCCACTTCTCGCTACCCTAGGGCTGACTGGAGACTTTCAGATCCAAATTCTTTTCAAATGTTATGGAGTGTTTTTTGGATTCTGCTTACAAAAACTCTAGTAAGTCCATTCCATAAAATTGTAAAATGCTGAAAATTTATGAGATGTGTACGTATAGAAATGTAGGTTTACATTTAAAAAATATTTTTTGTCATGCCAATCATGTTCCTAGTTTTTAGTTACATGTATACAATCTTGTAACATATTTCAGATTGCAGTACACACAGAGTGAGTAGTCAGCCATTTTTAACTAACATTACTTGTCACAAATGTCAAGTGCAGTGTTACTCAAGAAGCATATTGGATGGTGACCCATTGGACTTGCAGAATGCACAGAAAGAGAGAGGTTAGTGAATGTATTGCAATGAATTCAAGGTAAAGACAGTAAAACTTGTCATAAGGTCTTTCATAATTTCAATAATACTTAAATGTTAAATAATATCGTGTTCTCTACTTTAAATAACTAATATAATTTTTTTTATAAAAAAAATTTGATTAGCGGCACTAATATTTATAATTCATATCACTTCTTTATTTAACTTTTTGAAAATAGTTTTAAAAAAGAATATTTTAATAGACAAATGCATAATTCCCCTTAAATGTTATCATAACCTCATTGCAGAACTTAAAAATTTGTCAGCCATCTTCCCGAGCCCGAGGGTGACACTCAACGAGCTAGCAGCCAAGTCTCCTGACAGCGTATTTGATATTAAATACAAACAGGCATCTGTAGCTCCCAAGGGAACAAGGAAAAAAGTGGTGCAGAATGACTGGACATGTACATACACATTTGTATGGCCGCAGAATATCAAATTTGAAAGGTATTTTGTTGATTTTTTTGGGAAAACTAACATATTATATGCACACACACTAGACCTTGGCACCATTTCACAAAAGCTTGTAACTTAACACTATAACAGACTCCTCTTTTGAACTCCTTTTATTACTAAATTTCCTGCTATTGGGTTGCGTGTGAAATTGCATGTGAGATTATCACACCACAATTTTATTGACTAATCATAGCTTGGTTCTATTCTTGTTTAATAACACATCACTGCCAGACTTAAATTTTGACTGTACCCCAGAAACTAATGTAGCGACCTACCTATACCAGCATCTTAGAAATGTTATGCATCGCCTGCTAGGCGGGTTCTTGGCACCGAAAGTGTTAAATTGGACCTCAAACATGACTAAAAACAATTTCAGCACAGCAAAATCAAAACGTCAAGCTGCAGAGAAGGCAGCATTCCAAGCCCTCCACTGGCTACACATGAACAAGCGGATAGACAATAAAGGTTACCCTATATTTGACAAATGTGTTATAGAAGAACTGAGGAACTCCTTACAAGAGCCCATCAAAGCCAGTATTAGTGATAACTCTATGGATAGGATCAGCAGTATATGGGAAGATTACGAGAATGGAATAAGTGAGTACAACGCCATCTATTTACATTGTAACTATTACATCACTTAAGTTTACTTTACCAACAATAATCATGGATTACTAATCTGTTATCTAGATTCAATGTTCCTATCATTACATTTCGATATTGATTTGCCTTAATTTCGTTCTATTTTGATTTTGAAACAGCTTGTTAAAACAATTTCAGCTAGCCTTTCGTTCTGGTAGTTCCAAAGTACAGCCACAGATGGTGTGGTTATATACGCACGTTTTACTCAATTTCTTTATACATATAAGGTAAACATTTGTTTGCTGGACACTGACCCACATCACGCCACATTCAATCTTATGTCGTGATGACAGAGGTGATTAATAGGTGTCATGTATTGGGCACTAAGGTGTCCAGCACTGAGACATTTACCATAATTCTTCTTTATGTTGTTAAACTTCTCATCGTAAACCGTTGACGCATTTTGATAAAACTCTTGACGTCAGTTTGAGTGGGTTTCTTCATGGCTTAAATATTAGTAGAAACCGCGCTTTTTATAAAGAAGGTATTTGCTTCAGAGGACATGTACACTGCCACGTTTGAAGCCGCGGCGCGCCGGGTCATCGCGGCTCCTGCAGCGCTGACCAAAGACTCCACCATTGATGAACAAGGTAACGCCATGGTAAATAGATATCCATTATGAGAAAGTAAAGTTTTATTTTCTAATATATGTACAGTTTAAACAGTTCATCAAACATATGTAATGAGGGCTATCGCGTATGAATTCGCCGCTAGTGGCGCTAGTATAGCGTGAGGTCTCCGAAATGTCAAATGTCACTCTTTGTGGTTGCACTACGCGGGTTAATATCTAATTGGAACAATTTGGTGACTATTTTGCAATACCTGAGCTTGATTATGGCAAATGTGAGTTATTGGTCAATGACTGTTAGTGCTTTGAGACAGTTTTGTCTTTCGGAAACTTATGTCCTCCTTTTTTTCCGAACAAAACGGGACTGCGCAACAATGCGGGATGTTCGATATTTTTACGGTACGGTTTTAAGGTATTAAATATGATTTAAATGTAAATTTCATTCTCATGCCCATAATAACCTATAACAATTTTTGACAGCTGGACCTTAATCGATAGTGGCGCCAACTGGTGAGCACAGAAACGATAGCCCTCATTAAAAACTGACACTATCTTACGCATTTACATTTTCTTAGAGAAATTCTAGTACCGTAATGAGAAAAAAAATATTTTCATGCCATGCGAACCTGTTTTTAGAGACGATCAAATATTTGTATGGGACCAACTACAATAAGAGCAACACAAAAGACGAAAATGAGAAGCAAAATACAGCAAAGCTAACGAGCACTGAAAACGCTCCATACTGATTATCGTCACGCCTGCGTGGCCTCGTACTACCGTTTTATGAAAAAAAGGGATATTTTCCGTTTTTGTCATGAAATATTGCATATATATTGCAATATTGTACATCGTTTCCGTACAATTTCTTTTTTATTGAAACGGGAATTCTATTGGTAACTTTCAATTTACATTCGGCCAATAAACAAAACACAACGTTTTTGCGAATCTTTATAGTCCCATATCTTTTTATGATTTTAATTAATTTGTTTAATTTACTATTTATTGTGATAATTTGGTGGTATCCATATAGCCACGCTATGCTATAAATTGTAACATGAGTCATATTTGATTACCTATTGTAAGGACCCTCAGGTGAGACTAGGATCAGTCGCACGAGTAGGTTACCGTTGTATACTAGGTGTCTTAGGAGGAATCCAATTTTACCAGCGTCGTCCTGACCATGACCAATAAAATATATAAAGTAAGCTGAATTATTTGATCGATCTAATCCATTTTTTTTTTCAGATGTAATATCGGAAGATGCGGATTCGTCCAATGCAGCTGATATTGTAACAGGTAATCTAAATTCTGAATCTATGCTTGAAAAATGATAATAAGTAATCCATTTTTTTCATTCTTGTGAGAAATGTTGAAAACATACTGAGGTAATGTTAGCGCGAAAAAACACCTCTGCTCCCAACCAATGGTGAGGAGTCCCTAGACCGCGAAGCCAACATCGTCTGGAAGTCGGTGATTTAATCATAAATTCGTGAAAAATGATGTCAGGTATACCAAGTTTGTTCAAAGAGGACATCACTTCTCTTTGTTACATCTTTGTGTTTCGGTTCATAGCGTAAATATGAGTATGATGCGTCTTCGTGGACTGAACGAACCCGCAGGGTAATCATGTAACTTTATGTACTAATGTTAGGCATATTTTAGTGTAAAATCTTCGCAGGTCCGTGGTGGTAAATAAAAATAGTGGACTGTAGATTTAGGAGCTGGTGTAATCCAAAATAGAAAGATATACAGAAAAGTGAGTGTAACAGTCTTTAGGAATTGCTGAACAACCGTAAGTTATTATCGTAAGACAATTTTGAAATCTAAACATTGCCATATGAATTTAACAAATTTTAAATTTGACTGGTTATGAATTTAATAGTACATTGAATATTTTATTTAAAAAATATGCAAGTATGAATGAAATAATTATAAGATGAATTTATTACATACAATTAATTGGGTTATTTTTATATGAATTATTGAATACAATTTTGATTCAAGAAAACGGATTAAAAACGTTTTAGTTTTTAAACGATTCTGAACATTAGTGTCACTTTTCAACAGATTTATACTTAAAAAATTACATTTAAATATACCTACCGTTAGTACATAAAGTTACGTGATTAGGCTGTGCAACTTGGATACGTGGTTTTTGCTGAGTATACCAACTCACTGATTAATGTTTATGGCCTATGACCACACAGAATCAAAAATCTCCGTGCATCCTGTATACGGCAGGCACATATCGCCGCCGACAGAGACGGCGCTCGGCAGGCGAAAGAGACAGCTAGTGAAAACGTTCCAAGTCTACGATGAAGAACGAACTCAGTTGCCGATTGATGAATATAGGTAAGTGTTAGAACTTTCTAAGAAACCCATGATTATTTCAGATGTATGATATTGAACACTGTTAATGCATTTTGAACTTTTCTGCTGAGACTAAGGTCCATATTTCAAGATATATTTGGTTAAGTTTTTTATCTCAAATACTTCCCGCTATAAGCGAAAGGGATATGGAAATACTTCGAGACTTCGTTTCGACCTTTAATTGTGCCGGTATACAGTCGATTATTGATGGAGATTCGGAAAAGTTACATCCATCACTGTGTTTTATACCTGAATAGAAAAGGCCATCAAATTGTGACGTTTATGTCAGCCTACGTCACGTGACGTCACAAAACAAAAGTGAATGTGAATATTACGTTGCATTACAAAACTACTTATGCGGCTGACATTCGTTAAGCACTTAAAAGTTTGTATGTGGTGAAATTTGCCTGCCCGCATTTTAACTTTGTGGTGTGCTCTGATGCTGAACATTACAAAGTTAGTGTTTCTGCTGGTAACATCGCGAGCATTGAACTGATATGTCTTTGAAATTGTATGGGCTGGGCGTGCTTCTTTTTTTTACCACCGCCAAAATTAACTTTGCTGATACGTCAGCTAAACAAAAGTGAACGCGTCTACGTCAGAGCAGCTGATCGGCCAATTTCACTAGTTTCTCTTCGCAGTAAGGAGGTTACGGTGTCAGCTCAACCAGAATTGGGGTCGCACAGCCGTTCTCTTTTCACGTTTTGGCGCGAAACTTTACCAGGAAAGTTTTTAACTGTCAAAGCTGGAACGTCATTGAGGACCATACTAAACGTTTAGTTCTTCTATTCGCTGGACGTGTTGGAAAGTCACAACAGCCACATTCTTGTAAATACAGTTTGATGGATATTTTCTTATTCTACGTTCATGATATTTTTGCTACTTTCCTAAAATCTTGAAAATATCCCCAGCCTTTAATCCGGGGTCGAATTAACCTCACTTTTAAGCGTGGGTGAATTTCCAAGACTAGTGCAATCATAATAATACATTATTGTCGAGGCATGGAAGGAGACAATTGCAGGCTGAGTAATAATTTTAAACGGACTGACCGTTAAATTAATACGAAGGCTGCAATTGCCATTCCATTTTCTCACAAATGGGGAGAATATAAAATAATATAATATCGTTTTTGAGCGAAACGAAGATCTATTCTTCAGCTTCGAAAATAATTCTTTCGTTTGTTCGGCGGATTTCCGGTTGTTCCGGTCTACAGGTCGCAATTCTCACCCGTCTCGTGACTGTCTGTGAACAGGATCGATGATTATATAGTTCTTTTTAGTCGAGTCAGTTTTTGGAAAATTTAAAATACAATTTTTTTTATTAATAATTTCGTAAGTTTCTGCGGGCGGATTCCGATGTTTATCTTCTACAGGTCGCATGGCCGTTTTACCTTTTTGAAAAGTTCTGGAGTCGACATTTAATAGAATACAACCTGTGGAGCAAGCCTACAATTGAATGAAGATAAATTCTTTGTCATATGCACCAAACCTCGATGATAATAAATATAGCTGTCCATCACTTACATCAGCAAGACCTGTACTCTTTAACGCCTCAATTCTGGTGACGTCAAGACATCACATCACCGGTAAGTACATCTGTACTAGTACAATTGGGCGTTCAGGACTCCTGTGCCCGTAACCCCGATTCTCGGCCTCGATTCGCGCGGCGGCCCACTTCCCCGACCCCGATTCCGCACCCGCGGCCCGTGACCTTCACGGGGTCACCCCAATCCGCGACCCCCTTGTATGACCTTCACTCGTCACCTGTTGAAATATTGAGGCTACATACACCTAATTGGCATATGCTTTGCTTTTACATTGTCAAACAAACTGGTAATTGAGTCCTCAATGAGGATTATTGAAAATGTGCGACAGACTAGGTAAAGTCTTAGCTAACCTAACTATGAAAATAGTGCGAATGACAAAATGTTATCAAACCAGTTTGGTTGCTATTTTAAATGGGTCAATCAACGTTTTAGTAAGTAGAACCTATGATATGTATAAATAAATTATCAAACTTGCGTTAATAATAAAATAATAACTACTGAGTTAATCGCACGTCTTATAAACCCTAATAACACCCTATTTTATGCTAACCCTCTGGTGGAGCTGATTTTGAAATAAAAGGTACTTACTAATCTGTGACTTTACCTCGGTAAAATACTCGTATTTAAGCATGTATTATACGAGTATGTAAGCGTGAATAAAAATAGCAAATAGATGTCTTTATAATTTATTTTTGTACGCACTTATATATTTATCTCTGGTTTATAGTCTATTAAATTAATAGACTTTTTGACGGTTCTCAGTTCGTCTTAATTTAGTAGAAGTACAAAATCTAAAATGATTTTTGAAGAGATATGATAACTCCATATCATACCTCTTCTTCTTGGTTACAAGACGCCCGTGCGGCTCCGCGTATTACAAATACCCAGCGGGCCAGAGGATAAAACATATGACGATTTCGACGTAGACAAGATACGTCATGAAGTGATAGTGATCATAGAAATTGAAAGTGCTCTCACTTTCAACCGCCAAAAGTCCGAAACTCGCGCTGCGTCACTTATAATTCACTTTCCCACTTTTACTTGGCAAAGTAGGTTTCTATTTCAGGTCAAAGTAGTGTCATCCAGCGTCAATAAGCCGATAAATGGTCGATTTAAAATTACTCTTAGGTATTAAATGAGTACATTGATATACTTTTATATGTTGGAGGCAAAGTATTTGTCCTTCATTAACAAGTATAGGTATATTGTAACGTCGGTATACTTCCAAAGCCGGATAAGTGTCAATTTATTTCTTGTGCAAGAGGGACGAATGCTATATGTTCGACTTAAACGCGATCAGGAAGTCTCCAGTCCTCCAGAATGACAATGAATTAAGTGTTCCAAAATTTGCTAATATTTATGATGACTTGCATAAAATAGTCATTGCTGGATACCTACAAGTACCCACTTCAACGCATCTTCTAGGTACTCTCATCTTAAAAATCTCTCATTTTAAAAGCATTGATACGTCACTCTGACGTCAATTGAACAGTTTCCGAATACATTTTAATCATACATTTATAACCATAAGATCTGGGGCCCATTTGACGAAGGCTTGTAATTTAAGCGGAAATATTTCTTAGAAAAGGGGCTGAAAAAAATTGCTTGTATTATAAGTTGTATAAAAGTTCTTATAAAATTAACCCCAGTTCCCATTTATACGGTAGTTGCAGTTTACCAAAGCGCGTTTTTGGACTCACGTACACTCAAATATCTACTAAATAAAACCATTTTGTGTAATCATATATATTATATCTTTATTTTCGCTGTTTTAAATATTTCTAAATTCAAAAAGATCTAAAATGGACGCTGTTGCAGTAAGGTCATTGTCAGTTGCAAAAACAAAAGTTGTCCCTTCGGTGGTCAATAGTTAACGGTTTATGTGCATGTAAGCTATGTTTTTAGTACATGGATTTATAGCAACGGAGACACTGTTTATGCGGGTTACTGGTCCAATCCAAAATTAAGCTTTGTAGCCCTTTACTTATGATATGTCCACCGAAAAGACGCGAACCTAAATCTGACAATGACCCAGTACAGAAAAGTCGGGACCTCACTTGTTGTAATTTCCCTACAAGCTTCATAGTAGGTATAAAGATATACTAGCTAGCTTCATTTTTTCATACCACGTCAGTGGCAACAAGCGTACGATCCCCGGCCTTTCATAAAAAGTTGTTAATTTCACTATCTGTCATCATCCCTATTGGGAGTCGCGGGATAACCAACTCCCATCTCACTCGCACTGTGAACAGACTGAAGTATTAATTCGATAGATGTTGGGTTTTCTCCTGTTTCCTCGCGTCGCGCAATATGTTGTGCTCGCGCTGATGCCTCTTGTATCTCTAACAAGTTCTTATTGTGAGTTACTGGCGAGAATTTGTAAACAATGATCGCCCCACAAAGCGATAACGGCATAACAAAAAAGGAATTCAAACCTATCGACTCGAAATTGACCGTTGGATAAATATACCACAAAATCAATGGTGAAATCTTAAAAATAACAGAACAAATACAAGATATTTGGGTATTATATTCGATTGGAACAAACTCGATGAATATAGCATTCATTATTACATATATCCCGCAGTACATTAGTATATTGCAAAAACAAAGTAATAATGTTACTACGGTTTCTACGTTTTTATTTTCTTGTTGGTAAAACAATAACCAAAACCCAATTAAATAGTATGATGCTATAGAAATCAATGTCAATTTGAAATATAGTATATTCCGTTTCGTCTTATAAGAACAAAAAGTTATTATACTTAGTACAATGATAATCATGAGTTTTTGAATGACTCTAACGTAGAATGGTATTGTATGATTTTGATTAATGACACGCGTTACTACATATTGATGGTAATAGGAGAGTTGACTTACACAGACAGCGATAAACGGGAGCAATATTTCCCAGAAGGGCATAGACCGCGGGAGTGGACCAGGCATACGCTCGAGGTACAGAAGCTCACTTCGCGCACTGGCGCCCTCCTTCCTCAACCATAGCAGAGCACACCTGACTTTCTCGCGCCTTCCTTTAACCACCAGCCAGTACGGCGTCTCCGGCCACATAGTCACCGACCCAAGGCACATCAAACCCATTCCCACTTCAAAAACTGGCAGCCAATGCCCCACAATGTAACTCGTAGACTGTCCCACTGTTTCCCTTACCACGGTATTAGCTATCAGGTAAGCTAGTCTGTGCTTAGGAGTGCAGTATTCGGAGATAGCTAAGAAGGTCGTCGCTAAAACACCACCGGTGATTATACTCTGTATTACATTCACACCATTTTTCAACCACGGAAATGACTTGAAAAAGGACGAAGTTATTGTGAGTACGCATAGTACTTTGAAAGCAAACTTTCGTCCAAGGATGTTTGATAAAACCGCCACCAAAATAATACCTGGCACCGGTATTGCTATGTGACAAACTGGAAGAAAAGTATTATAAATTATACCTTGGGTTATGAATCATAGTATAAGATAAGATATTAAAAGATCGTACTTATGTTATTTATAATTATATCTTGCAAATAATTTGTGCACTTCCTGATAGACCTACTTGAAATTTGGCGGTGATTAGTAATGAGATATGTAAATACGTATACATTTTAATTACATACATATTTTAGAGACTTACTCCAAAGTTTTAGTTCTTGATCGGGATTATTATGAAACCCTACATTTTCCATAGGAGTTTGGGTTAGTGATGAAATACATATTATGGTTAGTAACACGAACGGCTGAAAAAAGGGCAAGTTTCATTAGAGAATAAGAAATATATTAACACTTTCGCTGCGCTGCCAAGCTTTCCGTAGCGCTACGCAATTTCCTCTACATACGGGGAAATGCATGATATCGGCTACGCGTCTACGTGCAAAGGCGCGCCCCACTAGGGGGGGGTTCTTGTTAGTGAATATGTTAAAATAACTGTAACTAAATGGTGCAGACTTAGCGCGTAGTTAAACATGAGAGTTCAATAAATATGTTATGACAATTATACTATGTACATATATTGTAGGTGAGTCATGAGTTACGTTACATTAACACGAAGCAGCGCCGAGTATAAAAGTTTTATGACTAGCAGTAATTCAAAAAATACCTCTCTGAAGAAGAATTGTTCGTTGTTGTTGTTCATCTTCTTCTGTGTACGTAAACCCTATTTTACAATAGGTAGAGCCAACCTTTCCCAGACCTGATATTTATTGAAATAGCCACAACTAGAATAGCTAAACAAACGGGCGGTCAAAACCGCTTGTGGTTATAGACTGCTGCAAAAAAGTTTGCATAGTCGTTTTGGACACGCAACCACGTATTTCCCGTGGATCAGGGGATGGGGCAAATTGAATATAGGTGTGGTGCGGCGCACTCGCCCTGTAGTGCCCTGAAGCTGCGTACGTTGGGAAATGAATAACAACGCCACCTGCTAAGTAAACAGTACACTTAGGTAGTTTTGAACTTTGATGATGAAAACCGGGATTAGTTTTGTCACAGAATGGTCTGAATAGTATTACATAGTTTTGTTTACGATCGGAACAGCTGTCATTTCATATATACTTTGAAGTAAGTATATGGAAAAACTGTCACCTTTAATAGTATTCTAATCGCGGCTAGCAGCGGTATCTTTTAAGTCTAATATTTATTCACAAGATGACGCTGTTAATAACCACCACTTGACCTAACCTTTCTATATTACCTCCGGATTCACTTACTAGTCACAATACCCTGGGAAGCGTTAACATTATATGAATTAATTCAGGGATCTTCAATGATTTTCGACGATTGATTTCAAGATTAAAGGCTTTTTTAGTAAATAACAGCCGTATATTGTGAAATGGAATCGACTAAAATATTGGTAAAAAGTTTTAATATATTTTTGTTCACGAGCCTCTAGCCACGTGGGTCAGCCTTAGACTAAACAGTAAACAAAGAAAGTGACTTGACTCATACTTACTCGCGCCGGGCATTCGATCAGCGTCTTATTTTTAACCCGTCCTCGACCGACGAAAAAAATAAACAATAGCATTATTTTGTTATATGCCCGCAGATCTCCGGGATGGGTAGACAAGGTATCGTGACACGACATTTCGTCACTGTCGGCGACACACTCACACTTACGTCCGCATACCATCGATAGGCTGATGCAAGGCTGATGAACGTCATAGGTCGTGTCACCCACACTACTAACAGTACTAACCGATATACCGGATTGCCATACCTGGCGCAGTATCATTATTGTACGAGTATCATGTTTTTAATGTGTCTCAAACTTGTTTGCTTCGCCAGTCTTAAACTCATCGCATTCCGTGCGGACGCGTTTATGTTTACTTACATACAACATGACTTAATTTAACAACAGTTTTTACCTTGTATAGCTGGAATGTAACTTATGTAATGGAGCAATTCAGGATGGTAACCAAAAATAACAATCAAGCGAACGAAAAGTTCATGGCTAGAGAGGTAGGTACACTTTCATGTTTTGTGTTAGAAATGTTGTTTTCGAGACTGGGTGACTGTTTTAATTTTAACCTGAAGTCTAAGGACGCAAACTCAGTTGTAATTAAGTCTTTCGTGAGCTAAGTAAATGCATTTGCTGGAGGTTATATTTCTTATGTTTACCTACATTATTTTAACCATGTGATGTGAAGCAATCAATATGGTCCGCTTTATCTATTACCACATTGATTAATAATATTGTCAACAGTATATATGCCATTGAAATTGCATTATCATTAAACATTTCTCTAATTCAACCAATTTAAAGAGTTTTAACCGTCATGCATTTCGACTGCCCGTGCGATTTAAGGCAAGTTCAGTAAGTACTTCGGTAGACACGATATTTAAACTATCAGGAAAAATAATAATAAACGACAGCAAAAAAGACAACTGAGAGAAAACTCTTGCATCATATGACTTCATTATTGGAATCAGATTTAAGTAAAAGCATAGTGCAATTTTATCCAGCATGTAGAGATAAACGGTCTTACCTACATTTTGACCTTATTGTATGCTCTTAATATGACAAGTTATAAGGTAGAAGGTAGGTAATATGATTACCATCACAAACTTACTATAAATATGAATACGAGACACCCATAACTTAAGTAACTTGCCGGTTAACGGTAAGTTAGCCGTAAGTGGGTTATTATCATACCTACCTATTTACGTTGTATACTTTTCCTCCTTATATCTCTTGGGAGAAACCAGTGAGCGATTCGAGTCACGGTAAAATGAATTGATCTCGATTTATTAAGCATTCATTGAATTGAATTAAAAAAACCGGTCAACTAGGTATAAAGTTTATTTACTCTTAATTGAATTTTAGAGGATTCGATTGCTTATATTCCAATCCAATTGGAGAGTTTAAAAAAAAATCATGTAGGTTAAATAGTCTGGTAATACCCAAACTCAAATTGTTTATTGCACACATATTACAATACACAAAAATACATATTAAATATGCACCCTGTAAGGGCACAGCAATTTACTTAAATCTACTTCAAATAAAATAGATATTGGAATCCGTACAATTCCATTAGGTAATAATAAATCATTAATTAAAGCTAATTGATTATATATTAGGTACCGTTAATTATTTACCCAGCCATTTCGAACGAAATTTGTCAATACTGATAACATTTTGTGTACTTAGTTAGGACTTGGATTGGACTTTGTTCAGTGGGACTTGAAAATTGTAAATCTTCTTGAACTAGTTTTTTCGTTTCAGTCCATTGTACTGCTGCCGATACTTTGTTTAATGGTGTTGAGGGGAGTCGGATCCAGTGTCGATCAAGAACGATTTTATGGGCACGTGGAAGTAGGACAACTTTCGAATGCGTTTAACTACTACTGTGAGTATGCGCAATAGTAGGTACTTATATGAATTTAATTACTCACATATGTTATGAAAAAAATGAACTTTATTCTGCAAGTAGGCTGCAATGGCACTTTTACAAGTCAAAAACTACTAGCGTTTCTCAAGAGACCACTGCCGAGAAGAAACGCCGAAAAAAACTCGACAGTCAGTAATTTTCTCCGAAAATTATACATGAATCTTTAGGCTATTTGGGTCTTTAGTTTGGGGCATGCATTTCTGTCTGTTAGATAGTCCTCAACCCTATAATAAGCTTATTAGTTGCTCCATTAAGGGTAAATTCAAAATTTCATTGGGTAACTTATTATAAAAACGGACACATTTAGCTACATAATCTTTTTCACTTGAAAAAAAACCGACTTCAATTTAATACCTCGCCAAACCACTCCTAGAGCATAAACACCGAAAAACCATTTTATGTTGTCGGTTTTTATTTTTTTTTATTTCAGTCACACTTTTTAGTGAGTCATCACCAGAGTCAATATCATGGCAATTCCAATAAGCTCAAACACGGCTAAGCTACACCGGTTTATTACGGAGTTCCGTTGTCTACCTTCCGGCTTCAATTACCAGATCAGGTTGATAGTAACATTACATGAGGACCATTAAAATTGGCTTCGTCATTCTCACTTCAGTATCTTAATCGAAATATCTTAGCGCTAACAATGAAACACTAGGAGTTTTGGATGACCACCCGTTGTCTTCTTCATCAATTCCTTTACACCAAATGCTACTTTTTTGAATGCAAATGCCTTATTTGTTACCGAAAATACTAAAATCGCTGTATGTTTCCCTTGAATTTTTGAGGAGTTCCCTCAATTCCTCATGGTTCCCATCATCAGAAGTGAACTTTGAGAGCAACGGGACCAATCTGCAAGCATATATTTTCAAACAAATAAATAATTTTCCTAATCTGTTCATAAATGGCGGAGTAATCGCGTAACAAACATACGAAAACAAAAGTTCTTTATGACATAAACAATATTCTCATATGAACTTATTTCACTTATGTATCACTGTAAATAAAACGACCGTCACTTTCGCAGTTACATACTGGCCAAAACTTAAAGGATTTCACATGCAACGAAAAAGAAGGAACGTAGGTATAGTCAGCTGCAGAGAGAAGTGTTTGTATGCAAGAACCCCCCTTGGTTTCTCTGCAGCTGATTATACATAGCGCGATCTTTGCTACGAGTATGTTGAGAGATCAATAACATATTTTAAGACCCTTGTGAAGGTCGAAGTTGCACCACGTCCGTAGGGAGTACCCACTGCTACCACTTGCTAAAATTTCAACAAACTGGCAACCGTACTCTTTTCTTAAAGATCTCACGGTTCGAAATAATTGCCATACGATGAATAAAAAAATAACCGGTCAAGTGCGAGTCGGACTCGCGCACCGAGGGTTCCGTAACATTATATTTATCGTGTAAAATATACATTGATATCAATGTTATGTAATATTTTTATATTTTTTCCTTGGTAAACTTCGGAGATAAGAGAGGCGGAACGGTAACGGTGACCACTTACCATCAGGCGGGCCGTACGATTGTTTGCCACCGACGTGGTATAAAAAAAAATACATTTTCCCTCATAAAACAAAATGACATCGTAAAAAAAACAACTTGCAACCCAAGCTCTTTCATGTGACACCCCACTCGACATATTAACTAGACTTTCAAATTTTGAACCACTATTAACATTATCTGTAATTTTTCACAGAAAATAAAAAAAATATTTAAAAAATATTCTATGTATGTAGGTAAGCCATCTTTATAACTATTCCAAATCGATAGCTTAAGTAGTTCTTGAGATATTTAGCGATGTGACAGACAGACAAAGTGAAACCATAAGAGTTCCGTTTTTACCATTTTGGTACGGAACCCTAAAAATTGGACCCTAGTGAATCTATACAATTTCCAGAAACTCTTATGACTTATAATTAGTTAATCTGGTCTGGACGACAAATACATATATTGTTTAATTATTGGCGTTATTTTTTTTTCAGATTTAATGCAAACATTCGCAGTCGTACTAGGAATGATGCTGGTGCCATTCTTCTCAGAAATCCACGGACGGAAGCCTGTCTTTATACTTCTGTTTACCCTCGCCCTGCTGTCTTCCATCTTCAGTTACGTCCCATATCAGAAACCATGGCCTACGTTAGGAAATTTTATCGTAGCCACACTGAAAGGAGGCGTTTTAACAATGTCAGCTCTAGCTATCTGTGAATATTGTAGCCCAAAACACAGGTTTGCATGGCTCGTAGCGAATGAAGAGATAAGACAATTAAGCGTTAATGTAACGAGCATGCTGTACGGACAGAGTGTTCTCAGTAAGGAGTCATCATACGTGTCGTTGTGTGAGGTCTTGGTGGCAGTGGTGTGTCTTGTGTGTTTGTATTGGTGGCCTGAGTCGCCATATTGGTTAGCTAGTCAAGGCAAGAAAGAGGAGAGCAGGGCAGCGCTTCTGTGGCTACGATGGGAGAGCGACGCGGCGCGCGCTGAACTAACCGCGCTTGAAACCGCTCGCCGCCGCCCATCCCCGAAACTCTTTTGGCTGTCCATACTCATCAGCATCCTCGCGGTCACAGTAGCCAAGTGTGCTGCTTCAGAGCAGCAAATATTAACACGTGTAAACCAAGACCTAGAAACTGTTAAACTCGAATTATCACATAGGATCACTATTGTTTGTGCTAATGTTGTAATTTCTATTCTACTTGTTGTTATTTCTTATAAAGTGAAACGTAAATTCCTTTATCTCACTGCGGCGATCATACCTTTAGTCCTGGTATATACTTTATCTATATGGTTGTGTGCAAAACAAGTTGAGAACCAGAAGGAAGCATTTTATATTACAACATTAATATGTAATAGTCTGCTTGAGTCCGGTCCTTTTAATCTCAATCTCATATTATTTATTGAGGTTGTACCACAAAAATACTACACATATATGTCGTGTATTAGTTCTATGTTTTTTTACGGTACCTCCCTTGCTTTCCCCATATATAATGTCGTATATAGTGATAGTTTTCCTTTATACGGATCTCTATTGGTGTTCGCGACGTTGTCGCTGGTAGCATCGGGTGTATTCTATGGGTTATCAGAAGAAACTCTTAACAAAAACGTGTTAGAAATTGAAAACAAGTATTTGATTCGGCTGTACCACGATAATCATAATCATGAACTGGTTCAGGTTGTTGAGTTGGAAGATGATTCTAGATTGTAATTTATTTTTAATTAATATAAACTAAATTAATTTTGAGATAGATATTTTATTTTCATATCCATCCTTTTATTTTATACCTATGGTTCGAAGTCGAGCAAAACAAAGAGGCACGGCCGTACCATCCTTTTCTCGAAGCGATTCAGGCCATTTTCAACATCCTGTAATTTTCTGTTAGCTAAAGCTAGGATCCTGATTTTCCAGTAACATGTAGGGCATAATATGACTTAGATATGTTCTCAATAATATTCAATTTAAGTTGAGTCTCAATAATTTTAAATTTAAACTTGTAGTTTAAGAACTATTGCCCGTCAAAGTTCCTTAGTTTTGTCACTAATACACTGACCGATCCCGGACGACGTAATCACAGCGTCCATCGAAAGATGGAACGCTGCGCTTACGGCGTCCAACTCTGACAGGACGGCGTACACTTAGGCATTCCCGCCGGCGGGGACGTCCACCGCGCGATCGCGACAACACTGACACATATAGTCCCTATTCGTCCCGGTACCGCCGCACAGCGGGTAGAGTCAGTCCGACCCAGGTCGGGCCTAGCTGAGTTTCTTGCTGGACTCTTCTCAGCTAGGCTAGGTTTAGTGAACCAGCGACAAAACTCCCAGTAACTCGATTCCACTCACACCTCAGATTCGGTTGAATCCGCTCAACCAATCTCACTGGAGCGCAAACTCTTAGAGTATTCTAGTGTTCCAAACCACAGACGTGGTCGTGCCGGAGGTTTTCCCCTGGATTTTCCCCAGGCTACTCTCCAACCGCGCACTTCTATCGCTTTATCGTCCCCGGCCTATAAAGCCACAGTCAGGTTCAAAAAAAAACACTGACCGATCATCATAATGTTAAGGTACTTCTAGCAGACCCACAAGCTTCAAATTTGAAACATAATTTGTTTTTAGCCTATTAAATCATAAAAAAACCTAAACATATTGCAATTTCTGTCACGTTTCAGAGATATACAAACTGCATAAGTAAGTTTGTAATCCTATACAAATACACGCCATACAAAGTTATACCTACTTTTGTAGTTCCTGCATCTATGAATAGATTACCTATATTCATTATGCCAGTACAATTATGTAAACAAATCATCAAATACTTTAACGATACAACTGCAAGTTAATAAAAGAACAAAAATACATTTACCCTATTGTTTTGAATTAAGGGGTCCTAGCTCCCATCAATAACCTTCGATCTGTAACTCTCCGTTTTCTCTTGTTTTTATGACTTATCGTATTAAGAACAACGAGGTTTACCGAAATAGTATACCATATTTACTTCAAAACTCACAGTCTTCAAGATATATGGCATCAAAGTTTGGCAATTTTAGGCCAAAAAAACAGTTTTTTAGACATAACTTTTGTGAAGATGAGTTAAAAATAAAAGCTATCTTGCGTTGTTAGGGACATAAAATAAGGAACAGATACATGTACATTTCATATATATAAGTGCATAAACAACATACTAGTATCGAAAATAGAGCTTTTTTGGACCATGAATAAATCATATAAAAATAAGTAGTCAGTTTTTTCAAAATCTGGCTCTTACAAATGTAGATAAAGTATAGAAGAACCGATAACCGTTTGTGCCATAAATATATCTATAGTTTTGTCGGAGCAGTATCAACTCAAAACTCTTCAAAAATCAATGAATAGTGCGTGGAGCCCTTTCAGTATTAACACATAGAGATATCAGTTTCAGAGTAAATATCCGTATGTATGTCTATTTTCATGGCAAAATTTTTTGCTCCGCACCGCAATTCGAAGGTACGGATTGCAACATAATGTATGTAAGAAATATAGATTAATTTTACACCAAAATCATCCCGAAGAATCCAAGCTACATGTTGGTGAAAACCGCGTCTTAATCCATCAAGCCGTTTTCGAGTTATTGAGTTATTTTTATGTTCTACATGAATTGTACTGATATAATGAAGTTAATGAATAGGGTATAGTGATGCATTTGAAATTTGAATACTTGAAGTACTTTTATTAATTTTGCAGCAATGAAATAACATCGGCGATATCCCAGTCCCGAGTTTCGGTGATCGTGGGTGCAGCGGGATGCGGCAAGTCGACTCGGGCGCCTCTCGCAGTACTACGGAGCAGTCCAGATGCTACCATTATAGTGTCCGGGCCACGGCGGGTAGCGGCCGTGGGGTTAGCGAGGCGAGTTGCCAGCGAGCTGGGCGAAAAGGTGTGTCATCATTATAATTATGAGCCGTACACGGTGTTTCTCCTATTCAAGCGTCAGTCTGAAACTCATGGGAGTTTTATACATCAATCCTTCCTACAGGTGGGCGACACAATAGGCTACCAAGTGCGCCTAGACTCGAAGCCGCCGCGGCCGCCAGCTGGCTCCATTCTCTACTGCACTTCGGGAGTGTTGCTTCGCAGACTACAGACGAACCCTAGTAACTTATTTTACTTAGTAATTTATTTGAAACATAATAAACGGGTCACTCATGTCTTTAACCCTTATTATGCATGTTTTTTTTTCTTTTTCAATAAAAACGCAATATTTGATAATTTTTGGTGTACTGAACGCGGGAAAAATAATATGAAAATTATGAAAATTCTATTGTAAGTTCTTCGTACATAATTTGTAAATACATATTAAATCAAAAACATTTTTTTCTTACATCATCAAAATGTACAAATATAATACAATACAATGCAAATTCTCTTATATTGATTATTCATATGTTAAATACATTACTAAACTTAGTACTCAGACGATATTCATGATGTGTAGAGAGATGTGTGCGAGCTCATCCAGCGGCTGTTTAGCACGACCCGTTGAATATTTATATAAAATATATCTGAAACTCACTGGAATTTTCTAGCTATATAAAATACTATCAATTAACAGGTCTCGACGGATGCAGCCACGTGTTCATTGACGAAGCTCACGAGCGGGACGTGAACACAGACGTAACCCTTTTACTGCTGCGACGCGCCGCGGAGCTCAACCCGCGCCTGCGCGTCGTCGTCATGAGCGCCACGCTCGACACCGACGTGTTCACTAGGTTGGCATTTGAAGCAATTACGCACACAGTAACCACTATTTAAAGTAAAGCAGATCCCTCGGTTCCGGCCACTGGCCCGATTTTGGCTATATTCAACTGCAAATTGACATAAGTCTGAATAGACAATCAGTTTAAAGTGTCCAGAACCGGGGCATCTGTTTAATAGTTTGACGCTTCACGGCCGATTTCGGCCACGGCAACTATACCGTTAGTATAAGTTTTTTCGAAAGAAAACAAGCGAACCCGTTTGCACTTAAGTCTCAATTTCTATAGTAACACGAGCAGCGCCTCTGATGGCCTTAGATGGTAACTATTTTTTGCGATACAAATTGAGTTTAAACGCTAACGCGTTCGTTAGAGTTGTGTTTCGAAAAAACTTATACTAGAGGTACAGCTCTCAACGCAGTTGTCTTTGTGCGCGCATGTGGCAAACGCAGCCAATCTTGTTGATTAACGTGCGCGAACATTGCAAGCACGCGAACACACCATTGACATATATGTGTATGCCTATCCCTATAAACTTTATACTAGCGCTAGAGCTTCTAGCACTTTTGACGTTTCGTAAAACGTTCATCAAGCTAAATGCGACATACAATACTCAGGATCATATACTGAGTTAGTAACAGACAAGAAAGACAAATATATCGTAACTCATCCTTATTCCTCCAGTAAAATCTTTTACTATATTTGGCTACTTCGACGCTGACATACAATGAACATAATTCCGATGTCTCTTTTACAAATCAGTTAGCAAACTCTCCCTGCGGCTGTCTATAAAATCATTTTAAAAACTTGACTACTACTAATGTTCCTCCTTATTTTTATATTATTCCAGATATTTCAACTCGTGCCCTGTAGTAGAAGTGCCTGGGCGAACGTTCCCAGTTGAAACCTTATATTTAGATGACATCAAACAGAAATATAGCCTCGAACTTTACAACACATTCGAAAACTGCAAAAGAGAAGACGGGAATCCACAAGTGAACTGTCAAGAGGTATGCTATGCCAAAAAGCTCAGTTTCCTAAATAAAAGTATTAAAAACTTGCGTGAGTAACTACTGATAGTAAGCGGAGTTGTCTGTAACAGAAATAAAGAAAAAAAGGTATAATGTCACAAAAAAGCTTGCTTACATATCTTTATATTGGAAACAGCCCATTCAGGGTTTGTAGTACAAACGCCAACACAGTGAACAGTGAAATTCGTGACCCTTATTACAATGCTCATAAAGTGCATGGCTGGTCAGTTAACTGTGTTGGCGATGGTACGCCGAAATTTAATACCGCTTTCAATTAAAGCATCTATTTTTATTCACCAAAATAAACTTGCATGTAGTGATATTCTTGCTCTTAGGAATTTACTTACTGGTTCCTTATTTTATTTCCCTTAATTGTCATAAACGTCTACTGACTGAGTCTAGTTTAACTAAAATTGTCGCTTTGACAAATGTGTTTTTAAGAAAGGGCCATATCATATTTTATGTAACACGTACCCAAATAGGGCTTTCCTTTTTTTAATTTTCTTCTTACTTGCGTTTCCAGGTGGTAGAAGTTGTAAAAGCTGTGGATCGAACGGAGCCGGAGGGCGCCATCTTGGTTTTCCTGCCAGGCTGGGCAGAGATCAAGCAGGCTAAACTCTTACTGGATCAATGTTACCAAGAAAGCACGCACTTGGTGTTGCCGGTTCATTCCAGGTTGGTTAACGATAGTTGAAACTTATTGTCATGCAATTTGCAAAATCTGCAACTCTCTCAGAAGAGACAAAAAATGCATATTATGGAAATGTGTATTCATCACTCGCCTACGCCCTCGCCCGGCCGTCTATATGTACTCGGCCGGCAACCCCTCTGTAGTAATATACTATTAATGTTTTTTGTCTTTTACGGATCATAGCGGAACGTTGATTGATATTGTTTGTTCGAGTGTTCATCTTACCGATATAGAGGTGAATTTCATTCCTGATCTGAGCAGTCATGCATTTATAACTTGCAAAGTTAATATATGTAAAACAAAAACTCCCCCAAAATGCATTATTTATCGTCCACTTAAGGACATCAATCTAGAAACGTTTAATTCTGACGTTGAACGTATCGAATGGGAACATGCCTTGTCAGATGATGTCAATCTCTCTGTCAACACTTTTAATGCATTTTTACTAAATCTATTTGATCGGCATGCTCCTTTAAAATCCACTATCATTAAGGAACAGTCATCCCCCTGGATAACCTACAACATAAAAAAAATGATGGCCAAACGGGATGAAGCACATGTCCGATCCCGAAAAAGTGGTATTGATCATCATAAGACACATTATAAGGAACTGAAAACATTGGTTATCAACGCTATACATTCTGAAAAAACTGCATACTTCAATACGTATATCGTGTCACAAATAAAAAATCCCCGCGCTCTTTGGAAACACGTAAAGCAAAACGTAGCCGATTTTAAAAAAAGAGACAATGACATACCCCACCACTTATTTGACCCTAACGGTATCAATGACTTTTTCCTTGACGTGCCTGGCGAAGCTGTAACTAAAATATCAGAATTAACATTCTTCGAATTTAATAGGCATAGCGACACACATTTCAGTCTTCAGCCGGTAACAGAAACAACTGTCGGTAAAATTATAAGCTCCATAGGTACCCAGGCTCAGGGCAGTGACGGAATTTCCCTTAATATGTTGCTAATGACCTTACCGCGCACGCTATCTACGGTTACAGCTATGGTTAACCAGTCAATTGTCACGGGCGTTTTCCCCGAAGCGTGGAAAAGCGCCGTGATTAGGCCGATACCTAAAGTAGCATCACCGACAAATTTTAAAGATCTGCGACCTATAAGTATTCTTCCTCTAATGTCAAAGATACTGGAGAGAGCGGTATGTTTGCAACTAGTTGAATACCTCGAAAATAATAATATCTTACCACAAAATCAGTCAGGCTTTAGGAAGAAACGTAGTACTGCAACTGCTCTTCTTGATGTAATGGACGATATTCTAGCAGCTCAAGATGACGGTAAAGCTACGATTCTAGTCCTGTTAGATTTTACACGTGCTTTTGATACGATCAACACAACATTATTGTTATCGAAGTTGACGTACTACGGATTTGATCCTAGAGCAGTTAACTGGTTTGCAACTTACCTTAGCCAACGCACTCAACAGGTTGAAGTACGAAACTCTGCGGGTATATCAATGGTCTCTGAAAGATCTGTAGTCACCAGAGGCGTCCCACAGGGATCAATATTAGGTCCCATCTTATTTATATTGTATAGTGGGGATATAATAAATAGCGTTCGTTCTTGTAAATATCACCTTTATGCAGATGACTTACAAATACATATCTCGTTTAAGCCTGAAAATATTAATACAGCTATCGCGGAATTAAACCATGATCTCAGCCATATTGCATACTGGTCCCAAAAGAACAGCCTCGTCTTGAACCCATTGAAATCCAAATTCATGGTACTAGGAACCAAACATCAAATAGCAAAGACGTTATCACGTAATCCGCAAGTCCGTATTTTAGACGAAAGTATTGTTCGTGTGTCTGAGGCCAGAAATTTGGGAGTACTTATGGACGAAAGACTGCAGTTTGAGAACCATGTTTTAGAGAGTATCCGTAATTGTTTTTATCGTCTAAAAGTGTTGTATAGAATCCGCAATTACTTAAGCGTAGACATGCGTATCAAGCTATGTGAGACACTGGTTCTATCAAAGCTAAACTATGCTGATACCGTCATTGGAGAATGCCTGCTGTCACGTACAAAAACACAGCTACAGAGACTTCAGAATGCCTGCGCCAGATTCTGCTTTCCGATCCCACCCAGAACCCATGTCACACCATTTTTAAACAATAGCAGCCTTCTCAAAATGAACGCTCGAAGGAAACTACACTTCGCTACCTTACTATTTGGGATTGTAACGAGTAGGCAACCTACGTATCTTTACAACAGGCTAACATTTTCTTGCAAGCATATAAGACAAGCCCCCCGCCTCATCTGCCCAAGACATAGGTCGGCTAGCTTCCGTGGTAGTTTCAGATATGCTGCCACGCGGTGCTGGAACAACCTTCCACCACCAATAAGAAACGCGAGTTCACCGGACACTTTTAAAATAAAACTGAAACTCCATCTGCTAAAGGAACAAATTTCTTCTGTCTAGCCGACGATGTGATAGTTTGTTTTCACCTCATTTATTATATTCATTATTTACTCATTTTTATCCTATTTTAAATTTATCTGGCGTAATTTTCGCATAATACCACGACACTGCACATCTCTGCTATATTCTGCTTCTCTTAGGTTAATTAGTTGTATATTATTATTACTGTGTAAATGGATCCACTGAAAATCAGCGTCGTGGCACTTCATGCTCCGACACAATGCTGAGTGGGCTCCTTTTTGGAACCATCCTCAAATGTGTATTTCCTAGATTTAAGCTTACTGTACTTTATGTTGTGGTTTCAAATAAATAATTCATTCATTCATTCATTCATTCTTGATTTGATGGTTTACTATCCATATATGTAGTGACATTATTACATTGCATGCATATTCTCTATTCCCCGTGGCCGCCATATTATGAAGTCATAAGTTGTATTAAAAATGTAACTGTCATAAATACTCTTTATTACTTATTATACTTGGTAGCGATAGCGATAATCAATGATTGACATTTGGCAATACAACTAGATGACGTCATATCACAGATAACCTGGTCACACGCCACATTTTTTTTTTGAAGTCACGCGACACACAGATTCAAAAGTGTTTTAATATTGCGAAAAGAAAATGTTTATGGGCGCATTCACGAAAAATTGAGAATTCAAAAAGTATTTATAAACATTAATTTAGTCCACGTTTTATATTCTATCTCGATCACTGGAAAATACCCTACTATACGTACAAATACATTATTATTGTACAATGAGACTTAATCGCCTACAACTGTAATTTATTTACATTTTTTTAAGGTTTAGTCGACGTTTCCAATCGACATCATCCTTGGTCGCGAACTGACAACAAGTACAGCAAAACACAATAAGAAGGGTTGAAACTCTTGTCCTAATTGAACCATCAATATCGACTGTTTTCAGGTTATCCACAACGGATCAAGCCCGAATGTTTTCGAAACCATTACCGGGTGTTCGCAAGATAGTGCTGGCCACAAACATAGCAGAGACCTCCATCACTATTCCCGATGTCGTGTATGTGGTGGATTCAGGCGCACACAAGGAGAAAACACTTAGAGAGGGTTCCGGTGAGAAACTTTCTTATACCAACTACCTATTCTGCTCGCCTGAATGTCATGCAAGTCGTTGCAATGTTGGTACCATTAACTTTTAGGTTAAGGGAGAGATCATGAGTTTAATGTTTTGTAACTTTTAATTTGTATAAAATTAGTCGAATTCATATTTAAACCACGGTTGCTGATGTTTTCCTCGGGGCTCATTTTCATTGGTCGTCAGTCGTTACACCCTGCATCCAGCGAGATTTCGACTATAAATACTTACAAAAGTCGTTTTTAGTTATTGTACTAATATACTATTCTTGCTTTAAGTAAATTAAAGTTGTAAGTGAACTTTCAGCCCGCACTGGGCCAACGCAGGGGCTAATATCGCGTTTATTTTTCCATATACATTTGGTCTGATGATGAGATCCAGGATAAATCGAAGGAATTACTCAAAATGTAACAGGCAATATAGGCATGCATTTGTGCTCAGAATCCAGTAATTTAGAAATTAGAAATCAGAAATTATTTATTGCCACAAATTAAAAGTTACAAAATAAAGCTAACAAAAATACAGCAAAAAGAAACTACAAACAAAGATATAAAATAAAATACAATAATAAATTAAATGATTTGAGGCAACCTTTTAAAACTAATATTCGGCCTGCAATTGCCTCCTTTCCGGCCTCAACGATAATGTACTATTGTATTGATTACAGGCACGGCCAGCCTGGCTACGGCGTGGGTCTCTCGCGCCGCCGCGAGACAGCGCGCAGGTCGCGCGGGACGCGTCATGCCAGGTCACTACACATTCCTTATTTTTACGGTCACCAATTTGATTTCTGCGGTACAACCCCATACAAAATATATAAAACTTTAATAATGAAATGTATACCTACTTATGCAAAAAATACACTTTACAGGACACTGTATGAAACTCTACACGAAAGAAAAAGAAGATGAATTCATGCCGTTTTCGACTCCCGAAATACTAAGGTAAAATGTGCCAACCTTGATTATTTCTTAAAAAGATCTTCTATAAAAGTATCCTGTTAGTAAAATAACTCTTTGAATATTACTTTGCAAATGCATTTCTGCTGAGAAAGAACAATTGTATGTACTAAGCTACACTACAGTAGTATCGTTATTCCTTGAACTTCTTTCATTACAGGGTGCCTCTAGAACAGACAGTGTTGGATTGCAAGACGTATGCTCCTGACGATAAAGTCGAAGATTTCTTATCTCAGTTACCTGAGCCGCCGTCTTCAAAGGCTATAAAATTAGCAGTCAATGATCTGATTGATTTAGGTAACCTTTCAATTACGAGCATCATACAAAGCTATATCGTCTGATATACTTTCACTCTCCTCTTTATATCAATGAAACACTTATATCCTAGCTACCAAAAAGTTTTATGTAGTCGTAAAAAATATTATATTTATGTTTCTGTGATCAAATGGTGCCAGTAAACCCGTAAGTAAATTAGACAAATACGTACTAAGAATCAAACTCATATTGTATTGAGTAGGATATTAGAATTTTACCCGCAAAACATGGTAACGCTTATAAATATGAGTAAGGGCTTAGCAGGCTAAGGAAGGACGTGTGGCCCCTGTCAGGAATATTCGAATTGGTAAATGTCAATTGTTGGTGGCCTCATAACTAGTAATCACTCCAACTTTCAGCCCTCTATCTTGAACTGTCACAGAGATAATGTCAAAAATGTATTTTATCCCATTTTTTTTCAAACTCTTGTATCTTCTGATCCATACCAGCTAGAGCATTGAAACAAAATCACAGTTATGTAGGTTTAGTGGGAGTATACCCTATAATTTTATTAATATTTTATACGTGAGAAATAAAAGAAATAAATATCAAATTGTTTTTTGATAGCTCTTTTCAACAAGTTTTTTTGAAAGTACAACTATGAAAAAAATCATATGTATTGCTTCTAGTATTAGCTACTAGCATACGCAAAATCAGTTAATTATATTTGGTGGAACATACTCAAAAAAAAATAACGAAGTAGTCAAAAAAAAGGCTAGTCTTTTGAAAATTCGTTTTAAGGTTTTGTTTGTTGCTTAGCAACTAAGGGTGTATTATCTTTTCAAAACAAAAGAATAATTACCAATTCGAATATTCCTGACAGGGGCCACACGTCCTTCCTTAGCCTGCTAAGCCCTTTCATGATTTTATAAATTGTAACATAGGAGAATACTAACCTCATGTGCAATTGCATTCTCGTAGATCAATCGGAATTCCCTGAGTTGATTCATGATCATTGACACAGAATAATTAACAGTACTAATCATTGATCACTAATGATATAATTGACTTAACCCTTTAACCGCCGAACATCAAAAAAGTATCATGCAATTTTCAACTCTGTCATAAATTAAGAAGATGTTTTCAATTATACAGAGAACATACAAAGAAAAAATGGACCGTGATCTCGCGTTTGGTTTGCCGGACCAGAATAATAATTAAATAAAAATAAATTGATTCGTGAAAAAGAGTTGTGTAAGAAGATGAAATATTTACATTGTCATTAGAATTACGATTTGAAACGGGATATTTACCATGTTTATGTTTAACTGACTGACTGAGGTTAATCCTTGGTAATGGCGCTTGCAACAGTGCCGAAATATCGGGAACTCAAAAATACAAATATACATGGTAAATATCCCGTTTCAAATCGTAATTCTAATGTAAATGGCCATGTAAGCTTGAAATCTTATATTTTACATTGTCACTTTGTTTGATATATCAGACGATGGCGGTCAAAGGGTTAATGGGCGTTATCACTTTCTTTTTCTAGGAGCCCTCTCCACAGCTGAGCGTCTGACTCGCCTCGGCAGCCTGTTATCTTCATTCACAGTACACCCTCGTCTAGCGCGGGGGTTGCTAGTATCCGCGGTACTTGGCAATATTGTGGCTGCTGCCCACGTAATAGCGCACTGTAGCGACAACGTGGAAGTATTTATGGCTGCTGCGGAGAGGAAAGAAGGTATCGTGATACCTAGGTGATCCTTGCTTTTCGATTTTTTAGGTTTCCGTACCCAAAGAGTAAAACGGGACCCTATTATTAAGACTTCGGTGTCCGTCCGTCCGTCTGTCTGTATTTCATGAACCGTGATAGGTGAAATTTTCTCAGATGATGTATTTCTATTTCCACTATAATAACAAATACTAAAAAACAGAATAAAATAAATATTTAAGGGGCTCGTGCGCGAGTCCGACTCGCACTTGACTGGTTTTGATTTATTGTTTCTCACGGGGCACCCGTCCCTTCCTACGACATTTATTTCAGATGGCACAACCTACTGTATTTATTTCAGATTTTCTTCTCAAGTTTTAGGGGTCGCTACCGTCTAAGCAAATTGTTAAAAACAAGTTATCAATATCCTGTTATTCTTAATGTTTCTTTATACTGACATCGTTTCTATTGTTTAAAACCATAAAACAATAAAAAAAACAACATTCTGTTATTTGGATGGATCAACTATTCTTTGTTGCTCGTTACCATGGTTACGTCTCCTGAGCAGGGACCGATACCGGTATTTTTAAAAAACCTTGAATTAGCCCAATATTTTGGATTATTTTTTGCTGTTTACGTAGGGCTGAATCATGTATTTAGGTAACAACGTCGTATTATTAGATTGTCCCATTAAAAACGAAATAATGAACCGGTGACCGTAATAATACCGGTATCCGATCCCTGTTCCTGAGTCACTCTTTAAAACATTTTATATGGTTTAAATCTACCAAACATTAGTTTAGCTCTGAGCATTACTTAATCCAGTTGGACATGGGTCATCTCTTGAGCATGCTTGAAGCCCATATTATAAACATTTTTCTAAGAAACTCGGTTACTGTTGTCTCCTCGCTGACGGGACAGAAAAACAATAAAAAAAATGATTGACCCATTTGCTTCTTGACATCATTAGAATGTAGTTTTTAAACATACGAATTGATTAGTAAAACAAAATTAGTTATTTAAAAAACCGGTCATGTGCGAGTCGGACTCGCGCACCGAGGGTTCCGTATTACCGGTGGTTACGGTGTACCGGTTCCAACCCTATTAAATCAGGAAAATCTCATCAACATGGTGTGGAAATTGGACGCCATAGGTACACCGCCATCTATCGGCGACTTTTGTTACAAATTTGAGCGACTGAATAACTTTGTATGGATGGTAGTTTTCAAGGATAATTCTGTATCACGTAAACAAAAAGTTATTATCTTTTCAGTTATATAAAAAGAAACTCAGGCCCTTGAGCTTTATTCTATTATTTTGTCACTTATAATTGAACTAAATGTGTAATAAAACATAATCATGTGAAAACTCATTAATTTGGAGCAATATGCCATAATGCATGTGTACAGTTAAACCTAAGTTTCATAAATTTCTCGACTCTATTGCTTGAATTGTATTTTTATCTTCAATTTCATGAACCCAGCATTCTTTGCACTAAGTCTTAAACCTTATTTCAAATTTTATAAAAATATGAATGCAACGCGAACTATCTTTCGATCTCAAGAAGAACAATCATTCAAACTTTATAATTAAATTTTCTCGAAATGTCTTTTTTGCACTTAATTATTTTAAGTAATAGCAGGACATAACATTGATTAACTGACAATCACAATTCCAAAAATTGACTGTAATTTTAAGTGAAATTGTATATTGTGAGATAAATAAATCATATCATATCATATCTGACGGTATATTTTGTTTTTAGAGATCCGTGAGATAAAGCGCGAGTTTAGCCCAACGTCGGACCACGCGGCCCTCCACCGGATCCAGGAAGAGTTTCAACGAGCGCATACGAGAGGCGAGCGAAGCGTCGAAGCGTGGTGCCAGCGTTATGGGCTCAGGCGGGAGCGGCTGGCTTATGTTTCATGTGAGATATAATAATACCTTAAGCTTACAGTGAAATTGAGTTGGTTTTTGCAGCAGCTGCGCGAAACAGTATAGCTAGCATGGTCGCATTAATGTCGGACATATAGCATTCGTTGTTCTCGCAACTCACTTAAATGTCCGACATAAACGAGATCACGCTAGCTAAGTAATTTTTTATCTTTTTGCGCCACCTGTTGAACCGCGGAATATGCTAGAATCATGTGATTTTCCAGCAATCTCCAACCAGTATCTGGAACAGCTGCTGAGCAGTCCCGTGGTGCAGCCGGCCCCGGACGCGGAGCAGCTGTCGCGGTTCTCGAGCGCAGACGCACTGCTACCGGGCGCGCTGCTGGGCGGCGCCGACGCGCTGCTCGTGGCCGCGCCGCGCCTGCGCGCCCACGGCAAGCTGCGCGCCGACGTCATGCTGCGAGACAGGTGATGACCGACCTGCAATCATCACTGACGCGCTCTAATTCAGGGACCGATACCGGTATTTTAAAAAACCCTGAATTAGCCCAATATTTTGGATTATTTTTTACTCTTTACGTAGGGCTGAATCATGTATTTAGGCAACAACGTCGTATTTTTAGATTGTCCCATTAAAAATGAAATAATGAACCGGTGACCGTAATAATACCGGTATTTTTCTATGGAGAAAATACCGGTATCCGATCCCTGCTCTAATTACTATTACTTCTGCCAGTCATTATAACATTAGCAGCAATCATCGACAAGACCGGTTTTCCGGATTCAGTCTTCATTTTTCCGTTTATTCCCAGGCGTCCCGTAGAAAAACTTCCATAGCGGAACTAGTGAGACTTTTTCCAATAATTCCGTTCCCAATGTTTGGTTATGGCGCTTCGCCGGTCGCTGCCGCGGAACGCTCGCTTCACTGGCTCGGCTCGCGCACTGTAAGGTCACAGTTCTACTTGCACCCCTCCTCACTAACCTTTGTACCGATGACGGAAAAAAGTCTCACTAGTTTCGCCATAGAACTTCTTCCACAGGACCACTGGGAATGACCATATTCTTCGTGTGTCGATAAGAGCAGCGAGTGCTCGATGCCACGCTTCGCCTGCGGGCCAAGGACAAGCTGGAGAGTGGAGTCAGACTGCGATCCAGGTGACGTTGCAATGCAATCTGCCACGATCTAACGACTCTGCATATAGTTGTCAGAGCTACCATCGCGATTGTATATAGGCATGTTTAACTTGAATACGTATATTAGTGGAAGATTGTCGCGTTTACTATTATCACCTAAATCACGACACGATGTGGTGTGATACGAAACAATTTACCCTCCTTTTACATATTAGCACAGTGCGTGATAAATACTACTCATAGTTGGTAAGTGGCGCTACTAACAACTTGGCAGCCAGCTGTGCTATTATTTGTCATAACTTATTTTCATTATCCTACAGCAAAGGTGACCGCGCTCACATAGGCAGCTCTAGCGTGAACCACGCCGCCGCTCGCACTCGCAACGCACTATTCGCGTACTTCGGCGGCCTTCACTCTTTTGCTCGCCGAGCACTCGTCGTGCACCACACGTCACGCATCAGCCCGCAAGCTGCCCTACTACTGTCCCGGCACGTGTCTGTAGTACGTACACCTTAGTGTTACCTCTAGTAGTTTGAGTTATTTCGAAAAAAAAAAACAAAAACTCGTTTGCGTTTAGGCTCTATTTGTATGGCAAAGCGAGCAGCGCCGCTGGTGGCCTTTGATGGTAACTATTCTTTCTCGTGCACCACACCTCACGCGTCAGCCCGCACGCCGCGCTGCTGCTCGGCCGCCACGTGTAGGTAATAGTACGTACACTTTACTCCAACCTTTGTAGAAATTATCAAGATAATTATGGGTTAAATATCCGTTAATTATCACTGATATCAATCGATAGTTGACGTTGACCAGAAATCTGAAATTTACGTTGACGTTTAGCGAACGCGTGAATCATATCGTTCGCGTGAGCACAACAATAACGAAATGGAAGGGTTTTTTTTTAATTATTTATTCTTCAACTTAGGCATATGCCTACATGAACACCTATGAATGTCAAAAAACTATCACGGGTTCATAAAATAAACCTCTGTTCATTTCACCCGCCTATTTTTACGACGCTTACAGCATTTACGAAGTTTAGTTTATCAAATCGATAATTATCGGACCATGAAAATCATGATATTATCAAGATACCTATCATTTATAATTATCCTTTCGAAGCCTACCTTACTGTTCGCGTTCTGGGGCCTGTACTCCCGCGAACGCGTGCCTTTTGTCCGGTGCCTTTACCATGAGTTTACATGACCATACTCGCTAGCGACTGCGTAAAAATTTGTATGGGCAAAAGTATAGCGCCTCTGGGGGTTACGCAATAGAACTTAGAGTCGGCATACTAAATCGTTTACGCAGTCGCTAGCGAGTACGGTCATGTCAACTCATGGTAAAGGCACGGGTGACCGCAGTGTGTAGTACCTACGTACCTACACCTTAATTCGCTCACTGGTATGTATGTATACACCTTCCGGCGGGTTATACCAGTGTTATCTTAATATTACAGACCTATCAAAGTTTAAAGAAAGTCATTGCTGAAAAATCGGACGACCCTGTTTTGTTTATTGGGTGAAAATGCACTTAGGATGCTTTAGCCCGAAAATGCAATTTTTCAATTGTCTGCTATTGTACTTTTGTCCCACGAACGCGGGTTTGTGATATTCACTCATTACACACGTGACTCGCCCGCGTTCGGAAGATAAAAGTACTGGAACAAATATATACTGTGTATGGTATTACCTACGACCTTTAACAAAAATATGGATTTTAAACTGAAATAAACGTTATTCATTCTTTCAGTCATTCACGCCGGCAACTGTCATCCCACAGAAACTTGTCAAACTTTCCATACAATCGGGCTTTTACGACCACCGCATCCGATTACAGACGGTTGGGTTAAGCGACCCACCCGCAATGTTCGTTTGTGAAAACAATTCTATGAAATACGCGATCCAATAGCCGATTATCTGTTGTAAATAGTTACAAAGGTCACCGCATCGCTGATCTCACCACTCACCCCTAGTATATCTTGACGCCGGGACTCGTTATAACAATACCTAATCGGAGGTCTGACGCATTGGTTGGCATAGGTTGAGGTGAAGCGTTGTACAGACTACTTGAATAAGACTGCAGCAGTCATTAAAATTTAACCTTAGGAACGGATATCCGTCTTTCCGGAACGTTGACTATTATAATAATACTGAGAATAATACACATCATGGCATAATAACGGCTACAACTCTCAACAGTCTGTTGGTTTAGGTTTTAACTGAAGATATATATCGTCACTACTTTGAAAAAACTCTTAACTAAAAATCATCAAGTTTCTAGGGGGAACAATAAAAATCCTTTAAATTAAGATGACATCATTTATTCCATTGTAAAATACAATACAAATTTGCCTTAAATCAAATTTATACGCATTCACATATGATCATCAAGAGTTACATAGGTACTATTGAATAATATTTATATAAATATCGTGTATTATAAAATAAAATAATAATCAACATTCGATACATACTCTTGTCAGTTAGTTTAAATTAAAATATTTATATTGTATTTATTTAGATCTATGTCAAATAAATATTGATTTATCGACATAGGAATTTGTGCAGCGTACCTATGAGATGTATTATTATTACGTAGTAATGACGATATGTTATCGAACTCCGTAATTGGTGGTTTAATGTGTATAGAATAACAATTATTTTCTGTTCCAGGGTCAAAATTATGACGACATTACAGTACTGAGACTTCCCAGGCACAAACTCGACATACATGTGCCAACAAGGTAAATATTTTTTTCCTTTCTTTTTATTGTGTGTATATACACACAGTATGTACTTCGATAACATTTTATATGAGCGCAGCAGTCTCAGACACATATTTAACACGATCCATAAAAACCTTCTTACGAAAGAATTAGAATTATGCTCGGTTTTATAAAGGTCCGATTCATTCCTCGGTTTTATAAAGGTCAGATCCATTTTTTGACATAACTTAACGACATAAGGTCTAAACCTTGTCGTTAAGTTATGTCAAAAAATGTACTCAGTATAATTAATATTGATCTGACGCTATACCTTGTCTTTTTTAAGATTAGAAACAAAGAAGTAGTGGTCGTAAACACACACATTTAATTCGCATTATTCGCAAGAAAGATCAGAATAAGTGACAGTTAGGGCTGTATCTCATCGGGACACCATGGTGGCGCAACCAATCGCCGCTACCAACAAATTGTATGCAGCTGGTTGCACCGCCGTGGTGTCCCGGTGAGATATAGCCCATAGAGCTGCATACAATTGGTT
Source organism: Epiblema foenella (assembly GCA_963556455.1). Taxonomy (NCBI): domain Eukaryota; kingdom Metazoa; phylum Arthropoda; class Insecta; order Lepidoptera; family Tortricidae; genus Epiblema; species Epiblema foenella. The sequence continues at coordinate 9,555,250 of OY747098.1, read as the reverse complement.
GGTGGCGGGCGACTGGTTGCGCCGCCATGGTGTCCCGGTGAGATATAGCCCTTAGTTAGTGACTATGACAAATACTTTTTTTAAACCCGAACCGACTTCTTACAATCTCTGCCTGTTTGGGTTTATTGTACAACGTTTAGAGGAATTAAACGAAACGTATATTTCTCATTATTTAAAAATATTTATAAGAAAATATAACTTAAGTTATATTGTATGTATATAGCATGAAATAAGAAATGTATAAGCATGAAATGAAATAAAGGTTTTAATATTCATTGAGATCATTTGACACTTCGCAGAACGTGCAGGATACAAAAAGCTCGTAAGTCGTTCTCCGGCAATTCAGCTTAACGTTTATCGTTTCGTATGCATATTTCACAGGTCGAGTTCTATAAAGATCGAACGGACCAAATGTCAGATCAAATTTTTGGTAACTTGGTACAGTTTTTGACATACGTTACATAAGGTCTAAAGGGGTCATACTTAGTTGAAAAAACAAAAGTCGTCCCTCCTGTGGTCAATAGTTAACGGCTTATGTGCATGTTAGCTATGTTTTTATTACAGGGATTTATAGAAACGGAGACACTGTTTATGCGGGTTACTGGTCCAATCCAAAATTAAGCTTTGTAGCCCTTAACTTTTGGTATGTCCACAGAAAAGCCGCTAACCTAAATCCGCGTATGACCCATTTCTCTCTCTCATCATCTTTCTCTCATCATCTTTCTCTCATCTTTATAAAACCGAGCCTGGCAGTGCTGAAGGAATTTGAATTTTCCTTTTCTGTCAAAGAGTTAATTTTCAATGGCACCTGATCAATGCTTAAAACGTTCACAGTCCGTGATCCCATATCAGGGTCACGGACTGAGTCACTGCTAGCCTCTATTCCAAAGCCGTACGTTTTACATTTCGGATTCGGACAATGAATGTGTTAAGCTTACGTAAGGTTCAGTTAGGTTAGTGTTAACTGTTAAGTATTAAACAAAAAGGCACTGGTTTCAGTCGGTAGACAAAAGATATAATAATATAAATCAAACGTGACATAAAAATATTTGTGAGAGCCGAAGACAATAAAAAGGTATGAAAAGTAAAAAGCTATAAAAAAATGTTGTGCCAACTTGCACAGCTACTATTGGCAGAATGACACATAGTTTGTTTACATTCAGTTATATAATTAAAGTGCTTAGGCTTATTACTGTAGATTACTAATCTGGGTAAAGTACCATATTAGGTACCCTTCTTATCTTTAAGTCAAAGGCCATCGTCGTACTCATTGCCAAATCGACACCCAACCTTAACTAATGCGTTTAAGTAAAAACTTACATATCGGTTTGCACACACGCTGGCCAAAATAATCGTCAGTTAAAAATTTCTCAACTATTTAGAGGCGATTTCGCTAGATAAAATTATCCGTTAGTTAAAATTATCACTGTCATTTTCTAATGTCACATGAAAGAAAAGGACAGCTAACATTTATCTGACAGATACTTTTATCTGGGGATTGACAAATCGGCCATTAGGCTATTTTCTGTGTGAACTGACACGTATCTTGACATTTTCTCTTCGTTATAATCTTGTATAGGACTATTGCAGCTTAATAGCCTAGACTTTACATGTACATATTTATTGTAAGAGTAAGACCTATTAAAAAAAATGTTTATCGTTGTTTTTTAAAAAGTTCTAGGCCGTTATTTGTAAGGGAATCACTGATGGTTTCATGCTCAGTACTGAACTTAAGGTCTTTTATATAACATATATGCTTGCACCATGCACCTCTTTCATATGATATTTGTATTTCAGTCAAGTGGACAACATATTGAAAGCGAGAGAAATGCTATCAAGTACCCTACAGTACTACTTTGACCGCGAGCCTAACGCCATCTCTTACGAAGAGGATACAACCGTCACTAGGTTCAAAGTGAGGCTGGTCAAAGCCATCGGCCGAATGCTAGTGGAGGCAGACAAGGAATTTGCAGGAAAATCCACTGTGGTCGAGGAGTTTAGATAAATAAATGTATTTATTATATTGGTGGTTGTTGTTTTTTTTTACGTCTAAGGCAGGGATGACTAGCGATAAATCTCGTAGTCAACTTGCACACATTTTATCAGTTTGGAAAACCTGCTTAGAAATATGAAGTGTACTTATTGTACAAGTACACATTGTAGTCTATGAATACCTAAGTACCAGTAAAACCTATGTTTCAACAAATAAATTTTATTGATTGACAAGATTTTTATTTATCAATATGTATTAGCTAAATGTAGTACAGGTATTTCATAGAATAGCGAAGTTTTGTTTACACTATAATATAAATCACCAGTCGTCTACCGGTCCCTGGGATCGCAGGGATCGTATCAAAAGAATGCTATTGTTTATTTTTTTCGCCGGGAGACGACGGGTTAAACAACGTTGAAGAAGAGTGCAATACACGCTTGCTTCAAAAGGATGACGATTGCTATTAGGTAGGTAACTATTTCCGACATGGTCCGACATCCGAAAATGGTCCACAAAATGAACTTTACCTGCTACATATTGGAAGATAAAGTGTATAGTTTATAGCCCTTTTATCGCCACAGTCTGTTACACATCATCGGAAAATCGTGCCATGTATGCCTACGACGGCTACAGCCGACAGCCTGGCCAAAGCAGTAACGATCTATGCGCGATTGCGTAAGGTCTAATTCCGCATTGAAAAATGCTATGGTGTGGCGTCAGCGATGAGTCATTTTGTGCCCGATGCTTAGCGCTCAAAAGGATAAGCTCTGATCACTACCGGCTCGGTATTATCTCAGGATCATAAATTCGATCGTAATACTTACGTTTATCCCATAAATTTACTCGTCGCTACTCATTATCTAACACGAGTATAATAAAATTACGCGCGGACTTATATTAGGTTAACTTAATATTTTTATTTGGCATGATTCCATATCCTGGAGATCGATTTTAACTTTGTCAACATTTAGGGTACTTTTTAACTCATGAATCGGTCAAGTTCACATGTGTCATGTCATGCGGACGAAGTCGCAGGGCACAGACAGTCTATAATAATAGTTTGTATTGCATTATTTACAGGTAAATTAATAAAATCGTTTAAAATTTTAAATATATTACAAGTGTCAAGACTGCTTTACGTGTTACACGTCAGGGTTACCACACTTTGAATTTTAGACGTTGCCGCGTTTTCTCATTTTATCTCGTCTTTCATTTGCCAGACTAGTCCTTTTTACCGTTGGCAATGTTCATAGGAAAGACGCGAACCATCCTGTTCGTGTAGAAGAAAAGATATGGGACGGCACGTCGTTGGTGAATACTTGGGTATTGTAATGAACATTTCGTTGTGGGTAGTTCGAATTTTACATGTTGCAGCATAAATTGTCAGTGCTCAAAATAATAAATATAGCAACACTGAAAATGTCAACCGTCACCGTTACGTCATAATCAAAAAAATAGGTACCCATATAATATTCCATTTCCCCGTTCCCCGGCTCTTTCGGAACCGGTTTTGCTTTGTTTGTCCATTTAGGTATGTAAATATAGATAACGCGTCAACCGGTCATTTTCCTGTTACGACTCACTCGATGTGTACTGCTCAGTCGCCGCTACGTCGCGGCAAATAGCTGACTATTTTAAGTAGGCAGTATGTTTATATTTGTGTTCGAATTATGTGTGTGTTTCGTGTTCTGCTTCGGACAGAATAATCCAGTCAAAGGACAAAATGAACCAATCTATCCCACGGATTTACACAACAGCCTCAGCGAGGCGATGGGTAATTTCTCAGTGGAGTTGTTGTACCATGCTGCAAAATCGCAAGGGAAACAAAATCAGAATCTCATAGTGTCGCCGATTACTGCGTGGACAGTGTTAGCGGTTACATCGGACGGCGCGCTCGGCAATACACGCAGGGAACTGGTCTCGGCCTTACGCATCTATAGAAACAGGACGGTGACCAGGCATAATTTTCAAGAAATCGCGCGATGGCTGTTGGTTAACACAACTACGGTCCAACTTGCGAAATTCAATGGAATATTTCTCGACAAGAGGAAGTCTTTGGAAGAAGACTTCCGTCAATCTTCGAAGGCATTTTATGATACGGAAACTTTCGATTTAGACTTTGGGAACACTGCGGCTACGGCTGCTACCATCAATGGAGCTATATCGTCAGCAACCAAAGGCAGGATTTCGAAAATAATTGATGAGACTAGTTTGCGTGATGCACAAATGATTATTGCTAGTGCTTTATATTTTAAAGGGCAATGGACTTCACCTTTTAATGTTTCTTCTACGACTAAACAACATTTCTTTAATAGTAATGGTTCCAAAATTGGTGAAGTGAACATGATGTACAATAGATACACATACCCATTTGCTGTTATGAAAGAACTGAAAGCAAGAGTAATTGAGTTACCATATGGTGTAGAAAACCGTCTCTCTATGCTGCTGATGCTGCCAAACCCGGGCGTCTCTCTAGAAGATATGTTCTTAAGCTTCAAAACGGTGCCTCTCGACACTGTCTTCCGTGAACTAAAACTGTCTCAGGAAGAATATGGGGATGATGAAATTGATTGTTTCATCCCACGCTTCAAAATTGAAACGAGTTTAGAATTGAATGAAATTTTGAAAGGTGGTATGGGAATATATGACTTGTTTGACCCTATCAAAGCCAACCTGGGCCGCCTGGCTCGGTACCCCATGTATGTGACAAAAGTTGTCCATAAAGCAGAAATCGAGGTGACAGAGGAAGGTACCACAGCATCTGGGGCAACAGCTGCAGAATTTGCCAATAGGATTGGGGCTATAAGATTTGAAGCTAACCGGCCATTTAGTTACCTTATTGTGGAGAAAGTCACAAACACTATTGTTTTTGGAGGAATCTACCAACTGCCTGTCTTGTACTGAGCAGTGAGTAGTATTATGGGTCAAGTTAAAAAGTAATAATGACACAAACCCAATTGCAAACCCATTATAATGATTACTTGATTAAGTAGGTAGGTAGAAGTACTTGTAATTTCCCTATATTTGGGGCATCTGACATGCATACTTGACTGTAGTTGTTTTAACACTGCACATTTCAAATATTATTATAATAATGTATGTAGCTATATGCGACTAAACATAAGAGATAACTTGGCAAGGTCATGTTCAATGTAATCAGGCCACTTAAAAACTGAGAACTGGTTGCAAAACTGTCATTTAAATGTTAATTCTGCATTAAAAAACAAGGTAAATTTGCCTAGTCATCTCTTGCTTTGCCTATCAAATTTAAAGCTAATTGACTTTTTACATTGGTTGGTAGGTATGTATATGCGCATATTTAACCTAGTCTAACTGAATAGATATTTCAAATATTTATTAAGAAAAAAATTTTTGCGATATAATTATTATTCACATAGAAAGGCAATAAGTAGTGTTACATGTTGACTGTACAGAAGCTGGTGGATTTTGCCGATAGTATTTAATGCTGACGATTTTAGCCCAGATATAAGTATTGTTATTACCCTCATAGGTATCAATAAAAATGTATCATGTTATTAAAGTCGGAGCAGCTAAAAACTATCAGAACAACCCTGCCAGTTCATTTGTTTGGCTAACTCAATTAATCAGTTTGAAACATACTTTACTATGGCAACCAACTATAACAAGATGTATTGGCGTAATAGGCAAAGTTTAAAAAATACCTATGTGAGAAGTTGAGTATATCAATTTAAATTTTAAGCATTGGGGCAGGCTACATATTCTGAATGGTGCTGTGTATTGTCTAGAGGATACGCAGCCTTACTCCCTAGTATCTAGTGTTGGTAAATACAAGTCTTCGTTTCGACTCGACTTAAGAGACTCTACTAGTAAATTAATTGAAGCTTGAGGTCTTTCAAACTAGTTATGGGACTTGAGTCTTCTGCAGAGACTATAAAGATTCGAGTGTTTTATTTACACTATGGTGTCTAGAAAAAACTTTTATGATGAGAACTTAACTGTACTTGTACAAACACTTAACATTCCGCGACTTACTCATTAAACTACTGTAGCACTCACCACGTTCTTCTGTAGTTATATATATGTATTGTGTTGTTGTTATTTTTGTGTGTACCTATTATGGGACTTCGAACTTGAGTTATGACTACAAGACTTAATAAGACTCGAAAACGGACTCTACTCAAAAGACTGAAGTTTGAGCTCGGGGTCCCGTAAAAATGAGTCGAGCTCTTGAAATCTAGACTCAAAAGACTTGAGTCTTTACCAACAGTCCAACACTACTCCCTACTCGATTACTGGCGTGGTTGGTTGTATCCTTTCCTCCACTTACTCACATACTAAGTATATACATATATATTTGTCATTAAATTGTAAGTTAAATGCTTGTATGAAACTGCTGCTGGTCAGTTAAACGTGGTAATTTATAATAACTACGCAATTTCCTCAAGTCCGTAATTTTTGTGGTGGTAGTTGTTATAGGTTCAGAAACGCATTGATGTGCATTTTATGGAAAATATGACTTACCTTCTTGAAACTAGTTTCTAGCATATGGATTCTCCCAAACCGACGCGCACGTAACTTGAGTTAAGGGTAAACTGCCTATTGCTTATTTTTCTTAGCCAAAGTTACAACGACAACACAATGAATACTTGACAATATATAGGAAAAAATATAGGTAGCACCTATTAGGCGAAGAAAACATATTGTATGTACGAGTAGAAACCTAGTTCCCAATCCTTTCCTTATTTGAGTAAAAGTTGGTTTCGATCCCATCCGAAATTGTGGTGTGGGGTGGGTTATCAAAATCGCAGCGACCCAATTTTTTATGTGAAAAATAGTTCTGTTGTATTTGTACCTATGCGAATGTCGATGAAACCATTGATTCGATATGATTCCATATATCACTTTATAATTGATTGCTTTCTTCGTAAAGAAAGCAAAGTGATGTACTGGCCATTCATAGTCCTCCTATGTTTGTTATGAGAAAAACGTTGTTCACAATAATTATTTAGACTTAGATGATATTGTAATCGGTTCTACTAATTTTAAGGACAATTATAAAAGACTTCATACACGAAATTTATAAAAGCATGACAATTATTTCTATAAAATATTACCTACCAAGACGTGTACATCTTGTGATAAGAAAATGGAGTGTCTGTTATACAATCGAAATATATTTTGTATGCGTAGTAAAGAATATTGTTTTCTTACTTATTTCTACTTGATACAGATTTTATGGACAAGCATAAAAAATGTATTGAGACAGACGTACCTAGTGCAATACAATACAATACAAATACTCATTATTGCACACCTCAATAAAAAATACAAAGCAGGTCAGAAACAACATAGCGAGATATAAGCTGAGATAGACAACAGGCGGTCTTATCGCTAAAGAGCGATCTCTTCCAGATAACCTTTGGGTAGCGGAGAGAACTAAACACATATATTCAGCCGGTTGGTGCAAAAATAAAAACTAGTTGTTGGAATATATAAGTAAAACTAAAAGACAAATATGAAAGTAAGACACATATAATAAACATACATAAATAATATATAAATGAACATACCATACGTAGGTATATACCACAAACTTAAGAGGAATCCAAAAATAAACTACGGACCAGTATCAAATCAAAACGAAATAATTATTATGGAAGAGACAAATAATATTTTTTTATATTATTTTTGAAGGACGCACTAGATTTAGCCTGCCGTACGTCAAGAGGCAAAGAGTTTCAAAGTCGGATGGCTTGGATGGAGAGTAAACGAACAGTTATAAAATTTTGAGGAGGATGAAGGTACTGCAAGAAGATTATTAGAAGACCTAACTGAAGATAGATATTTAAAGCGGTCCTTGAGGTAGCGAGGAGTTGCTTGTAACTGTGATACCAGCAAACCACCGCAGGAGATATATTAAGAGAACTTAAGATAGCAAGCATTATGTCAAAATCCACAGTATTGAAAGCATTGCTGAAGTCCAATAAGGTTGACACTGTTACCCCACCGTTATTCATACCAAGCCGAATATCATCTGTGATTTTGACAATAACTGTTGTGGTGCTGTGGCCTGGACGGAAACCCGACTGAAATTGATCTAATAGATCATTTCTGTTCAGGAAAGAAGTTAATTGTTGATGTACTAGCCGTTCCAGGACTTTAGACAGGAAAAGCAGTATAGAAAAAGGACGATGATCGGAGAATGAAGCAGGATTTGACTTTTTTGGTAACGGGATAATATCTGCATCTTTCCATTGCTACGGAACACGCTAGATGAAATGGAACAGTTTAGGATGTCGGTAATTAAAGGAACATGCAAAGGATAGGAAAGATCATTTTACGACGAATACAGTCAATACCCACATCATTCGAAGTGATGCCAAGCGCGGTCGTCCTAATATCACTCAGTGAATTGACGGCATACACACTCTTATGGGTGAAATTCAACATGTCTAAAATTTTGCTAATTTTGGTGGAGTTTTTTGTTTTGATAGTCTAGCTAATGAAAATGTGTTAACGATGACGCAATCATTAGACATGATTAATACTTTACTTACTTACTTTATAGCCTATTGGCTGTCCCACTGCTGGGCAAAGGCCTCTCCCCATGTTTTCCAGGTCTCCCTATTGAGCGCTTCTTCCTCCCAATTCTCGGCAAATGCATCCAGATCATCCCGCCATCTCCGTCTGGGCCTGCCCCGTCCGCGTCGTCCATCATGTGGCACCCACTTGGTGGCTATATTAGCCCACCTATCTGGATGCATGCGACAGACGTGGCCGGCCCAGTCCCACTTGAGCCTGGCAGTTTTTTTACCTACGTCAGCAATGCGTGTTTTAGAGCGCAGTGTAGTGTTTCGGACACGATCCGTCCTTTTGACACCCAAAATGCTGCGCTCCATAGCGCGCTGGCAAACCTTCAATTTGGATTTCTGGACATGATTAATATTATGTCAAAATGGCCTTTCGTTCCACTGAGTATTTTTTGAGATATTGACATTTTTTAAATTTGATAGCAACCGAAATTGCAAATTACCACCCAAATTATATAATTGATGTACCGAAATTGAATAAAGGCACCAAAATTAGAGTATGTTAAGTACTTTGTATCAAAAACAATAACATAAGGTCACTGTGGGGAAGTCCGTCTACAGGGCAAGTCCGTCTACTGGTCACAACTTTTGAATTTGAATACGTATCCCCCTGTATCGTCCGGTCGATAAAGCAGTTTTTCATTCTAGTTCCAACGCACTAAAAAAGATGTCGCTGTGACGGCTAACTGCAGAGCGATTCACTGGCCAAGTCATTTCATGTTTTGAACTCGATGAGTTAGTGCAACAATCCTGCAAAAGCATTTTATGAAAAAATATTTTCTGAAGCAGGTGCTACCAGAGAAAGGCTTTATATGTAATTAAGGAATCAACTATCTCATTTCTATGTTTAAATTAACGGAAAACGCCTTAGTCTAGTAGTTATGTTAATGTCAATTTTTAGAAAAAAATAATCATTAGATGGAAAGTCCGTCTACTTGGACGTCTTGGACCAAGGCAAGCCCGTCATATGCCGGACTTGCCTTGGGGCAGAGGTTGGAAACTGATTTTCCTGCCTCAATATTATTTTAATATCTTATTACTGGCTTCTCATTCCATTGCTGTCCAATGTTTTTAAAACTACTCAACCAGCTCTAAACAACGATACCCCACTCGATGGGGTCAAAATTTTGTTTGCGCTGAATTTGGATCAACAAAATTCTCATACTATGAAATTTCCAAGAATGAAGCTTTTTCCCATTTAATATCTCATTAAATATTCATCTCAGCGGAAAAGTGTATAGAACCTTTTTTGTTCAGAACTTTATGTATATCACTTATGTCTCAGAACATTTTTTCCTACTGGCCACCGTTTACGAGATTTTTACAAACAAACCAAAAAAGGGACCTTTACACTCCCCTACCCCTTACCTCCACCCCCCATCCACCAGTACATCCGCAAGTACAGTATGTTGTTTAATATCTTTACCTACAACTGTGGCAAAATTCGCTTAGTACCCTAATTATTTTGGTCAATTGACAGTTACTGGTCTTCGTTGGGTGTACTAATTACCGCAACTCTTCCTATTTTACAATATAATTAAGAACAATGGATAAAGTACTGCCTACCCTGTGATCTCAGTAAATCAAAAATACACTTTGGACTATTTATTTCGGAACCCACATACTTAAATAATAAATATATACTTATCTTCCTAAAAAGGTTCTCAACCCCACCTTTGTGATATATGCCGATCTTGCCTTAAATTTATAAAAATATAATTTACTCTGAATTTAAACCCTATTCAGGTGTGTTTAAGGTACAAATTTCAATGTCGTGAATAATTATTTTGATGAACTTGCTTGCAAACGTATTAGTGACCAAATTGTGCGTTAAATCATTAGTAGACGGACTTGCCTTATACTACACGGGAAGACCGTCTACACGTCAAGTTTTAAAAAAACTCTGTTTTTTTGCTTTATTCGTATTAAAAGGCTGTGACACTTTAGTTAAATGGTAAAGTACAAAATTCTTTACTATGTTCCATCACAGTCGTTAACCTAATTTGAATAAATAAGGTAGTATTTCACACCAAAGTTAACTATGAAAAAAGTATGCCGGTCTTATCCTCAGTGACCTTATTATGTATTATACCTGCAATATGTGGTTTCACTTATAACTCAATACATATGTTTGTATACACATACTTATATTGTTTATAATAGCACCAATTTTTGAAGGAAAAATGCATGTTACTTCTGCCTGTTATTTTGCGAATTACTCCAAAACTACATAACAAAAATACATAAGGTTTTCTTTACTGTATTATAAGGATTATTAATATATACTTTGTATATATAGTTCATACGAGTGTGTTAAAATTAAGGCCGAGCACACTATATGGGTTAATAATACATATTTAGGGTATACACATGTGTATATGTAATATATTACATTAAATTATCATAATGTGTCTGTAACATAAATATGTATATATTTGGTGAAATATATACCTACCCATTTACTAAAGGTAAAATACGCTCCATATCTGCTTCTTTGTTGGCAAATTATATTAATCTCTAAGAATAACTGAAGTGTCCAACTAGTACATATTTATACGTCTACGTACTCGAATTTATGAAGAGCAACAAGCGAGTTGTTAGAACATATATTATCAACTTTTTGGATATGTACGTATATATTTTATATTTAGGTCAACTTTTTTGATATATATATTTACATACAATTTATATATTCCTACGATAAAAAACAATTATACATACATTCCTTACTCGCCCCTTGATTGTCTCAAAACTAGTACACAAACTTGATAGATATATATGAATTATATATTCGACATATCTTCAACATTGAATCTATATGTTAATGAAGTTCACGTCAAAATTGGATTAGTAATTCTCACGTTTGATGCAAATAAACAGACAAACGCGGCTGGAGACTTTGTTTCCTAATATTAAGTTATATGCAAATAAAGTATCATACATAGAAAATCAATATATAGTATTGTTCAATCTAAAAATAAGCACTGACATCACATTTTATCAATTTATTGTAATTAAAATGCATTTTATCCTGCATATCCAAAGTCATATAACTGCCATTTGATAGACCTTATCTCATTACAATATGGTTCACTTTGGTACGTCGTCTAATTTCAGTGATATTAAGCAATTCCGGTGTCAACAAAAAATCCAATCCGCAATTAGAATTCGTATTTCAAAAAATCATAAAATATTAACCAGTTTCTGTACGTTAAAGTTGACCTTATGTGACAAAAAGGAAACCAAAATCTCACCTAAAATAAATTACAAACAAAAAATACCTGTGCCAAATAATAAACTAAACATATCACCAAAATTTATATTAACTGTATTTTCGACCACCCAAATTAGGTACTTACGTGCATGACCGCCAGCCAGGCACGTATCCAGAGGGGGGGATAGTTGGGATTCCCCCCCCCGAAAACGTTATTAGCCAGTAGTGATTACAGCGATTTTTACACAGTTCCCATGGTTGTTTCTATGTTTGTCCCCCCACCCAACCAAAAGTCTGGATACGTGCCTGTCGCCAGATCCTGCATAATTACCCTCATCTGACATCACCTGTGGCTGAGTTTATTGCGTTTTATTCAATCATAATATCAATTTCAATTTTTTCCACCGAAATTACATTTTTTGTCCGGATAATTTACTAATGATTTAAATTTACTTTATATACTAGTGATTTAAAACATTGTCTACAGATACGTACACTAATATATAATACAAATAAATGCATTTTATATGAAGTTAATGGATAGTTTCCGAGTATGACAGCGTTTTGTTACCAGAAATAAGTAAAGGACACGTCACCATAATTAGATTTTCGCCAGTTATATTTTTTTCTGGCTAAGTCAATAGGTTTTAAGAAATTTCCATTATGGCTCAAGGTGAAGAAATGGAATAGGTTTCTTATAAAAAATAGATCATTAAAATATAAGAAATCCTCAGTGCAATTATCACCTCCGCCGCGCAAAAATCGCGCTGGGATTTTCAACCTTATCTAGGATTGACAGAAAGAAAAAGGAGAGAAATCTGGGGTTGGGAAAGATGAAAGACAGTTAAGGGTCCTTATCAGACCTAACCTCAGTATCTGAGGTGAGACCTGAGAGATAGATTTTATATATATAAAATCGTAACGTGGACGGTATAGTGGACGTCCACGACACGTGCCGTTACTGTCCACAGTAGAATAAAAGCATCTGCATACATTTTATTGGCTATTACGCGTCTACAAGCAGAGAACTCCCTAGAGGATTTTTGGTTTTTGGCACTGAAAGTGAAAAACTTCCTGAGATTATGATTTCTTCCTTATGATTTCAATTTGTTTTCTTGACAATCTGCTAACTACCAAGGGCTGCTTGCCGAACATAATACCTACATAACATAACAAGCGTGGTGTGTACTATAACAGCAAGGAAAAACCAACATTTATATTTAGCAACGGAAAAACCAGATGTAGACACTCTGTACTAGTAAATTAGAACTGTTCCGCAGTGACAGGGTTGTTGTTTCACCATCTGATAGGTGTAAAGTAAAAGTTCCGTAGTTGTCAACCCGTTATATTATGAGGACATAAGAGTTCGGGTAATAACATGCAAACGGATTCCGGAACAAAAAAGTGAAAAAAGAATTAAATTGTTTATTTCTGAAAAACATATAAATTACATTTGACAGGGTTAGGCATGCAATCTTATTTTTTAAAGATTTTTTTAGGTAATTACTTGGTAATTACCTAACGGTTAATTTTTATTATTACAATTTAATATAATAATAATATGAAAATTGAGGAATGTGTTAGTATAATCTACTTATCAACATATACTGCAATATTTTCAAACGAGCTATCCACGATGGGGATTGCAGCATAAATATGTCGGCGTCACTCATACCAAATTACAGTTTTCTAGTACGAACGGTTACCGAACCTATAAAGGGTCCTTGTTAACTTACTACAGTTGCATTAGATTGCGCTATTGCCAAATTGCGTTAAGCAGAGGCCCAAGTGTCATACGAAAGGTACACTTAATAGTAGATTGTATGACAAGGGTCTAAAACGAGACATATTACCACGAGATAGTTATTTTCCTGAACGAAGTGAGGGAAAATAGTTCGAGGGGTAATATGGCTTTTAGACCAGAGTTATACACTCTACTTTTCACTTCGATTGCGAGAAAATAAATAAACAAAGGTTAACCCACCCAAAATTAACAATAGATTCCACGGCGAAGATATATACTTTTGCAGCATGATTTTTTTTTAAGGTGTATTCTATGAACCGCTACATAAAAGTGATGTGAAATTACAAAAAAATGTTAAATTAGGGGGGGGCATTCCATAAATGTAACCGGTGGATGAAAAAAAAAATTTTCAACGCACATAGTCGTGTGGGGTATCGATGGATAGGCCTTCAAAAATGTTATAGAGATTTCTAAACAACTTGTCCATTTAAGTCAACCGTTGGTGAGATATTAGCTGTCAAAGTCATAGAAAGTGTTCCCCCCCCCCCCCCCTCTAATTTCATAACATAACTATAAAGTTTAAAATTCTGAAAAAATTGAGTTGGTGTGCATTAGTAAATACTTTCAACGATTTTTGGTTTAAACAATATAGGTTTTTACACAATATAGGTAATACGGTTTTTGAGTTTTCGCTTAAAAAATGTCTTGTCCAAACAAAAGGTCGTACGACTTTTTTAGATTCAATGTATTGAATATTTTAATTTGTTGAAGATTTTAAATGTGTACTAGTAGCTATTGGTACGAAACCCTTCATTGTGCGTCCGAGACTCACTTGGCCGGTTTTTACATATAGGTTTGACTACAGATATTTTTAATTTCTGAGGGAAAGTAGCATCGACGAATGATAAATTTATTACATGGGCTAGTGGAAAGCATAAGGACGACGCACACGGCTTTAGAATTTTAGTGGTGATACGTGATACTGTCGTATTCCACTAGCTTTACTGTTTTTCAGTGACATTATTATTTTATATACTTATTTCACATTTATCTACTGGGTTTAAAAATATTGTGTACGGATTTCTTCCAGGTATAGTATAGGTAAAAGATGGATTATTCTGGTTCATGTCATGGGATTTACTCGAATCAATAAAATTATTATTTAAAATATTTGATATGTCAATTGGATCATTATACATATTATTATTATGTTGAATACTACTGATTTCGTCTTCATGAAGAATATTCGATATAGAAGAAGAATTCATATTTCATATTGCTTTGGATTTGTTTTGTTAATGGAAAGTTTTACTTACCTAAACTTCAGTTATTTTTGTGTAACTTTTTAGCTATAAAACTGCTTAACGTAAGAAAATACTAAATAAAACCATGAAACTACGTAACGTAAGAAAATACTAAATAAAACGAAACATCAAAATAAAACTGCGGAACGTATGAAAACATTAAATTATAACTACGCCTAACTAGGTAGTATAGGCGTACCATATTTGTGCGCAACCGACCTCCTCGGAATGCGACGCCCGGACAACCAGACAAATGCAGATATTGTATCATTACCTACTTATGTACGGGTAGTCGGTTTAGGCATTGTAGGATGTACCTACAGAGCTCAGCTCCATGGTGGCTCCATGCAAATAGTATCGAGCTGTGCTGTGGGTCCGCTAATATCGCGCTAGGTATTTGGGCAATTAACTACCTATTCACATTAGTTTATTTCTAACTAGCGACCCGCCCCGGCTTCGCACGGGTGCAATGCTGATGCATGTATTATACATATAAACCTTCCCCTTGAGTAACTCTATCTATTAAAAAAAGCGCATTAAAATCCGTTGCGTAGTTTTAAAGATTTAAGCATACATAGGGATATAGGGACCGAGAAGGCGACTTTGTTTTAATACTATGTATGTAGTGATGATGATGCTCTAGTCTTTCGTCTTCCTTAAAATCTACACTATTTTGTAAATAAAACACCACCATGATGTCACATATATTTAATACAGCAGGTAATAGGTATAGTTATATTTTTGGCTATGTTGGTTATTTTTTGGCAGTTTTGACATAGAACATTATTTTCACATAGTAAAACAAGCTAATACATATTAGACGCAAATTACATATTAATCAAATCAGCGTACATAATCTATTTTATTTACAAAGCTGTACTTATAATTTGGAGGCGACAATTAATTCATTTTCTTAATTAAGTAACTTCAATTTTTATTGAAGCTATACAGACAGGTTTCCTTGCCGTAAAATGTATATAGTTCCACATGATTTTATGGGAACGTTTTACGGCCGAAATGTAGGTACTATAACGTTACATAAAAGTCCTAAAACACGACCATATAACCTACAGTGTTAGCTAGGTAGTTATGGGATGTAGGTAGGGTCCGGTAGTCTAAGGTCAAAGAGGCATAAAACTGCAATGGCACTTTTTATTTCAAATGGTCACAAGTCGTAACACAAACTTTTAAATTGCAACTTAAGCCGTAGCATTTAAAGCTTAAAATACTTTGTGTGTTCCGTAAACAGAAAATGTCTGAAAACTACCCTCAAATATTTTTGATTGGTGTCATTTGAACTTTAGTGCAAACTATTACACCGGCTGTACACTCTCGTGTACTTGTATTCACGCTCGGCCTGTCTCGCTGTCGGACGCGGACGGAGCTTTAGGATCTTTTGTAATAGATTAATTTGTGCGATTAACTATAAGCCTATTTTTTATCCTTAAATAGTACCTACTTACACGCTCTATGAAGAAACAAATGAATAACGCGCCATACATATTACTATGATTTATAGTTAGAAAATAAACAGAGTAGGTATAATTAGCTTATATTTATGTCTATTCAACCTTAGACCACCTGAAAGACGACTATATGTGGACGTGTCTTTTCTAACTAGAAGGTAAATTACTATCCGTAAACGCTTTTCAGCTGTAATCAAGTAGGTAACAAAACAAGTCAATATCGAATGATTGTTCGATTAAAATTGAAATTACCTACATACAAAGTCCGAGTGTATGGGTAGGCAGGTATTTATAAAGGTATTACCTACTAATTTATACTGTACCAGTATGTAGTGGGGACAGGATAGGTACCAAATATGGAATACACATGACGACTCCTCAGTCGTAGGTAGGACGGTTAAATAGGTAGGTACCTACATAAATTAATGGCCATTGGGTCTTGCTATCCTACCAAAATCTTTCGTAGATTCCAACCTAATATGTTGTATACTTACTTCATTACGGTTTAGATGGCAAAAATGCACTAGCCAACCATTACCAACAGCCATTATTGAGTTGGTATCTTCAAGTAGGGTTGTAAAATAACTACGCAAGCGTATATTGTTTAAATATTTTTAAAATACAACACACGCGCCGCATCGGTTAGTTTTATGACCTCTTTTTTTATCTTTTCCAGTCATGTTTAGCAACAAAAGAAGTAGTAAAATCCCACGTTAAGTGCATTTTCGGCATTTAAACTGGAACGAAGTATACTGTGTATATATGGGAGAAGTAATGTTATTAAGTTATATACCCTATGTGTTCAAATTATACATTTTTAGGTGAATAGTATGTATTGTACATATATGTAGGTACCTACAGTCAAAATGATTTAAATACGTTCCCTTTTCGCTTTTTTCACTGTGACTAAAAGGGATAAACAGGTATGGTATGTATGTTTCAGTTTCCTTTGCCGTAGGTACAACATATAAGTACCTAGGTACGTTGCCGGTCATTTTACAGGCAAGGAACAAGTTATATAATATATTATTTTTTACCTGGATAATCGATAGTATAGTAAAGTTACATTACCGTTTAATTATTAAGTATATATTTACAATATTTACAAATTAGGCATTCAACGCAATTTCTTAATCTTTAATATTTTTCTTACTGGAATCCGTGACTAAACCCAAATAAGTACAGAGTAGCTAATAAGTACCTACTCAATGCCAACGTTTATTTCATACTTAGGTACTGCTATTTATTTTTTATAGAATTCTTCGCCAGTCTTCAGATTCTCAACTAGATTCAGAGGAAGAAACCCGGTCAAGTGCGAGTCCGACTCGCACACCGAGGATTCCGTACACAGATGTGTACCTGTTTCAACCCTATTAATTTAGGAAAATCTCAACAACGTCGTGTAGAAATTGAACGCTATGGGTACAGCGCCATCTATCGGAGAATTTTGTTACAAGTTTGAGCTACTGAATAACTTAGTATGTATGGTGGTTTTTCAAGGATAATTCTTTATCACGTGAAGCGATATCAATTTTTTTCTTTATTTAAAAGAAGCTATTTTTAGCAACGTGCAGAAATTTATAAAACAAAAATACATGTAAAGGTGATTAAATTAAAAACTTATACTTATATAAACATGTTTTTTGATGATAAAAAAAACTAGATAGAGCTATAGTTATATTTTTCCTGTAAAATATACATATCAATGTTATATATTAATTTCATATTTTTTCCTTGGTAAACTTCGGAGATAAGTGGGGGACCGGTATTTTATTAAAATTTTCTTTCATAAATCGTAAATGACTCAACTTAAAAAAATCAGAATGTGCAACTCAAGCCCTTTCATATGACACCCCACTAGACTTTAAATTTTGAACCACCTGTTTTATCTGTCATTTTTCACAGAAAATAAAATAAAATATTTAAAAAAAGTCATGTTCTATGTATGTAGGTAAGCCTTCTTTATAACTATTCCAAATTTCAAATCTATAGCATAAGTAGTTCTTGAGATATTTAGCGATGTGATAGCCAGACAGACAGACAGACAAAGTGAAACCATAAGGGTTAATTTTTTACCATTTTGGTACGGAAGCCTAAAACCAAGGCTAATTAGAAACAGAATGTTTATGAAATCAGTCAGCCGAAGCCCAATCACTTTCGTGACTCGCCATGTACCTAATTAGAATTGTATCTTCTATTTTTGTAGTTTTAGTCCGTATTGGCTATGTGCGAAGTACTTATGGTGGTGGTAAAACGATCGCAGCGCACGTCGTGGGAGAAATGTGTACCTAACTTCTCAGGGAAAGTCTATGAATGTTAGTAATATGACATCTTCTACAATCTTTTTGTATTTTGAAAGGTATTTTGAAATGGAAAATAATTGTTGATGTGGTGTAAAATGGAATAATAACATTCAACATTCTGTATTTTTCCTAGAGGCCGTTCTTTGTAGGCTTGTAGCACTCGCGGCTTTTGTTTTAGGTATTTATAGTAGGTACCTATTACAATAACTACTGCAAAGGCCGCGAAAGAAGGTAGTTTCACGAGAATCGATTGAGAAATGTGACCTATAGAGGAGAACAGCCGGAAATTCGAAATTCGTACCTATGTAAGCGTTTTTGTCGAAGCTGAACCAGAAATCTTCGTTTCACTCGGTCAATTAAATGTGAAATATAAAATACAACCTGGCTCAAGCCAAGGGCTATAATGATTTGCTTTCGGTAAGGAGCACGTGACGTGAAAAAAATATTCTATCTTTTGAACGCACACTCATGCCCCTGTAATCTTGTTTCTGGTTTGGGTTGACTTCTGTAGGTAATATACGTTCTACTATATTACTACATATATATTCATTATGTTTTCCTGATTTGAATAAATAATTTTAACTGGAAACCATTTAATAGCTGGTTTGTAATTGAGCGATATTTAATGATATTCAGAACTGACTGGTGTTTTACACGAAATCATTGACAAGGAAATGCGTGAGGTACTTTCCCATTCATGAAAACCACAGGACATTAGGTTCGATTAGACGAATTCAGTTACTGGCGCCAGTCTCGTTGGATGCTAGCGCTGGCATGTTACTGGCGGCGACCATGTACCTAGGTACACTTACGGGGTTTAATATTGAGCCATTTAGAGCTCACTTTATACATACTCCATAGTGTCTATTATAAAGGAAGCTCTAAATGGTTCAACAATTTAGGTAGTGTATAACTAACTAATAAACGGTACAGTACCAATCAGTGACTTCTTGCAGCGATCCGAGCGAGTAGTAAAGTCGCTGTCCCCCGAATGTGACGCCGGGTAAGGTCCTTTCCTAAGCCGTCATGACGTGACGGATATCTCCGGGCACAGAACAAAAGAATTAACACGTTCACTGCCAAGAATCTCTGCTCGTAGACGTCATGCGTTTCCCCGTATGTAGAGGAAATTTCGTAACGCTACGAAAAGCTTGGCAGCGAAAGTGTTAATGACGTCACGCGGCGAGAAGAACAAGTTATGTTACTGTAACCGCGTAGTTAGTCAACAATACTAATTATGAACCTTGATTACGAAAACGGATCAAAAGTTCAAAACAACATTACAGTTCAATGAAAGACTCAAGTAAAACGTAATGTATCTGACGAAAGGTGTGACTCAATAGTCATAACAAGGAAAACTTAGCTTATTTTTATCGAGAACCGAGAGTAATCTATACTAACCTACCTACACTGGAAGGCAATCCACGGCTTGATATGAATCACGTAACAGAATGGGAAAAAGCACTAGCAGTCTGTGATTTCTTAACAATAGTCTTCGGGTTCGAGTGAATAAATTTATTCTGGCATAGGAACGTGCACGAGTAAGCCAGGAGATACGTATTTCGGGCATTGTTCTATTTCCCCTTATCGGTGGAAAACATGCAATGAATAAAGAAGTTCATGGAAGCATCGAAATTTTCCAGTATGCTGATTAGATTTGATACCTGCCTAGCGGTCACGTTATAGGGCCAAAAAGTTCTACCCATAACGTCACATAAAACATGACGGTGTAGGTATAACCGTGCTAGCTGGGCTGGTAGGTCATTCCTAGCAATTTAGTAGCCGGTACAACATTGCACAACATTTACAATTTGTAACGCACGTCTCACAATCTTGACTATAAAACGAACTAGGTAAGCATAACGGTGAGAAAAAATTGAACAATAAATTCCTATCATCTACCATCTACCATATGACTACCTACCTACCAAGGTACAAAACTTATTATAAGATGTGGTTTGCACTGTAGGTAATTCCGAACAAGGTCTCAGTGTATAAATATAGCCGCTTGTATGCACGAGAAACCAGTCTTGCAAGCCGTTGATTGACTTTTTATGTTATTCATATTAGTTTTACGTCACAAAAACACGTTGGCGGTTTTGGCCATATAATATATTCGCTGTATTAGGTACTTAACCGACAACGACAAAAAGGAGAAATTCTTATATTACCTAGTCGGTGTAACACCGATAATTTAGTTCATTTTGGGGCAACTAGATGTTTCATAAATAAGTTACCTATGTATAATTCAAAGCAAAGGTTTTATATTTTGATTGGGATTGGTTCGGATTTCTTTTTTAATATATGAGTCAATGAAATAGTTTAGCCCATATATATCCGGCTAGATTAGAAAGGATCTAAGTATAAGAACTTAAGAACTGAAGACTTACTACAACATGAGAACCGGATATTACTGAATCAATTATCCAATTGGACATGTCGTTGTCTTGTCCGGTACTTTCTGTAGCCAATCAAGAGTTCTGGGTATCGCAGATTAGGTACGTCAGTAAAAAACGAATGAATGTAAATCCAATGGATGATAAGGAAAACAAATGCAGCGGTTTATCAGAATCTGTTTGCAGCAAGTTTACCGTGACATCGATGTTTGTGGCTGCTTCTATATATGTATAGTCAGCAAACATAACACCAATTCTACGAAGGTCTTAAGGCTGTCCCCTATACCTACAGCCAACCAAGAAGTTGGTCTTGGTCTCTTCGACTCTATTATTTGTATGTTAAGGTCCAAATTGCATAGGTAACTACGTCAACATCGAAAATATCTATAGAGCGACAAAATATGCGAATATGACGTGAATGACAAGGGCGTACAAATATTTTTATCGCTTTGGGACTTTAACTGTACATCCACCTGGCGTACCAAAATGATTTGCAAGTGTAGGAGTCGACAAAATTGACAAATACTGTAATAATTTACCATAATGTGGTAACAAAAAGCAAGTTTAACTCCATGGGAAAATTTACAACCTTGTAATATGTCACTTGTAAATTTTAATTGTAAGTTTTGGGCGATAGGGACCAGTAATGTGGTAGGTACCTACAAGTTACATCTTACAAATTAGTTCTATGAAACTCTAGGCAATAACATACATCAGCGTTTCCATAAGACGTCACGTCTTTATCGTCACACAAAATAACTTCATGGTCGATGTAACTTGTCGAATATACTAAATTTGAAAAAATATTCATTGCGTTGATACACCTACCAAAACTTACAAGCTACGTACCTAGATTTAATTACCTAATAAGTTTCAAGAACATATATTCACTTATTTACATGGATTTATACAAATTACTTCAAACATAATGACTTATACGAGGCCATAATTCGTTTCAAAAATCTAGGTATAGACCTGCTTTAGCTTCGAAATGCGCTAACTATAGTCTAAAATGTATCATATAATAAGTAATTAAGTGCTAAGAAATTATATTAATTTACAAAATTGCCAACTATTATGTTGGTCCTTCGAGTCGGATGGTTACGATTATGAAAGTTTTGAATCGACACATATCCTTCTATTTTGCTCTTAATAATTTTTTATAAGTGTTTAGAAGCCATGTTCTCCATAGTTTGTAAAGCATTAGATACGTATGTAGTTTATCTCGTTTGTAGGTAATAAGTATGGACTGCAAGGTCTATAAGTTTTGAGCAAATTGTGGCAGTCAAGGGCCCATGTCCGTCACTTACGCCTTCTCATACGGAATACTCGTTTACATAATTATATGGATAATAAAGTGTTCAATAATTCGCTCCGTAGAACTTGCAGTTACAGTAAGCTCAATTGCTAATTGTTGCAATGGTCTTTGCCAAAATCTCTCGAGCTACTACGGCGTAAATGGCCGAAGCAGCAGCAGGCATTCTAAGCGCCACCCTCTGTCTGGTCTTGAAGTTCAGTTCAGACTGCCTCTCCTCTCTACAAATACAGATCACGTCTCTAAACCCACATAATTTTTGTACATATCAACCAGCGCACTTTCCCTATCGGTCTTTATGAAGAGAGCTGGTGCGGTGGCACGAACCTAAGGAGAAGCTACTATACTACTGTAACAGACGACCGAAGCATCACCGTAATCATCTTGAATGTTCTTCCACAGGATTTAAAGTAAAATCTATATCAGCAAGCACCAATCTCCATCGGCGTCTGTCCCATGGTCTTTGCGAATAACTCCCTCTCGAGCTGACGTAGCGACACGAGCCGAAGGAGAGGCAATAACAGTAACAGATGGCCGAAGCATTTTCATCACTCTGAATATTCTTACAGAGGATTTAATGTAAAACCTAATTTTTATACATATTATTAAGCTCCTTCTCCATCGGCGTCTGTCCTATGGTCTTCGCGAATAAGGCCCTCTCGAGCTGACGTGACGAAACGAGCCGAAGGAGAGGCTACTACAGTAACATACGACCTTGAATGATCTTACAGAGGATTTTAAGTAAAACCTAATTTTTATACATATCAGCAAGCACCTTCTCCATGGGCGTCTGTCCTATGGTCTTCGCGAAGAACTCCCTCTCGAGCTGATGTGGCGACACGAGCCGAAGGAGAGGCAATAAAAGTAATAGGCGGCCGAAACGCGCAGGAGCTGCGGCGTGAGCGGCACGAGCGTGGGTCATGAGCATCACTTGCGCCTGGTCTTGGAGATTCTCAATTTGGAGGGGGTCCTTGAGGCCGCGGGTCTCTAAAAATCATTGACAACGTTAATAAATAAATAAACTATATTGAAAATATATTTGGGTGGATCAACTATTTTTTGTTGCTCGTTACCATGGTTACGTCTCCTGAGTCACTCTTTAAAACTGTGATTTTATAGGATTTTAATCTACCAAACATGAGTTTTAGCAATGAACATAAATCTATTTGAACATAGGTCATCTCTTAAGCACGCTTGAAGTCCATATTATAAACATTTTTCTAAGAAACTCGCTTACTGTTGTCTCCTCGCTGACGGGACAGAATAACAACAAGAAAAAGTTGATTGACCCATTTATTGGGTATCAATACATCAGCTTACAGTTTATATATATCTATAGGTACAAAAAGTGCACTTATTAGGATAAGCCTATTAACAGTGTCCTGAGGGATTGCTCCGAAATTCGAAATCCGAACTTCGGATCGTGCTGTCCCTTTCATTCATATAGTGTATAATACTAGAGTGAAAGGGCCACCACCTATGAAGGACTACATTATGTGCCCTAAACTAGATAAGCCTGCTTATAGGGAATAGGGTATTCCGATGCTCATTTTGAGATTGCTACAGCAATGCAATAGATAGTAGAAACAAGGTGGTTAGAAGTATTAACTGACATAAAAGAAAGTAGAAGTTTTATTACTGGGAATAACTTATGTTTACTTAGGTACGTCTTAGCTTAACGTTAGTTGTATGTTTGTATTAAACAGTAAGATCTGCTGCAAAAACGATCTAAATCTGTCACAATTAGGATGTTGATACTCAGCATAAATAATCCACTCTATATAAGAGGTGCTTACAAAAAAATACACACTGCCAATTTATTGTAAGGGCCGATTTACTATGGAAAGCCGACTATAGCCTTTGAAATGACAGGGAATTAAAAAAGTAAAGCCCAAGTAATTTTAGCAAGCAAACTCTTGTAACTCGTATTGGCCGAACTGAAAGCGCGAGCAAACGATCGTAAATATTGGCAATGAAGTAATTATGAAGCGTCCTCTTAGGTTGGAAGGTCATATAGTATTTAGTCGCTTCCGTAAAAACTAGTTCCTATGCCAAATCTTGGAATCAAGGGACCCCGGGCATCCTTCAGCGATGCAACTGTATTCGGATAACGCTAAGAGCGAACGCTTGGTTTCCTATTGATTACCTAAGTAGTTTACTACCAGAATAGCTATCATTCATTTACACTTCGACGTATATGGAAAAACGGTCACTTCTAATCATATTCCAACGGCGGCAAATGAAAGATTTATTTAAAACATTATAATAGACAACTATAATATCTCCGTCAGATATGTCAAACGTCACTTAATTGGTAAATGGAGACAAACATTGCTTGATCCTTTACGGGTCAGAGAAACAAGATACAGCAAATCGTATCATAGTAAATTATTTCGCTTGAACTGCTACTTCCAGCAGACTCAGAATATTTATATATAATCTTCTTTTTGGCAATGTTACCGCTAGTAGGTACTGAACTATGTACTGCGCACATTTTATTTCGTAGCCCAGTTTATTGTTTTGTCAGTTTGTAGCCGGTTACAGTCTCTAAGTAATAAATATTGGAAATGAAGTAATAATGAAGTGTGAACACTGACCAGACTTGAAGAGCACTATGGCCTTCATGCAAGCGAACTCGGCCGGGTCGACCAGCACGGCGCGGTACCGGCCCAGTACCTCGCGCAGGCGCCGCAGAGAACCGGACGGCGCTCCCGACTCTGATGAACAAACACGCTCTTTACACCAGAGAGATTATAATTAGAATTTTTTTTTTAATAAAGAAATGAGACCGAAAAATTTGCCAAACGGTGGAAATTTTATCCTATAAATATATATAGAATGGCGGAAATCCTATCCTAATATCTCAAAAAATTACGATGTTATAACTGTTTTATTGTTGCTAGTTAGGGAGAGAGAAAGTGTTGCAGATGTGACGTCACAAGTCTCTAGTCTAGAAGGTAGGTTTTGCGCAGGTGACAGGAGAACTTTCTGATAACTTTAGTGTTGGGGCGTTTAACCTCCGTACTAATCAGACCTGACTATGACTGGCCGACTGACTGACAGACGTTTGAATTCAAAAATGGAAAACGAACAAATGGCGGAACGGACTGGACGGCCGCGGGGCAGACGTGGCTAGATGCTCACCGACGTGACAGCCGCAGACAGCGGACGGTTCAGGACAAGACCGTACATTTAGTTTGCCAAGTAGTAATAATTTTCATAGTCCTTGCAGAAAAATCGAAATTAATGATTTTTAGGGTTCCGTACCAAAATGGTAAAAACGGAACCCTCACGGTTCACTTTGTCTGTCTGTCTGGCACATCGCTAAGTATTATCTCAAGAACTACTTATTCTATCGATTTGAAATTTGGAACAATTATAAAAAAGGGTAACCCAGGTGCATAGAATCTTTTTTATTACTTTAATTTTCTGTGAAAAATGACAGATAAAATTTGGTTCCAAATTCAAAGTACACATTTAGAAAAAAAAATATTTTTTTTATGTTGCGTCATTTTCGATTTATCAGGAAAAATGTAAATAATCTATCCTTGGTATACGTACGAAACGTTACGCAATCTTCCTGCTATCGTTTACCGACTTAGGTATCCTTATGTGAGACCCTGTGTCCCCTTCTTTTGCAGACAGAAATGTCATAGAATTTTGTTTCGCAGAAAATGTTGGTCCTTGTTTTGTTATTTGGAATATTATTGTTTCAATGACTATTTATTTGAATGAAACATATTTCACAGAAACACAATTCAATAAATTATGTACCTAATAACATTTTTTTATTTAACAAACTTATCAAACAGTGGAATTACGTTTGGTGTTTAATTGTTTCGCAGACAGAGATTTCATAGAATTTAGTTTTACAAGAACTTATATTAAATAATATTGAGTACTTGCATTTTTATTACGAATATCTGCGCTTTTTCACTTCAATGAACCGTATTTCACTGAAGCACAATTCAATGAATTTTAATATCTTATTTTTTTATTTAAATTTAAATACAGTAGAATTATGTTTAACGAACATTGTTTCATCTGTTTTTTACATGGTACTTTATATCAACGAAATGTTTTAATCAAAATATAGTACCTATCATAATATCGTCTTAATATTCAAGGTCATTTTTTTATAAAAGCGCACCAGAAAGACGAGTTGGAGCAAAATGTGGAAGAAGATAAAATGATTTAAGGTCAATGAATATTAATAGTGTAATATAAGGTCAAAGAATATATAAATTGTAATTCTATGACATGAAGTCTAAGACAACAAAAGTCTAGGATAAAATTTTCTGCAAAGTAATTATTTTGCGAATTGAGTTCTATGAAATTATCTATAATATGCGATATATTTTATGAGAAATATAATTCTATACAACTGTCGTCTTGGTACCTAATATATGTTACGTAATGTAAATAATATAAGAAATAATAGTATTTCGTTTGTAGTTATATGATATGAATATCGAAATATTGATACCTATCAAAAATCATTGATTTGAATTTCTGCAAAGTAAGTTGTTCCGCGTAATGATTATTCTGTGAAATGATAATTATGAGAAACATTTAACTGAGAAACGAAATTCCTTATAAATGTTGTCTATAAAACAACGTACAACCGTTGACATGCCTTGTCGGATAAGGTCAGAGGAAAACTGCTAAGCCAGATCCATAACAAAAGAAAAAAACTGATAAGTAACAACCTTCGTCGTTAGCACTATCAAGATCATATAAGACCTATTGTATTTTATAGCCACCAGTAAAATTGGCAATGTATTCATTTGATTCTGAACAATATACGTTGTGTCGAATAATATATTTTTTTATGTTATAGGGGGCAAACGAGCAGACGGATCGCCTGATGGCCTGATGGTAAGCAATTACCGTCGCCCATAAACACCTGCAACACCAGAGGAGTCGCAATTGCGTTGCAGGCCTTTCAGAAGGGAATACGCTCTTTTCTTGAAGGTTTGAAGGTCATATCGGTCTGGAAATACCGCAGGCGACAGTTCATTCCATAGTTTGGTTGTGCGAGGCAGGAAATTTCTTGAGAAACGCACAGTTTTGAACTGCCAACCATCTAAGAAATGGTGAGGATGGAAATGCTGACGCGTAGGGCGTAATATGCAGCGGGGCAATCTAGACTGCGGCAAATTAAAACTTATCGAAATATTTTCCGTATTTTACATTATGCCTAGTTTAAAATTACAAGTTAAACGTGAAACTATTTTAGTACAGCACTTAAAGTTAAATATTAAAATTGTGACTGTTAGTGTTCTAAATAAATTAGAAATAATAATGATTAATTATCGTACCCTGGTCGGTCTGATCGCTGCCGAAGAGCGCGGTGCAGGCCGCGTCGAGCGGCAGGCACCACTGGATCGCGTTCAGCAGGAACAACTCCGACCACGCTTCCTCCAACAGTATTACCTGATGATATTTGTAATCATTATAGTGTCTATGTATCATAACTTGAAATACAGAAAAAACCGCACCAGTATACGTACGAAAATTCTAAAATATCAATTCGAAAATTATGTTGTCTGATGTACCTACGAAATACGAGTATTAACACACATTGTTAGGAACTTCGCTAGGCACCTACGCATTCTCAGGTCACATAGAATGTTATAACCACAAGTATAGATGGTGAGTAAGAGAATATATTATATTTATACTCCACAGTTTAATCCGTACAATAGGGTATTTAGATGATTCATGTTACAATTTATATAAATAGGCTATATGGATAGAAAACCATCAAATTATCACAGTAAATAGTAAATAGACAAATTAATTAAAGTCTTAAAAAGATATGAGACTAGAAAGATTCGCATTAATGTTGTTTTTTGTTAAATTAAAAGTTACCAATAGAATTCTGATGTTTCAATAAAAAAGAAATTGTATGGCAGCAGTGTACATAAACGCAATATTTCACGACAACAACGGCAAATCTACCTTTTTTTCCATGCAACAGCAGTACGAGGCTTCGAAGGCGTGACATCACACCTAGCTGTCAATCAGTATGGAGCGTTTTCATTGCTCGATAGCTATGCTGTACTTTGCTGCTCATTTCTGTCTTTTGTGTTGCTCCAATTTTAGTTGGTCCCATACAAACATTTAAACGTCTCTTAAAACTGGTTCGAATGGCAGGTTTTTTTTGACATCAAGCCTATTGCGCATAGATTAGGTAGTATATGATTCGCCGTGGAGGGGCGCGTCGTAGTGGATGGTACTATCTATAAAGTGCTTGTAATCTTTACCTGGTCCCTGAAGGCGAGGCTAGCGAAGGAAGGCAGGTTCTTGGCCCACTTGACGGCCATGAAGAGAAGCCGCGCTGCCGTCTCTGCGGCGCTCTCTACTCCTAGTGGCCTTTAATTAACAGTTCCATTAGTATTACGTTTCATTACTGACTTACTTTTACCCAATAGTCCAATACCTAGGTACTCCTAGATCTTAAAACGATTTAGTGTCATCCCAAATAATTCAGTAACTATATATTCAGTTGCTTCAAAACCGGTAGTTCTGATTTTTTGCAGACTTGTTTATGTTGGCCAATGAATAATCCAAGTTTGTGACCTCGAGCGCCGAACACAACTTTGTCAAAAATCGAAAAACTGATTATAACCCTATTTATTTTATTTTATTTATTTATTGGTATTCAGGACAACTACAGCCGTAGATATAACCATGACGTATTGATAATTACATAAAAGAAGGCCAATAACAGTTATCCATTGATTTCTCATAGTGTAAATTTCCCAGTGCCCAGCACCAACCCAATACTTGTCACCTCCGATCTGAAATCATTATAGGTAAAAAAACGAACAGTATCTATGTGTCAACTATTGGGCATAGGTGTCGAGCGTTGGTACGTCTACCCTACATCTAGCAATATGAAAATAAGCGTAATCAAACACAGTGAATATGTGAATACATTCCAAAACAAATGCTTTATACCTACATGTCGGAAACTATACACTGGTACCTACTTAGATTGCTTAAGTTAGGGCACTGCATTATTTACTTAATAATTAATAAGCCAGACACCGCCATATTACTAGTACAAATATTCGTATTTATGACCCTAACGGACTAGTTGCTGATAGTACCTTCTCAGGACGTTGTAAGGGTTCCATACCAAAATGGTAAAAAAGGAACCCTTATGGTTTCACTTTGTCTGTCTGTCTGTCTGTCACATCGCTAAATATCTCAAGAAGTACTTATGTTATCGATTTGAAGTTTGGAACAGTTATAAAGTAGGGTAACTCATGCAGATGCATAGAACATGTTTTTTTTTGTGTGAAAAATGACAGATAATAAATTTAAAAGTCTAGTGAATATGTGACGTGGAGTGTCATATGAAAGGGCTTGAGTTGCACATTTACGTTGAGACATTTTCGATTTATGAGGGAAAACGTAAAAAAGAATAGAAGTAGAATTTCTACATGACGTTGTTGAGAGTTTCCTAAATTAATAAGGTTGAAACAGGTACACATCTGTTTACGGAACCCTCAGTGCGCGAGTCGGTCTCGCACCTAACCGGTTTTTTAGTGGTGTTTCAAGGCAAATAAATTCATTTTGTTACGTTTAGGTATTATGAAACTAAAAGATTTAACATTATCACAGGATTCACAGGCAGGTAAGAAACAACAATATAATGGCACGTACCCATTTATAAATGTTTTTAGGGACAATTGTCCTTCGGATAGGATATTATTATGAAGATGGTTTGGCAATTTTAAACAAGATATATTATATACTAGGTATAACTATGTAAGATTACATTATTATTCGTCTATAAGTAATTCCAGGGATTAAACCATTGAACCTTAATGAAAGGGAGTACATCCAGTGAAGAAAAATCAATACAATGACAAAATATAGTAAATATAAGTAACTACCTGCAAGGTCCACAGTTCTGAGGGTAGGCTGCCATGCTGGCAGCGGGGGGCGAGTATGACGTCGAATCCTCTTCATTGGTAACATCGATACTGTCGTCTGACAATACAGTAAAAGCAATAAACTTTATGAAAACCTTAAATACTAAGATGGTCAGTCAGCTGCAAAGAAACGTGATCCCCTGCATATATTAGTAACTCTTGTGCTGAATCCATAATTCTAAATTCAATAATATTATGAAATCTATTTCGATATAATACCCATAGGTACCTAAAAGTCACTGGTTTCCCATAAAACATAATATATATAAACATGCCACATTAATAAATAAATTCCAGGTAGGTACCTAAAAATACATTTAGAGAAATTACCGATTGCCAACGGTAATTTCCCTATACAAATGCATATGAATGAGACCATGGTCGATGTCCCGGACGACGTAATTACAGCGTCTATCGAAAGATGGAACGCTGCGCTTACGGCGTCCAACTCTGACACGACGCGTACACTTAGGCATTCCCGCCGGCGGGGACGTCCACCGCGCGATCGCCACAACAGTGACACATAATTATAGTCCCTATTCGTCCCGGTACCGCCGCACACCAGGTAGAGTCAGTCCGACCCAGGTCGGGCCTATCTGAGTTTCTTGCTGGACTCTTCTCAGCTAGGCTAGTTTTAGTGAACCAGCGACAAAACTCCCAGTAGCTCGATTCCACTCACACCTCAGATTCGGTTGAAACCGCTCAACCAATCTCACTGGAGCGCAAACTCTTAGAGTATTCCAGTGATCCAAACCACACGCCTGGTCATGCCGGAGGTTTTCCCCTGGATTTTCCCCAGGCTACTCTCCAACCGCGCACTCCTATCGCTTTATTGGGCCCGGTCTATAAAGCTACAGTCAGGTTCAAAAAAAAAATGGTCGATGTAGACCGCATGACTTGGCTGTAATTTTCGGATGCGCGTGTGGGTATTCCAAATGAAGATACTGCGTATGAATAGAACAATGTAAATAATACCACAATGTAAATTCTCACCACGTTATTTTGTGTTATTCAGAGAGCTTGCTTCAGAGAACTTCCGCTTAGTGCGGGCAGTTCAACAATAAACGAAATAAATGAACTTTATTCTGCAAGTAGCCAGCAATGGCACTTTTAGGATCAAAAACTACTAGCGTTTCTCAAGAGATCACTGCCAAGAAGAAACGCCGAAAGAAACTCGACTAGTAATTTTTTCCAAATATATGCTTATTACAATGATACTATTTAACCTACTTAAGTAAATCTGAATGGTGAACTACAAAAAAGAATTTAAAAAAAACGACGATAAAAGTAACAATAGGTATTTACAATGTGTAGTGCTGCTGCAGGCTCATATTAAAATGGACTTATAACATTTACGGGCGTTCTATTCGGTTCATCTGTTTGGATTTGTTTTGCGCACTCTGATGCTTTTTTGTGCGCGTGAAAGCGAGCGTATGAAGCACGAACAATATTCATATTCTCATACTCACCGTCTTTCAGTCTATCAGTGTTTTTTCTCCTCCTTCTCGTAAAGAGTCGGGCTGCGGCGGCGGCAGCGATGGGTACTGTGCTGGGGTATAGCGCCTTAGCTAATAACATTGGAGGGCGGAATTAACAGCATTACTGGACTCACCGTCACTGTCTGTGTGGTTCCGCTCCTCGTGGTCTCGCGAGGAGTCGGGCTGCGGCGGCAGCAGTGAGTGCGTGGACAGCAGAGGCTACTGCTTTGAGGTCAGCGCCATAGCGATTGACACCGGAGAGCAGAGGTTTTACTACACTATTGACTCACCGTCGCTGTCCGTGTGGTTCCGCTCCTCGTGGTCTCGCGAGGAGTCGGGCTGCGGCGGCTGCGGCGGCGGCAGAGGTGGGTAGTGCGGGGACAGCAGAGGGTACCGCTGTGGGGACAGCGCCATAGCCAGTGACACTGGGGGGCTGGAATCACAACGTAACATAATGTCATAATCACGTACGTGCTTATACGTATTATTTATTTGCCTCGACGATACAACTGAAGTACCTCATACCGGAATGAGTATGGTGTAATGGTAAAAAAGTTTGATAGTTCAATGGCATTGGTCGCTAAAAAATACGCCGGTAACCTGGTGCGTGCTACATAAATGTATCGCGCCATATCGAGTATGTATATATTCAACTAATCTTTAAGGTTTTTTTCAGCTCTTTTTGTTGGTAAGTACATCAACACGTGCAAATAGATTCCTATCTAAATGATTCTAACTCTGTTTACATTACAACACCCTTATACAGTGCGACATAGATGAATCAACATGTTGGATAGGTGCTAGTCACCCGTGCCGACGGTCGACCCCACCTTTGATCATGGACTGAATCACTTGTGCTGTGGCTTGACCCTTCGCCGCTAGTTATAAATAGTACTCGGATGAAACTCGTGTGCAAACGACTGGAAGAAATGGTGCAAGAAGGAAGGACAGGAAGTATACCGTATAATCGATGTCAATACCTTTACCTTTAATCACAGTAAAGTGAACAGGGAGTCTGTAATAAAGCATCTGTCACTCTCTATGGAGTGGTATCAGACAGTGACAGATGCTTTATCTTGTCTTTGATAAACGTGACCATAATACGGGCCCTGTAATATTTACCTACTACAATATATGTACGATCTAAAGCAACTGGTTAAACTTTGATGAACTCGGTCTCTTGTCGTCAGGCAATCCCTGCCTTTCCGAGCCTCGGCAATAAGTAGTTAACCCTAAGAATTTCTTACCTAATTTCACTAGCCCTAATGTTGTGAACCCTAAAATCGCTAACCCGAATTTTCATAATGACTAATTTCTCAGTACTAAACTCTCAATAATATTAATGTTATGAAACCGATATTTTAAATAGGCCTGTTATTACGAAGCCTAACAATGACTAAACTTTATTATCTATATTTCTAACATCACATCCGAATGTTCATTTTACCTACTGTTCATTAGGCCTAATGTCAGTATCCCGAATGTTCATCTGGGGAAAGTGTATCTGGGTCTATTCTGACTGCTGACCGGCAAGCGATGGTCCTACTTTCCGTTCTGAAGGAAAAAGGTAACGAACGAAACTATCTGGGAAAAAGCACTGTCATGTTGGGCAATTCTGACCTGCCAGTGAGTCGATGGAGCCCCGCTTCGCATTAGGTCTAATGAAACATTAGGGCAAACGTGAAATTAGGTGTAGTTTTTATTAGACATAGTAATCATTAGGCACATTAGTCAATGGGATTAGTGATCATTAGGAAGAATCATAATTAGTCATTAATATATTAGCATACTCGATCTTCAGTATAGAAAAAGATTATATAGGAGATACGAAATTAGGCCCAGCCAATAATTATGTACTACAAGTTTAGTTATCTTAAGCCCGTCCCGGAGATCTCCGGACACGTAATAAAAGAATGCTATTGTTTATTTTTTTCGCCGGGAGAGGGCAGGTTTATTAGGGCTAATGAAATGAGCTAACGATATTAGGTTTGAGACCCATTCCCATAACACTTAATAAATAAGATAAAACAAATCACTTAACAGTTGAATCCCACTCCACCACCCTTCCCCATAATCCGCCATTCGTAGTTATTACATTTCCATAATGTTATGATTTAGTGTCTACAGAACATCGCTATGCACTATACCGAAATTGGCTCGCATCTGACTGCCAAATGTGGCATAACTTTAGGGACCTAATGTGTAAGACGGATTTTGGTTTGCATTATGAAAAATCATTCAAAGCAATTGAATAACGATATGCATGATAGGAGGTGTGAACTAAGGAGCTTTGAAAGAACTTGATTTTTAGTTAGATCTCACTTTTTTTATTTGCGAAACCGTTTACAAACTTGGCATTTTTTTAACAGGCATGCTTTTGATTGGATCATATATCTACAGTATCTACTTACATTACTTTTCTCCAACATGGTCGGAAAAGTAGTACTTACATTAGTAATAATAATAGTTCGTACTGCTTGTTTTTTTATTACATATCCTTTAGAATGCTTAAAATTTTATTTGGATTTTGTTAAAATTTTCAATTTCTTCAAATTTTTGAAAAAAGGATTAGGTAGGTACGCATAACTCAGCCGGAATAGGGATTGCATGCCTCGTATTGCTATACATACTCGGCAGTCCATCTCTTCCTTCCCTGCATTAGAAGTAATGCGCTATTACTTATCTATTTATCGTATGGCAATAATTTCGAACCATGAGATCTTCGAGAAAACAGTACGGTTGCCAGTTTTGTTGCACCGTTTAGCACAACCCAGGGGTCACGTGTAGGGTAACGGTGGGTACTCCCTACGGACGTGGGGGTCGAACTCGCACCACTTGTCAAGTGAGTGCGCAACTTAACTGTTAGAAGTTCTCAAGCCGCCTGGAGGCCTCTATAACTTGGCTTAACGACTGTTATCATAGACAGCAGCCGGGGTCAACAGCTTAACGTGCCTTACAAAGCACGGGAGCGCTCAGTTAATAATCATTCAAAGCGGTCACCCATCCAAGAACTGACCTGGGCTGACGTTACTTAACCTCGCATACCGCACGAGGTACGCGGGTGCCACTAGCTCACGAGCGCTCTGAACCTACTCTTTCATTTATATTTGTAGAAGCATGGGCAGAACCGCAGGAAGTTTCCTATTCTCATATTTAGATAAATTATGATTCATACCCTCATGACAATTTTATTTATTGTGTCATTGTTATGTTGTTTCTGTGGTAAACTAAGAATGATTCGATTGATTAGGTTACACATAGGTACCTATACAACATTATCGGTTAACAAGGCAATCGATTGTACAGATTCCAAATTGCAGAAGTAATTTTTTGAATCATTGTGTAAACCCTACTTAAACATGACGATCTCGATCTTTCAATGGTGAAAAAACATCCCGTAGATACGGTATGAATACGACACCCACCCATACATGAGCACGCACTATTTTAAAATATTGGGGGGGCAATATCGTGTACCTATTAAACTATCTATCATATAAGGAAAACAACGAGGATATTACGGTCTAATAACAGTTCTAACAAAGCTTTGTGACACAATCGATACGAATACAAAATGCTCATTTCCACAAAGTTAGACAAAATGTTCTTTAGTGAAAAACCAATGTTAACTTTGCGGTTGGCCAAATTAAAAAAGTCCTTTCTTCGCACTAATCCAACTAGATTATTTGGCGGCGAGACTTCACTAAACTGAAAAGGTAAGTTGGTGATTATTTCTACAAAGAATCTTTCCGACAAAAAAGTCAAAGACTGGCTTCTTTTTACTTCACTACGTGCAATAGGGGTTAAGTTGGTTTGTTATATAATTATGGTTCTTCTAATGTTAAGTTCCATTCGTTGAAATGAATTCGTCGCTTTGAATATTTTAAAGCAAATCTGATCAAGGACTATTATAGGAAACAATTTCTGACGTATAATTGTAAGTCCATCGGTATTTAATTGTATATTTTCTAGTCCTTCCTTCGAGTAAGATATTAGGTTAGATAAAATAAAACTTACCCGAAAACTCCAACTGCCACAGCGGCTTCCCTCAGGGCACGTTCTTGGTCCATATCTCTTAATGTCTCCGGTCGAATTGTGGCAGTATTCCGGGGTTGTCGTTCATTTTGTACAGCTGTGGACAAAATTAATTGTGATAGTGAACAACGATAACATGTACTTTTCGTCGACGTAGACAAGTTTACGGTCCGCTTGATAGTAAGCGGTCACCTGTGCCTCCAGAGTCCCGTCCTTCTCCTTCTCCAGTCCAGGAGAATAACTCTGGTTTAAAGGGCGAGCAACGGTATGTAATTATAATATACATGTGCGTGATATGTGTTGCAGATCCTTCCACGGGTGGATGTGGATCGCTGTGTGCTAGCTTAGAAGGCAATTCACTGTTCAGACTTGCCAAAGGGTCACCTTTTGGCAGGTTTGCAATGTGCACCGCATGTCCCCCGATGTCAATACAGCGCAACCCAAGCTCTCTGGAATGTTATTTAGAACTGGATTATTTCTAGCTAGTAGGTAGATTATTGTTTTTCTTAGATATCTGTTTTCGGGGGTGTGTTGTTTCGATGACTATAATTACTTGAACAAAACATATTTCACTGAAACACAATTCAATGAAATTTGTAATATCATTGTTTTATTCAACAAAGTTATCAAAAAGTAGTATTATGTTTTGTGTTTCATTGTTGCGCAGACAGAAATTTCATAGAATTTCGTTTTACAGAAACCTATATATTGGTCACTATATTTTTATTTAGAATATTATTGTATCAAAACTTATTCACTTCAATGAAAAATATTTCACTGAAGCACAATACAATGAATTTATTTTAGTTCAGAATAACAAATATACTAATTGAGTAAATAAATTAAAATAAATCCTAAATAGAACTAAACTAAAGTAAAATCTGAAACTATAAGCCTAAATAATATTTATAAAATTGGGTGCCCGTGGCATGGTGCCGAGGATGCTGGCAGCATATCCTCGTTGGATTGCAATACTAATGCGTTTCTTGAGGAAGCTGACACCTCTTCGGTCACCAGTGATGTCTGTAAGGCTTTTGAGATCTCTTTCATAAGTTGGCGAGCGTTGGGACCCCACGGACCAAGGGTTTCGAATACAATATTCGCCGGTTGTCACATGCACCTATGGAATGAAACAATCTAGATGGCTACCTCGTTTTCTAATTTAAATGACGGATTTGAAACGGCTCTTTTGGAAAAGTGGACATCTGAGAAAGTTTGGGAAAATGCACTTTCTGAGATAATAATTATACCATCTGAGAATGTGCTCTATCTGTGAAAGTTTACCAATTGGGAAGTGCACTTTTTACACGACTTGCCAGAAAAAGGACCGTAATGTTTTCAGGGTTCATGTATACTGTACCTATGTATGCATGTGAGATTCTTTGTTCCCCAGAACTTCTCAATGCCTTAACCAATTACGATGTGTGAGGTATTGTTAGAATTCTTACATTATCCCGAGTAACACAGGATAAGTGGGGTGACGATTTCAAATATATATATATAATGTATGTATTTAAAAAGTGAAAATAAAATTAAAAATTAAAAATACGATTGCACGGGATAAAAGTTATCTAAAAAGATAAAGCCAAGTTTCAAAAATAAAAAACTTAAGGAAATCTATTTTGTTTGCAGTCGAGGACCTATTACATACAATACCAAAATATTAGGTCCCTAAATAGTAGGTTTTTAAATATTATTTTATCGAGACAGTGCACATTTCGAGAAAGTGAGTTTTATGAGCCTAATCCTTATTTTATGTAGCTACTGTTTGACTGACATAATTATATTTTGTCCAATATACATTTCGCATAATTTTTTCTACTCTAATCATTGATAAGCCGAAAAAAATCATCAAAAACAGTTGGTATGCAGGCAACCAACCATGTATGCAAGCCAGCAAGCCCGCAAGCAAGCATAATTTTTCAAGGCGCATAAAAAACCTAACATCAGAGGACTGAGACGGGAGCTCTGGAAGATTTCGCTCTCTAGCCCGGTAAAATGTGTGTAAATACATATTTTACTAACCAAGCTAAGACCTAGAGATCTTTTCTGTTAATTTTGTGTTTTTTTAATGAGTAAGCAATATTATGATGATTAGACATAAAAAATGTACCTATAAGTAATAACATTATTCGACTATGTGATCATTAGTTAAAATAAAAATCAACGCAGTGATTTTTAAATAAAATAATATTCGACAAAATCAGAGTTATGAAAATGGTCATTTAGGCTAAACGTATTTAACGTATGCGTAACATATGTAGTAGGTATACGCTGTGCTGTTTTCGAGGTAAAGGTAAGTGATTAACTTTATGTTTTAGGCATGCAAGTATCAGAATAGATCGTGTAATCTTGTTGTTGTGGGTGTCAAAATTCTTATCAAAATGTATTTTAAGATTCACTGCGCCGAAGTTCCCCAGGATTGCAGCGAGGGGAAAATGCACTGCACTCTGTCTGCAAAGTTTTCGAATAAAAGAGGGTTTTGGCTGGGAGCGAAAGCTGTAGCCTTTATAAAACCTTTATAAATTTTGCCCACGACGTCGTACCTAGTCATCGCTCTTCCATATATACTATAAATATGTATTTTTATTCATAATATTAGTATATAGATTCAGAAATGAGTAAACTTGAAGGACTAGAAAAAATATATTTGTGGGCCGACAAACTGAATGTCTACAACCTATCTGCTGGTTACCCACCTGTCTGCATGCTTCTACCTACATACGTAGTCCAGTAACCTTGTCGCCTAAAAGTACGTAGTACTTTGCTTCAAATCCGGTAGTTATAATTTTTTAAAGGACTAGCTGCTGATGGTGCCTTCTCAGGACGTAGCGTAGTTGCAAAGTTCGAAAAAAATGATAAAATATGAAATTCCTTGTTTCGGAAACTATTCAGTAGCTATACAGATACAATTCTAGTCTCATATTGTAGCAAAAATCAAAAAGTAGTAATATTGTCATAATCGGTTTTTTCGATGTTTGACAAAGTTGCGTTCAGCGCTTGAGGTCAAAAACTTGGTGTATTCATTGGGCCAACATCATAAACAAGTCTGCAAAAAATCAGGACTATTGGATTTAAAGAAAGCTCTGATGTACAAAGTTACTGGACTAACGGGGAAACAACATGCTTTTCCGTTTTTTATCGGCTACGCCTCTACGAGCAGAGAACTCCCCAGGGGAGTTCTTGGCACTGAAAGTGTTAATTTTATGATCTAAAACTACTAATCAAAGTTCATCTGTAACAACCTAAGCAAGATTTCAAAAAGCTTTCAATTTTCTTTAATACTCGCAAGAAGTACTTAAAAAAAACTTACCTATCCTATATAATTTCATTTCATATTAAACAATATAAGTCTATTGTATAATATAAAGTCTACCCCACACAGGCAGCCATTTGAACATTCTGTTAATAAAACCCCGTCATCCGAAAGTCTGACAAAACAGCTAACATAAAACTGCAAATGACACGCGCCCTCCTCCCGGTGGGGGTGGGTGGCGGCTTCTATTTGATTTTATTGCCACCCCGTGCACCTTTTACTGGCAAACATTACCTAACGGAACAAACTAGTTGGCGCGTCGGGTTTGCTTCTTTGCGAGGGTTGAACGCACAATCACGGTAAGAGACGTTCAAGTTTTAACAACGTTCAATTCTTTTTTCTTAAATCGTGTGGTATTTGTCTATTAAACTCAACTCTTCCAATATAAATATAGAACAGAATATATACTGATTAAAATGGAACTCCGTCCTCAAGCGATTAGGGTAAATGTCCGACAGCAACCAAGCAGGTTTTCTAATTACTTTATCTTACCTACAATACAACATTTATCTTACCTAAAAAAATCTACTACACTCTACTACACTACGATATGAGATATGACACAGAAAATTCCGATCATCTAAGGAATCCCACCTTTTATAAAGATGTCCTAATAGGTAGGTACTTTATTAAAATATAACCTTCCAATACAGAGTCGTATTTACAGAGATATATATATACGTCATATACCTTATACGTGCTCACTTTGATAGCAGGGACATAAACGCGCTTTATGGGTGTGTTGTCGTCTTCGATTCCTCTCCCCATTTCTTTTACGACACCCATTTGAGCTATACATTCATACATATGGATTCAAATATACATTTGTGGAAGATTCTTACATGTAACAATTCTGAACATTTGAATTAATAGCTTATATTAGCCTGATTATTTCCAATCACCCAATCCAATGCAAATTTTTTTTTAATTATAGGGGGCAAACGAGAAGATTGTGCGATTAGGTACTGTTGCCTTAAATTGTTGAATAAATGTCTTCTTTTTAGGGTTCCGTACCAAAATGGTAAAAAAGGAACTCTTATGATTTCACTTTGTCTGTCTGTCTGTCTGTCACATCGCTAAATATCTCAAGAACTACTTATGCTATAGATTTGAAATTTGGAATAGTTATAAAGAAGGCTTACTTACATATATAGAACATGACTTTTTTAATTTTTTTTTTATTATCTGTGAAAAATGCCAGATAATAGGTGGTTCAAAATTTGAAAGTCTAGTTAATATGTCCATTGGGGTGTCATATGAAAGGGCTTCGGTTGCACATTCTGAAACATTTTTTTTTACGTATAGTTATTTTTGTTTTATGATGGAAAAAGGAAAAAAAATACCGTCCCCCCCCCCCCTTATCTCGAAGTTTACCAAGGAAAATATAAAATTATTACAACATTGATATCAATGTATATTTTACAGGAAAAATATTATAACTGTAGCTCTATCTAGTTTTTCTTTTTTTTTATCGTCAAATAACATTTCTATACTAAGTTTGTAATTTAATCACCTTTGCATAAGTATATTTTTGTTTTATGAATTCCTACGAGATTATGCTGAAAGTACCTTATTTCAAATAAAGAAAAAAATTTAAAACGGTTTACGTGATAAAGAATTATCCTTGAAAAACTACCATACATACTAAGTTATTCAGTCGCTCTGTAACAAAAGTCGCCTATAAATGGCGCTGTACCCAAATTTTCACACCATGTTTTTGAGATTTTCCTGATTTATTAGGGTTGGAACCGGTACACATCTGTATACGGAACCCTCGGTGCGCGAGTCCAACTCGCAGTCGACCGGTTTTTTATTTATTACTGAATTATATTTAGTAAGACATTGGAGTTTTGCGATTATATATACATAGATCCCCTATCTTACTTTATTTATGCTGATCGTCGCATATGTATGAGTTTCAGCCCGCAGTTTCATATTGTAATTTAGAATTTACACATTTTCAAGTAAACAGAATACCATAATGTGGGTGGGTGGTCTAACCATGGGTTTTGGGGCTGCCTGAACTAATAAGTAGTTGTTATTTATAGGCACGCAGCAAACCATCATTCGCCGTTCACACTGCAACCGAATAAACCGTAACCTACGGTTAACAGACTGACTCAAACACACGGATTAACCCCCACACAAGCGCCTCCCTCCCCAACTATAAATCAACTCGCCCCTCCCACTTCCGGCCGCAGCCATCTTTGAGATCTCACTTCCGGCGCCAGGAAAGGGATAGCCGCTAGTTTTTCTACACGTGTGAGTGCGACAGCTTATTTATTTCTGAACTTAGGAGTGAAAGTGTTGGTTGAATCGTATTTGGAACTTGAAAACCATGAAAAATTAAATATGGTTGACACTGTAGCACAGTAGATTAATGTATCTATAAAACGTCATGCCGTGTACTTGGCAAAAAGCTAAAACTTAAAATATAAGTAAATTGAACCCTTTGTGTACAAGATAAATCAATAAATATTTGTGAACAATCTTACACAAATCGATCTAGCCCCAACTCCCAAACCCCCAAACTAAGCGACGATGTACATGCTTATATGGATAAAAAGATACTGAAATACATATAAAGCACTGAGGAAAAATTTGTGCTCAGCACAGAAATAAATGCCCCGACCAGGACTCAAACTCGGAATCCGGGAGTTTTGTAGGCAGGGTCACCACCAACCACAGACTAGGCTAAAGTGGTCGTAATGTTTTAAACATAAGTGTTTAAATGATAACAACATCAGGTACTAATTAAGTAAAATGATTTAAATAAATTTAATAGCGTACATTATGTATTAAATAAATACACTCCGAAATTTCGCCCGTGGTCAAACTGGTAGACTGAGAAACTTCTAGGACCTAGGTACAACAATATTCCTTCGCTATTCTGCTAAAATAATAATTATTATTATTTCGCTTTTAGCGGAGTAGCGAATGAATAATAGAGATTGTACATACTGGTTTGGAGTTTCTATCTACATATATACATATACATGTAACACATACTTTCCGAAACATTGTGTGATTAGTTCTATGTTTGTAATTATTACATGACGTCATTATCATGTTTTGAAAATAAATTGAATAATAAATACTAATATACGCCATAGCGATAATAATTATATATTCTAATAAGCGTGTAGTCAATAAATATATTAGATTTTTAGAAATCCATATTTTAGGAAAAAGTGTTTAAACCGTAGAACGGGTCAAGACCATAGGGAAATAATGTGCAAATTAATTATAATTTGCACAATTTTCATCACAAGACATTTCGTCATATGACTCATATGTTTTATCTTTAAATAATAGGTCACGTTTCGGGACCTCAATAAACTGAAAAACGTATAATAATATGTCACCCGGTGAATAAAGTACAAACTCTTACATTAACAAATTCCTTTTCTTCAAAACTTGTAAATTGTTTCAACCTAATTGATTAAAAAACATTATGTGTAACAAAAATTCTGGCAATCAAACTTCGAAGTTTTATTTGCATTCCCCATTGAAATGCAACTCCAACATTGAAACGTTGATCCAATTTGTAGGAAGAAGGCGTCAGACAGACGTAATGAGGTAACGCGACTAGTGATGTACCATTTTCGATAAATTATAACAATCTACATAACAGAACGTCACTAAATACGTTACAAGATTAAGTGTTTCAAAAAGAAGGAACTTCAATCTCGATCCAATAATTTATGCTGCATGGATTAGATAGATCAAAATCTGGTTTTGAAATAATTTTTATATTACGTCTAAAAAAGTATTTTTTTCTCCGGCTTTGAATACCGGCATAGTAAGTAGTTATGTAAGTAAAATAGGGAAGTAGAGGGCAGTAGGTAACCAAACTTAATACCATATTATATAAACGTTTCCTGATTTTCATGGAGCCTATATCGATTAACTTTAATTAAAACTACGAGTAGTTAATATTTCTTTGTTATATGAATTGATAAAATGCAACGTCTCAAAAAATAACAAGACCCGAACACCGTCCTTTCCAAATGTAGTAATGTAATATTTAATGTCAATATTTTCATTAAGATTAGTAATAACAGACACAAATGTCAAACAAATTATGAAAGCGCTATATAATGCACTGTCTTCGCATCTGTAATGACTTATAAGGTTATTTACATTACTATCATAAATATATTTGTACCTAACTATAAAACCATTCTCGTATTTCTGGAAATTAAATACGAGTAGAAATATATACCTAGTTAAGTTAGCACTCTAATAAGAATCTAATAATGTACACTTGAGATTGTTTGAGCGGGCCGAGTTGTGGCCATGTAATCGAACATAGAACGAGATTGTTCGCATGCTTAGAAGAGTCATAATCCAGTCTTTAAAACTTCGGCAAGCAACGAATCTCAACCATATCCTAATAATAACTTCACGAGCGAATCACAGCGGCAGTTAGACCTCTACGGCTTTATCGGCTGTTACATTGTAATTTCTGCAATGTTTTTATTAGTAAAAAAAAAGTATTTTCTGATAACATTCAATATAATAATAATCATTTACAATTCTTGATTGTGCCCTTAACTTCAGAAATTTACCAGTAAATATGTAACTGTAACTTAACGTAGCCGACGGCACATCATTAGTCGGGGGCACAGAAGCGAGCCCTGCGGCACACCCGCCCCTTTATCACTTTACTTTAGCTTTGTATTATTTTGCTCTCGGCTCTTTGAAAAGGAAAGCGTAATTTGGTTACGTTTTGAGATGTCGACGGTAGTCAGGACTCAGGACAATCTAATTATTTTCGGCACTGCGTTTCACGTTGTCAAAAGCCTCAGCTAGTTCAACTAAAGCAATTAAGAGTTTCGTTGTAATTGCGGCTGTCTGCTGAAGTATTTGAATTGTTTCGTTCGTTAACAAAATATGAATACCGGACGATGGCTAATATTGTGAAGTTAGTAATTTAAATTGAAACCCATGTCATTATTAGACCGC
This sequence comes from Epiblema foenella, assembly GCA_963556455.1. NCBI lineage: Eukaryota > Metazoa > Arthropoda > Insecta > Lepidoptera > Tortricidae > Epiblema > Epiblema foenella. Next base: position 9,511,197 of record OY747098.1, on the reverse strand, counting down.
AGATAAAGAAAAATCTATTTTATCGTCCAATATCTAAGTTCATAGAATAAATTAAATAGTGTATTCATCACATTTTGATGGAAGACACACTTACCTAAAATTTAATAATTTAGAGTCTGTGTTAAATGTTTTAAACGGTGTTTTTTTAACGATGGCTATATCACACCAAATTCTACAAAATGGATGACTGACATTTGGTTTTTTTCTTGCATTTCTATTAATATTACTTAAAATGTTTTTGTGGTAAAAATGTTATGTGTGACTCATCTAAAGCCTTTAGCGTCGATTAGAATTAGACTTTCGGTCGTAACATATAAAATGTCGTACCAACCTCGTGGCACAATAATCCCAGGTGAGTCGACACTTATGACCTAAATACGTAAAGAGTAGAAAGCAGAGAATTAAAGATTCATTTGTAAAATTAAATGCTAATGGGGCGATTTTGAGTTTTAATCCACGCCGTAGCTCCTTCGCGGGCCGTAATCCGTGGATTAAGCGGTACAGGCAGCTTCGTCTTGCGATATTTACACACTGCTATTATTATGGGCCCGTATCATAATTATTTATCGTATGGCAATTATTTCGAACCGTGAGATCTTTGAGAAGACAGTACGGTTGCCAATTTTTGTTACACTTTTAGCACCACCCAGGGGTCACATGTAGCGGTGGGTCACCGGTGGGTACTCCCTACGGAGGTGGTGCAACTTCGACCCCCCTTGTCAACTGAGTGGGCAACTTGACTGTTATAGAAGTTCTCAAGCCGCCCGGAGGCCTCTAACTCGGCTTAACGACTGCTATCATAGACAGCAGCCGGAATCAACGGCTTAACCTGCCTTCCAAAGCATGGGAGCGCTCAGGTAAAAACCACTCAAAGCGGTCACCCATCCAAGAACTGACCTGCCCCACGTTGCTTAACCTCGCATACCGCACGCGGTACGCGGGCGCCGCTGGGCCACGAGCGCTCCAATATCATATAATCATGTAGATTATTGCGGTTCAAATATGAAATGGCAATCTAGGTAAGTGCTATCATATGCTTATGAAATGGTCTGTTTGGTCCTTTGTTATACAGTTGGTCGACGGCGATAATTTAATGAGATTAACTTTGAATTAAAAAAAAAAATTGATAACAAAGCAAAAATCCATACTTACCCATATTAGTTAATGCGAAAGTGTGTCTATCTGTTACCTTACCGTGCTTAAACTGTTGAACGGATTTAGATGAATAGACGAATTTCGTATAGAGATAGTTTAAGCGTAACTAGATAAGCGCCTGAAATAAACTAGCAATTTAATTCTAAAGCGATGAACGAGTTCTCCGCGGACAAAGTCACGGGCAAAAGCTAGTTTTTTGTAAATAATAAAACCTTCAGTCCAGTCATCCTTCTAAACTACTATAACTATTTTTACTGATAATGATCTGCTGTCACTTTGTATACGTAAAATATACATGACCCCTTGTGATCATGTTAGAGTAGTAGAAAAGTACCTAAGTTAGCAGAGCATTTAAATAAAACCAGACTTGACCATGACCAATCATTTGCATTCAAAGCTATTAATATCATAACCACGGAAAACCCCGGCTAGGTATGGTATAATATAGTAAGGAAACAAGTATAATATATATAAATGGATATTTTTCGGATATTTGTGAATAAGTCAGCTCATTCGAAAAAAAAAAAAAATCTTAGTCGGCCTCATTTTATTATGAAATAGCCAGGTATGATTATTTATTTTCGTAGGTGCCATTGACATAACTTTGACAGTGTTATTGTGACCAAGTGTACTTAAATCCGGCGTCGCGTACCCTAACAGTTAACTGTTTATACCGAAGTTAAGGCTGCAGTAACAGACACTGATTAATGCGAATTTAATCCTTGCATAAAACCCTTAAATCCGGCCCTGAATAATGGCGCTTGTCCCCCAAAAAGTCACATTTCTCAAAACCTATAATCAAATATAAACTTTATCCCCTTGTTATTACGCCTCAAATCCAATGGGATATAAAACACAAACAATTGTATAAACCCGCGTCGAATCTCGAAACTTAAATCCAGATTTCTAAATTTTAAGCGAACAGATATGACTTTAAACTGTAGATAGTTAGGGTTGAATTTAAAACCAATCGAAAATAAATTCTCTATATCTCTCTATTCAATTTCAACCTTAACTACTAGGACATAAATCCAAAATTCCGTTGGTTCGAATTTTAGGAATCAATAACCATTAAGCCGAATCAACTTGACAGAAGTCGTTTAAGAGTGAGACAGGGTTATGTGTCCGGTGCGGGAGTGAGGTAGTCAACAGGAGCTCGGGGCCTTTCACTTTGATTAAATGGCAATGGGGCATTGCGGGCAGATGAGACCTGCACCTGATGTATTTGATTTTATTTCGCAATTATGGCAACTTTATTGTGTCGTAAAAGCTATAAGCAATGATGACACTGACACCGGACAGGGACAGGGGGGGGGGACTCCAATGTTAAGAAATTATATAAACAGTAGGTAGGAAGTTCATTTATGGTTCGTTTCAGATAAGATTATACTCTACAATGTCAAAGAATGTGTATCTGATCTGAGTACCTATAATTAGATAGGTACGTTGTGGAGTGAAAGATTGAACACTAGATTGTTATGATTGGATTGTTATGACAAGTCAATTACCTAACCTAAATTAAACATTTTAATAACCCTCGTCACAACAAACATAGGAACCATCTTGACAGACAAGACTCGATAAAAAAGGTCACTCATACCGGTTCACCCGTTTGGGAAATATTAGTCTATTATTCATTACCACTGATGTCATGTCTTGTATTATTTTACATTTATTTATTTCGGGGATCTCGCAAACGGCTCTAACGATTTTGATGACAATCGAGCTATGTCTCATGTCCAGGAAAATGCCGAGCAAAGCTCAGCTTCCCCGGTACCTACTGCCCTATTAATTCTTATTGATTCTATTTTGATTGTGATCGTTTGGGTTGGAGGTAAAAACATTGTTTTCTTAAACGACTTCAAAAAAGGAGGAGGTTCTCAATTCGGTTGTATATTCTTTTTTATGTCTATTACCTCAGAACTCCATCATTTATTAACCGATTTGGAAATTTCTTTCTTTGGTTGAAAGCATATGCTTTAAGGTTGGTCCCGTTGTTACCAGAATCTAGTTCTGCTAATGGGGTTAATGAGAAACTGAGGGAACTCCTCGAAAATTCGAGGGAAACATATACCGATTTTAGTATTTTCGGTAAAAATTTGAGCATTTGCGTTCAGAAAGTAGCATTTGGTGAACGAGAAGTGATGAAAAAGACCACGGATGATCATCCAAAACTCCTAGTGTTTCACGGTTAGCACTAGATGAATCACGAAGCCAATTTAAATGGTCGTGATGTAATGTTACCATTAACCTGATGTGGTTATGGGAGCCGGAAGGTAGGCAACCGAACTCCGTAATAAAACAGTGTAGGTTAGCCGTGTTTAGGCTTGCACTTTGGCAACGATTCACTGAAAAGTGAGATTTTTTTTTAATAAAAAATAAATCGTTTCAAAAAAAAACTGAAAAGTAAAAAAATAATTGTCTAACTTCTAATAGCTCAATATAAGACTACTACGCTTCTTACTGAATAATGTAGTCGTATATTAATTTTTGAAGTCGGTGCCATTTCACCAACATTAAGCAATTTCTTTGTATGGAACAGACTTTAACAATTACAATACGACTACATTGTTCAATACGAAGCGCATTAATTTCATATTGAGCTATTAGAAGTTAGGCAAATTGTTTCTTGTTGGAGTCGGTTTTTTTAAACTGTTAATGAAGTCCTGCCAAGGATATTTTCCTATTTTCAAACATTCATTACAACTTGGAGAGGAGATGTACTTATGTTTTTTTGCAGATTGTTGTTAACAACTGTCTCGCTGAATTTTTTAATATGGAGACAGCGTGTAATTTTTTATACACCTAGCCAGAAATTGTAACCAGAAGTAGATTTTACTGCTATGGAGAGATATTGCAATGAGATAAGGATACACCCGCAATTAACACAATGTAACATTTTTTGAGCAAGTATACTACAAGGGGCGAGAAGAAGACACATAGAACGTTGCGCTCTTGAAAAATAATAGCACTAACTTCAATAGTATGGTACGAATAAAGCAGCGGAAGAAACCTAACATAAAACCAAGGACCAGACAATTAGAAAGAGGGTCAGTCCGCCACGCTTTTCCGGCTAGACGCAGTTAAAATGTTAAATTAATAGACAGTTCGCGGCTAAACATCCCCTCATTTAAATACGCGCTCCAGGGCGCTCTTTGTAGTGCCGTAATGAGGCGATGTGCCGCCATTACGAGTTGCGGTTATTAGATTCAGCTTAAGGGCATTCGCATGGATTTGATTGGCAAGTTTTTAAAATCTGATCTATTTTCACCGGTTTTACCTAATTCAAATTAATATGTTACATTCTATGTCACTTCAACAAAATAATATAATTTTTATTACCTTAAATTATATCTAGACACGCGGTACCGTGTCAAGCCAAGTTACACGAACCATTTCGAGCCACTTTTGACCTCTAACATAACCATAAAATGTTCATTTATTAAGACCCTTAAGGCTAACTAGAACCCCAAATTTCATGAATATAGTTCAATCGCTTATTAAGATACAAACATCTAAAAATCGTGATTTTTCTCACTGACTTAATGCCTTAAACATCAAACCTAACCCACTTCTAGATGACCTAGCAAGTTGAAATTGGGCATCAGGAGTTGTCTGCTAGGGAATGCCAGATCGACTGCCGAGATTTGACTGCCAGATCGGTAGAAAAAACCTTGAAATAGAATCCGATAAGAGAATTTGGGAAGGATCATCAAATCTTGATCTTGACGTCATCTGTGCCGTTAAAAATAAGGTCTTGAACCAGTGCGTTGTACTAATAAGTACCTAATGAATGACTTACGCTGCCCAAATCTGACCGCTTATATAAGTAAATTAGTTAGCTTATCACGTGACAAATGCATCCATTTAACGTCCACGAATTACTGGATACGAGTACCTAATAGGTACCTGCTTATCATGTCCGATTGAAGATTGCAGATTACGAAGACTAAAATCGTAAGCGTGTAGGAATCAATATGCTGTAATATTAGTAAGGGTTTGTGACGCTATTGTTACCAGTGTGATCCAGGACAATAGTTAAGCCTGCGGCTAAAGGGTTACCACTTACTAATGACGTGCTGAGGGGGCGGAGATGTTGGTGAGAAAAAATTTACACGAACTCTGTTGACTATGACGGTTAGAATTTGAGTCTTCTTGTATAAATTGCTTTGGATATAGAACGTAATTCGTTTCATTTAGGATGGTATCCTGAACAGCGCACCAAGCGGAAAGTTATTGACCGAGTGAAACGAAGGACTTTGCTTCATCATCATCATCATCATCATTTCAGCCGAAAGACGTCCACTGCTGAACATAGGCTCTGCTTCAGCTTCGACAAAAATGTTTTCGTATGTCCGGATTTCCGGTTGTTCTCGTCTACAGGTCGCAATTCTCAACGAATTCACGTGAAATTTCGTGAGCAGGCTCGATAGTTATATAGAATTTTTTTTTCGAGACGGTTTTTGGAAATTTCCGAAAACGGTTTTTTTATCAATGACTTTGTAAGTTTCTGCGGGCGAATTTCGGTGTGTTCTCCTCTACAGGTTGCATTTTTCAACCGCTTCTCGTGGAATGTTGTTAGCAGGTTGGATATTCATAATTGATCTTTTTTATAATGTCAGATTTTAGAAATGATAAAAAAACTCACTCACGAGGTCTACAGATCACAGAGCCACTAGTAATAAACTTGCGTAGATTAAGCTAAGTTTACAGCCTAAGTGCATGCCAATTATTTATACGGACGCTGCACGCCCAATTCGCTCACTCAGGACTCACTTTAAATTTTAATTTTTTCTACGATAATTTATGATTGATATATGATCCTATACACACTTAGATAATTACACTACATACACTACTATACACACTATACTTATACATTACTATATATTACTATATACACTTAGATAATTTTTCAAAAACTTGTTAAAATTAGATCTTTTACAAAACAACACTGATTTAAATACAATGTCTCACACTTTCCCAAAGAACAATGTTCACACCAGCAAGCAAAGGGCCCAAAGGGGTAAAATATGCCATAAAATAAACAATAATATGCCTTGTGTCAATGTAGTAAAAACTAACTTGTCACACTGTGATTTCTTCTCTCTATGGTTTTTTAACTTTATTTTTATAGGCACGTGTCGGCACGTGGCGCAAACCGCTCCGTATACAAATTATGGCTTACGGGCCCTAAGAGTGCGTTTTTCTATTCAATTTGTTTAAGTTAAGTCGTGCATACGTTTGTTAGTTTATTGTGCATGGATGAGTTCAGTGTAATATTATAAATTATTGGTTTGACATGATTTTAGTTGGTGTCAGAAACGTAGAAGAGAAAAAAAGACACTATTTTATGCCTTAGATATGAGACCCTCCTATTTATCCGATCTCCAAGGTTAAAATTTTTGGTACCTAATTAATATGTATAAGTATAAGTAATGAACCCTTCGTCGAGATTATTTACTGAGAATAGTTTACTATTAAGTACCTATATAGTATTTTATATAGGTAATACCATTTTGATGAATGAAACTGTTTCAACGCGTTATAAATCCTGCAATGCATGCAATCTATTAAATTTGATGTCAAAATGAGCTATCCGTCGATATAAGCAAGGTACTTAATAGTAGAAAATGTTGAACATTCAGTATATTTTGGTTGGAGTAAACAAGATACTCAGTACCCTGTACCACCCACCCCACGGCGTTTATTCTCACGATAACTTCATACTTCAACAACTTGTATAAACACATCATAATCCAACAAAGAACAAATCTGCGCAATGCTTGTTCCGTCACATACAGTGCCACGTGGTGCCACCAACTAATACGTGCAGCCAAAACATAAGTCCTGTCGAGGAAATTAGTATGTTGGACTCGCTTTTCGAACTGCAAACTTATCTCGGTTTAAGGCAATTAAGCGAAAGTTATTACTGCTGACAAGCCCCTGTGTTATCGTTTAGTTATATTTCATTATGTTATTCGTATCTGACCGCCTCAAATATTTTGATGTGATATAAAAAAAAATGCATATCGTGTATTTGGTATTTTTTTTATAATCTATAAGCCTGTACTCCGAACTTCGAAATCCGAATTTCGTGTCGTACCGTCCCTTTTATGGTGTTATACACTACTTATATGACTGAAAGGGACGGAAATTCTGATTTCCAAGTTCTGAGTAACCCCTCTGTAAGGATATCCATTAGAATGAAGAAAACTCTCAAACCGTAATAAGGTGTTTACGTCGACCAAGCAGAATGTACCTATAAGAACTATTACAAAACATACAGGCGTCATTTCGGCATGCCTTTTTGGTAAGGAACTATTATAAAATTATTAAATAAAAAATATTGTAAATCATTTGTATTCAGCGGCGATGGCGAATACTTTGAAATACTCAATTAAATCTTAATGATAACTTTTACGGTTCAGCTTTGCAGTACTGAGTAGGTACACTATAGGAGTAAACAATCATATATTTAACCGCCTGATAATCTGTACAAGCAATCTTCGTAGAGCTAAGACTGGGTTTGCTGAATCGGTTATTTCTTATAGGAACTTGTAAGGGGGAAACGACAGCGCCACATAAAGACGCTGCTATTTTTTCCTACCAAAGTTGGCCGATCAGAACATGTTGGTTGCTTCTTCGCTAGAGCCATGCTGAACAAGTTTTCATAAAAATCGATCCCCACCTATGAAACTTAACTTTACCCCATTGTAATAAGGTTCACGACTGCCTAGTTATTGTCGTCAATTGATTTGCATAATTGAATTACTTAGTACTTAGAAGTAATGGACTTACCATCTTTGTTCATGCCCATGGCGAGACATTTCTTGAGCCGGCAGGCCTGGCACTGGTTCCGATGTGCTTTATCCACCACGCAGCGACCTGTTCCTGCTTGACATCTGTAAAAAAATATGTTTCTGTCAAACTAGCTTTTATTATCATATAAACAGTAAACTTTGCAAAGTCATAATTTGTACCAGTTACCTTTTATAAGTTGGCAACATTTTACATACATTTTGTATAGGGAGATAAATTTACGTTGCAAAATTAGGTAGCATGTTAGCTAATTAGATAAAATCTCCGCCGCACGTATTTATGTCGGATTATATTTCGGAATACATATTTGGTCGCAAGGGCTGGTCACTCTTTATAGGCTATATATATAATCAACGCGAATAGATGTAGGTTCACAGGCTTCCTAGGCTATAGTGATTATATTCTCTATGTCCTTCCTATACCTTGTTTTTTTTAGCATTAGAAAGAATGACAGAGAACGACTTACGAGGTTTTTTTTATCCTGGACGTTCTGCGGTACTTAAAAGCGTGAAATGATCTCAATGAATACTAAAGCCGTTATTTCATGCTTATACATTTCTTATTTCATGCTGTATACGTACAATTAAATTAATTTATATTTTCTTATAAATAATTTTAAATACTTAATATTTTTTTAAATTACGTTTCGTTTCATTCTCTAATAGTTGTACTATAAAAAAATCCAAAGAGGCAGAGATGGTAAGAAGTAGGTTCGGGTTTTAAAAAAGTAATTTTTCATAGTCACTAACTGTCACTTATTCTGATCATTCGTGCGAATAATGCGAATTCAATGTGTGTGTGTTTACGACCCCTGCTTCTTTTTTTACCTAAATTCTAATCTTAAAAAATTCAGGGTACTTATAGGTCTCCAGTTTTCAATGATTACTTTTTTAAATTCAAGTTCATTCGAATTGCACCTCATTAGTTATCGGCGCATCTCGCTCCTATTTGGCCAGGTGCAAAAATCAAGAGGGAGTGCATGCACTAAAATGGATTAAGGATTATCATAATATCATCAATATCATGGAAATACATCAGCGTTCCGAAAATGGGATCCTGGAAATGCTAGCCTCCATATGCTAGGATGTCCGCTTATCGTCAGACGACCCTGTACTTATTTGGCACCGTCTATTATATAGGTAAAAAACCGGCCAATTGCGAGTCGGACTCGCGCACGAAGGGTTCCGTACCATTATGTATAAAAACGGCATAAAATCTTTGTTGCATAGAAGCCCCCTTAAACAATTATTTTATTCTGTTTTTTAGTATTTTTTGTTATAGCGGCAACAGAAACACATCATCTATGAAAATTTCAACTGTCTAACTATCACGGTTCATCATGCTAACAAACGGACAGACAGACGGACGGACAACTAAGTCCCATTTTACCCTTTGGGTATGGAACCCTAAAAAGATGTTTTGACCCTTTTTCGTTTGATAATAAAATATCGATGAGTATATATATATATTTTTTTTTAACACAATATATCGAAAACACGACAAGCATTGACAACAAAAAAAATAACAAAAGAACTCTCAATTAATGTTGGCCCCCTTTAATGAAATCAAGCAATCAAATCCCACTAATCCCTACCAAAAACTGGGCAACACCAGTGAAAGGGAATGCAAAGAGGTCGCATCTGTAGCGAGTCTATGGCAAAAATTACAATAGAGGGGCTGGCAACACTTGAACCCACTTAATCCGTAGACTGGTAAGCATATTTCTATTCTTGTTGCATCTGTGCCCGTGCGAAGGTGTGAGGTTACGATAACGGTAAAAGAGCGGAAATGTTTTATGGGTCACTTATTTTTTATTTATTTATCGTATAGCAATTTTGTTGCCAGTTTTGTTGCACCGTTTAGCACCACCCAGGGGTCACGTGTAGAGTAACGGTTGCTACTCCCTACGGACGTGGTGCAACTTCGACCTCTATGGGTCACTTTACTCGTAAGACGCAGGAGTACATAGTACATTTTGTGTTGCGTTGTTGATTTGTAATAATGACTCATACTGCATCTATAATTGTACTTAAGAAATAATCGATGAATTATCAGCTAATTTTACTAAATCGATAGGCAATCAACCCAACTTCACGCTAAATATATATTTTTTATTTTAGTAAATATTTATGTTAAGCATATTACAACGGAAATGTAAAAAACAAACATAATACGAATGTAAGTAAGTTATAGATAAAAATCTAATCTTTTGTGCGTGATCAGATGAAGTATCGAACGTCGCACGTTTAAATCGCTAATCGCTTCTCCTCTGCCACCCTGTCGCGTCCCAAACTTCCCCGATTCGGGAGTATTTAAATGTGATGCGAATTTAATTTTCGTTTTTTTACGGCAAGTGCACTGTTGGTTGCCATTCACTGTTTACCGTCATACGGACCGACGAATAGCGGGTACTTTATCATTTTAAATAGACAGCAGGTTTTATTTGGGGAAAATTTTGAAAAAATATTAATAATAAGAGAGCACGTAACTTTTGGGCTCGGACGCGGGAAACATTATAGAAATTTCAGCAATGGTATATTATAGTAGATTGTATGATAAGGGTCTAAAATAAGCCATATTACCATGAGACAGTTTTTTTTTTCGATTGCGAGGAAATATATAAACAATGGTTATGCTCCCAAAATTAACAATATTTTCCGCGTCCAACTTATATGTAATTAGGCGGCATGATTTTTTTTCTAACCAGCTTTAACACACAAAACATAGAAACCGCGGTTCGCGCGCAAAAAAAAAACTGACCTTCTATTGAGCGCTTCAAAACGTTGATCAAGCGATTTAATCACTTTTTTAATTATTGTGAAATAGGGACTGCCACAAACTTAATCGTTACACTCTTTAGAAAAATTAATTCTGTTTCCTGATTGGTCGATTTTAGTAAAGCTGTATTCTGGTTGGTTTAATACCCAATACAAAACATTTTCAAAGAGTTAAATTAGTGTTCTGTTATTGGCGGATTTAATAGGTGAAGTATTTTGATTGGTCAAATTAAAATGTTATGTATATCATAAATATGTATTCATATTTTCCCTAGCTAAAGTAGTTTTAGCCCCGCTTGGCAAGTCTAATATGACACACTTTTCGAGCATGAGAAGTGAAAAATATTTAATAACTATCGGTGGTCGGTGGCAATCATGAGAGGAGGTACTACGAAGGCAGTGCTTAGAGTAAATTAGTAGAGTACAATAGTAGATTGTTTGCAATTGTGAACTCTAGATGTACATGCGTAAATGATACTTTAGGTGTTCGTTTGTAGCGATTCGCTCGGTAAACGTTTCTACCCAACACCAAAGAAAAATGATGAACTATCCACTAGGTATTTGTATAATATCTTTAAAATATAGGAAGTTTCGTCAAATAATTCAATTTCCAGACTACATTGATAAACGGACTATATTCAACAAGCACCAGAATCCCACATTATTTCTTCAATCAATATCCAATAAAAAATATAGGGTAGATGCGACAGATAATATTAAAAACAGTTTAACATTTGGCTCCCCATTTGATTAATTCAGCCGAGTAATGTTATTATGAACGCGCCCTTATAGCTACACCACAGATAATAAAAACGTCATATATGATACTTTTTCAATTGCACATATGCCTTTTTAGCACCGACGTAAAAGAGATGGTCAAGTGTGACATGTGTACCGGCTTTATGGCAGATTGAATGCCGTGGTCTCATTACCTTTTTAATTTGCAATGTTAATAGTTTATGCCATATTTTTGAGATACAGTTGAAATGCTTAAAATAAAAGATTCTCACTTAGACATTTACTAGATATGACTATCTATTGACTTCTAGTTTCTATAAAGGTAGGAGCTTTGTTTTCCACGCAGTCCAAAAATAATGTAAGAGATTTCTATTTCCCCATTTAGATTCCTAAACTATATTATTATAACATTAAAAAAGTAAATTAAAATGTATTAACTATAGAGGAACAAATTTTGTTGAAGAAGTTCTACATATTTCGAAAGGAAATACCTCTAAACATATGAAACCATATTACAAACCCTACTAAAAATTATAGCATATCTTCCCACATAAAACTCAATTGCCCTGAAACTGACAAGGCTCTTACTAAAAACATCAACTTATGCTAACATCGGCCAAATGTAGAACTACCTATTATCCCGGACAATATCCCTACTTCCAATGTCAGAATCGCCATCGTTAACAGCAAATACCTATAAGTTAGTGGAAATACCTAAGCTTGTGGTCTTTTTTACAAACATATATAATGCAGTCGTGAAAAACAGCAAAATATCAATTACCTTAACAAAATCTTACACTGATATACGCAGTAGCGCCATCAAAGATAGCAAATGTAAGTTGGTAGCAGTCCGGGTCCCTTTTGTGACAAATGTCAACTTGGTCCTAAGCCTATTACTGGGGATTATCGGTAATGAAAATATATTTAATCTGTATTAGTCCTCTGTGCTTGCAGAAGTGCTTTCATTCGGCCACTAGCTTTGATTGGAATTTTCCTTATTTCGTGATGTGATTGCTTTCTTATGTGGCTCTTTTGAGTTGATCTGTCATAAGACTCATAAGCTGATGTTTTTCTTAAAGGCTCTGTTTCATGTGTTTTTCTTCATTCAACTACTAACCAACCTCAGTGACATTGAGAAATGTACTCGCAAAGTCTAAGATATATAAATTAGTCAAGTTGTTTAATCTTCGTCGTAAAATTTGTCTTTTTCCACGAAACTTGTTTAGCTTCGGCTTTATATCTTGGCGGAGGCACTTCCGTGCCCCATCTATGGAAAGTGAAAAAAAAAACATAGTTGCGTTTCTACATGACATAAAAAGGTCAAATACGGCTTTTTCTGAACCAAAAGCTTCCTTTGGCAGAATAAATATTTGTGTTCCTAAGATGTTTTTAAGAAGTGGGGATCCACACAGTTTATGATACAAGTCCCTACTTGAATCAAAAAATCCCTGTTTTCAGAGGCTATGTCTGAGGTTAATAATTGTTTAAGTTTTGGTACTAAATCAAGTTTGGTATAGTTTTCAACCAAATCAAAGATGGAATAAAAATTACTAGCATTAATCTTTAGTAAAAGCACAAGAAAACTAAAGAGCCAAAATGCAAGTCAAATCTTGGTGACTCCACTTCTTCAATCCATTCCACCAGTCCTAAGACCAATCCTGCCAAAGGAAATCTGGTTCACGAAACGCTGTATTTCAAATGCTAGAACTGCCACTGGGTGAGGGCCAAATTCTTGTCACATAGTCAAGGTATTTAATAATGCGCCTACATTTTTATTGATTCCGTTGTGACACGAAAGTTACCCAAATACCCATACAATTTATATGAATCAATTCAATTCAGCACGATCACTCTGACTTGTTTGCTGATAGTTTGACTAACTTATATAGTACAGCTAGACTGTTTCTCAATAGTATCTATTAAATAATAATGGCTTTTATCATGTTTTAATTTATAAATTGGCTTTAATTTATTATTGTAGCTTAAACTTGACTTTTCTAATTTCATTTGACGTTAATTTTTGCTAACAATATTATATTTATAATTTATACTTGACATTTGTAACTTGACTGTATGTTTGACATAGTTTTTTTTTTTATATTAATTTTAAATTCAATTGGTTGGTGTTATCTGATGAATAATTTATGATCGTTTCTTGACATTATTGATAGTTTAAGAGCCGACGACACTGAACCTAGTTCAATAAGACTCCCAGATGAGATATATATTATAAGATGCGTCATTCCTGGGGGAACACGAAACGGCTATGCTGCCATGCAAAAAACCTGGTGGCCATAGTAAAAAAAATTTTTCAAAAAAAATAAAATTCCCGGTTTCTAGTACGATAAGTCTCCCAGGTTTCGTTTGTTCCTCGACACAGGGGAGGGGTAGGACTATACGATAATGCAGTGCTGCAAGCCCCCCTGACTGGCCTTGTCAGTGGCAGCAGCATGATAAGTGACGCCAATATTGAGGTATCTAGTATGATCGGTCTCTTGAAAAAAACAAGGCTCATCTGAAAGATCATCAATTTCTGTGTAAGAAAAACCACTGCTGCCTTTTCCTAATAGTGGAGAAGGTGGTGCTGCAGCGATTGAAGGAGCTCAGTACACTGAACCTAATTCGATAAGACTCCCAGGTGATATGTATATTATAAGATGCGTCATTCCTGGGGGAACACGAAACGGCTATGCTGCCATGCAAAAAACCTGGTGGCCATAGTAAAAAAAAAATTTCACTAAAAATAAAATTTCCGGTTTCTAGTACGATAAGTCTCCCAGGTTTCGTTTGTTCCTCGATACAGGGGAGGGGTAGGACTATACGATAATGCAGTGCTGCAAGCCCCCCTGACTGGCCTTGTCAGTGGCAGCAGCATGATAAGTGACGCCAATATTGAGGTATCTAGTATGATCGGTCTCCTGAAAAAAACAAGGCTCATCTGAAAGATCATCAATTTCTGTGTAAGAAAAACCACTGCTGCCTTTTCCTAATAGTGGAGAAGGTGGTGCTGCAGCGATTGAAGGAGCTCAGTACACTGAACCTAATTCGATAAGACTCCCAGGTGATATGTATATTATAAGATGCGTCATTCCTGGGGGAACACGAAACGGCTATGCTGCCATGCAAAAAACCTGGTGGCTATAGTAAAAAAAATCAAAATGAATCAGTTATTCAGCTACTGTATAAAAGTTTTTCCTGGGTTCTTTATAGAGCTTATTTCGATATAATGGAAATAGTTATATTTTACAGTTAATTAACACAGATGGAAACTGAATAGGTGTACTTGATTTTTATTTAAAAAGCTTCATTTTGAGTTACCGCTTTTATCTCGTCTTCAAATCACATAAGGTTGTACATTTTATCAATTACTCAGCTAGTGTATAAAAAGTATTTTGTGGATTCTCTATGGAGCTCTTATTTCGGTATAATGGAGAATAACTTTTCAAAATCATTTGTTTATGCAATCAACGACAAGCAAAATTATTCTTAAGTGTACGTGGCACGCGTATTAAATCAGTACAAATCGAAAGGAACCGGGTGATTGCTGACAAAACTGAATTGAAAAACCGAATCCAGCTGCGCTGAAGGCGATCTTCAATCACAGCAGCAACCACCTTCTCCACTATTGGGAAAAGGCAGCAGTGGTTTTTCTTATACAGAAATTGATGATCTTTCAGATGAGCCTTGGTTTTTTCAGGAGACCGATCATACTAGATACCTCAATATTGGCGTCACTTATCGTGCTGCTGCCACTGACAAGGCCAGTCAGGGGGGCTTGCAGCACTGCATTATCGTATAGTCTTACCCCTCCCCTGTATCGAGGAACAAACGAAACCTGGGAGACTTATCGTACTAGAAACCGGAAATTTTATTTTTTTTGAAATTTTTTTTTTACTATGGCCACCAGGTTTTTTGCATGGCAGCATAGCCGTTTCGTGTTCCCCCAGGAATGAAGCATCTTATAATATATATCTCATCTGGGAGTCTTATCGAACTAGGTTCAGTGTCGTCGGCTCTTCTACTATGACTGTTGCCTAACATGTAAGTGTTTTGGTGTCATGCACTGTAAACTTATAATGTATTGACTGAATAAATAAATAAATGTAGGCGTATTAATTTCCTTAACTATGTGACAAGAATTTGGTCCTCCCTCACCCCATTATCATGCAATACAAAGGTTTAAAAATAAAGGATAATACCTAGTCCGAAACATGTCGCAAACAGTGACTTTCCAAGTGAGTTTCAACCGTTGTTCTCTTATTAAGTGTAAATATGTCTCACGTTAGTGTAAATTTATGTAATAAATACCTATTAAGTTCATTTAGCATGCGTATGCAAGTTTATGTTACTTATCAAAGTGAATAAAATAAATCATTCGTCATGTTCCGACATCCTAGGCCCTCCTCGATTACTCAACAATGTTCACCTATTTTTAAACGAATTTAAATATTATTACTGGTCGCAGATCTACACAAATGACTGAATAACCTCATTAAAGGAAATGTTACGAATTTCGCCAAACATTACAATTTGGTTGTTGGCTTAGGTGTTCACCGCCGTCAGACTGTTAGTACAACTATTGGATGCAGTGAACTGTGTCACACCTGTGACCTGGTTGACATTTTATTTCTTACCAAACATGACTTTCTCCAGTTTTCATAACTCACGATTCAGTAGGTACTGTTTTAGGTTATTTAACTTTAAACTTAATGTTTTCTGATATAACATGTATGATGAACAAATTATGGAGAGACATGACTCAGGTAGTTAAAAAGAAAATTATGATGGTCACCTAAAAGCCAAATTGACAAACGAAACCAACGTTCCAAAAACACAAGATTCATGAATCATCGTTGAAACTCGTTAAGGGGTTCCACGCGCATCGATGAATATCGATTTTGACGATTTTGAGTTGATACTGCTCCGTCAAAATTATAGATATGGCGCAAACGGTTATCGGTTCTTCAGTCCTTTGTCTACATTTGCAAAAGCGAAATTTGAAAAAAACTTATTCCAATATTTTTTCATGATTTATTGAAACGTGATCCATAATAGCACTATTTTCGATACTACTGACTTTTTTCCTTTGTATGAAAGAAGGTGTACATTCTTAATCGCGTATATAGGAATTTATAAAACAAAAATTCATGCAAAGGTGATTAAATTACAAACTTAATATAGAGATGTTATTTGATGATAAATAAAAGAAAAAGTAGATAGAGACATAGTTATATTTTTCCTGTAAAATGTACATTGATACCTACCAATGTTATGAAATAATTTCATATTTTTTCCTTGGTAAATACTTCGGAGATAAGGGGGGGGGGGGGGGAGAAAGGTATTTTTTTACATTTGCCCTCATTAATCGAAAATGACAACATAAAATAAATGTTTCAGAATGTGTAACTCAAGCCCTTTCATATGACACTCTACTTGACATATTCACTAGACTTTCAAATTATGAACCACCTATTATCTATAATTTATCACAGAAAATATAAGAAAAATTAAAACAAACTTGTTCTATTCATCTAGCTTACCCTTCTTTATAACTCTTCCAAATTTCAAATCAATAGCATAAGTAAGTCTTGAGATATTAAGTGATGTGACAGACAGATAGACAAAGTGAAACTATAAGGGTTCCTTTTTACCATTTTGGTACGGAACCCTAAAAATGTATATCGGTAACCTATTGTCTTACAGCATGTCAGTGATTAAGTTCTTAATACCTATATCAGAAATCATTTCAAATAGCTACAAGCCGTAAAAGGTTAGAGAGAAGGTCGAGAATCAAATCAAAAGCTGACCTGTATATGAGTTTCCTGCGGACCGATCTCTTGAAGAACCCGCTGCAGCCGTTGCAGGCTAAGATGCCGTAGTGCTTCCCAGAGCTGGTGTCTCCGCACACCACGCACACCAGACCTGAGAGAAAAGAGAGACATAAACCAACTGTACTTAAGAGTATAACGTTTCAGAGTTTTTCCATACAAAAAGCGGCAACTTTTTCCATCCCCTAATCCTGAAACAATTTGCATTATCATATACGCATTAAATACTAGCCACCTTATTTATAAACTTAACAAAACTCTGCTAAATACAATGTGTTCCGTCTCTTTCCCACAAATACAAATGTCAAAGTGACAGATAAAGCCAAACGAATAATAGCAGCGTTTTAGTTTGATGAACGTTTATGAAGGGGGTAGGTTTATACGTTATGATTTCTTGGAAAAATTGTATACAAGTGAAAATCAGAACCTTCAAAGATTCGTTTTTTTTTTAAATCTAAAACTTCCTCCTGGTTTTTTTTTGCTATTATTTCATAAACAAGAAAAAAATACCATAAAAGCAATACGTATAAACCTCGTTAAGGATGTAAGGAATCGATCAAAGCCAACATTATCTCATTTGATAAAGGTTTAAGGCCTCGCCACATTCAACGCGGTAGCGGCGCGGTTGCAGTTTGCGCGCGGCCCCGCGCTGATCTGAATGCACGGAACGTTATGAGCTATGTCACACCGGCCAAGCGCCGGACCGCGCGGCTACCGCGCAGTTCGAGCGCGGGCCGGCCAAGCGCCCATAACGCCCATAAGCCATAAGCGCCGTTTTCCCCTGGATTATCCCCAGGACACTCTTCGGAGGTTTTCCCCAGGCTACTCTCCAACCGCGCATTCCTATAGCTTTATCGCTTAATTGGAAATGTTCTGAGAATATAACAAATGATAGTTGAGGCCCTTTTCCTTTTCGTCGATGGGGATTAGTATAAAATGGATGCAGGTCTGTCTTACCCAGGTGATTGATCTTCTTAGTGGGTGGGTCCGGCAACCAGGGTCGTAACGCTGGTGGTGCCAGTGCGGCTGCCACCAACGCGGCGGAGGAGGGTGGTGACCATCGCAGCGGTGAGCGGTTCTCATCGCCTGTTGAACACAGTTCTGTATTATGCAAGCTGGACTAAATATGTTACACACACGATCATTTTACGTATACAATACTATAATTGGAACTTCATTTTTTTTACTTTTCAGTATTTAAGAATTAAATTAAGCAAATAAAATTAAGCTATAAACACTTAATCTTGATATGGCTAATAAAATAACGATTGCAAATTGCACCCTTTCGCTTAATAACATTTCTACTTTATGTTGTAAGGGTGCCCTTGGTAAACATATCAGTACGTGATCCTTAGCCAAAGGATAATCATCCCTATGCCATTTATATTTTAGGGTTCGTAAAGTGCAAATGATAAGTGATGGTAGGGTGGCACTAATGTGGCAAATCAATTAAGTGATTGAGGGTTGAAATGCGTAGGGATGTAGCAATTTGATATGGTTCTGGTCAAATCACGATTTGATGAAAATATTTCCGTGATTAGGGAATTTGTTTCGCCATTTATTTGAAGTGGTTAAGTAGAGCGAGGGACCTAAATGTGTTCCTTGTGCTATCAACACAGTGCATCCTCAAATCTTATAAAGGGACATCAACGCGCACGTGACTCCTTTGGAGTTGCGGGCGTCTATAGGCTGCGGTGGCCGCTTACCATCAGATGGACCGTACGCTTGTTTGCCACCGGCGTTGTATAAAAAAAATGTTAATGTAATATGGTAATGACTAACAATAAAACCTATGAATTACTTAATAGCTAGGTTACCTACCTATATAATAAATTGTTCCGTATAAATAAAATAAAATATTAGTTACACAATGAATTTTCTATGTACCTAGATGTAAACAAAGGATATTGACATTGGAAGTTGTTGTATATTTGAAATGGTTGGCTGGTAGAAAATGACATTTGGCATTAAGCCCGCCGTTTGTACAATTTCTTTATTTTCTGCAATAAAGTTTCAAAACTTAATAAAGGACTCTGTTAGGTAGACTGTTAAGGGTGATGCGTTGATTCTCATGTAGTGGGATTTGCAGCATCAGTAAAAGATGGTAAATTCAGGAAACTATGTATTGCGACCATGAATACTAGCACAAAACGAAATGTAGGTATGGCGATAAGTGCCACAGATAATATTACAAAAAGGAAACAGTGAACCCCACTATACACTCAATCCCTCAAAGGTTAGCTGGAAGAGATCCCTCATAGGGATAAGTTCGCCTTTGTACTCTAATCTTATGTGACATGTATATTGTTTTAACCTGTTATTGTGTACAATAAAGTGCTTACATACATACATACAGTGAATCTTAATACTACGTTTAAGCTAGAATATCAGTAGTACCAACATAATGATTTAGTTATCTATTGTTGGACTCTCCAACAGACTAGTATCATCATCATCTAGGAGTGTCAGCTTTACGTACGTTGTAAGTCATTACTCACTCGGTCCTCAATAGGTTATTATTCTCATTGCAATTATGTACTGTACTGTGCTTTTTTTAATGAGGTTGTGCAATAAAGAGTATTTGTATTGTATTGTAAGTAGACAAAACCTTTGACTATACCCTGACATTCAGTAGAAAATATTTGAAACAGATCGTCGAGAGTCGCATAGCGCGTCAGTAGTATTGTTGCCGGTAGCCTTTAATGATAAGTATGATAATGTCCAATCGTCATCTTTGGCTTAACAAAAAAAACATGAATCGTGTACCGTTGAAAATAAAATAATTAAACGGTGGTATCCTCCACGGTCTCCCGGGAGCAATCCCTGTATTGATTTTGTACACATATGCCCGGTTTGGGGTGGACGTGCGGTAGCTCACCCAATCGCCGTTACGGGATGAGAAATATAAGATCAATCTACACCGTTTTTTTTTTAAAGGATTTTTAAAAAATTCATTAATAAACAATTGATTACATGGTTGATGAAATACAATTAAAGAACATAATACAACTAAATTAAAAATAAATATAATAAAGAGACAAAAAGTATAATTATAAAAAGAAAACAGCGTCCAGCTCTCCCTCCCGCGGCATGGACCCCAGGACGCCAGCCGCATTACCCCTTTGGATCGCACCGTTTACATCTCTAAAATATCCTTCCAAAGAATCTGTGGTCGTCGGTTTTTAGGGTTCCGAACCAAAAAGGTAAAAAAGCAACCCTTATGGTATGCCGTTATAGTCATAACTCCAGCTACCCATCTGTCACAACTTTTGTATCTCAGGAACTACTAAATGCTATCGATTTGTAATTTGAGAGTATACACAAGTCCAACCCAAGATTATTTCTTTTGTCTCAACAAAACATTTTTTTTTTAACTTTATTTGTAGGTACGGTATATTTGGCGCGATCCAGGCTTGCACTTCACCGATTTTTGAGATAATCTCTGTAAGAACCTACTTCAATATGTGTGCATGCATTACATACACGCCCAAACGCTCATGCATTCTACAGACACGAGTCACAATTATCTAACCATATGCTATCATTGTTATCAATGGCTATCCTTTATTAAAAACAAACCCTGAAATCGATAAAATGTAGGTAACTAGCTTGTGATTCTTCTAGAGTCGTAACCGTTTGACACCGTAGTATCAGGTAGTACCTACCTATCTGCAGGCCCGAATCCGGTTGCATGCTTGCCACAGTCATAGTGCTTAAAAAAACCAAAATCACCATTAACAGCGAACTATCCCGCATCACCGCCGGCAAAATCTAGTGAGAGACAATGATTCGATTATAACATTATGCACTAATTTGTTAATCCCCGCTTGTCACACACAATCATCCCTCTGCATGCACTTGGCAGCTCCTAAAGGTAACAATGCGTGTCTGTATTGTCTGTGCAATTACCGATCAGTGGGGGTCGTGACAGTTTGTTTTGGCGTTAATACAATGTTGAGATAATTTTATTGTGCCGTAGTTATACATGATCGATTATTTGGCAAAATCAAGGGTCAACCTGATGCCCTTCGCATTCCAAGTTTACACGTCTTGCGCCTCCTCCTCACAGTTTTTATAATAGGTACGTATATACTGTACTCCTAGTCTTAAAAAGGAGTACCTACAAGCGGATTAAAATGCGAAATATAAATCTCGAATTCAACATCTAAGTAAATTTAAATCGTACCGAATCGATATACCTATGTATATCGATTCGATACGGTAGTTGAAAAATCACATTATTCCTGTCCCAAAATAAAATATGAAAATAAGTAAATAAAAAGTGACTGCAAAAAAAAAACACTAAAAAGTGAAAAATAATTGCCTACTTTCTAATAGGTCAATACGAGTATGAGCTTATTATTGAACAATGTATGTATTGCAATTTTTGTTATCGGTGCCATCCAAAGAAATTGCCTGAAGTTGCCGAAATGGCATCGACTACAAAAATTACAATACCTACATAGTTCGGTAAGAAGCATATGTCATATTGACCTATTACTAATTAATTTATATATTGATTTTTGACGAGCTCCCTCAATTATTCATTGATTCCATGATCAGAAGTAAACTTTGATAATAACGGGACCAATCTGGAAGCACATATGCTTTCAAACAAAGAATATAAACAAGAATAATCGCGTAACAAACATACTAAAAAAAGTGGTTGTCTGTAAAGTCTGATTACGGACGGTAATTTTACGTGATAACGTCATAAGAAAACATTGATGAAAAGTTGCATACAGGCGAGGACGAGTCGTTTGTGAATATTTTTTTAAGTTTTATTAAAAGTTGCTGGTTTGACCCCTAATAAGCGATATCACGAGATAAAAAAATATAGGTTACATTCATATTAATAGCTCGCTTTTTTGTGACCTGAGGACGCCTACTTGTATATATATAAAGACACAGGCTCATTATAGATATTCAGCAGTCCTATATAATATACCCAATACAAACCTCAAACATGGAAACAGGAAAAAGAAATGTCCCGAGACATAAAAACACCGTTGGAGAAAATTGGAAGTCAGACTCGAGGCGGGTATCAAGATAAATCAATGTTACTGTAGTACGGCACTTACAGAACAAAGAGCTGTGGAGTGGCTTTCTTTGACCTTTTCTTATGTGGTAACCGCAACTGTAGCGACGAAGATAGAAAATATCCGCGAGCCATTGTATTTTTAGGTGTTATAGTATCTAACTCAGTGATATAACTTAGTCTTTTTTCGTGAAATTTGCAATAGTTTTCAGAAAGTGGTTATTTTCATTTAACCAGTAGTACCCAATTGGCTATTCGACTGATTACACAGAAATAAATTTTTACGACGATTTTAATAAAATTTCCTTAAATTTATATTATATACTACCGCCTAGAATAAAAAAATGTAAAAATTCATAGAATTTGATATATCTTCTTCTTCGTCGTTTAGATAGATAGATATCAGATTTTTAATTTGAACAATTTCGTCTCTCAATGTAGGTAATTCGAAGGAGTTACCTACAGTCACTCTTGGAAGTCAAATATTCCCCGTTTATACTTACAAAATATACAAAATTAAGGAAGAAAACCGACCAAAATTTGCTAAAAGACAGCCCAAAGTCGCCTCCATACCTCCCGTTGTCCGCCCGTCGCCGTGAAAACTTTGTCGCTTGCCGTTTTATTCGCCTTTCTTTTGACGCGGCAAGCTCTTGAGCCTCTCTGATTAATTTCCTCCCCCTTGCCCTCTAAAGCCGGGTTTACACGCCTCCTACTTACGGCCGTTTGGAATTGTTTGTGACTTTAGGAAAAAGGTTGGGTTAGAAAGGTAGTGCCGACGGCCGCGTCGGTTTGGCAATGTCGTCGATATTGTTTTTTACCAAGACAGTGTCAAATAAGAATATAGACTGCCTGCGAGCCGTAGCCTATGAAAGCTTGCAAACTCAGGTGAGTCACAAGCTTTGTGATGCATGTATCGACATCTAACCCTCTTCATTCTCAACAGACCTCGTCCACGGGAGCTCAGGCGACCTTACTCACAAACAGGAATGGCAGGAATCAGGAATACAACAACACTGTAGGTATCAGAGCAAATAGTAGATTTTTTTTATTATTATTAAAAAATGGGTTTGCTCTTGGCCGGCGTCTAGCCAGGGGCCATAGATGAGACCGACGGTGAAGCGAGCTCATCCAGAAGACTCGTAACTAATTAGTGCCTTAAAAATGTCTAGGTTTAGAGTTATTATGGCTGCGTTCTGTAAGGTTTTGTAAAATATATAAATAGAAAGCAAAGATTGCATGATATCTGTAATGATGAGCACCAGTTGGCAGCACCCTGAGGCCAGACCTAACACCAAGAATTACAAACATCATTAATTATAAAAACGCTTCTGAAAATATAGAATCTATGGCTTCATCCGCAAACAATACGAATAACTATTTATTTCAGAACATAACCAACATGGCCGACGTTACTGAATAAAAGCTCAATATTCGAAATGCGAACGCATTATTCTGGAACGAAAATGAAATTTCAAATCCCCATCTCCGCTGCTATTGGTTATTTTGTATTCAGGGCACACACTGACCGGGTAAAGTGGCAAATCATGGACCGGGCTGAAAATCAGTCAAATAGACCCCGAGTTACTGGCAGTCGCAGGCAGAATACTAATGCCTTTGCCTGCATTAAAAAATACAGTGTGGCGAGCGTGAAAAAAATCGAATATGATTTGGGTACGTTGTTGATTGTTTTAAGAGATTTTGCTGATTGAAGTCTGTTAGTGAATATAATATTGAATTTGAGCTTCAATGTGTTTCACAACTGGTACTTTAAAATAATAAAGACACGTCTTGTTTTGAAACATGTATCTATACAGTATAGAAATCTTGAATTCAGTTTATACCGAAGAACTTCAAGATATTATTCACGTTTCCATTATTGGTTATCTTTTTCTTGAAAATTGAACTGTACGTTAATTAAGGCATTAGTTTTCAAATGCGGATCTTAATAAACGCTACTTGTGCTACGCCGAAGTATAGGGAGGGTGTAATGGGATTTTTTCACCTTAGAGCAAAAATCGTTCGTAGAGGCTTGATATTGGTCATGTGCCAAGAGGAATTAAGCAGATGCCTGCATCAAGTGGTAGGTGGTGGTGGTGGTTGAGGTAACGTATGACATGAGAAATGAACAAAATCTATTGGTAGGTTGATACCTGAGGAGCCTACCTGAGGTACCTACCTGAAAAGCAAAATAATTATGCATCTGTTGTTTTAGTGAATGTATTTTGTATTTAAGTATGATTTAATAACGCCCAATAAAAGTGTTGATGGGTACTATGAATCCAGTAAATAAAAAGATCTGAGATTTCTCAGCGAGTCTGTGATGGTCGCGTGATAGCGTGATATAAACGACAAGATAAAGCATCTATCACTTTCTGATACCATTTGATAGAAAGTGACAGATATATGCTTTATCTTGTCGTTTTGTCACGCTAATATTGCGGGGCCATACTACGGGGCCAGATAATAGATACCGCGTCCACACTCTAGACTAATAGTAGATTTAAAGCGTGCTACGCGTACTTCAATATAGGCGGTGCCGTATTAAGGTAAATGTCCCAATGCCCAACACACCCGAGTGAAAACGATGATTGATAGGGTGTCCGTGTCCATCAGATATCTAACCTCCGTACCTGTGCACAGATTTTTAATAAAGGCATAGGCGGGTCTCCGCCAACAAACTGTTACAGTTTGACGGGTTCTAGGCTAAGCTGCCATGCAACTTTTTAAGTAATAAAGGTTTTTTTTTCACCACACGCCACTCAAACTTATGTCCTTATAATAGGTGTTGGGTATTAAGGTGTTTGGGCGGTCTACGGTCTGGATCGTTTACTCTAACCTTCTATCATTTTAAAATGCCATTAATGTTTCTGAACTTTAACACGTCGTCTACCGGTCCCGGGGATCACCGGCTCATTACAAAAAAATCGTCATCTAGCGTTATTCCGGTACAATTGCGTCCTGAAGGATGCCCAGGGCTTCCTAATCCTAAGATTTGGAGTAGGCACTAGTTTTTACGGAAGCGAAAGCCATCTGACCTTCCACCCCGAGGAGAAACCAGACCTTATTGGAATTGGCTTGTCAAGTGAGTGGACAACTTGACTGTTAGAAGTTCTCAAGCCGCCTGAAGGCCTCTAACTTGGCTTAACCACTGCTATCATAGACAGCAGCCGGGATCAATGGCTTAACGTGCCTTCCAAAGCACGGGAGCGCTCAGTTTATAACCACTCTAAGCGGTCACCCATCCAATAACTGACCCAGGCCGACGTTGATTAACCTCGCATACCACACGCGGTACGCTCATTACAAAATAATGCTATTGTTTATATTCGCCAGGAGACCATGGCTTTATCAAAGAAATAATGTCTTCGACATCCTCACCAAGTGTTACGCATCGAATTCAGAGCGTAGCGAAGTTTTCCAGAGTATAGATAGAAATTGTTACAGATGTTAGTGATATTTGTGCTGTTTCCGCAAAATATTATACAAACCGTATTTTTTTTCTCAACCCGTAGAATCCCCGGTCACCGTAGCCTATGGAGGCGTGTAACTCCAGAGGTGTCACATCATCACATGCACGATGCCAACTCTATAAAAGATTATATACACTCCTCTCTTGAAGAGCTCATTCCACAATCGGAGCGTTTGGGGGAGAAAATTCCTCTGAAACCGTACCTCTAAAACATAAAGTTTGTCTCGCAATAGAATAATCTAACATATTAACGATCGTTGACACTATAATAATTTAATGCAGTTTTAATACCTGTCATCCTGTTGTCCTGGTGTTCTTGTGTCAATTGTAGCGGCGTCTGCGCAACTTCCATATCGATATTCAAGTCTTTTATGATACACACTTTTTGATGCACTGAGTCAATACAATTCATTCATTATTTATTTTGATGTTGTTATGGTCTATCAAACAGGCTGCTGATAAATTAGAAAATCTTTTATGTCAGATTTTGGAGTCTATACCTACGGTCAAACTCACAAGGAACTTAACTTATTAAATGAGTTAGGCCCTTTTTTCTTCCAATTACCAGTGTCCAGCTACTGATGAGTTCGACTATTCCTACTGCAGGTATTAATCCCACCCAAAAGCGAATATTGTTGACCAATCTAATATTTATTCCTTATCGTTTCATTTTCGTTCGTTTCATCGGAAGGCGAAATCGCGGGCATCCTGTGCACTCATGACGGCGGACAATTTGAGAGCGAGCTGCGAGCAAGAACGTCGCTGAAGACAGGAAGGCGTGGTGCGAACCTACATATGAAGGCCCTTTGCACCTCTGGGGTACCCTAGGACAACAACAACAACTTGATAGCCTTTATGTGGTAGTTAAGGGTAGATTTGGTTGATTGAAGAACGGTCTAAACCCAACAAGGTTAGGCCAGGCAACGAAAAGATATAGAGGGAAATTTTGGCTTCGTAATTTTGCTTCGACTAGTTACGAGGTAAGCATATCAAAAGTGCCCGCCCATAGTCCTTGAGTCGGGTGAGCGGGGGGTTTAAAGGTCCCCTTTTTCAGTTTTTCGTAAATTCTCATTAAATATTCATCCTAGCGAAAAAGTGTACAGAACCTTTTTTGTAGAGAATATTTAATTACTTATGTCTAAGAATGTTTTTTGCTATGGATGGCCCATAGAAAAAAATGGTGGCCATTTAAGAGTTTTTTTTATGAAAAATCGAAATATATATTATATTCTTCAATCCCGGGTTGCTTTAGGAGACAACTAGGAAAACGCCAATAGAATGACTATGAAGATGCGTTTTGATTTTTTGGTTTGGGTGAGACCCTGTAAATATGTTGTTATTTTATTCAACATCTCAGGTAATTAAAATAATTATTTTAAATATAAAATAGTAAAAATTGAATTGAGGACATTTAACAGCAGAAGTCACTGCTCTATAGGTGTATAGTTTATATAAATTGCGACATACAATATTTAACCAAGTGTATATTATATCAGTTAATAGTTACCTACTCGAGTTATTACACTGTTGTTAATTATAATATATTAAACTTTATAATATAGGTATTAATTATAATATATTAGACCGAGTGTTGTTATTTTTCGGCGAACCAACTTTATTCTTTAAGTGTAAAATACGACACATGCGATGACATTTATTAAGCGTAAAATACGAAATAAAGCTTTTTCTATTCTATTCTATTTTCAACCCCAAAACTATTGCATTTCTAATCAGTTAACATAAAATAGGTATACCTATTAAACAAGAATTTATAAACAAACCGTAAAATGATGTAAACCGTCACGAAACAAAACAATGAACCCGTAAACTGTATAAATGACCTCGAAACTCCATGCGCGTTTACTTTTAAACACTCAAAATTTCCCTCCAAAATCTGACAGACGGGCACTTGACGTTTTAGTTTTTTTTCTGCGTCGGGCGCAAGCCGCGCACGCTATGCCACAGCCGGGGCACTTTTGACGCGTCGTCGCTTGGTGTCGGAGGCGTGGCCGCCCCGCCCCGTTGCTTTTCGACTGTAGCCCGCTCTCCCCAGACAGGGGGGTTCGATTTTGGGTCAGCTGTTAAGCGGCCGTTTTAAGCTTTAATTTGTGGCATTACGGTGCCCGCTATTTAAAATAATGGCGGTGTTTCGTGAAATTGAATGGTTGTTCTTATTTTCATTACATTTTAGTTATTCGGGGGATACTTACCTTGAAACTTAAAATGCGTATATACCCACGACACCTATGTTAAGTCAATAATAAACATATAATTAAAATAGAAAATAACTATAAGTGAAGTAAAATTTTCTGATCGACAAACGATCAATGTGTTCAGTTTATATACCTAGTTAAACTTGTACTTTTGTAAAACCGTCATGTTATAAAATGGCTACGTAGGAACCCATCTAAGATTTAATACTAAAATAATAATCACGCGGTCGCCATTAAAATATAGCTCATGAAAGAAAATAAAGAAGAAAGGAAGAACAAAGTCCAGACAAGGCCAAATATTTGTTCAGGTAGGTTAGGTACCGTTATTCAGGCAGGCACATTACATTTCTGCCTACTGTAGTACATAAGAACAATGAAATGCAATGACATTAAATTCGTCCAATAAGATTGCGAGGCGGGCCGTGAAAAGTCCCGTCAGAGAGGAAAAGTCACCGTTTCCCCGCGCCGTCGGCCAATCACTGGCGTTCCCGCCGAATGACATCTGACGTTGAGGTATTTTATAATGCCGAATCCGAGGCTGAATAAGTTTGCCGGGGTCTTGGCGTTTTTTGTGTAATTTATACATTGGTATAAAAGTAACTGGCAATCCATATTTTACATTTAAAAAGTGAAAAAGTAGGTAAGTAGGTACAGGTAATTTCACTGACGAGTGAATGATAAGTGAGAACATTGTAGATGATACAAGTTTATACAAATATCTATTACCTATTCCGATGAAAGAGTGAAGGTTCAAGAAATAAAAATATATATAAATAGTTTATTTGTGTATCGTATGGAAATATTGTTGCCAGTTTTATTGTACCGTTTAACACCACCCAGGGGTCACGGGTAGAGTAACGGTGAGTACTCCCTACGGACATGGTGCAACTTCGACCTCCCTTGTCAAGTGAGTGGGCAACTTGACTCTTAGAAGTTCTCAAGCCGCCCGAAGCGGAGGACTCAAAATTGGCTTAACGACTGCTATCATAGACAGCAGCTGAGATCAACGGTTTAACGTGCCTTCCAAAGCACGGGAGCGCTTAGTTAATAACCACTCAAAGCGGTCACCCATTCAAGAGCTGAATAAAAGTTAATACAACACGACTTGCAAGGTTAAAAATACGTGTTGGGCTATTTGGACTAGGTATTATATTCTCAGCCACAATTGCACAATGAAATTACAACATTTACAATTTTATAGAAACAATTTTTTTGTGTTTTCTTCTTAGGTATCAACGTTTTATAATTTATAATGCAAACCCATGAAAACTATGAACTATGAAGTTTCTGATGGCAATATCTGTTGTCGTACAACCTTTTATTGTCGACTGTACATTTTTGCACATCATTAAGAGAATTGTAATGAGCACAATCACGGCGGGTTTATCTTGCGTACCTACCTATAATTAAGGGTTTCCTTTAGCTATATCACCAGACAGAATTTATTTAAGTAAGTAGCTTCAGCTCTATCGCATACCGGGAAGAGACTTTTTTTTAAATATGTAGTTTATCATACACTGGCTAGCAGTCAATGTCGCCAAATATATCGTAATTGTAACACAACCTTATTCCTACAGTAGGTACAGTCAGAATCACTCGTATATACGCATTTTTGGACCTTATTACAAAGGAATTGAGTGCAAAAGTGTACATATATTAATGAACTCGACTGTAATAAGGGCATGAAGTAGGTATCATACCTGATGCTGATGGCGGTACAATAGTTTTTTAAATATTATTTTTATTCATTTAAAGGCATCAATAGAAATCCTAAACAGTCTAAACACTATTACAAACTTTTTTTTAGGATTAACATCACGGGTTTAAGAAGGATTTTCGCTGCAAAACGAAGCAACTAGAGCGCAAGTAGTGTTGAAGTAAGTTTATGGTCAAGAAAAAAAAGTCTTAGGTATATGAAATAAGACTAACTTTTATATCTACATATTTCTTAATCATTTATCACTAGGTAGGTAGGTAGTTACTTCCTTGTTTTACCAAAGTTCAGGAATAAAAAAAATTGTCTTGGAAAATCACGAACAAGCTACGAACGCTACGCGCCTCGAAACGTCGTAGCACTGAAAACTCGTAGAACTTATCTATAACTCACACCAACTTAACTGCAACCATTGCAGTGCTTTGATACTATTGGCATAAAGCCTATTATTGTTTGAAGTATGTCGTAAGTGGTTAGTTACAAACCAGCAAGCGATTTATTCCTTTGCCGATAGTTTTCGTTTTATTTTATCGATTACGTTTGGACGAATTAAATGCCAGCAGTATGTTTTTGGATTCCGTAAGGGTTCTGTACGGTCAAGTCTAAAGATTTGTTCTTATACAATTTTAATTTGAATATCCTATACCTACACTATAAGTTCGAAGCTGGAATAGAAGAAATAATATTTTAATTTTTAATTTTAATTAAGTTATTTGTTTTATTATGTATTTGAATTTCTTAACAAGGTAATAAATAGCAGATGTACAGTCAAGGGCATAAATATGTATACATGTTTGGACCTTATTTCAATGGAATAAGGTGAAAAAATGTATACATATTGGTGCCCTTGACTGTACACGAAGTAGTCATTATAAAGTATGTGCTCGATTATGGAACGTCGTACCGCAATTATCTTTTCTCAAAAATGCCCCCCAAATTGAACATTACTCACCACATATTGAAATATCAAAAAATAAAAAATATTGCAGGCCGCCTGGAATGTTAAATAGAAATTCTTTCTCCTTTATTTGTCGAGTTCCAAACTTTAAAAAAAAGTAGAAACGGGCATAATAAATACGGCACAGGTCATATTCAGCCAATTCAACTCGTATTTTCCTATCGCGACAACACTGACACATATAGTCCCTATTCGTCCCGGTTCCGCCGCACACCGGGTAGAGTCAGTCCGACCCAGGTCGGGCCTAGCTGAGTTTCTTGCTGGACTCGTCTCTGCTGGGCTAGGTTTAGTGAACCAGCCACAAAACTCCCAGTAGCTCAATTCCACTCACAACTCAGATTCGGTTGAAACTCTCAACTCAATCTCACTGTGGAGCGCAAATTTCCCCCATTTTTGAAAAAAGAACTATATTAGCCTCGACCGGAATGTCAATGCAGGCTTAGAATTATAATTAAACGGACTCGCAAGCTCATCCGTTTAAAATAATACTCAGCCTGCAATTGCCTCCTTCCCGGCCACGGCAATAATGTATTATCACGTATAGGTGGAGCTAATTTTTGTCGAATAATTTCAGTCGTCTAATAGTACTCCTTGCCATTTCTAGCCTTTGGGTGACTAAGTTCACAAAATTGTTGATCGGGGTGTATTCGTGAAACGTTTTGAGTTGGCGCGAGTAAAAAGAGCACGCCACAAATACAAAGTCGATAGTATTATATATATTACTTGAAGTTTAATTTACCTACGTAGTAATAAAGTAATTTCGTATATGCAAGTAATCCTAACTAGAATAATTATACACTGACAATCACATCACTAAACAATACCCTACATCTACCAACATCAAAAAGATCAGCAAACCCTATCTTCAAAGGAACCCTGAAAACTACCCACAAGTCAATCGCCAAACTCCATTCTGTGAAACGGCTTTCCACCCGTCCCGGGGGCCCTCCCTCGAGGGGGGCTATTTGCCCCCGAATTACTGCTCGCCCCCTTAACCGCGTTCAGTGACAGTTCAATAAAGCACGACGACCAATCGTGGCAAACGTCGCCCGGTATAAGCCAATAGGATTAACGCTATATTCGTCCCGTTCTAAATCTGAAGAAATCACATATAAACGTCTCGCTCGCTCCCACGGCCGATGGACTCTTGATTCGATTGCGTTCGAATGTATTATTTGAATTTTCTTTTGTTTTCTGTAGTTTCGATGATTGTTTAGAAGGGATATTAAATATTATCTGAGTACCTAAGTAGGTCCGATAGGTCGGTTAGCGACCAGCTAATCGGTGTGCTGGTTTACGACCACTTGGCCGAGTTGATTGATTTATTTATCGTATGGCAATTATTTCGAACCGTGAGAGTTAGGTAATTAGTTCTCAAGCCGCCCGAAGGCGTCTAACTTGGCTTAACAACTGCTATTATAGACAGCATCAGCCAGGATCAACGGCCTTCCAAAGCACGGGAGAGGCGGTCACCCATCCAAGAGTTGACCCTGGCCGACGTTGCTTAACCTCGCCACGGTTCGCGGGCGCCGCTGGGACACGAGCACTACTGAGTTTTCTTTAGGGCCTGTAAAAATTAATATCAATGTGTTAATATCATTAATTGATAAAACCGGTCAAGTGCGAGTTTGCCTCGCGCCTCGAGGGTTCCGTACACAGGTCGTGTACCCGTCCCGACCCCTTTTAATTGAGGATAAATCTTAATACAAATTGAACGCCGTGGGTACCTACAGTGCCATCTATCGGCGCATTTGGTTACTAATTCCAGCGCCTGAAGAACATAGTATGTATGTTGGTTTTTCAAGGAGAATTCTTTATCACATGAATCGATATTAAAAAATACGCGCTTACCGTTGCTTAACCTCGATGATTATCGATATCTCTCATGTCTCTCCTTTTTAAGAATAAGAGATTCGAAACGAAATCAGATAAAACAGCGGAAAGCTGAAGATGACCGAATCTAGGTAGACGACTAAGGACAAACCTCTTCATAACTTACATACCTCCCAGCGATTTGATTGTGAACTGCACGACATCCCTTTGAGATAAGTTCGGAACTCTTTACATAATGAAGCAGGTGACTGTACTTATTTACTAAGCAATCTAACAACTCCATACATTTTAATTGACCCCGAATTCTTAAGAACTACGGTAGGCAGATATCAAAATGTAATCTCCTATTTTAAATATTAATATTAACACGGCTTGATGAGTCAGCAATTTTTGCCTTATATCCCGAGCGCATTAAAGGCTATAATATATAGGTCAGTATATTAAATATTCTAATTTGTTGTTTTTCTTGCAAATGTGCATGTAATTGCTAGAACATTAGGGGCTGAAATGCTTAAGTTTGGCTCTTATAATTATTTAGCTTCAATTAACTCATCATCATCAATTAAAAGCGAAATTACTCAATTTATAAACTAGGATCTTAAAAATAAAAACTAAACTAGTGGCCCTGTGAGCTGTAGACCTCGTGAGTGAGTTTTTTTATCATTTTCAAAATCTGAAATTATAAAAAATATCAATTATGAATATCGAACCTGCTAACAAAATTTCACGAGAAGCGGTTGAAAAATGCGACTTGTAGAGTACAACAAACCGAAATTCGGACGCAGAAACTTACAAAATCTTTGAAATAAAAACTATTTTTGAAATTATCTAAAAACTGACTCGATAAAAAAATTCTATATAATTACCGAACCTGCTCACAAAATTTCACGAGAATCGGTTGAGAATGCGACCTGTAGAGGAGAACAAACCGTTGAACAAATATATTTTCACTTCTCATGCTCGAAAAGTGTGTCATATTAGACCTGTCAAGCGGGGCTAAAGTAGTACATTTAACCCCTAGGGAAAATATGAATACATATTTATGATTTACAAAACATTTGAATTTGACCAATCAAAATACTTAAATAAAATAAATAAATAAATAAATAAATAAATATTAGAGGACAATCTTACACAAATCGAACTAGCCCCACAGTAAGCTCAAGAAGGCTTGTGTTATGGGTACTAGACGACGATATATTTAATAGATATAAATACTTAAATACATAGAAAACATCCAAGACTCAGAAACAAATATTCATGCTCATCCCACAAATATTTGCCCTGACCGGGATTCGAACCCAGGACCGCCAGCTTCACAGGCAGGTGCACTACCCACTAGGCTAAACCGGTCGTCAACCTACTTCACCTATTAAATCCACCAATCACAGAACACTAATTTAACTCTTAAAAAAATATTTCGTATTGGGTATTAACCAACCAGAATACAGCTTTACTAAAATCGACCAATCTGGAAACATAATTAATTTTTCTAAAGAGTCTAAAGATTAAGTTTGTAGTAGTCCCTATTTCACAATAATTAAAAAGTGGTTAAATCGTTCGAGCAACACTTTGAAGCGCTCAATGGAAGGTCAGTTAGCTTTTTTCGCGCGTGAATGTTGCGCGCGAACCGCGGTGTCTATGTTTTTTTGTGTCAAAACAGTTTAGAATAAAAAAACATGCTGCCAAATTACATATGTTCGCCGTGGAATTTATTGTTAATTTTGGGTGGGTTAACCTTTGTTTATTTATTTTCTCGCAATCGAAGTGAAAAGTAGAGTGTATAACTCTGGTCTAAAAGCCATATTACCCCTCGAACTATTTTCCCTCACTTCGTTCGGGAAAATAACTATCTCGTGGTAGTATGGCTCATTTTAGACCCTTGTCATACAATCTACTATTTTAGAACAAACTTATTCAACAAAAACAATCTGTATATTTATCCAACCTGGATCACAAAATTTCACGAGAATCGGTTGAGAAATGCGACCTGTAGAGGTGAATAAACCGAAATTCACCAGAAGAAACTTACAAAATCATTGATAAAAAAATTGTTATTGGAAATTTCCAAAAACTGTCTCGACAAAAAAATTCTATATAACTATCGAACCTGGTGCTACCGCGAACCATCGACTGTGATTTGGTGATTTGTATGGGCTGGATTTCTCGTGGAAACAAATAAAAAACCTGGAGACGTGTTTCGCGCGTATTTTGCCGGGATCGAACCCTCTCTGTCGCACTTGCAAGTTTGCACATAAGTGAGATAGAGAGGGAAAACCTCGTTTGTGGTTCGCGGTAACACTTCTGCTCACGAAATTTCACGAGAATCGGTTGAGAATTGCGACCTGTATGGCCTGGCCATGATAAGAATCAACGTAGTAAAATGTGTAAGAATCATTGTCATCGGTAAGATAAGTCACATCTCTGTAGCTTAGTAACCAAGCCGTCGTCTCCCGAAAAAATAAACAATAGCATTCTTTTGTTATGATCCCTGAGATCCCAGGGACCGGTGATTAATACTAGAAAGTTGTAATTGGCATGTGTATACTTATCAATATCAATCACACCGACAAAACAGTAGAATTAAATCTTGAAAAAACATTTTTACCCCTACCTACACGTAAAGTAGTCGGGTGCAAAGCTGTTACTGACAAACTTTATCGTGTGGGCTACGTTGGATAGCTCGTTCAAAAATATTGTTTAGTTTTCCCCGTATGTAGAGGAAATTGGGTAAGTAAAGTTTTTTGAACAGGTGCACATTTTAGTCGATTAGTCCTTGTCTTAAAGACTGAGAAACTGCCGCTCTTACTACCTATAATTATTTAGAAATGATTTTTAAGCGGTCGAGATGACATTTGTCCGGTTTAACACCTGATAATCTATATTTCCTGAGTACAGTTAGTACTTCAAGAAATATATAAAAAAAGTCACTGCTGCCGCTGTTAAATGTGTCGAACGAGAAATTGATTTAATATTTTTTAGTGAATGTCTACGATTTTTGTGTGATCAGAGTGTGTTTAGCGATATTTTCAACGACAACAGCACATTATTTTCACTTGGATTTTGTATACATGTCGGAGGCTTCACCTTTGATCATACAATGAGTGGATACGTGCGAACATATTCTAGAAACTTGCCACACATGGACATGATCATGATCCTAAAGTATTTATGTTTAAATACACCAGCGATAAGCACAGCGTAGCGCTACGAAAAAGCTTGGCAACGAAAGTGTTAAGGTGATATTTTTATATATTCCAGTGTCCTTCAAAGTATAAATGAATGACAACATAATTATTTTCTCAGATTTATTATCCACCTCATTTTATAGCCTTTCCAAATCTATCATTCGGGGTTACCTACTCCGCGCCTGAGGACTCAGGCACACCAAATAATAGAGAAGACTACAGTAGAATTTTTAATTCAACAAAGTAACTGGAAGGTTTTCGAGTGGCGACCACGGACCGGAAGGCGCAGCGTGGGTCCACCCCCACAAGGTGGACTGATGACCTGGTAAAGTTCGCGGGAGTCCGTTGGATGCGGTGGCGCAGGACCGGTCATTATGGCACTCTTTGGGGGATGTCCAGCAGTGGACGTCTTCTATTGTTGTCACTTATGCGTTCGTCCGTCCGTCCGCCGCCTATCACACAGGTTTTACAGCCAAACAATGGGAGACGTTTATGAAGCAAGCGACACACAACTAAAGGGACTAGGATACAGGAGTTGGTTCCTAAAGCACGATCCATACGTTGCCGAGTTCCTAGGACGGAGCGACTTTGGTCCGCAAAGACTGGTTTTTTGATTAACATTTTCACTGCTAGCGATTTGGTATCGCTACACTCGTAGCCAAACATGAGAAAATCTGAAGGTAGGTACGTAGAGAAAAAAATAAAACTGACTCCAAAAACAC
Organism: Epiblema foenella; assembly: GCA_963556455.1. Lineage (NCBI taxonomy): Eukaryota > Metazoa > Arthropoda > Insecta > Lepidoptera > Tortricidae > Epiblema > Epiblema foenella. The sequence goes on along the minus strand of OY747098.1, from coordinate 9,474,742 downwards.
TAAAAAGTAAAAAATAATTGCCTTACTTCTAACCGCGACGAAACCGGTTTCCAAGCCCTGGTAGTGGGTTTCCGAGCACTGAAAATGGTTCGAAAACGAATGTATGAAGATTTAGTATTTTTATTGTGCATTCAATTATTTAAATTAGTAAATAATAACCGCATGGAAAAAAATAGGTTCGTATATTCTGCTAAGATTTTGATAATCTGTGACTTCAAGCCACTTCTGATGATGATCATTAAGGTTCAATAAATTTAGACCTCTTTCTGTAAGCTGTGACAAAATTACGAACAACTACAAGTTTCTTCAATAAATTACTGTTGATTAAAGTATATCTGTATTGATGTGCATTTACACTTTCCGGTGTAGGTACCCCTAAGAGTTTTTTCGGATCTGGGTAATTTCGGGTATTCTTACTTAGTAACTATTCATTTCCGTAAATAAAAAAGTGCCCGCATAAAGAGTCAGTTTTGTGACTCTTTTTTCATACAGTTTATTACATTTCTCGTCACCAAAACTGACTCAGAAAGATGATATGGGAAATCAAGGACATTTTTTCTTCATCAGAATCAATTAATATTCGTGATTCTAAGTCAGAAAAACCAAAATTACCCAGATCCGAAAAAAAGTTAAGGGTAGGTACACCAGAAAGTAAAAATGCCCTGATAACTGTTCTTTGCAGAAAGCTTTGGCTTGTAGATACTTTGATTGAGTTTCTTCGAGAATAAGATATGGCCGGACGTGCACTATTGCTCCTTTTCAGTTTGACAAGTACGTTTATTGATCATTTAAGCCGTCGTCTCCCGGCGAAAAAAAAAACTATAACATTCTTTTGTTATGATGAATGACTTAACCTGTTAACCTCTCAGGAATTAAAAATAAAATAGTATAGGTAGAGCCCATTTTAAGTTTGTTTTATAACAATAAGAAAATCAGGCAAACTATAAGGCGAAATAAATATAATTTGTAAATAATGTTAAACCAAACATTTGAAACAACGTTAGTACCAAAACCCTCAGATGTATTGCAAAATGATTTGCCTTCGGGGAAACTCGGATCTCAATCGGAATACGATGGCACCCCAACTGTCAATGAATGATTGTATTAAGTGAGTGACGTTTTCGTATCCATTATTATGGAACTTTATTGTTTAGTGTCAAATGTCAAAGTGAAAAATGTTATTGTATAATATAGAGATGTTACAACCACCTTCAATAACTTTGAAAATGCTCAGTTTTATTGTCATTAGTAAACGAAACATTATCTTCAATTTAAAACATAAAGTACAACAAAATAAATCTTATTGGGAAATATTTACGGCAATACAACCTTTTTATAAGTAATCTGTAAATATAATCAAAACTATAGCGAATATTTGAATTGCGTGTCATATATATATATTGGTCTGCTGATGCAACTTACCCCTACGGCTGTAAGATGGGTACTGAAGCTAATTGAGAGAGCACGATAAATACGAACTTTTCCGATAAAGTACGAAGGAAAATCATTTTGCACGACATCTGTAAGTATTTTCACATTATTTTCTTGCCCCCGTATTCATAAACGTCAATCAAACCTATATTAGTTAACTAGCCGCTAAAGTTCGTTTGTCCTTATCTGTCACTTTGACACACGTGCTTGTGAGACAGAGACAACAGACATTTTAGTTAGCAGAGGTTTGTTAAGTTTTATGAATAAGGGGGTTAAACTCCAGCATTATTTACTGTCAGTAGCTACAAGTAGTATAGCAGTGCGATAACAATTAAGCAGATCGCATGGTTGCCCATGCACCGTTGCAGCTCACAAAGGGATTTGACACTCCGTTGGCCTGTAATTACTGCAGGCAGCCGACTGCGAAACCCAGCGGGTCGGGTTAGGCAGAGCTAGTACGCGGGTTACAATTCGATGTATAGAAATTCAGTTGAACTGGAATGTTCTTGATTATTTTTAACTAGAATGCCCGATATGCTTTGCTCGGGTGTATTTATTTACCGTTCCACTGGATTTCGTATTTTAAAAACGTAGTAAATCTAAATTGCTTCACAAACAAAATAAACCGCTCAAGTGCGAGTCGGACTCGCGCACCGAGGGTTCCGTATATAGATGTTTACCGGTTCCAACCCTATTAAATCAGGAAAGTCTCTACAACATGGTGTAGAAATTGAACATTTACAGCGCCATCTATCGGCGACTTTTGTTACAAATTTGATCGACTGAATAACTTAGTATGTAAGGTGTGGCTTAGTAGATAGAGATAGTTATATTTTTTAGTGTCCAATCGAAACATGTTTTTTGCCGAAACCGAAACCGAAGGTTCGGCGTGGGCTCTAGTTTCGGCCGAAACCGAAACTTTTACAGATGTATTAAAATCGTGTCAGCCAAATTCGAAAAGCAAAAAAGGCGATACACCGGCTGTGGGTTATATTAATATAGAGTTCAAGACTGTTGGCGGTTTTTATTTATTAAGTACCGTTTTTCAGAAATATTTTTTTGAATTTTATCTCTTTTATATACCAAACGTTTGGAGGTATCATGGGCGCCACTATATATTAATTTTATTACACATTTCATACATAGGTGCGACTCAGAGACTTCAGAGTAATCCATGAAGTAAGGATAAGACTGGAGCCGGTAATATACATGTATACAAAGATGTGCGAAAGAGATACAAGCATAGACACCAACACACGTGGGAACGAAATACAATGTGTCGTCTCCTGAGGGGCTACCGCGAATCGAAAATGAACAAAGTTCGAATATCTCCCTCTCTGTCACATGAATTAGCAAGTGCGACAGTGAGGTAGATATTCGAACTTCGTTCGTTTCCGGTTCGCGGTAGCCCCTCTGTCCCTCATCGCATATTATTTGTGTGTATCCAAGCTTATTGGCTTAATTTAAATTTGGCGCCAATGTATATACAGTACGACTAATTATGAGATGTCAGAATTGGGCTACATCCATATCAGTCTTCTGATACATCTCAATTTAGTCAGCCTATCATAAGTCCGCCCCCCTTGGTGATTCGGTAATCCTCCTTCTATCTAATCCTCTGGAGTCACAGACTTACAAGACGCGACACGCAAATAATAATACCACAACCGAGCGAGACAGACGCATACATTTTTGTATAAGAGCGACAGAGAGTTACATATCATTTGTTGTCCCTATCACAGTTTCACTTTTTTTTGTCGAGCACAACTTATTTTATATGACAGTTGTGCCCAACTACGTCACAAAAGCAATTACCCGTCCAAATTAAGGAAGTAATTAAACCAATTCTCAATTTATCTGCATAAGACCTTTTCCGTCACTCTTGGTGGCCCGCGTATAGGATCTTTTTAGAAATATTTATACCTCTAAGTCTGGAGTGTACTCTGATATCTGTGGTATGACTACTGGCGCCATCTAGTCAATACGTCAACACACAGGAAGGTCCTTTATTTAAGCTTCCACTAAGTCCACGCATAAGGTAGTTTTAGCCTAAGTAGTTTTAACACTTCCGTTAGGTGGCGCTTTCTTTAGAGGAGTTTTATATTTAACGACCCCAACCCCCTAGAAAGAGGATTAGATAGAAGAAAGTCATTCTGAGATGTCAGAATTGTGCTACATCCATGTCTTTGATCCATATCAATCTTCTGGTACAACTCAATTTAGTCAGTTTGTCATAAGTCCGTCCCCCTTGGTAATTCGCTAACCCTACTTCTATCTAATCTTCTTTCTACGTGCCCAACCCGCACTAGTCTTTGAAGTATACGGTCTATGCAATAGCTATTAATCTTTTATGACGTGTGATTAATAACCATAACATTTAAGTAATAAGATACAATGAAACTTAGCTTATACAAAAAAACAGTTTCTACAACATTTCTAGGTACCAATCACAGATTTAAGCGTGTCACACACTACGCAGATACGATAATAGTCTATTTATATTTATCTGCGTATAATAACTTAATGATCTGAAACTATCACACACTACGCAGACACGATAATATACGAGACGATACATTCAGTCTAAACCCTTCAAACTGAGTGTTTTTTGGTGCGGATTGTTTATAAAAGATGTTTTCGTGTTTATTCTGCACCATACGCAGTACGCACGTCATCCAAAGGTAAACAACGAATGAACCAGCAGCGCAGCGAACACAGCGGGCATCGGGGCGGAAAGGGGCGCGGGCGGGACGGGGCGCGTGCAGCGGGGCGGGTCGGGGCGCGGGCGGACGGCTCCGTCTAACATCAACCTGTATTTATCTGTAGATAAAATACTATACCATATTTATATCGGCAGATATTATACGCAGATTTTGATATATGTCGGTGCCCACAGATACTTCACGATAAAATATAAGTTATCTGCGCTGTGTGTGTTAGCTCATTGAATTGTGTAGGGAGCGATATTGACAGATTTGCGTTCCGATACAGATATCTTATCGTATCTGCTTAGTGTGTGACACGCTTTACCAGACGCGACACGCAAATAATAATACCACAAGCGAGCGAGACAGTCATATACATTTTTGTATAAGAGCGACAGAGAGTTACATATCATTTGTTGTCCCTGTCACAGTTTCACTTTTTTTTGTCAAGCATAACTTATTTTATATGACCGTTGTGCCCAAATACGTCACACAAGCGATTACCCGCCCAAGTTAACTATTTAAGGTAAACCGGCAGCTGTTTTAAACCAATTCTCAATTTATCTGTGGCGCTAACGCAAACGAAATTTTCCCTCTCTGTCGCACTTGCAAGTTTGCATATAAGTGAGACAGAGGGGGAAAACTTCGTTTGCGGTTCGCGGTAGCCCCTCTGCATATGACGTTTTCCATCACTCTTGGAGGATCTCTTTAGAAATATTTATACTCTAAGGTAGGTATAAAGAAAAAGTATTTCAAAAGGTACGGTTTGTCAATTGTGAATCTCGTGTTAGTTAGTCTGTTACAAAACGCCCTAACGTCGGTGTTGCCCTGTATGAAATTCAGTTCTTTTTATTAGTTCTTTATTCTTTATAATATTGCCCACATTGCCTCATAATCTTTCTTCTTTTCCTCTTTGTCTTTGTTGCAAAGCCTGCTAAAGCTGAAAGCACACGTTGGCTCATATTTATTTATTTAAAGTCATAAAGTACAGTAAAAAAAAATTCATTGTTTAGGCATCATGGCCTTTGGTAATTCATCAGGCACAAGTAAAAAAATAAAAAAAAGTATTAACATTAAAAGCGCGCGAATTGCAGAATATTTTGTTTCAGTGAATTTCTTTATAAGGGAAAAATCATACTAAATAGATTTAAGTTATAAAATAATCAGTTTTAAAGTATTTTTCAAACCACAACAAAACAATTATCCGCGCGAAGTTGGCCGTGTGACAGCAACACTATTCAGTGAGCAAATACGTACGTATTTATACACATGTAGGTCAATGAAAAAATGGCTTAGCAGCTCGTATGTGCCGTGGCAAGAAATAATTTTTAATTTAAATGGCCTTCAGTGATTTATGTCACATAAGTAATGCGTATAAAACCGTAGAAAATGAAGCAGATCAGGTAAGTTGTGATGTGTTTTGTAAAGTGAACATTTGATGGGTGTTTTACATGTCCAATTGAGCTGTCAATCTGACCCAAAATCCGGGAAAAATGCATAGTTTTTGATTCAAAATGTATGTTTTGGTGATAAAAACTCATAATCATATGGGTTTAACAGTGTGAAGACCTTGAGTGAAGTGATTGTTTGTCCCGTAACACGTCGTGATTTTCGTCTAAGGTGAAAGATGACAAGTAAAGAATGCACACAATATTTTTAGAATTATGTAGTGTGTACGTTAAGAGGACAAAATAACAAGGCAATGCCAATAATCTACAGATATTAGTGGGTATTATTCAATAGTTTCTTTGCACTTGTATAAGAACTGTATAAGATTCTTATAAGAGCTTATAGTAATACCTGTGTAGCAAAACTTCCACTTTCTTTTAGGTGATTTTACCTTGATCTTTGTCTGTGAATTTTAGGTATTAGAAGTTAAACGTATCTTTTAACATCTGTATAATGTATCTATTTGAGAACTCTGGTTGTGGTGACCATTTTCCTGTTCTGATAATAATCTGCAATCTGTTTGTCTGCATTTGTTTTTATTGTGAGCAGTTAGAAAAAAGTAAGATACCCTCATCTTTATAAATTGCTACTTACAAGATAATTTCCATTCATGGTCAAAATAGGTTGAGAGTACTATTTTTATTGTACAATTTTAATGTAATAATATTACAAACATTTATCTTACTCTGAGTACATAATCTGAAATAATGTAATGACTTTATTTGTAGAGCACATCTGGATTGTGTAGATTTTACCAATGAACAAGAAAGAAGATAAATGATATCATACAATTTATATAAATCTGACCTATTTAGAATAAGAAAGCATTTAATCATGCACTGTAATAATTTGGGATGATGAAATTACAATTCTTATTATACTCTGCAGATAACACATTTTACCTGTCTCAAACAAATGTTACTATCGAAATAAGTTTCCATAAAAATTATCATTTTTGAACCACTCCATTCTTATTATGACAGTTCTAACAAGTTCCAAACAGTGTGTAAACTTGGAAAGATTAAATTATTATTTTTTATTTAAAGATTGACCACAAATTTAAAATTCTACCAACACAATTAATATTATGAGTCCTTATCAGTTAAAAACGCTCATCTATTTAGGCCATTTTCTGTTTGAATTAACTCATTTTCACAGTGTTACTATTTCGACCTTATGACATCCACTTTTAATCGAAAGACTTTCAAGCTAAAAACTTGTTTTTCCGTTTTAAATCTACCACACACAGTAAAATCAAAAAATGGCTATTTTACTATCTACATCTTTAATAAAATCATCGTTACCTTTAATCAATTTAATGGCATTATCAATACTTTTGTCATAATTTGAAATACAAACATTTTAAAACTTATAAGGCCTCTTAAGTTTAAAATTGATGGTAAAATGGTATGATCTATAGTTTAAAATTAATTCACTTTTTAAATAAAAAAAATAATAAAATATTAGAGGACAATCTTACACAAATCTAACTAGCCCCACAGTAAGCTCAAGACGGCTTGTGTTATGGGTACTAGACAACAATATATTTAATAGATATAAATACTTAAATACATAGAAAACATCCAAGACTCAGAAACAAATATTAATGCTCATCACACAAGTATTTGCCCTGACAGGGATTCGAACCCAGGACCGTCAGCTTCACAGGCAGGTGCACTACCCACTAGGCTAAACCGGTCGTCAAACACTTTTTCTGATTATTTATATTGTAGTTCCGTCATCCTCCTAGCGTTATCCCAGTACAGTTGCATCTTGAAAAATGCCTGGGGCCCGCTACATAATCCCAAAATTTGGCTTAGGCACTGGGTTTTACGGAAGTGACTGCCATCTGACCTTTCAACCTGAGGAAAAACCAGATCTTATTGGAATCAAGCTTGTCAAGTGAGTGGGCAACATGGCTATAAAAAGTTCTCAAGCCGCCTGAAAGCCTAACTTGTAACTTGACTTAACGACTACTATCATAGACAGTAGCCGGGATCGACGGCTTAACGTGCCTTCCAAAGCATGGGAGCGCTCAGTTCATAACCACTCAAAGAGGTCACCCATCTAAGAACTGACCTCGGCCCGCCTTGCTTAACCTCGCACGCGGTACGCGGGCGCCGCTGGACCACGAGCCTTATATTGTAGTTTATTTTGTAGAAATGCTTTATTTATTAGTTTCTTTCTTTACAGTCGGAACGCATTATGGAAGAAAATTCAATGGTCCGTGATCTCATCACAAAGATCCTTGATGAGACAGGACCCTCGGAAGGGAGCAGGTATGTATTTCACTATCACCTGTTCCATTTGTCACAAATACTGCACTGTGTTTACAGCAAGGGGCTTATCCAGAAATCACGCAAGGTTTTTTGGGTAACTTTTAGACACCCCCCTTGGTGATCTTTAGTGAGGTTGTAGGACGTGATCAGTCGACACCCCCTCCCCTTTCGGAGCCTCGCGTGATTTGTGGATAAACACAAGGAGCCTGCATGCCCCTAAGCTGTTTATAACAACAAATCCATATACACCATGACAGTCTTTGATAATATAAGCATCTGACACACATGAAGTTTCTAGCATTCTATGGCTATGGTTACCATCTTATCAGGTGGAGCTTACTTTTGTTTGCACTAGTAGGATTTTTTATAGGTAAATATACTTTAATCATCAATATCGTCATATTTACTATATATCTCAATTATCTTCATTATATGCAATCAAATGTAGTTTTGGTGGATGTATGAACACTTTACGAAATTCATACATGGATATTGAGACGGATGTAAGTATTATGTGTAAGTTTATTGTAAGATAAATGGCAGCGACTGTACTGCATTTTAATGCACTGGTTTCATTCCTTATCAAGTCATATAGGTTGACGAATATGAACAACATAGTTGTAGACGATGATAAGATATTGTAATTGTGATCTTGATGGCTTAGGTCAACATATTCATCTCTATAAATCTGAGGTATGAATTCATGAAATGTAAAGTGTGAATTGTTGTGATGGAGAATGATTGTGAATAGAAATTGAGTTCATATTAACTAGATAAAATTACATTTTGCTTTAAGAACAACAAAGCTTAAAGAATAAAGTGTATGATAAAATTCAATTATGTTGTGAATGATGCATGCTTCCTCCATTTAATTGTCTGTTGTTGTACATTTGCAACACATACAAATACGTTGTATTCTTATCTTACAGCTCTGTACAACCACCGGAAAAAACGCTAAATACGCCCACCAACGCACAATATCCTAGGAACGAACCTGGGTCCTCTTTTATACCACCTTCATTCAACTTCCAAGACCCGTTCAACTTCGCTCAAAATGCCCAGACTGAACAAAATGGGTTCAATTTCAACACACAAAACGGTTTTGGAAATGGTTTTCTTAATTACCCCGAGGAGCAGCTACTTATGGAGCCTCTGGGAGAACCTGAAGTGTCTCAAGAACAGCTGAATTTACTAAGGCTAGCAGCGCAAGAAATTGGCGGAGCCCAGTTTGCAAGTCCAAATAAATATGACGATAAATACTACAATTTCTTTGAGCCGAACCAAAGGAATTCTCTACCAGAAACTAACATGTTTGGCAACAACTACAATAGACCGAATAGTCTGAATTTAGACGGGAATTTCTCGAACATGGACTATGCTCAAAGGTATCCCAACAAGTTTGACAATTTTAACAAAGAGCAAAACCAGGAGCCGGCTGACCTACTTGCTTATTTAAACCAGTTAAACATAAACATTTCATTGGATCGCTCACAAGAAATGCCAATGGACTTCAAACCCATGGAAAATGGCCACTACCACAATGAAGACTTCAATAAAGCTCAAGACGAAAGAAATAAGATGCTGTTTAATAGAAACTTCCAGCAACAGCATCAACAAAAATTTAATGGTGAAAACAACTTCTACTTAAATGAAATGATGAAACAGATGGGGGAGAGACCACCACAGAACTTCGATTTTCAGAACACGCCACCGAACTACAAACCTAACGGGTTTCATCAGAATGATTTTATGCAAAGGCAGAACCAGATGATGCCCAGGGAAAATTTCCAGGGCAATATGGAGCAGCGGGGGAACTTTGAAGGGCAGAACAATGCGCAGCAAGCCATGATGAGGCAGCAGGAGTTAGCCCGGCAGATGAATCTACTCATGAGGAACAGGCCGCCGCCTAACCAATTGAATGTTGATGTGTCTTTCTTGCATGAAAACACACCTTTTAATCTTGGTATGTATTTTGTTTCTTTTTTTATTTTATGATTCATTTCAGGATCAAATTAAAGTAGTAATTATATAGTTATAAGTTAGTTTAAGAGCTAGTGCTCTTAACCTTTCAAAATCAAAATCAAAAATTTATTCTCCAAATAGGCCACAAGGGCACTTTTACGTGTCAAAATATTTATTTACAATTTAAGAAAGTCTGACTATAATAAGTAATACATTTTTCATGTCAAAATATTAATTTACAGTTCAGGAAGGAATAATAATTTCGAGTTTACAATTATAACAAAATTAATGTCATACAGTGAAGATAAACTTGCAAAGTTATCTATTACAAATATTACAACATCAGTAAAGTTAGAGATGTATAAGGTCTCAAGATTAAACAAGGAGTATAATGAAATTAATATAATATCCCAGAGATGTACATGGTCTCTGAGCGTCAAAATTAAAATTAATTTAATATTGTTAGAGATGTATATGGTCTCTAAGTCACTGATAATAAAAACGAATCCACAACAGGATGATATCTCTCGTCAATCCCCTATAAAAAGACACTAGTATTAACGATAGTGACTACGTCCTAGCAAGCATGAACAAACTGGACTCCACAAACAGCACCCGATCACGAGTATGACGCGTATCTCAGCCATCTTTGACAGCCACGGACGGCTGTAGACGTCAGCGGAAATTCGTGCCAGGAAGCCAGAGCCACAAAATAAAGTAATAGTGCCCTACATCATAAAAGGGTTGTAGGAATTGTATTTCATAGTTTTTGAAAAGTTAAATTTCGACAGTCACTGATGTCGGTGGCTTCAGCGTCACGACGTCCTGTTCCAAGGGTTGTGGGAATTAATTGTATTTCATAGTTTTTGAAAAGTTAAATTTCGACGGTCACTGATGTCGGTAGCTTCAGTGGCACGGCGTCCTGTTCCGCCGCCCGGCTCTCAAAAGATTAAAAAGCCTTATTATCGTGGAAAGTATTTTACTATCAGTATCAATGCCAGTTTGTCTCTGCAAGCCAAAAATAAAATAGTTTACTAACGTATTAGTTTTATAAGTGTTTGTAACTAACAAACTATGAATTTATGAAATCTGAGAATACATAATTTTACATGTAGAGAGAGAGCAGGTTGACAATCTAGGAGTGACACCTCGCAGCTACGTTTAATATCAGGTATACTTGAAATCATTTGAGTTGGCCGAATTGTACCAAAGAAATTCGTGGCCAAGCTATTTTACCTTTCAAACAATATGGTTCAAAGTCCAATAACAATTTTATTTAAATTGGGCCAACAAACTCACACTCACATACTCGAGATGTTTTGTATAGTTGATTACTATTATATTTGCAGGTCTAGGAGCCTTGCTGGGACCCAGTCCGCCAGTGCCACCTGCAGTCCTACCGTCGCCGATGATGGACTTGCCTCTTTTAGCGCCGTTCTATGCTATGAGAAACATCAGGTTGATATAACTTTTTACAAAATTCTATTACTCAAGTAATTAACACATGTAGAATAAATAATAATATTAGCACATCTCAAGAAAAAATAAGCTGGAGGAAAATTTATACACACCTCCATTAATTTGTTATACTTGAAAGTCTCACAAGCCTCTCCTCTAGATAATCCATGTGACACCAAATTATGACAAAAACTAGCCTTTAAGTTAGCCCAAATGGTCATTATACTACAGAGTAGCATACTCTACACTAAATTTTATTTTTTACGTGTAGTTTATCTTCGGCGTTGGCACTTAATCATAAAATTTGGGCAGAGGCACTAGCTGTAGTCCTTTTTGGGATCTACCGGAAACATTTAAAAGTTGGAAATAAAAAAAGTCATTCTATTCCTAATGTTTCAGAGGCGCAGCAACTTCCTCGGGCATCCTCCACGCTCGACTAGACGCGTGCTACGAACAATGGAGGCAACTAGAGCGTGAACGCAAACGGACTGAAGCTCGACTTGCCCTGGCCTACCCCGGTCGGGCAGTGTCATCTTCCAACTCCATCCCTGTGCCGCGTCTCCCCCCGTGCCCCACGCGAGTGGACAGGCTCACAGTCGACATGTTAAGAGAACACACTAAGGTAAGTACAAGCGGACTGAAGCCTGACCTGCCCTGGCCTACCCCGGCCGGGCAGTGTCATCTTCCAACTCCATCCATGTGTCGCGTCTTCCCCTACGCCCCAAGCGAGTGGATAGGCTCACGGTCGACATGCTAAAATAACATACTAAGATAAGTACAAGTGTTCTGAAGCCAGAGTTGCCCTGGCCTACCTCAGCTGGGCATTGTCTTATTCCAACTCCATTCACTCTTAAGGTATGGTACACATATACAAACGGAGCTAGTCTCAATGTGACATAGTATGTACAGTCGCCATCAAATATAATATCTGTAGTCTTCAGGGTGATCAAAAATATCTGAACGTGCACTGTAAGGCTTTGTTCGCTTCGATATATCTGATGGTGACTGTACATGCAAAAATGACGGATATCTGATGCATGTCGAAAAACTTAAAACTATACGAACACGCTCACTATGTCAGTATTCTTCTTTAGAGCCATTCCTAACTTAGAATTTCATCAACTACCCTAGCCTGACATATATTGTCCACTTTTGTGACCAAACAACTGATTAACACGTTCACTGCCGACGATTTCGTAACGCTAGAATCGTAGCCAATAAAATAACATGCGAAAAACTGTGTGAAGAGAAAAGCGCCTCCGTGACGAGTGCCCACTGAAAGTGTTTGTGTCTATGTATTACCTAGGCGCAATTAGAATAGTATTAGACGTGTCAGTTTTTCCATATACTTAAGTCAAAGTAGCTGTGTAAATTAGTTTACACTCGGATTACACATTAGTTTACACATTTCATATACATGAAATGACAGCTATTCCGAGTGTTAACTAATTCCGGTCTTGTTATATTTCATATCAATGTCATTGTAATCGTGTCTCACACCTTTAAATAAATCTTTGAGCTCTTACAGAATAACCCCCTTATCACATTTTAATCTCTCGCGTTTTGTACACATACTTAAAACCAGTCTTTTAACCATAAAAAACAAACAATGTGGGGGTTAATATTTGTTCTCGATTTCCAGGTGCTAACCCTGATGGGTAAGATGGAAACACTCCGGGCAAGCGTATGTGTGGCGCAGAACAAGAAGGCCAACAAGGAAGACCCGAAGATAACAGTACTGAAGCGAGGTCAGGAGAACGCGCCAAGCGAACCTAAGGAGGTGGATCCCGATACCTTCGATCCTGCCTCATGGAAGGATGACGTCAAGAACCTGTCTGAAATGTGAGTACATTTACTTTTTCTACTATTATTGATGTAGGTGCGATTAATTAATCGATCGAAGAATACCATCTAACCTACACTAAGCTTGGATATACGCGCATGCATACATACGTATGTTATAACTAGCTAAAAATAGTGTTTTATTGTAGTACTTTTGTAGTTGTAGTTGTGACACATTCGAACACATAGACACTGTGAACTCATAGCTCTTACGCTGACGCACACATGGACAGATGTGCAGCTCAACACACAACCATGGCTCACCCGTGTTCGTAAGATAAAAGTACTGTACGCACTTCGTTCTGTTCAAGTACTGTACACTTCATTTAATTAAATATTATAATTTCATTAGTAGACTATCATATCATTAAACATAGGATCTCTCATCTATTCTTGGTCAGAATAGGAAAGGCGTTCCCCATTTGAACTTTTCCGTTCCTGGAATTGATTGCGCTCTTAATAGATCACATATGATATGTGCTGACAGCTGGATGTGAAATGTGTGGAAACACCTCAACATTGAAGTATTATTTCCAAACATGCTCGGAAAAGTTGAACTTACGTTCGCGATAATAGACTGCGAAATTCGTAGCTGGCGTCGCGAATTTACAGGTCGGTATTGGAATTTGTATGGGAAATTTCCGGCGATCATTGATGGCGCAGGCGGTGTGCGCGCGAGGGACGGGCTTGGCGCGTGTTTTTATTACTAAATCGTATTTTTCTTATATTTTTGTCCCATTTTTTGCTGGTTCGAAAGGATAATTATCTTGATTATGTTGATGGTGATATCTTGATAATTATCTAGATAATTCGATGATTTTTATAGTCTAATAATTATCCATTTTATAATAACCTATAATTTGTAAATGCGGCATGCGTCATAAAAAGAAAGAAAGAAAGAAAAAAACATTTATTCGTGGCACAGATACAGTACCAATAAACATAACATGGGAATACGGGAACTCAATATCTAATTATGTATTTCTGGTAAATGACAACTATCCATACCAGGCATAATCCGATAGTTATCGTATAATTATCAACGGCCGTAATTATCTTGATAATATCGATCCCTGATTTTCTTGAGAAAAGCACTGTACATAGTCGACAGAAACCAGGGATTGCCTGCCTCGTATTACTAGACGCACGCCTATAATACTCGGCAAGCGATCCCTTCATTTCCGGCCTCTGTACAGACATTATTGTTGTTGCAGCGCGCCCCACAGCGAGGTGGAGAGCGCCATGCTGTCGTGGCGCAGCGCCGTGGCCGCCGTGCAGGCCGCGCGCAGGCGCGAGCTCGCGCAGCCGAGACACGTGCGCACTGACCGTGAGTACTATCGTCATCTATTTTTTTTTGCCTGCTAGAAGGCCCGTAACAGGTGTGGACAACCTCTATCCTTGGCCTGATGGGCCACAGATAGAGGAGTGGACAACGTCCCTCTGCGGCCTGATGGGCCTGCAGAGGGGAAAAACTCATCATCATCGCGTGTTGCGCAGCGGGGTGGAGAGCACCATGTTGTCGTGGCGCAGCGCCGTGGCCGAGACACGAGCCCACCGACCGTGAGTACATTGCTACAGAATAATGAATACTACTTATATATAGGTTTTCTGTCTAACAAAACCGATGTTTCGCATCAAACCGTGGCATCCCGCACGCACGCGCTCGCCGCGTAGCATGTGCTCTTTCATTCCCAGGGCGATAGGGTATCTGGAGACCACGGAGGTATGTCAGAGCCGAGTTAAGCCGAAACGGCAACAGGAACACGCCTGACATTACGTCTGATACAGAGCTTAGAGAGATCGCGGCTATAGGGCGGTTTCATATGAATGTTACCCATTTGTCATTTTCATTATAGCTGACAATTAACAAATAAAAAAAATAACTGGGTCATATAAATAAACAATAACTTAATATCTTCTCTTTTTTAATCAAATTATTTTCTGAAATAGTCACAGCACCATCGATCCTACATGATGTGTGTCGCTTGGAATGCGGCTTACCCATTGGAGTGGAGAAAGGCTGTGAACCTTTGAAGAAAATACAGAGGGATCGCTAGTAGTAGCGGCTCAGAATGCCAGGAAAAAATTCGCTGTGAAGGCGTAGTGGTCTGGGTAGCCTAGGGGTAAGGGCGCTGGCCCGGAAAACCAGAGGCGCGGGTTGAATTTCCGTCTTAGGCTGCGTGCGAGATCACGGTTCTTATTTTTCTTTGCATCAAATAATTGAACTTAATATCTTTCAATCAACAGCGATCCTCCAACTGGCCGAAGCAGTCAAACAGCTGGGCATATGCGCGCGCCGAGCGAGATGCGCGATGTGGTGCGATCTCACTCTTACAGTGGCGCTTGCGCCTCACACCGCACCCCACTCCATCTCCACAGCCCAAGTCAAAACTACCACGGTAAGTGTTAAAACCCGCTTATTCTAATGAGGTTGCTGACTGTACATAATAAAATTTTACTACTCCAAAAGAAACAGCGCAAAAAATATGCCAAATGCTGAAAATCCTATTCAAATATCTCAAAAAATAACAACCTTAATGTTCATGTTGTTAGAGAAAAAGAGCGACAGATCAGTGACGTCACTGATCTCGAGCGCCATAGTAAATGACGATCGTTCCAATACAAAGGTGCGTTTTGCGGAAAAGGGACAGAATATGCTCCTCTTAAAACTTTGGAGACTTATAATTATGTAATATTTATTCTTTTGAGTTACCTTTTTCGCCATTTGATTGTAGAAAATTCGAACTTATTGATTTTCTTTCTTGGTGTCAACATCCCTATCGTTCATCAAACCTATTTTAGTTAAATTGCCGCTAGAAATCGTCTATCCTTTTCTGTCACTTTGTCATTTATGTTTGTGAGAAAGGCACAAAAGATTTTTTAGTCAGCAGAGGTCCAACTGGCTGAAGCTGTCAAACAGCTACGGTAAGTGTTTCTCATGCCTCAATTCGTGTAAACTACGCCTCCGTGTAAGAGATACGTTTATGTCTCCCGTGCACGAGAGACAGTTAAGCATAATAGCTGTCGTATAATAATCTATTGTTTAAGTACTTAGGCAGAAATTAAAAACTTAAAATAAATAGCCAACTTCGAAATATATTTCTATAGAGAAAATTTGAAGTTGGTCATGTTTCGCCATCAGATAAACATTATTTAGTCAAGAATACATATTTACATCTGTAAATCAGTACTTACTGTTCCTTTATCAGGTCAGTACGGTTTTTCAAAATCATATAATTTTTCAAGGTACACTAAATTTTTTACGTTGGCTGTACGTAAAGAAAAATAGAATTGCATTTTAAAATCCCATTTCTCGAGCGCACAAAAGCAAGTATCGTCAAAAAAATCCGAAAAGGCCTCTCCTAACCCTGAAAGTTTTTTCGCTTAGCTTCCAAACACTACGTTCATTGGAAAGCTCGCCCACTCCATTTTGCTTGCCATTGCGTACAGCTTTGTGGTGTGCGCCCTTGTATGGGGACAGACCCAGTTTGTTGTATGGAACTACCGGGTTCAAAACTATCAAGATAACTACTTGAGAAATATCAGAAGTGTTGGATTTTACGTAAATTGCGAAGTGAAAATGTGTGCTCGGTATAGTCCACGAGCCGAGTCCAGTTTTGTCATTTCCTCTGAGGCGATAACTTGTAAAATGCATCAGTGAGCTGTAACATGGCGCTCTGTAAGCGTGTGCTACACGTGTGTAAAGCTACCAACTCCACCCACCCACGAAACCGCAGCTGACGTTCACGGTGCTTAAGGATAAAACTCTCTGAAATGTTTTTAGGCATCACTGAGCCGCTTTGAGTGAATTGTAATATAAGTTACAAGTCATTATGCAATAGGCCCTGTTATTGTTTCGAGAGCAGTCGCCAAACTGACTCTGCTTTCATTTAAAATGTTCTTCATTATCTACTACTACAAACCAGGCGTTTTCACCACCATCACAAAGAATCTTTGATCGATTAAATTTATATCCACCCTTGAGAGGATAAAATCATTTCTTTATCGAGCACGTCTTCAAGTTAAACGGTATTCCAAATCTTGTAAATAAGATCTTGACATTTCATTTCATTAATATTGATACGCCAGTTGGATTGAATTGATTGGTTCGAGCCTGCCTGCGCTCGTCTTAGTCTCAGGTCTGCGCGTTTCAATGTATCAATTCATTTAGCTTATTATGTAATGGGCTGTTTAGTTAATGATAAAGAATTAGGTACTTTCTCTAGTAATTTCTCTTAACAGATGTGTATACAACTAAGATTCATTTTCAATGATTTACTTACGATTACTTTATTAATCTTTCTTTAGCATTCATTAAGAAAGGCGTTCTTTGTAAGCATCCTTCTAGTTACATTACCATTATCATTAAAATTTTCATACACTGTTGCATTCCCTTTCAACACATTTCTTTCCTTTTGGTTGTAATAATCAACTTCTGTTAAATTGAAAGGGCCAGAAGTAGCGTAAGGTCTTACTGGATTACTGCATTTCGTAATGTTTATCAAATCGACGTGCTTCCCGTATATTTCGCGTATTAAAATTTAAAACTATCGCGGCGATAATAATGCCCACAGACATTTGATACGTCATGGTTGTGTAGAGAGCAAAACAATAATCATCCGGAGTCACATGTAGATGTAGATAAAGTTCATTTAAATTGAATGTATTTGATGATACATTTTAATGAGAAATAAATTATATATAAATTTTATAAAACCTATAGTCTATAATTAATACTTACAATACATAGAATACATATGAGAAATAATGAATATATAATAATAATTGATACATTGCAAATGAGAAATAATGTCACCGTCGATTAGAATGATACAAGTACTGCCTAATGGAGTTACACAATAATCTATACTGAGCGAATAGTATGATTTTGAAATTTGAATACGTGGCAGACCTCCTTTGTCAAATTGAAATTGTCAAAACAACGTATTGTAAAATGACAGAGACGTGTTTAAATTTTCATAATGTATAAGATCCAATCCAAAACATGAGTAAAAATACCAAGTTCGTAAACGGTTTCGCTAAAAAAGATCTAACAAGAAACCTAGTTCTTTCACCCCTCGTTCAAGCACCCTTAGATCACAGCTTCTGTCATGCATAAAGTTCTTTAATTCTTTAATTGCATAAAATGATTTGTTATATTATTTGCTACTTAATAGTGTGAATTAGCAAGTTTTTACCCATCAACTTTAATACTTGTGTCTGACTACAATTACAAGAACGGAGTAGGAATTCGAAAAATAGAAAACTTGCCAAGTCATAATATTAAGTAAATAAATACAATATTATATTGTGATTCTAAACAATTCAAGAATATTGTGCATAGCATGAGACTCACGAAATTGCAAGTGTAGGTCAAGTAGATTTTTAAAGTTATTCAGTGGCCATGTGGCCGGAAATGGCTTGTGCAATAAAAAACCACGGCCGGTGTGTCGCCTTTTTTGCTTCTTGAACTTGGCGGACACTGCCGTGTATCTAGATAATGAGACTTAAAATATATTTTGTTAGGTGCAACCGAAAAGTCATTAGTATGTTCGATTGGCAACGATTTTCAATCCTATTCGGTTTTTGCTAATGTGCAAAATCACATGAATTTATATTCACATTAGCAAAAACCGAATCTATAGAATAAGATCATATTTATGGACATTACTAAAATTATAACGTTCAAATATGTTATAATTTGATGTATTGAAATTTTTGAATGTATGGAAACACGATTGCTTTTTTTCCGTAACGTTACAAAATCCTAGGTGATCTTGACACATAACTACACATTTTTAGGGTTCCATAGTAAATAAAGTACCCTTATGGTTTCGCCATATCTGGGGGCACGGCAAGTCGAGCAAAACAAAGAGGCACGGCCGTATACCATCCTTTTCTCGAAGCTATTCAGGTCATTTTCAACATCGTGTAATTTTGTGCTGGCTTAAGCTAGAACCCTGAATTTTCAATATCATATAGGGCGTAATATGACGTAGATATGTTCTTAATAATATTCAATTTAGACTTGTAGTTTAAGAACTATTGCCCGTCAAAGTTCTTTAGCTTTGTCGCTGACACACTGACCGATCATTATAATTCTAAGGTTCTTCTAACAGACCCACAAGCTTCAAATTTTAAACAATTTGTTTTTAGCCTATCAAGTCATAAAAACCGTAAAAATATTGCAATTTCAGTCATGTTTCAGAGATATACGAACTGCATAAGTAAGTTTGTAATTCTATACAAATACATGCGACACAAGGTTATACTTTTGTAGTTCCTCCATCTATAAAAAGTTTATAGTTCTAGATGCAATCATAAATTTGTATTGACACATTTACCTTCGAAAAGAAGTGAGATCCCATAAAAAACATTCCATGTAAAAGTGAGCTCAAGTTTCTAAACTCTTTCACCGTAAAATGTTGTGAGATACTACGTAGAGCCAAGTCAGGCATTGTTATTAATCTTTATTTGCTTACTAAATACAATTTTGTGACTTGGCAATCACACAATAGTACATAGTTTTTGGTATGCAAAAATTAATGAATGAATGAGGTATAGTTGTGTGAGTCGTCATCCATCCACCTGATTTTACTCTTCTTTCAATTACCGCTATATCAACAAATACTAAAAAAAAAACAATAAAATGAATATTTAAGAATAAACATTTCATACAACAAAGGCGGTTTTTTTGCCGTTTCTATAGATAACCCTTCGTGCGTGAGTCCGACTCGCACTTGGCTGGTTTTTTTTACAAAAAGGATAACTCGTTTATAGTTTTAACAAAATAAACGCATAGGTTGTGATTCAATCTTGCAAAAATGAATTAAAATCTACTAAAATCTATTCAAATCTAATAATATATAATTACGCGCAGAGCTTCAGTAGAGAACGGGGTGGTTAATTGCAAACTCTCGTGTTAGAGGCGGTCATTTGCAATGGAATGGCATTGCCTTAATAAATAAAAAATACAAAACTTCACACGTTTAATAAATCAAACTCGATTCGATCAGATCGACTCAGTTCATTTCAATACAATTTCAAATATCATTGTATGACAATAAAGAGTGACAGAACCTTGAATTATTTCGAGTTCTAACAAGTACATACCGGATTTCTTCACCGCCAACGAAAGCAATCTATGATCGATGGCATCTATTTGCACTTCCTTGAGACGATAAAATCCTTTCTTTATAGAGCATGTCTTCGCAAAGGGAATTCCAAAGTGGTTAAACAACTTCCTAGAAATGTAGGTACGGCAGCAAAGATTTTTCATATTTATTAGCCATTCGGATTTATTTCTGGGGTTTTGGTTTCCTACAGGTACGTGTCTAATTCTAATCTCTCCGCTTTTACCGCGGTCGTCAATGTTTTCATATACTGTTAAATTCCCATTCATTAAACTCGCGCCCTTTTCGTAGTTGTAATATGCAACCAGTGATATATCGAAAGGGCTGTTTGCGGCGAACGGTCTTACAGACTGACAGCCTCTTGTAATGTTTACCAAATCTACTCGTAATGCAATAGATTCGAAGCGTATTAAGAATATCAGGATCACAGTAATCCCCACAGCCATTTTGGCGGCATATGGAAGCGTGAAACATTAAATACATAATATATAAGTTCTCGTGCTTAGTAAAGCGTGCATAAATTTAATAGTTACCCAAGAGGGCTTAAATATGTAGATCTTTGTGATATGGTTTTGATGGCTTAAAAATGATATATAATTACTTAAAATGAAATAGTCCAAATTTTAGTATAATACATAATTTGATCGTTATGATATAGTGATCGTTATCAATGTGCAGTTTTCATAGCCAATTGTAGGTAGATATGGTTGATAGGAATAGCAAATATTCAATACATGTTAATATTCAACATTATTTTTTACTATAACTTAAATAAATATAATCTTTAAGTATAAATACAGTCAAAACCTAGTCTGACTGTTGTCTGAATTACAATGTTCTGAGAATATGATCTGAAGGTGTTTTAACCATTTCATCTGATATAATGTGGTTAACTTTTGTATCTTAGATATTTTATGATGCTTTCAAAATTGTCCAGAAAATTTATTTGGGACAAGCCTATTGAGCTCAATTCAAGACTACTTCAGCGAATCCTATGTGTCATTCAAAAAAGTAATGGGTTAATATGCTGCCAAAACATGTTATCTAAGTGTTCGTCATGATTGCCCAATTGTGCATCCTCAGAATAAATGTGGTGGATTTATACTTTTACGTAAAAGCGACTTTTTACGAAATGTTTTGGGTTCCCAACTTCCCATAATCTTTTGGTGCAGCCGGAGACCAAACCGCAATGGACATTCGTGGCGTCGAACCATCAGTAGAGCACGTCGATAGAAACGCTCTTTGATAGTTATAGTAGATGTCAAAGCCGGAGTGTTAATTAGTTTTCCTAATATATTTATTTATTTATATTTATTTTTAATTTAGTTGTATTATGTTCTTTAATTGTATTTTGTAAGATTAGTTAAATTGACAGTAAAAAGAATAATGCTATATTTATAAAAATTCGCTTTACTCTTATTCTAAATACAAGTTTTCCTAATCCTAATAATATTATAAACGTGAAAGTTTGTGCGGGTGGATGTACGTTTCGTTTAATCTCAAAAACTACTGAACGGATCTCTATGAAACTTTCCAGTATTGTAGCTTACACATCAGAATAGGACATAGGCTACCTTTTATCTGCGGGTAACACCGCAGGGCGCTGCTAGTATGCCATATTCTTAAAATGATCAAAGTTCCGTGCACTTTGATCATTTTAAGAATGCCATTTTAAAAAAAAAAACCGCCCAAATGCGAGTCGGTCACGCACGAAGGGTTCCGTACCATTCTATAAAAACGGCAAAAAAAACACGTTTGTTGTATGGGAGGTTGTTGTTGTAGCGGCAACAGAAATACATCATCTCTGAATGACGTGGGACCAGTAATAGTAGTTTTAAATTTTATTCCGCTTTGTGTTTCCGAAGTGCTGAGTACTAACTCCTCTCCTATTACGTAACATACGAAAGTCAAGCAACTCTGGGAGAATTGATTCCATGTAAAATTCTTATAATTAATAATTGTCCGCCATCTTGGATTTGCAAATGCATATGATTTTCGCAATCGGCATCCCGAGAAACCTCGGAGACGACATCCATATCGATTTTTAAGAAAAATACATTATTTGTAATATTTGTTCGGCATTGTGTGTCTATTTCTATATTTAATGAAGTTACTACTCACTTTCTTCCTCTCATATCTTTAGCCTTCTCGCGCAAAAAATTTAAATGTAACTTCTTACCCCTTTTTCTCGTTTTTCCCATTATGTAAATAACGTACAGGTCCGTCGTCTACCGAGGCAGCGAAGCCTGATTGAAAAATCAAAAGGGATGGCTCTAGTTACTTTCGCACGCAATAGCTGAGACGAACATAGTTCAGGCGCTGCTCGAACAGGATGGCGTAAGCGCCAAATCAAATAATTGCTTTTTATTATAAACTTGTACATTTATGAGGAAAATATTTTTTCTCAGGATTGAGAACTTATCATTGTACAACTATTAAACCAAAAATCTTTGTTAAACATGGGAGGATCTTAAAGATCCAACCAAAATCATCGAAAAGAAGGGTTAGATTTGAAAAATAAAAGTATCGAGAAAATTATAGCTAATCGCGTTTTCACTCTTAGCGGACTGGAGAAAAATAGTTTAAGATTAATATACTGAAAGGACAGATATGTAATCACTATAGATGTTGACATAGGCTAATTTTGCATCTGTAGGCTCTTAATGGTTTTTAACAAATCTATGATTGGTAATTGTTAACATTTAGTCAGAGTCAAGTCGTAGTTTAAAACCCCGGACATTTGGTTGCAGAACGACAAACAGCCACAGCCGCAGACGTCCGCGCCGAAGTCTCCCGAGGCCGACAAAGCCTCCGCGCAAAGTAACTCCAAACCGCCTCCCGCTGACGTTAAGGACGTAAGTTATCTATCTTGTATAAATACTAATAATAATAGTGTCAGATACAGAAGGCGGTACTCCTGGACACGGCGCGGATAGTCAGGAGGTTCCTCTCTCTGTCACTCTAACCACCGGTAGCTTAGGCCCCGCCTCGCTGCCGGCGGCACCCTAGATTAGGTTTTTATAATGTACTTATTTTTTGTAATTGTATGTTTATATTTTACTTTTATAGAAATATTATAAAACCTAACTTAAGTACAAAAATAATAGTATATTATGCAACTGGTGTATAAGAAGGGTATAAAAAGGCGAGTGGTGTGGGTTGCGATGTGAGCCTTGGCGAACATCGCAAGTAAAGACACCACGAGCCTTTTTATACCAGTTATACACCGTTGCATACAATACTTTTTCTACGACTCATTTCGAATAAAAAGTAACTACCTATTTTTCAGACCTTTCATGCGCCATATTTTCCCTTAGTAATTGTGCAACTTATCTACACAATTTCTTCAGTAATGCTATATAACTTCTTCGTAAAAGAATCAATGAACCTACAGAGATTCTCATGAACGCAAAAAAAAACATTTTATTTAAGTAATATAGTCATTTATCAGTTTTGAATGTTTTCGTTTGCAATTAGGCATTTGGTGGGAAATCAAAAATATGATGCTTTGATTATGGTTTTTTTTTTTAATTTGCTAGACTTGGCATCCGACCTAAACTGAATTCAAATCCGGATCGAATCTATACGAATAATAGATAAAACTTGTTAGACAACACAAAAAAGATGATAAATGTATGTATTTATATTAGTAAATAGTATATTATGCATTAATTGACAACCGCTGTAGCCCAGTTGGTAGTGATCTTGCCTTCGAAGCTGGAGGTTCCGGGTTCGAATCCCGGTGAGGGCATTTATTTGTGTGATGAACTCGAATATTTGTTCCTGAGTCTTGGATGTTTTCTATGTATTTAAGTATATATTTATCTATATAAGTATGTATATCGTCGCATAGTACCCATAGTACAAGCTTTGCTTAGTTTGGGGCCAGGTTGATTTGTGTAAAATTGTCCACAAATATTTATTTATTTATTTTAATTAATACATAAAAATTATAGCAAAGTTGCGTTAAGTTGGCAGCACTGATTTTAATCATAAAAGTTTCACTTGAACGCACTAAAGAATGACTTCTAAACATAGCAATTATAGTAGTCTGTGACACCCAACTCTTGCTTTAATTTCTCATTAAAGTAGGGTAAGGAGTGTGTTTTTGGACAATAGACTAGATAGACTTTTTACAGAAGAAATAAAGGATGTATTTATATTAGAGTTCGTGATTGCGTAAGTTGCGAAAAAAAGTACAGGAGTAGAAAAATAAAGATAATATTAAAAAAATTGTCGTAACACTAGGTCTACATTGCATACTTCTTTAATCAGACTGCCAGACGTTAGTTTGACAACGCTTCCCATCACAGGAATCCGTTAGTTAGGAAGGCTGTCGATTACGTTCCCATCCCTCCCCCCTCTGTCGTAACTCGGCGATCACTGATTAGGGGCCGCACGGTCTGGCGTTCTAGGCACACACTCACGGACCCGGACGACGTAATCACAGCGTCCATCGAAAGATGGAATGCTGCGCTTACGGCGTCCAACTCAGACACGACGCGTACACTTAGGCATTCCCGCCGGCGGGGACGACCACCGCGCGATCGCGACACCACTGACACATATATCCATCCCTATTCGTCCCGGTACCGCCGCACACCGTGTAGAGTCACTCCGACCTAGGTTGGGCCTAGCTGAGTTTCTTGCTGGACTCTTCTCAGCTAGGCTAGGTTTAGTGAACCAGCGATAAAACTCCCAGTAGCTCGGATCCACTCAAACCTCAAATTCTGTTGAAACCGCTTAACCAATCTCACTGGAGCGCAAACACGTTGTCATGAAGAACCGTATCTCAAAGTCGATATGGCAGTGAGGTTTTGATTCCTTTGCGAGTTTCAAAATATACGGTATAAAACGGCCGCATTTTTGGTTACGTTAACTTGGAGGTCTAAATTTTAAAGCCTCTGCTGTCCGTACGATCTTCCGTCATTGGGCTATTTCTCATAAATCGCATTAGATAGTTAAACGAATTCGATATGCTCAGAATAGTATGTTGCCGCTATACCTAATGATAAATAAAATAATAAATGGGCCACATATGTATAATAAACGTTATTTTTTCGATCTTTTCACTCTACGTATAAATAATACTACAACTTTAATAAATGACACACCTGAGTATTTGATATTATAATTTGAATTTGAATCCACGCGTCCTTGAAAAGATGGAAAACGAAATGTTCCTGTAAGGGTTCCCTTTTCCTTTTGATGTATGAATTTCCTTCAATATATACCTATACTCAAGGTAAAGTTTGTAAAGCTGTTAAATATCGCCGCTTTTGGTTTCAGGAAAAACCCAACGAGGCCTTGCCTGCCAAAACCGACACAAAATCTGAAACAAACAACAACAAAACGAGCACAACAAACAAACAGACGGAGAAAGACAAGAACCAGCGCAGAACGCAAAACTACAGGCACAAAGTCAATCAGGGACGCAACGACTTCTACCAGAAAAACCAGAGGTATGACAACAGGTTTATGCAAAATCGACACCCTTACTACTTAGCGACAGGGCCTATTAACTAAGCGAGATACAGGCAGGCATACTCGAAATAGTACAACTTCTATAGGCCTTTGATAATGTTGAACAATTATCAGATGTGTCCGAGTAAACTATCAATCGTCTAGTAAGTAATTTATAATTAACAAGTACCTTGACACTATTTAGCTACTCAAAAAATAATGATTGTATAAATAGTCACGTATATCCATCTCAAGTGATTAGAATCGGCGAAGTCGGTTTTAAGTAATTGTATGTGTTGGATTTTTGACAGTCATCAATGACAGGTATTCTAGATACTCCAGAATATGAAATCCACCTGATGTTACGGTAATTCACATTCAAGCAAAATTAACTTATTCGTGCAATCGAGGTAAATTAAATTAGGTAACTTGATTTTTCATTATTTGAAATCGTTTTGCCTTTTCTTTTCTTGTAATATTTTTAGGTCATTTTCTGATATCGTTGACTTCTTATACTTTTATTACTCTCTATGACACGCCTTCCGAAGTGATCTGCGTTTTAAAAATTGAAAAGTATTATAAATCCGCATTTTTGAGGACTGCCGTAAGTCTTTCCTGATTCCTGCATTGATACTATATATTATGATGTTATTTATAGAATGTACTTGCTGAAAGCCAATGACTGAACACACAGTTAAGCTTTTTTTAATTTGCACTGTGCTCGATTTTACTTCGAACGTTAACACTTATGTAACTTTAATCTTACAATCGACATAATACTAGTATTTAGTTAATCTCAAGGGGAATATATTCGTTGTCGTCCAACATTTTTTAACATTTTATGCATACTTCGCTAAAGATTAAAATAGCTTGTGCTTGCTAAAGTAGTGCCTCTTTTTAAAAGTTTCACTGATATTTTCACTCTATTTTATTTGGCTTCAGCATTAAGACATTCTAAAAATAACAAAACAAGTTTTTATAAAGCATTTTTACAAAATGTTCACTGAATGTCAAAGAAAAGTACATTTCGAGAGAATCTGTCATGTTAATGGCCAGAAGCATATCCGCTTGAAAATAAGTATTTTGATAACTTTAAAAACTACTTCAAGAAGGGGCTAGAGGCAATCCAAAATATATCATATCAACAAGGAATTATTAACCTAGATATGAGCGAATGCACTTCAATATGAAATAATGCATTTATAAGAAGTGAATTCGCGACACATACACAGGTGTAACTTGAGACCACGATTAATTGTTATGAAATATAATGTTATAACTAGATGTGTTGTAGGGTTAGTTTTTAATTCCAGTAACCTACCTTGCATATTTATACCTAACATAGTTCACTTTTACCTGAATACTTACTAGTAGCATACATATTATGATAATAAATACATCTATCGATACTTAAAATTAACTTAATTCTTAGTTGTTGTTTCCAATACCCAGAATGGGTTTCTGGATAGTGAAAGCAACAGCTTCTTGGTAAAACATCAACATTTTTGAAAATGGATTAAATTCCTAGAACTTCATAAAAATTTCATAAAAACCCCCTTTAAAGTAATACAGAAACACACATTGTTTATATCATTTTTAATACAATTTCTTGTTGAAACGTATACTAGTAAGTATTCTTCATTACGTGAACTCATAATCGTGCTTGGCTGGGGTTTGAAGTATTATCTATGTCTATCTTATGAAGACGATTGGCTACTATTAATACTTGCCAAATGTTTTGTTTGGTGTGAGCGAGAACTCAGCCTACTGATGTCACTTTATAACTATTTTCTAAATACATCGATAAATAGATTTTATATAATATTCCAATATCAAAATCGATACCAATTTCATTCACACAATGACTACTTTAAAGTTAAATAAAAACATATATCTTATCTTATAAGATCGGATATTGCCCTTTTCAATGTTTTACCGTTTTAATATGAAAGCAAAATGCAGTACCTACTTGTATGTGTTAAGCGACAAACGAATTTCAATAGTATAGTTTAAGACCATTATGGCAGCTGCTTTATCGCTTTGTATGAATATTTTTGAGCACAAAACTCTAGTCATCAAAGGGTAACAGGAATTGAGTAAAATATACTTGATAAGAGCAGAGTATTGATAGACTTGTAAAGTCTATAGTCATCCCCATTCACAGAGACTGATAGACCATTAACCAAATAAAGGCATTTCCAGGCTATTCCGCTCACACCAACGCAGAAAGAGAACTTTAATAAAATGTGATGTTTCTACTTTATAACTAGTTGACACTATTTTAATATATCACGTTTCGTGCAAATAAACAAAAATATATGAAGTTATAAACTATTAGAGTGTAAGTGTACCACTTTATATTTATTTAACGTATTTGATTTATATGATGTGTAGTGTTAGGTTTAGTACGACGGGGTTATATAGAAATATACCCTGAGTAGGTTGAAATAGAGTTTGGGACCGCTTCTTTAGACGGGTCGGCTAGTTTTCGTCAATTGTTAATTTTAACTTGTTCTGTAACGATCTTGCGCGAATCGTATCTCAACGTGTTATAGTGCAATTTCGTATTGTGTTCTTAGTAATTTCTTACGGCCAAAATGAAGTAAGATGATTTAATAGTTAGTTCCTCGCAGTTAGATTAGTTTAATTTTTGTAGTCAATTTGCTCTGATATCTAACGTAATGAATTATAGAAGGGTTCTACGGAATGCCTCTATGCATATACAGAAACATACATATAACGCTTTAATTTTTACCTTTAAATACATACGAAAATTAATACCTGTAAACGGTGCACAAAAGCTGTTCTATACTGCCATAAAAACGGCAAAATGAAACCAAAACGTAGTGTTAGGAACATCTTCCATCTTTCGTTCGTATTAGTTTTAAGGGATAGTACTAATGTGACTAAAAATATAGATATAGATGACGGTGCATTGCCCGACAAGTGTAAACGAAAAAGATTCAAGTGCAATGAAGATAGCTTGAAACTTCTATCAAGCCAAATTGATCTTAATCGTGTTTTCCGTTACGATACATCCTATATTTATATTTGCTTTAATCATAAGTTCTAAATTCGAGTAACGCTCATATAAAATGAATTGATGAAATGGCTATAAGTTAAATAAGTATTCATTGGAGGTAGTGCCTTTTCTAATAAAAGTGTGCATGCATTTGATAAGCCCCTATATAATGTACAAAATTAAGACAGAATTTCTAATTTCTCATAGATTTTAGTTTGCTTTTATTAAATGTTTAACGTTTGCATTTCCGTTCAGAAGAGTCAGAAAGTGTTGATTCGAAAAGGTAGATGAATTAGGAAATGGATAGTTTTATGTGTGTTAGAGAAATTCTAATAATATATATACATAATGCGAATTTGGACTAACAAGCGACTGCCATTTGAGTTAATATCATTATTTTTCGTGTAGGTAACCCTCGTTAGAAGGTTTTTTTCTCATTTTGTAGTCAAGCTAAATTTCCTTCATGCAGTTGATGATTTTCTAATAATTGGCAGTTCATCTCATCTCCGTACGTAGTAGCTTCCAATTCGTTTTAATAAAAAAAGTTAGTACAATCGAGTTCGCACTTAGCGTATTTTAGTAATAGTTAACTAATTCAATGTTAGCACGATGAATTTTGTTTCAAAACTAGATAATATTGGCGTTACTTGAGACGGATCCTAAGTTCCTGTGTGCCATCTCACAAAATTAGACTAGCTTAAGTTAATTGCTATCTTTCCTGTTGACATTGTTGTGTTTCCTTTTTCCTGGTGACATGAGAACTTAGGGAGCCGTAAATATCAGCGGGTTAATTTAAGAGTAAGCGCTGCATTCTCATGTCAAGCGCTCTTTGCAAGCAATAACTTAGGACCGTCGTACGTAATTCCAATTAGTAGTGAATTTTCTTCATAAACTCGGTGTCTATTTCCATTGTTGCCATACTTGTAACTATTTACCTCACTGTTCAGGCGGTTACTGTCAATAATACCCATATTTATACACATAAATTAAAATATCAGTATTATTGAATGTGTCCTCCCTGACGCTTAGCCTCCCCTTTCTGACCAAAATCATTTAAAATATAGCGTATTTATTTTAAAATCATTTATAGATAGATAAGCGAAGATATATTTTCTGTTGATTGTTGCATGTTAGGTCTTGCCTATGCTTGAACGATGTGGTAGGGACAGAAGCTATATTCAGGAAAGGTTTTTACACTAGATTCAGGTTTCCTTTGTACTGTAGATACAAAAATCTACAAACATCGACACATTATCGCAAATGAGTATTTTGACATGTTTGTATTGCAAGGAAAGCACCTGAATAAGAGGTGAATACCAAAAATGGCACATAAAATTTCGCAAATACACATATGCTGAGTATTTTAAATACATTTTTGTTGTTGATTCTTTAAATACTTTTGATCCCTGGCGCATCGTGAAAGTCGTTGTTAATTTTTTGCTTCATGTTTATTTACTATGAAATTGACTCTGATGAATTTATTATTATTATACACTTGAAATCTGTTTTGAAAGACGACTACAGCGGCTATTAATTGCTTGTAGTTAACATTGATTATTATCCTTACAACGTTAGTTAAGCTTCTGTGTATTACGTACTATCAATTGTGATCGTTACAACTCTCGACAGCAATAATTAGGCATTTGATTAATGGTAGTTTGTTTATTTTATTGAGCAGACCGGTCCAACGGTGTTTAGGGTGACCAGAGATGTGCGAGGATGCTTCTAAAAGGTTAACACGTAGCTTCACGCTGGCGAGTTGTCAAATGTATGAAAACACATCCTCGCACATCGGTGGATATTCATTCTTATAGGTAGCGTACCTATAGTATTCTTCGCCGGCAGACACCTGACCCAGATATCACCAAAGATTGAATAAATTTGCAACAACCTTTCAAGGTAATGCTATAGATAGAATAAATGCGTTAGGGCTATGCATCCGATGTTACATTGGTCCTATACATGCACAAAGCCAAAATAAACGTGTTTCTATTTAGTACTTCTTGCACCATTCATCTCAGCCTGTTTTTTTCTGTAGGGACAATTGAACCAACTGATTCATGACCCACTTGGCCTACAAATGGCTTGGAACCGTCAAAATAATAGGGTTTACATGTCTCGCACTATGAAGCACTTAGGTCGTTTTATATATTAACAAATTTCGTCAATACTGGTTGGAGATCTATGCATTTTAACCTATGTTATCACTGCAATATGTATATTTTAAATAAAACAGCTATGTTCTGAATCTGGAATAAGCTGTCATTTATAATAACAACTCTTTTGATCACAAAAATATATATTTCAATTTCAAAAAATCAATTGCTTGTCAGATGCCAAGTGGTCAGTCAATGAAATTTCCACCATTCACCTTTGTCATTTGGCAGAACAAAGAGCTCGGATTATAGTGCTCAGTGAAGAAGGCTAATATGGCATTACTGTGAAGAACAGAGATAATAATAGCATTTCTCTTTTGTGATCAAGGAATATAGTGGAGGCCAAGACTCAGTCATGGTTATCCAAACTGTTTAAGACAGTAGTTCGTGTTCAGTGTCTAATAAAATGATAACAAGTTGGTTACCATAGAAATGTATGTTCAGGTGAATTTCAACCAACTAGTATCTAGATGACTAAGTAAAATGACCTTATGGTGGGTCATGATTCAATTTTGTCGATCGTACCTACTGTACAGTTGCCGTCAAAGATTGACTTACACTTTTAGACCTTATACCACCTTGTAACAAGGCGTAAATCGTCAACATATAGCTTTGACGTCGATGTACAGACGAGATCATTTATATGTGTACGTTCCCAAAGGTTCAAAAATATCTGAGCAATCTTACGTCGTTAACAATAAAGTCGTGTTCACATATTTTTGATCACTTTGTCCGTGCACATATACACGTTTCACAAGTTACATGACGATTTATGTTGCATATCTTTGTTGATTATAATTGCCAAATTGCTTTTTTTTGAACTGTCGACGTGCTAGATTCGTAGATTTTATACAGGAATATTACTAGTAAAAATTTAGATGTACAATTTAGTCAGGCTTCCATTTTCGATGTTTAGGGCAGCAGTATGAAATCACTGAAGACTAGACTTAATTTGATATGCCGCTGTGACCTCGAGCCTGCCTTGTATGATTGATTCAGTTCTAAAATACATTAAATAATTTATTTATTAATAAAGCTAAGATACGGTGTTGAATAATCTGCTGGTAGTTTCGAAAGCTTGTATTTCATTCAAATGGCCATAACTTAAACTCAAACGAACGCGTTTGCGTTTAGTTTCGATTTGTACAACAATACGAACAGCGCCTCTGGTGGCCTTTGATGGTAATTATTTTTTGCCATATAAATTGAGACTAAACGCAAACGCGCTCGTTTGTGTTGTGTTTCGAAAAAACAACTTATACTAGAGATACAAAGCATTTGGTCCTCCCTTTTGAATTTAATATTTAAACATTATTTACTGATTCCTGCCGTATGTGACACATGTTAAAATGTATACCATAGTGCGGTTTCGAAGATAGAAAACCATCTAATTATCACAGTAAATAGTAAAAATTAGACAAATTAATCATACTCTTACTCATAGAGTATGAGTATGAGTAATAAATCAGAATTGAAAGATAT
This sequence comes from Epiblema foenella, assembly GCA_963556455.1. Lineage (NCBI taxonomy): Eukaryota > Metazoa > Arthropoda > Insecta > Lepidoptera > Tortricidae > Epiblema > Epiblema foenella. The sequence goes on along the minus strand of OY747098.1, from coordinate 9,442,360 downwards.
ATTTCTATTTTAGAACTGAATTACAATATCACGTAGTGCCACATGTAGTTTCATTTCGTGTTCGATGGCTTAGATTGGGGCGTTGCAATATCGTTGTGAATTATTGAAGTTACGAAGCGATAGCCAACGTCAGGTTATCTCAACGATTTCACAAATACGTACATGGCGTGTTGGATAATTTTGATCGTTGGCTGTTTTAGTCATGAAGTCCATTGATTATTTTTGGATGTTTAAACAGGAGTTAAAAATTGTAGAAAATTTTTCGTGTTAGGTAGTAAGTGGATTATTAATGTATGAGAATGTCATCGTAACTCGTGAATTTCGTTGGACTGCATATGGTTGAACGAAAGAAATTGGAAATGTGCTCAACATGTTCCAAAATATTCTAAAGTTAAATAATTGATTGATTAATTACTTATTCTCTAGTAAAAATATGTTGTACGTGGGATCGATCGATGCCAACGCGTCGTGCATCAGTTTCATATCATACATATTTTATGAACCCGTTATCGATATCCATTGTCCCGAATTGTTTCAATAGATCGAAATATACCTTGTTGGCCTACGACTACCGATATACGTTTGTATATCAGCTTTAAAATTCCATGGCTGTGAGTTGGAATAGTGTTTAGGCAACGCTCCAATCGATATAACGCCCGCTCCAGTTCCCAAATTTGTTTTAGCTCAAATAATCGTTCCTTCCGTCCAATCATATTGAATTTTTCATATAGGTTAAGCTTCCCGCTGACGCATTTTTTACTTCCGCTTTCCGATCTTTTTTTATTCAACTTCTATATAATATAATTAAATAACTTATCATAAAATATATTCAGAATTTCTATTGACCAACGCTTAAAACAGCATATCTTTGTAAGAATATTGTGTGATATAACCTAAATGTAATTCTAAAGAAATATTGTCCTTTTAGTCCTTAAATGTAACGTGTATTGTTCTAAAATACCAAAACTACGCAGTACTTAAAAGCCCGGCTTGTGGCGTATACATAATATATTAAGATTTGATGTTTCCGTAATGGAGTAATACGTCCTTCCGTCTGTTTATTGGGTTTGTGCTGTTGAGCCATTTATATGTATCCATTTTTGTTGTAAAACGGCACTAGAATCCGGTGTTTGTACCATGCTTCCCATGTGACATCACAACACAACGTTTTGTCCTTAATTTAAATGTGTTGTGCTGTTACATTTTAAAGTATTTCTCATATTTATAACAAAGAGGCAACGTTTTCTATGACTAAAGCATGGTACTAAGGTCATAATACTGTAACCTAAGAGCGCTAGATAATGTAGTTAGATAATGCATGGGTGATTATAGCGGTTGTTGGTTATTCTTTATAGTCAGTTTAAGATATTTTTGTTAAATCGTCCATGATTGTATACGGAGCTTAATCCCACTAGGGTTTCACGTTTACTTACTTGGATTTATCGCTAGCTAGTTAAACGTATGTAGGTACCTATTGCGCGCCCTGTTTGCCGGCGGCAATGAAACTAATCTCAATATGCTTTACGTACAAAAAATCGGCAGTGTCATGCCTGGATAACTGTTCTAATGAATCGTAGTTTGGTTTCCAATCAAATAATAAAATATATCAAATACTTAAATAAAAAGTTTTTTAAAGTTTAGAATTGTTCTCCAGGTACAAGAATGCTTAGAGTATCACTCCTAAATCCTGAATGTACAAATATTATGCCACACTATCGTTCAGCTAGATTTGTGTTAGATTAGGCTTATAGCAAATGAAGAAGGGTTCTTATAGTTGCGATCTACAAACATGTTACAGAAATTTTGAATCGACCATACTTATATGGGTGAGGACCAAATTTTTGGCACATATTTAAGGCATTTCATAGACCTAAATTTTAATTGATTCCGTTGTGAAACGAAAGTTACCCATATAAATTGTATGGGTTCTGGGTCCGTGTCACGGAATCAATTAAAATGCGGGCGTATTAGATGTCTTAACAATGAGCCAAGAATTTGATCTTCGCCCCTATTATTCAGCGTGCCAATGCCAATCTACGGCACATAACAACGTATTAAATAAAAAAGAATATATAAGAGGATACCTGCGACAATATAAATCCGATGCTTCGCGGTGTACAGGTTTGTTGCACTAAAAACCACACAAACGGTTTACCCAGAAAAATGCTCAGTTTCTTATAAAATTTAAAGGGTCTGAATTTAACGTTTGTAGATGGGTTAAGAGCAGATCGAATTGTAGAAAGATGTGGTCGTGATTCAAAAAATCTGCGCGAGTAGCATCTAATAACTTTGTTTCGGTTTTACCCCCTCACAATGCTTCAGTGAGTCTCGGCAGAGACGCGTTATGTGAATGTGGATCAATATTAGAGCTTTATGGAATTTGATAATAATCTATGGATGAATATTTATAAAAATAAAAACTCTGTAGAAAGCGTCACTCACTGTTTAGACAATTAATTGTTCCTGCAATGTGTAACGCGATATTTTAAAGTATTTTAAGGGATGCTAGTTGTGTACCTAGACTATTAGTTTAGACGTAGTGGGATGAGAAAAGTGCACCGCTTACATTTGTATTGCGTGATGCAAACTTTATTTTACCCAGTGTAGACATATCTACCGTGTTTCCTTATTATTCTTATTAATTTATCAATCGAAACTGAAATTACGCTGCTGTGCATTAGGTGTTAACATGGCTTACGGTAACTATTTGCGATACAAGTATATATGCCCGCATAAGGCTATTCTAATTATTAGTTTAATGTTGTTTTTAATTAAATGTAGCGGTGTACTTTTCTTTACACTATGGTTTAGGTGGATGGTCCTAAAGCTTATAGTTCGATAGTTCATGTTTTGTACGGCCGACGGCCTTAGAACAATTTGATAACTATAGTGATCGGTGTCCTTGAGGTAAAGTATATAAGAGTCTTATGAACAGGCAGGCATCGTGCACAAATACTCTATTCTAATAAAGTTAAATCACTGTTTTTGATACTAAGGAAATACGTAGGGAGGTAAGGATATCGGGATGTTTTTATATTAGTTGCAAAATGTTAGTGTTTATAGCGGAATGAGTGTGGACAATAACAATAGCGGTGGGGCCGTGCCTTTAGAGAATTGTTCACATTTGCCTTTCAGATAACCTCGACCTTATTTTTGTACATTTTAATCTGGTTATGAATGTTTGGACGGTGTAAAATATCTTGTAAGTTTTTATTGTTTGAATTTCAAAGGTCTATTTCGCAGCCTAAAACGTACCGAAGCAACTGGTCTAAGAATTAACTTGTGTGACATTATCTGTACTTACTTTACATGTCGTATAATCTTACTATAGGCCGAAATATGAGAATTGTTGTACCATACATATCTACCAGTATCAGTTTTGGGAATTTTACGCCGTCCACGGAGGCACGCGCTCCACCCAACTTAAATGTTACTCCTAGATTGTTAAGTTCGTCGACGCCTGTGGTTTCGACTTTCGACTCACCAGTCACACGTTTTTTCTATTGGATTTAATATATTTTGAGCCATTGTTTATGCGTGCATAGTCTACTAATATTTTTGCTACTCGATAGTTCGCGTACAGTGAGTTCTGTCCAATTTTTAGGAATGGCATCATGAATTTTTATACGTGAGGACCAAATCTGGTTTTTGTATTTAATTGTGAGTAAAAATGGGTAATACAGGATTTATTTTGCCAGTTCCTCTTAAAAGTAAGTGAGAATTTCTAAAATATTTTTATAGGTGTAAGTGTTAAGCAAGGTTTGCTATCCGAACGAATGCCCATTTTGTTCCCATATCTGTTCAGAGATGCTGTTTGTTGTGAGGTATCGCTTGTCCTTGTTGCCCATGCTAATTAGGAACCAGAAGCTTAATATCAAGTTAAATGTTCAAGTATGAACGCAAGCAAGAATATACCTTAGAGTCAGAGCTCTTAGCCGTATTTTGCTTGCGTTCGTTTGACAGAACTTGGACTTAAGAATTTCGTATGAACTATACCTACGGGTATAAAAGTCATGTAGTAACGCTTTAAAAAACCTATATTTAATTAAGTAATGATATGAATTCTGTGAAATATAGACAATGTTGTCGCGGGCTAAGTATGATTATCATAATTCATATGGATAACAATATCCATCACTTTCAAATTAGCATGGTTAAAAAGGAGTAGACTATTTCCGTACGATATAAATAACCGAGCGTCTCAGTAGTCCTTAATGGTTAGTTTTAATTGTGGTGCTATACTACAGTGGTCGACACCAATAATGTATTTCTATGTATTTCTCTTTTTAAGTTATAAGTGATGTAAGCGACAGTGTTAAAACATTACTATGTAATTGCTGTGAAAATTTAAAACTGTGTATATCGGAGTCATCCGTCTGCCTACGTTGTTTTAAATTGACACGACATGAAATGTATTTATGTACGTTTACCTCGTTACTTGGTTTCACCACTTTTTAATATAATATCTACAGGTATAATAAATGACTTCAAGTATGACACTAACATATGCTGTTATTCCATTAGATACTGTGCTTTAGCTCTAATGTAATGGAGGTTTTATTCCATAGACACTGTAAAAATCGTACGCTTGTAATAGAAACTCTATTACATTAGTGTTAAAGTAGAGTATCCAATCGAATAAGAGCATATGTGGCGTTCCATATCAAAAGGGACCTTATGGTAAAGGCTATAAGGACTCTTTTTCTATGGAACGCCACATATATCAGTGTTAAACCCAAATATATATATATTATTGAATCGTACTCTAGATTAAATATAATTAGTTTGTGACTCATCTTCCTAAAAATGTGCTGAGTGTTAGCTGTTCGAAGTGTAATGGTTGCATTATTAAATTAACAGTACCATGAATAGGGGGGTACATACCTACTTATAATTATAAAGGTTTATTTCAAAGTGGTGAATCATGTAGCGGGCCTGTTCTTCAGTTTGTTAATTGAAAGATTTATACAAATGTTTGTTTGACATGTATATCATTAAAATATTGTTAGTATGGAACAAGAGTCACATTGTTGGAGAGAATCTAAATCAGGAATCGTTACCGGTATTCAAATATCTGCCTCAATTCGACAACGTTTCATTGATATTTTACATTATATCTAGGTTTACAGAACGCTAAAATATATATTAGAACTAAAATACAAAAAAATATATATAATCGAGATACCTAAATCAAATACCGGTTAAATTGTATTAAAAGAATACCGGTATTCACTCCCTGATCTAAATAGTTGTTTTCCTAACTCAAAAATTCGTTGTTAACGGTTTGAAGGGGATTAATTTATCTTTAGGTAATAACTATAAATCCATGAGCTTATGAACAGAAATTCTTCATAAGGTTTTCTTTACTGGCTTTAATTTTTAATTCGCTGTAAATATTCAAATTTGAAATTAAGTACCTACTACGAGCTACAGCTCTTGGGTTATTTTGCATACTACTTCACTGTACTGCAGTGACGAGTACCTAAACTTGTAAAAACAGTTGCTTGTATTACAAGTAAATTAAGTAAGCTTTGTTATAATCTGATGTTAGATCCCCTATTACCCGCTACATCATTATTTTTGTTATATATTTGTATTTGAGTTTCATCGCATTTTCCATACACTGCCAGATTACCTGACACCATGACCTAATACCATATTACGTAACACTTAAAATGTATCCAATACATCTGTTAACACAATTACGTAAAACAAAGTGTGTCTAGCTGTTAACACAGGCTGTATTGTTTACATTTACTATGAACAGATTTACCATCAGTGTTCAATGCCCATTAATTCTTAACTATGACAGCTTACTGTTTTTTATCATTGTTTCTTGTTTTAATTTTATTTGTTGTTAGCAAGGCTTTGTAGGCAAACTGTTTGTAACTGATTAAAAGTATCTAGTGGAAAAGCTAATTGTAAATCGCTAGTCCAATCTCATGTAAACTTTGGATCTGTCCGATAGAAGAATTACTTAGATGTTTTTAAGATACTTAAAAAATACAAAAGAATACTGTCTGTGGTGAATATCGAATTTTATGAGCTTATTAAATCTTAATTCAGTATCGGTATCGCGAGTGTATCAGGTATGATGATTTGATGGCGCACGTCTCGTATTACAGTAAACGTATATACTTAAGGATTAGACGCGCATTTATTTAAGGCGATTGATTTTAAATTAATATGAATTTAACGTGGCTTATACGTTTTTACTTATTGAACTAAATACCTACTCATATATAAGCCGACAGATTTAACTGCTCCACTAATTCTATCGATTTTAATGTTTTGTATTTTTATAGACACCACATTGGATTTTTACTTAGTTCCCTAATTAGATAACTAAATTAGGGGAGTAGATACTAGATATGTAGAAGTGCGCTATTGAACGGATAAAGTGTTTTCGAAAACTATAAAATGTTAACGAAGCTAAATTAGTTTTTCATAAGATGCCAAGTTAGCTGTCGCATTGGACCAAGGAATATTGTAATTTAAGTGTAGCTCACTTCACTTTGCTGATTACATAGCATTTTACATAGGATGGTTAAATAATAAATTATTTTATCAACCTGTCTGCGTGTTAGATCCATGTATACAAGTATATTTGTGATTAATGTTTTAGACATACGCGGTTTGGTGAAGACAGACTGATTTAGGGCAGTTTCGGCTTGTGTTGGACGGTGGCCGCTCGGCAGTATTATAGGGCGGGTGGCCGTGTGCTTACCTATAAAATATAAATTTTATGTGTTTATTGGGCCAAGTAAACCCGGAATTATTCTAGCTACGGGAACTTATATCTATATCTAAGAGATTTACGTGGGAAGTTTCATCTTTATATTCGTCACGTGTCACTTAACAAAAATCTGTTATCCCTAGCTTCAATAATGCCGCACCTTAAAGGATAGGTACATATTTGGTGAACAAAGAGATCAATCGTACTAGAAGTATGCTTTTAGATGGTGTAAATTATATGTAGGTAGGTGTAACAATTCTGATGTGTCTGAAAATTTACGATAAGTACTTTGTTTCGGGAATCAATTTTATTCGATGTACGGAAATTATTGGTAAGGTATGCTTTCGGAGGCGTTTATATTACACTACGGTGGTTTTCGTCTACCGTCGCCTGCGGGATCGTTCCTTAATAAGATTTTATGCATGTAGAAAAAATAAAACGGACCGTCAACATTTCAGACGTAATGACTGTACCTAATTAGTTGACCAAGTAATCAATAAAAATGAAATGATTAAGGTTGAAAACCTTCTATATGATGTATATTTGATTTGGATGTAAATTGTTTATTTATATTTATTTTAGTGCAAATCTTTAATGAAATTGTTAACTTATACAAATGATTGTTTCGAAATGAATTTTGACCAAGCACACGCCACCCCCAAACATACATTGTAGGAAATACAATACCCATTTAGGCGTATCGATGTTGAGTCTTATTCACAAGTTTATAAAGATAGTTCTACTCCGCCAATTGTCTTGTTCAAATGTTGTGAAACTAAGTGTTAAATGTTGTCCTGGACCGGTTAGGTACCTACCGCTCGTCTGGATATTCAGTAGTTCATGCTAGATGCAGATTTTTTTCTTACTAATATTTTGTTACTGTTTTGGCACTGTATTAATTACCTTCTGACAAAAAATATATAATGAATAAAATGTTTTGTGAAGTTTTATTTTTACGCTAATCATCTATTTCACGGAATTATTTCTACGAGTATATCATATGTTCTCGTCTCGAAGAACATTACAGTTCTGTCATGCATAAGGGTGCGTAGTGTGCGTACACGTTTCCTTTTTACCCAGCCCTGTTCCGAATCGGCTAAACTCGCCTTTAGCGCACCTCAGAGGCATCGATACGCACGAACGCGCTAGGAATGGAAGAGCACGTGCCAGCGAGGCGAGCGATCTATGTGCGATGATTCGAATTCTCTAGCTGTTAAACATAGGTTCTGTTAGACAAAGGACGTAACGTTATCTAAGTACTATTATTTATTTTGTGCCCTAGTACTTTGAATGCGTATCAAGCACTTTCCTACGCATAAAGGAAGATACCTAATTGATCTTTGGGTTAATCTATTTTTTTTTTCAATAAGAACGAACACACAGAGCCTTGGTATATAAGATGATTTGTAACCATGTTTAGACAAAACATATACTTCCAACACTCTGTTGTCTGATTACGCCCATCCTTACGTTGCTCAGTAAAATAATAAAACCATGTATAATAAGTACAATTAATAATTTATTAACACTACATACACTATTTACATGCATCACAATCTGCAAATATCTAGATAGTACAAAATTGACCGGTGGACAACTAATTTAATGTAACTTCAGGGATTAATGAGTAGGTACAGTCGCAAACAGGCATTGTTAAGCAACTTACCAATCTTCGCAACTTGGACGTGTAACGCAAATCGGGACTGACACATCATCGGGTAATATCGGTCATTCAGTACACGGCTAAATTATGGACAATGGCAAGTGTCTCAACAATCCCGGTTCGCGACTGTACCTACTCGTTAATCCCTGAAGTCACATTAAATTAGTTGTCCACCGGTCAATTTTGCGCAATCGATTTTACGTCGAAAGTAGGGTGTTCTATATTATACGAAATATTTCCATTGCAAACAGCATGGATGACGGCAGAAATTTAACAATTGCAATCATATATAACGCCGTATTCGTCGATAGGTGTTTACCAACGGCCAAATAATTCACTGCAGTTAACAGCGTACCGTCCTGAGCTTGACTGTGACGTCACAAATTGGTATTTCTAAAAACTTCTATGGGATCGTGTTTATATTTCGAGGAAAAATGTATTCGGCCTACCAGTCTAATACCTACCGTAAGCGCTCTATTGAAGGCCGGGTAAGCATCGGTCAGATAAAATCATTGTCCATACCCAACATGTGCCTCAGACTCAGACCAATGAAATTAATAACTAATTAATTTGATGTAGTGTGTCAAAGGCGGCACGTTAGACGACCCTTCACAAAGCCTTGCACAATATGGCAATTTGACCTTCAATTCGTCGAACTTATTGGATTCTTGGCGTGTAATTGCGTTTTTGTTGACAGAGGCAAAATGTAACTTATGGATGATTAACCCCTTTTCAGGCGTAGTACGATTATTCATCGACGTATCAATAAAATTTCAGTCTTAGTACTGGGGTTTAAGATTAAAATTAGATAGCACTTTCTTAAAAGGTGATTCGTCTTGAAATGAATAACCAAAACGTAACTATTTTTAACATATATTTCGTTTTTTGTAAAGCCTTTTAGATTGGTGCGGCCTGGAAAAGGGTTAACATGATGCAAGAACTTGCATGCGATTTTCATTACATTGCGGGTCTGCGATCATCATGTAAATGAGCTTTTTGGAGCGCGAAGCATCGGACACAAATAACGCCACACCATCGGTACGGACACATTTCAACTGTATGGCACGACGACCTTCCCGAGCTTGCCTTTGGGCACGTCGACGCTCGGTAGCGTTTCGGTGACGATCCCAGTCGCCACGGTCACGTTGTTCTCGCGAACAGTGAACGGCTGGCCCTGCGTCATCACCATGCTCTCCAACAGTGTGAGGTACACCTCGCCGTGGTCGCCCGGCATCATCATGTGAACTTCGGGGTCTGGAAATGCGAAAATACGGTAAGTGAAAACTAATTACTGTACCGTACTCACGAGCGCGGGTTAGGCATTGTTGAGTTGTGATGTGACATACGAACACATAGACAATGTGAACTGATAGCTCCTACGCAATGTGCATGTATGTTTCAATACACAATTATGGCTCAGATGCGTTAGTGAGATAAAAGTACTGTACAGACGTACAGCATACGTTTTGAAAATTAGAAATATACGTGCTTATATATTTCCCTATCGCTTTAAAAAGCTGGTTGTCCCAATACGTATACGTAAGAATATTGACACCCCAGTATATTGTGACAATATGTAGCGCGTAAAAGTATACCGCCCGCGTGGTCGTGTCAGAGGTTTCCTCAGAATTTTCCTCAAGCTACTCTCCAACCACGCACTTCTATCGCATTACTGGGCCTGGCCTATAAAGCCCCAATCAGGTTAAAAAACGGCCGTGTAAAAGGCCCCAATGTCGCGATGCAGTCTCGCATTCGTGTAAGCAGTAAAACGCGTCTATAAGTCGCCGTCATGTAACCTGCCTTAAAGATTGCAGGTGCGCCCCTCTCCTTGTCTATGCTGCTTAGGTATATACACTATTATCACTAAAAAAAGATTCGCAGATAAGGAGTGGGACGTTCGTGAATATAGTCGTACATGGCCTATCCTCGTAAGGCCCATCATATAAAACTTAGGTTAGTGTTTGAATCATGTTAGAAAACTGTGTTGAATTCCTTTTTGTTCCTAAATTGAATGAAACAAAAGAATTACAACTTTAAGGGTGGCTTGCACTAAACCGTCTATAATCACCAATCGCACCGCTCGCCGTCGGTAGGGCATTCATCCTCACACCTTGGAACCGAAATGGTCGCGTACGGTACGGTTTCAGAGGAATTTCCTCCCACGGACGCTCCGGTTGTGGAAAGAGCTCCCTGCCGAGGTTTTCCCGAGGGACTACAGTATGGGGTTCTTCAAGAAAGGAGTGTATAAATTTTTAAAGGGTCGTCAACGCGCATGTGACACCCCAGGAGTTGCAAGCGTCCATAGGCTACGGTGACCGCTTACCATCAGGCGGGCCGTACACTTGTTTGACGTGGTATAAAAAATAATAATCGTAAGCGATGTTCGTTAAAATCTGATTGTATGGAAAGTTTGACAAGTTTCTATGGGATGCCAGCTGCCGGCGCCATATTTGACGATGACCGGCCTGAGATCGTATGTTGGTGCAACTAACCCTAAATGTGTCATGAAAGGTGTAAATTCTATTAAAACCGAGGGTACTAGCTGCAGGTACCTACCGAGATCAATTCGGCATGCAATATTCCACGTTCCACTGAACATTTGCTGTGAATATTTCGAAAACACAGGCTTCTTCCTGCCACCTTCGTTCGACGTCAGGAAATAGATCTTCGCCTTAAAATGGTTGCTCTGTTGCAAACTCTTCGCAGCGCAAAGCAGCATCCCCGTTTCCACAGATTTTATTTTTATTCCACGCAATAAAACTCCTACATTGTCACCAGCCAAAGCCTGGAAAGAGTATATAAAACTGTGTTGATAGTGTTGTCTAATAGGTACTGGTAGTATGATTGGTTTAACGTCCGACATGAAGCACTCGTTCCTCTCGCACTCATGTAGTTGCTAGTGAAAGACGAATGCTATACGTCCGACATAAACGCTAGCTAGGTAAGAATCGTTAAAAAATACATCCTTTCACTTTTTCAATAAATTCATGCCAGCTTTCATGAATTCACGGTGGTTCTGAATTCATGCGTGCGCGATTAGTGATTTTGTCTCTCAATAATTGGGAGTTAAAATGTATACCATAATGTGGTTATATAGACAGAAAACCATCACATTATCACAATAAATAGTAAATTAAACAAATTTATCAAAATCATAAAATATATGGGACTTGAAGGAATCGCAAAAACGTTATCGTTTTTTTGAATAGTCCAAATGTAAATTGAAAGTTTATCATGTTTCAATAAAACAAGAAACTATATAGCAACTATGTCACGAAACGCAATGTTTCACAACTAAAATGGCAAATTACTTGTTTTTCCATAAAAGGGGGCCATAGCAATGTGACGTAACATTTCACTGCCTATTAGCACCTATTAGTATGGAACGTTTTCAGTGCTCGTTGTCAGCTATGCTGTACTTTACCTCTCGTTTTCTACTTTTGTGTTGCTCTAATTGTAGCTGGTCCCATACAAACATTTGATAGCCTCTAAAAAGTGGTATGAACCATATTTTTTCTTTGTGTAATAGCCAATTGCAAGACGTTCATTTTGTCAAGAAACTGGTATTTTTATTCGGAATAATAACAATAGATACCACTTTGTTCGTAGAAACCTTTGCTTAAGTGGTCTCTCCACACCCCAGACCACCACAAACTAGACTCTAGTTTGTCTTGCCCACAGCCCAGGCAGAAGTAGGAAGCATGTTAGTGGATTGGATGTTTAAAAAATAATTATTTAGTTCAATTGAATCTTTATAAACCTACCTCACTAACACTTTTCCTAAATATCTGAATATCAGATATCGTCGTCCTAATTTTGTGTCCAAAACCTAACAGATCTGCCTCAGCATTTCTTTTTATAACACCTCTCTTTATGGTGCCCACAACAACTGTGCCTCTGCCTGGGACGGTGAAACAGTTGTCTATAGGTAGAAGGAAGGGGGACTGCAGATCTCTCTCAATCTGTGGTATATATGTATCCATGGTGTCTATCAGTTTTCTTATTGATGATGCACCTGAAAAAGAGTATAAATTGGTAATATGGTATCTTTTTCGGCGAAAAATTAACCTTTCACTCACACTATGATCAACTAATATCTAAAAGCATTAAACTGGTTGCTGTCATATCTAGTTCAACCAAGGATTTCAAAAATATCAGTATTCTAAAATATCTATATTATTCTCTGGTCAGAAGCACCGTAGAGTATGGTTCTGTTATTTGGTCACCTTATTACAAGATCCATATAGACAGGATTGAAAAGGTTCAAAAGCAGTTCCTAAAGATCATGTCCTACAGGCTCCAGCTCAAGTAATACAGTTTGGCAGATGAGAAAAAATACACATATTTATGTAAACTTCACGTATAATAAAAAAAAAATACGCTACTCTTGTAAGTTTACCAATGATCATGTCATCTAGTGATTGACTTGTAATTTATCTTATTAACCTGTCTGTGCACACATATATAAGAATTACAGTCCAGATCTAGACTTTAAGCAATTTATGTAATTGTGTAATTAGACTGTAATTTGTTGTGTGAGCCTTATAATAAATAAATAAAGATGCTCAACTTTAAGTAATCAGAAATGTAATGTAGCACATGGAATAAAATCAAAAAGTTTGTAATTTGCCAACATTTAGGTCTAGTAAACAGGTTCCATGGTTTGTGATAACTAACCAATGTCTTGAAAGGAACCATTTTTCTTACCATTGACTATTTAAGTTACCAGTTTACATTGAACAAATGCTTATAAATTCTTACCGAATTCTGTTTCTTCTCCATTTAATGCCTTGAGTGCAGAGCCACAGACCATAGGCACAGTGTCCCCGTCATAGCCAAAATGACCAAGCATCTCCCGCATCTCAATTTCCACTAATTCTAATAACTGTAACATGGAAGATTTGACACATTTAGAATTTTATTAAAATAATGCTGAGCCAGTGTCCCTTTCACTGCCGTGGGGACACACATGTTATGTGGTTTGATTTTCTTCTTTTTTTTTGTAATATGTGTCTTCTGTATCTGTGAATAAATGTTTCTTTATTTCTTTTTAGGTTAATAGCCATTGCTAGACCATATAAATTGCCAGATGGTTTGGAATTAAAAGGCACTGCCCTCCATCCACTAGAAAAATTACCTTATTTTAAAGCATATATACAAAGCTAATTATGATACTGTAGGTATGTGTCTACTATATTAACCCTTTGAACGCTACAGACGGCTATTCACGTCGTTGGAAAATCTTGCCACAAAAAGCAGTAGCAGTATCAATCTATACGTGATTGTGTAAGGTTCAATGAGTGGAGTGAGCGTTGCTTTGTGTCAGATGCTTGGCGCTCAATAGGTTAAACAAATATTCCTCTTGATACTCCTATAAGTTATGCAGTTGAAGTTTAAGTAGTAATAGATCTAACTTTGGGAAAAGCCATATTTGTTTTGTACAAATCTTATTTTTAATACATTGCCATGTATAAAAGAATATACCTATCATAAACTTATTAATAATGGTAGATTACAAAAAGTTTCTAATTAGTTAGTAATGTTTCTCACCTCATTGTCAACCAAGTCTGCTTTATTAATATAGACCAATATGTGCTTAATTCCAACTTGTTTTGCTAATAGCAAATGTTCTTTAGTTTGGGGCATGGGCCCATCATTGGCTGCCACCACCAATATAGCTGCATCCATTTGAGAGGCTCCTGATATCATGTTGCGGATGTAGTCCGCATGACCTGGGCAGTCTGTGTGTGCATAGTGTCTCAGTTTTGAGCTGTAGCCTACATGTGCTGCATTTATTGTGATACCTGCATAAGGAATATTAAACTTAATATTATTATTAATCTTATTTATCATAGGTAAATTTCTGAACATATACATCACAATTATCAACTTGTATATTATCTATCTGTGTGTATTTCACTGCTGGCTATAAGCCAATTCCCATGAGCGAAGAAGAGAAAATACTGGTACATATACTGATGCATTTGAGGTTGCGAATTTCACATATACCACTGAGAATATATTTCATTTTTCACAGACGCATACCTCTTGCTTTTTCCTCCGGCGCTCTATCAATTTCATCATAAGAAACAAACTGAGCCAGTCCATCGTTAGCTAGAACCTTTGTTATAGCCGCGGTGAGTGTCGTCTTGCCGTGGTCAACATGCCCTATAGTTCCCACATTGCAATGTTTTTTCTCATCCACCTTAGTATCAACCTTTGCAGAAAAACTTCGACAGTGTCGGTTAAAAATGCCAGTGTATAATCTTCGTGGTGATAAAACATTTTGATTAACGCTACATTGAGAAATCCTACATAATATAGAACCTAGAATAAACTTTCCACTCATTCTTGGTGATTTTTTTGCTTACATAAAGATGTATTTTTTTAAATCGAATCGAACTAAGTTTCAGGTTATAAAGATAATTGTCTTAGATGACATCTGACTGACAACAAGTGTCAGATGAGTTTCGTTCAGAAACTTTGGTAATGGCTTCGTCTTTTATTTTATACTTAACATCCATTAAAATGTCTTGCCCTAATTTATATAAAGGCAAATGCAAAACCAGGAAGTGATTGGAAATGATAAGGCGACATGAAATGAGACGAAGTTACTATTGTATATGTTGACATTGATAGAACGCGTAGAATGAAGATCCTATAGAAGGAGGATTAGCGAATACCCGAAAGGGACGGAGTTATGGTAAACTGATTAAATTGAGACTGATACATCCATAAACACGATTCTAACATCTCGTAATTAGTCGTGCTGTATGTAAATTGGTGCAAAATTTTAACTAAGTCTATTAATCGATGACGTCTCGATGACACAGGCTGGTGACAATAATAGAAGCCTAAAAAGCTTAGTCCACATTTGTATCGTGATTAGCTCCGGTACTCTGAACTTCGTATCGTGCCGTCCCTTTCACTCTCGTGTTATTCACTATATGAGTGAGAGTGACGGCACGATACAAAGTTCGGAGTAGCCCCTCAGGCGTATCGTATCGAGCACGCGTATCCTAAGTGTGGACAATTAATGTGGGCATAACGTAGCATTACCACTGTCGTTTAAAAAAACATACAGTATCAAAACACGTCCACACTTACCGATAATGCTACGCGTATCCGATACGCGAGTGTGCGGAGTATTTAAGATACCCGATGCAGGTTGGATCGCGGTGTATTACTGCGCATTGCATAATCGCGTATATTTTAGCGTTCACACTAACGATCATGCTACGCGTAGGTAAAAAGATGCAAGTGTGGACTAAGCTATATACGCGTAGAAAAAGAACTAGATAGAAGGAGGATTAGCGTATCACCAAGGGGACCGGACATATGATAGGCTGACTAAATTGAGATGTATCAGAAGACTGATATGAATGTAGCACAATTCTGACATCTCATAATTAGTCGTGCTCTATATACACAGATGACGTTTCGGTGACACAGGGGCGCTACCGCGACAGCAAACGGAGTTTTCCCTGCCTGTCACACTTACGTCCGAACGTCCAAGTGCGACAGAGAGCGAAAACTTCGTTTGTTGTCGCGGTAGCGCCCCAGGCCGGTGACAAATAATACACGATGAGGGGACAGACGATGACATTTTTTGATGATTGTATCACGTTCTATGCTTACACCTTTTTCGCACATTTTTGTATGTGTGTGTATTGCTGGCTCCCGTCTTTATCCTTCCCAAGTGGTTATATTCTCCTTGATCCTTCCTATGTATTTTGTGTCACCAGCATGCCAGCATTTGATTTTATAAATTTGCCGCTTTTTAGGGTTCTGTACCAAAATGGTAAAAAAGGAACCCTATTAGTTTCACCTTGTCTGTCTGTCTGATTATTTCAAGTCAACTCAACTACTTATGCTATCGATTTTTTGTTGTATTTTATAATTTTTTTTCTGTGTACAAGCTTTGCTCAGTTTGGGACTAGGTTGATTTGTGTAAGATTGTCCAGAAATATTTATTTATGCAATAGTATACCTATTATCTTCTGTGATTATTATTTGTAAGTATGTCTTTCCCGCTTACGGGACAATGATATCCCGGACAGGTTCGAGGAACCGAAGTAGGACCGAGGTAGCAAACGAGTACCACATAGTTAACACGTATAAGCCATTTTGGCAATTTAACAAAATGCAAGGAGTAGACTCATTTATTATTATTATAGGGAACTTGTATCCCACTACTGGGCAAAGGCCTCGGCCCCCGTTTCCACTCCTCCCGATCCCGAGCATCCTCTGGCCAATCCTTTCAATTTAGTCTAGATCGTCCCGCCATAGCTGGCGAGAGTGGCGAAGTCTGGGGCGCTACCGCGACAGCAAACGAAGTTTTCCCTCTCTGTCGCACTTACGTCCGAACGTGCAAGTGCTACAGAGAGCGAAAACTGCGTTTGCTGTTCGCGGTAGCGCTCGTTTCGTTTCGAGCTGTCGCGCTGCTAGTCGGTGGCGATCTAGGCCTACAGCTCATTCGGCATGCGGCCGACATGAGCAGTTCAGTCCCACTTCCAACTAAGCCACTTTCCGAGCCAAGTCAACTATTTAGGCCTTAGATTAGAATACAGTATTGTGTTCTGGGTTAGGATCCTATCATTTTGCACCTAATATGCTGCGCTCCATGAATCGGCAGAAATCATGAAATTTGTTGAAAAAAATGCAATATATTTATTTTAACAATATTTATTCATAATCTATATTCTTGCTATACATTGAACCAAGCGAGTCAGACATTAAAATACATACAATAAATTTACATCAAGTCTTTCGCAGAGTTGACTTTTGGCCAAGAATCAGAATACACTTATGTTTATTAAATGCGTCATAACATCCTTTTACATAAAGTAACCAATAGAAACCGTAGTAATAGCACTGAAAATTGGTCAGACAACATACAGGGTGTTGATGAAAATGACAATTATCTAAACCCGTTTTATATTCTGTTGATACACAAACTGTTGTTGGGTCCACCTTATAATTATTGTGGCAACAAATCGAATTTTATAACAAAATTGTCACTTAAGTAGAAACTGGTTCTGTTGTGACTACCAAGGAAATCCTTTTTGAAATTAAGAAACATGTTCACAGCCATTATCGTTATATTCCACCCTAAAATAGCTGCATCATTTTACATACTTACATCATCAGTTATAAACACTACATACCTACCTGGTGGCGCAACATGCAATAAAATTGGCATACATTTTTCCTCGCTTGAGTTAACAATTCACAAAGAATGTTGCCAGTAAAATTAAGTTGATACCTAATTTCGCAAGCGTAGGGTAATGTGACATATTTTTGGGTTATTATCGTTAAATTTAACGATAATAGCCCAAAAATATGTATCCGTATCCATACCTAGCTTTCTGGTAAATTAGTGAAATAAATAATAAATAAAACCTGTGTGACAGACGACGGACGGACGGACGCGTAAGTGACAACAATAGGGCTCCGCTTGGAATCTTCAGGTACGGTACACGGCACGATAATATGAAATTAAAACATTTATTTCGGACGTCGAATATATAACCTCATGTTTGTCTTCGGTATGGTTTGTAATCTATCACTTACATGACGCAATTACTGCTAAGGATATGTACCATGCGATGAACGGTTCTTATTGTCAATAAAGTTATGTCATGGATGGGAGTCTACGGCCTCGGGCGAACCAATTTTAGGCTTAACCTCCGATTAGGCATAGCTATTACATATATCGATATCTAGTTGAGCTATGAGTCTCAGTCTATTAACCCTTTGTTTGTAACATTAAGCTGGGTACTCATTAGATAACTGTAACCATAACCGAACAGATACGAATGAATGGCATACAGTATTCGTCCGGTTACATTTCTGTTCACTAATATGTACCCGCGGCTTAATATCTCTTACTCTTTACATAAAACAAGGAATCTAATTTTCGAAAATGAAAACGGAAAACTAAAACGTCAGTTCAGGATTAGATAAAAATCAAATTTTAATGGTTGGTCTAAATGTTGTTTGCTAAGTTTCAAGTGTTTAGTTATTAGTTAGACCGCGACTATGCTAGCCTAGCCACCATCCTACGAAACGGAATACCTCTTCACATATCCTGCCATTCCATTGGCTATTTGCTCAGTTTTACCTACAGTTAAAATATCTTTGTCACTTTTAGTTTCGATTAATCCTTTAACCACCAGACTGCAAAAAATTATCCACAATTTTCAACTCTGTCCTAAATCAAGAAGGTCTCGTTTACACTGTCACTTAGTCTCATATATCAGACGACGCTGGTTAAAGGGTGTCAAGTTTCAATATAAGCCTGCATTTGATAGTCCGGGAAAGATCGAAAATTTATAACACTATTGGTCATAAAAAAGTAGGATGTGATGATAGGAAAGTTAATTCTAATTAGAAAAGCTGCAAAATTTAGAAGATATATTATGATATTCCCACCTGTTGCCAGCAATAACTTGCAAGTGGTAACTACTGGGAAGAAATACTTAGCTTCTACCTCAAAAGAGTACTGGTGAACTAGTTTTAGTAGTACCAGCTGGGATTGGAATAAGCCAGTGTACGAGTATAATACACGTTCTATACATTCGTAAGTATTATATATTACAATTTATATATATGTCATAACTTGTAATGGCTGCCGCAACGTTCTCAATGAGTTACGTATGTAAGTGTTACTGTAACAATCGATCATCGATCGACATTTGCCTGGTTAACCATAAAGACCAATCGATTTAACATGGCAATGGCAACAACATATGCTGTGAAATGATTAATTACAAAACTTGATAAATGGATTCAATTTCTTAAGAATATTTGATGATCACCATCAAAGCATTCATTAAAATAGCGTCAAAATCAGTCAAGTATTTGCGTTTGGGCTAACATAACTCTCTCGGTATCTCGCTCTGGACCCACTCTCTAAAATAACTTTAGGCTATTTCCCTCTACGGAGACTAAAGCTTTATTTACACAAGTAGGACACACAGTGCGAGTGCAATTGCGCGGTTTAATAGAACGATGAGGTCTTTATACCTCGGTAACCCGTAATATAATGAAATTAGCATGCGAGTCTCGTATGCGTATACATAAGGCTTAATTTAAAGCGCAGCCAAAGATCCAGGCCGTGTTAAAATAAATAGGTTGTGTCATTCACTGTTTAGTAAACAGCAGAAGCAAATTAAGTTTTTCACCTAATTACAATAGGGTAGATGACTCATGTTACAATTTATAACATAGTGTGGCTATATGACCAGAAAACCATGAAATTATCATAATGAATAGCAAATTAGACCAAATTAATTCATAAAAAGATATGAGCCTATAAATATTATTATTTGTTTAACAAAAATGTTGTTTTTTGTTTATGGCCACATGTAAATTGAAAGTTACCAATAGAATTCTCATGTTTCAATAAAAAATAATTTGTATTGCAACTATGTACATAAACGCAATATCTCACAACAAAAGCGGCAAATTTTCTCTTTTTTCCATACAAGGGTAGTACGAGGCTACGCAGGCGTGACGTCACACCTAGCTATCAATCACTATGGAGCCTTTTCAGTGCTCGTTAGGTATGCTGTACTTTGCCTCTCATTTTCGTCTTTTGTGTTGCTCTAATTGTAGTTGGTCCCATACAAACATTGGATCGTCTCTAAAAACCGGTTCGAATGGTATGAATAAATATTGTCATCTAGCCTATTGCACATAAGGTGCAAAAGTAGTTGACGTTAAGTGTACTTATTGAGAGCGTCACATACTGGGACGAGTGATCTCGAGTCGAGTGTATACTAGCCCTAGCCTAGTCAACTAAGTATTAATAGTTGGCAATTCGACGATCGGCCCACCGTCGTTATCGTTACCTATTTCGCGATTACCGCGCACGCTGGATCATTGCTTCAGAACACGATAGTGTAGTGTGAATTCCACGTTGGATTTCCATATGAAGTGTCTCACAGTACGAAGGTCCATGTTTGGATCCAGTACCTGGAAGCAACGGTCAGTAATTAATCTGATGAGAATGTCTCAATCACAACAACATTTTTGTCAATAATGGTATCAGACAGGGATTTCGATGTGACAGATATTTTAATATATATTTATTCAATATAAAGAAGTTCTTGGCATTAGGTCCAAAATAATAGATGAAAATCGGCAGGCCGCCTTCACGTCAATATTTCCCACACACACACTTTACGATTGTAGTCACCTTTCGGATGACTCGGCTAAGTACCAACATGCCGTACTCGACTCGGTGGATCGCAGATCCAGGAGACTCATTCACGACAGTACGGTAGTAGGAACCTATCTGCAGAGCCTAGCACATAGACGCAAAGTTCCCTGTCTGTGCGTTTTCTCCAAGGTATGAGTATGAGCTAATACCACCTTCCCCCTTCTTCCATTGGACATCCAAACACGGCTGGCTGGCTCTTTTACGCACCAAGCACTTTTTATCATCTTTTATACTCGTAATGTGCCTGCCAGCGTCTGTATTTCCGACTTCATATAACCTAAACCTTTATATAAAGCACGAGAAAATAGGCATCCTCTGGGTGAGCCTGCTTCACCGTCGGCTTCATCTTTGCCCCCTGGCTACAGAGCAATCCCAGTTTGAATAAAGATGTAGATGTAGATGTAGTGTAGGGACGCCTGGCCGGAAACAGGCGGGCTGTCGATCTTTGTTCAGGATCATTCAGCCCATTTCCCCAGAGTTTGAGCTCGAGGTTATTGTCCCGGCGGCGCTCTCACATTTGCTCCTTCCAATCTTCCAGTTTGAATAAATAAATAGAAAAGGTTACCTAGAGCGCTCATGGCCCGCCGGCGCCCGCGTACCGCATACCGTGTGCGGTATGCGAGGTTAAACAACGTCGGCCCTGGTCAGTTTTCTTGGATGGGTGACCGCTTTGAGTGGTTATTAACTGAGCTCTCCAATGCTTTGGAGGGCACGTTAATCCGTTGATCCCGGCTGCTGTCTATAATAGCAGTGGTTAAGGTAAGTTCCTCTAACTTGGCTTAACGACTCCTTGGGGCGGCTTGAGAACTTCTAACAGTCAAGTTGACCCGTCATTTGAAAAGGGGTGTCGAAGTTGCAACACGTCCGTAGGGAGTACCCACCTTTACCCTACACTTGGGTGGTGCTAAAAGTGTAAAACTGGCAACCATACTGTCTTCGTCTGTGGCCATCGCCCACGATCTTCACAGCAAGCTAGACAAGGAGCGAGCTACTAGAGTCTAGAGATGGTGCGTCAGACAAGGACAGGTACCTGGCCTGCGCACAGCAGCTCGACGCGGTCCTGTTCCGGCGCGGCCTCGGGGAACGGCCATCGCCCACGATCTTCACAGCAAGCTAGACAAGGAGCGAACTACTAGAGTCTAGAGAGGTGCGTCAGACAAGGACTGGTACCTGGTCTGCGCACAGCAGCTCGACGCGGTCCTGCTCCGGCGCGGGCTCGGCGGCGGCGCGCGGGGAGCCGCCGTCGCCACCGCCCACGATCTTCTCAACAACGTGTTCCGCCACCTTGCGGCATTGGATAAAATCATTCGCCACCAGACGATCCTGGGACAAAGGAAACCAGTTGGGAGATTGGAACAATAATAATTCATAACAATCAATTTACATAATCTTTGTTTGTAATTAGGTGAATCTATCATATTTGAGCAGGTACATCCACATAAAGTACTTATCCTCCAGGCTTCCCTGTGATTGTCAGGTGCCTGGACACTGCTATCTTGATGGCCAGTGGCTATGACTACCAACAACACTAGACTGTCTTCCCTCACTTGTACCTTCTTCTGGCGGTCCTGTTTGGTCTGACAGCTTGCATGTGGTAGCAGGTAGAAGGGCAGCTTATTGAGCTTGGGAGCTGCCATCTCGATGGCCACATCCACCACCCATGCTGGTACGGTTTCGTTCAGCAGGTTGCCTTCCGTCTCTCCGCCCGCATCACCCACCTGAAACATGCAGTCATTACTTAAATATAATATGCTTTAAAAATGCATGGTAAAATCGGCTGCACAAACATTAAATAATAACTAACCTACATTAAAAATTTGTAAAACCCCCAAGACTTAATTTTGATTCAAGAAAACCATACTTAAATTGGTTCATCCCTGTAGCACCCAGAAAAAGGACCATTTATACACGAAGTAACTTTATACTTAAAACTAGGTTTATTTATGTATCAGGCAGGCTGGTGAAACCACTGATGATGATGCCTAATATAATATGCCTATATCCAGATCCCAATGCTTGACACCGTAATGCCCAATAAATGGTGTTCATGTGTCTATTGATCACCTCTGTCATTATGACATAAGATTAAAAGAGCCCTGTATTGGGTCAGTGTCGAGCACTGGGAGATTTGGTTGTTTCTAAATCTAATAACATTGTTGAGCTAAAACAGAACTAAAATTAATTTGTTCTGGAATTGATTGACATTCTGAGCCATCTATATTATCCAATGGAAGTTGTTCCTAGTTTTCTATGATTCTTTTTCATATAATAACATTAATAAATTATTACCTGTAGTCTGTAAAGTGTCCTGCCGCCAACTTCACTGAATATTAGAGGTGTATGCAGAGGCACACTGAAGAAATTATTCCCAATCACTTTCTGTCCCGAGTCTGACACCCTGCTCTGATGGTTCCAGTGCTCCAATAATGCTTGCAATAACAGTGCACCAAAGTTTACTTTTTGGTCCAATTCTGTAGTTAGGCCTGCCTCTTTAGCACTCACCCAAGCACTGAGGCAGTCCGTCTCATCCTGGCCTAAGTGAATTGTTAACATGCCTGTCTTCAAGTCAACATTAAACCAATTCGGGACATAAACCATTTTAAAATGTTTCTTTACTTCCTCTTCAAAGTCTACTTCACCTAAATCATCTAATTTACATGCTTTTAAAACATCATAAAGTGCAACATTGTTAGCTGTGTCTTTAGTTAATATGTGACGTTTGTCATTTAATACTTTGTAGTGCCTTATTGCGGGGCCACCAGGTATGCTACAGGTAGGCTGTGTCTGATAGACATTGTTAGGATTATAGTTATTCTGATTGTACATATCAGAGTTTATGTTACTTAACTGTGGGAGTTTCCAGCAACGAACGTCAGATTCGGACGTGGACACCCAAACTCCTTGCTGATCAGCTGTAAAGCACAGTTTTAAAATGGGTGCAGTCTCTTCACAGACCACAATTGAATTATCTGGGTTCCGTAGTTCTGTTATAATGACTAGTTTGTCTCGTCCTCCTGAGATGATGTGTGTAAAGTTTTCAGTGGCCAGTAATGCCCACACTGCCTCAGTGTGAACTCGAATTGTGGACACGCACCGTTGTTGTCCCAGGGACCACAATTTAATTGTACCATCAGAGCTGCCCGATACACACTGCTGCCCATCCCTACTTACAACCAAGGCCTTAACATTATCTGAATGCCCCTTCAGCTTCATAAGCCTTGCACAGTTCCTAGGATCCCAAACTCTGAGGACTTTTTCAGTTGACCCACTTACTAAAACTGTACCGGGTGGATTCATAGCTAGACTGTATATGGATTCCTTATTACCGACGAGACTAGAAGTTGTTACTGTGTTGTTACTTGCAGTTAAAGCTGTCAATGTGTTCACATCCCAGAGGAATATAGCGCGATCCAAACCCGCGCTAGCTACCTGCTCCTTCTCTTTTGCGTACGCAAGTGTGCGTACGTAATCTTTGTGTGTACGTAAAGTAGACATGCAAAACCCTTTCGGAGCGTTCCATACTTTAACAGTGGTGTCCGAAGATGCACTTATTAGGTTCTTGCCGCCACAGCATAGTACTATGTCATTTACCCAGTCTGTGTGGTGTTCCATGCTCTGTATATACCTATCCTGCACCCCCGTAGCAGTGTTCCATACCCTAATAATCCCATCTCGGCCTGCGGAGTAAAGCCTGCCCTGTACAGGATCCAATTGCAACGAACTAACGCCATTTTTATGACGACGCTCTTCTTCGTCGCGGATTACGAAAGACACTTGAGTTTTCTTACGCATCGTCGAGGCCATTTTCCGACATTTTCATAATGTACTTAGCTTAGTTCAGTAATAGCCGAAATTATAAGCGAAATCTCTTCCGGAAACCAGTTCACTGTACCCACTCAGTAGTGTTTGACAAGTCGACTTATTTTTTTTAATATGGCACCGCACAAGTCACTTGAAGCAGTGTTGTCAGATGCCGAAATAAATAAAGCGGGAGGTGCGCTTTAAAAACGCGGATTTCTGAACGAAAACGCGGAAACGTTCATTGTTATTAATTTTCTTTATTTGTATGTTTCAAATTTAATGAAAAATAATGTGCTCTACGCCGTCACAAGCACTATCACGGCAGTTATCTGCATCTCATTTTCAACATCCTCTAATTTTGTGCTGGCTAAAGCTAGAACCCTAAATTTTCAGTAAAATATAGGATATAGTATGACTTAGATATATTTTCAATAACATTCAATTTGAATGCATCTAGAACTAAAACTCTTTTCATAGATGAAGGAACTACAAAAGTATAACTTTGTATCGCATGTATTTGTATAGGATTACAAACTTACTTATGCAGTTTGTATATCTCTGAAACGTGACTGAAACTGCAATATTTAGGTCTTGTATGACTTGATAGGCTAAAAACTAATTATATTTAAAATGTAAAGCTTGTGGGTCTACTAGAAGTAAGTACCTTACAATTATGATGATCGGTCAGTGTGTCAGTGACAAAACTAAGGAACTTGGACAGGCAATAGTTTTTAACTAGTCGTCTACCAGTCACTGGGATCCCAGGGCTCATTACAAAAGAATGCTATTGTTTATTTTTTCGCCGGGAGGCGACGACTATTATAAGTTTAAATTTACATTTAGTGAGATACGAATACACTGGAATAAAAGTACCAACTTGTATTTTTATCAGAATTGATAGCGCTCTTATAGTACATAACTGATAGCTAGGTTATTTTGACCTCTTGGAGAGCGTTGTCACCTGCTGTTGACTGACTTTGAGATTTACTTTTATGAATGATGTGATCGAAGTGATATTTAATTAAGTACTAGTGTTCGGAGTTTCGGCGGTAAATTTCACAGAGGTAAATGGAGCCGCCTAACATTTTTTTTGATTAAACGAATAACGATTACATGACTAATTTTGCATAATACTCCTTATAAATTATCTTGCGAGCATTACCTACGTATACCACGATAACACAGGACTACTAATAACACAAGTATGTAGGTAAACATTGTTTAATAAATTTATTTATTTTTACTTATTACATACGTACAAACATGTCACCTAAACAGTCGGGACAGTATAATGTTTGTACCTGCTGCCAATTATACAATTCTGTACCACAAACATCATACTCCCTATGTCCACATTGTCATCTGAAGCAAACTTCGGTAAAACAACCTTTCTTCGTCTAGGTCTGTACTTTTGATGGTAATGCCATTAAGGTTTTTGGCAAATTCTAATCATATACCCATCCGCGAAAATTCATCATCTAAAACAATAAAGAGAAAATAAATAGAAAAAAAGTCTTATCAAAGACGGTAGGTATAATAAAGTCATGTCATCATATGAATAAAAACTTACTTTTTCAACAACAATCAAACTCATCAAGTCAAATTCATCCTTTTCATCTAGATAAATTTCTATGTTGCGATTTAATATTTTAGCAACACTTTTTAAGGTAATATTTTTCAATGACTCTGGAGATGAATGATTTCCACCCATTTTTAAGATGTAAACGAGACTTCTGGATACGTCATATATTATGGTAAAAAAATATATCGATTAATGATGACATTTGTTAAAAGAAATTGAATAACAACCCAAAACATTTACGACATAACATTTGGGTGTTCCTGTAATCGTTTTATGAAAATAAATAGTTTTAAATCCTTGAAATTTACGAGTACCTACCTAATTAATGTCATACTAAGTACCTCAGGTAAATGAATAATTTATTTATTCAAAACTTAAAAAGTTAATCATAAAAACGACTCCATTACCCCACTGTGTGAAATGCCACCGATACTCCGAACACTATTAATTACATATTGGTCCTTATACCGCAATTTCTCACCAGCTATGCAATTCACTAAGCATCATTCTCACCAGTCAGCTCACAGCTCACTCGTTTTGTATGGATACTGTCAAATGTCATTTAATTTTGTCCGTTTTTGACAGTTTCAATATAAAAACGAGTAAGGTGAAAGGTGAGGACGAATCGATTTGCGAATAACAGCCCTGGCCGTTAAAAACTACGGTTGTTGGCGTTCTTCAGTCTCTCGCCCCTCTCGCACTTGTATACTTGTTAGTAGGTACCTAAGGGCGGAATTACATTTTTTTTATATTTTTTTTTCCCAAAAAAGTATGGTACAGTTTATATTTGTTTCCGTTTCGCCAAACGTTAAGTTTATCTGCGAAATATTACAGTCACTTTCATTTCTTGTACCAAGTTATAGTATCTAATGACCTAAGTAATAAAGTAATTAATCCCTATCCTTTGAATATAAAACAAGATGGGTACTAGCTTATTTAATTAATATTAAGTAAGCATCTTGAGTTGAGGTGTTTAATAGCAACCTTTTGAGTTTGTTTTTAAATATACTTTTACTGCTATACCCGAATCCATTTAACATTTCAATAGCGGTCATTGACCACCCTTCACCACTAAAATGTAATTATCAATAACGACAGTTGCATATGTTCCCGAAAGTAAGCATTTCTTGCTATCGGTGAAATACAGTGGTACCGGCATCCTTGCGACGCAAGGACAAGCAGGTATCGCAAACCTTTATTTGCACCATAATTAATATAGTTGGGATTTTATTAGTACTCTTACATAGACTAGCAAAGTAAAAGAAGGAATCAAAAGTAAAGTATTCGAAAGACTATATATATATATATTATTATATTTATATATATATATATATATATATTATTTGTTCATTGTTTAACTTTTAAAAGCGTAGAACATACAAAAGTAAAACGGTAACTAAATGTCAAAGTATAGCCGTCGAAAACAATCAAAACTGAAGCATTAAAAAAATACTACTGAGACAGTAACGCTTTGTAAGTACATATATCTTGTCTATAATACAGCAGTGATGACAAAGATTTTTATAGTTATATATTTAATTTTGACTTTCATACAAAACTGATTTATATTGAATTGTACGTTTTAGGTTTTTATATTAGCCGATGTTATCGTTTATATTTTGAGTAGCCGTCTTAACGAACGTTCCGATGGGGTAATAAAATCTAAGTCGCCTATTGTTGGTGAAAAGCCGGTCTATTATTCTACCTGGTTTTATTACCCCATCGGAACATTAGTTTAGACGCTACTTTAGGTAATACTGTTTTACTTTCCGTAACATCATTTGGCGACTAGGGCAATAAAAGTCGGGCGGTCACCCTTTGTACTAGAGTGACTCACACTACCTAAGGTCGTACAGGTGCGAATAAAATAGCACGATAAAAAAGGCTTTATAATCTGGCAACTAGGTCAAGTTGCGAGATTATAAATAACGAAAGTATTATACACAGTTTTAATAAGGTATAGGTACTATGAATTACTATATTTAAAAAACAGTTTTTATTTAAATAATTTATTGATTATTTTCATTCCGTTCGTCAAAATGGCGGACCGAGCGTACCGCTCCCCTGACTCGACGCCTCCGAATCGGGTCATAAAACATAAGGCCGTGGTATTGACGGCCGCGGGTAGCTGAACGGCTAGCGGTGACTACCGGTGGCATAACTGTTCAGTTGACGTTTTTGTTATTTGAAATGACTTCGTCTCCATGTGCACATAAACAAACAAACTTAAATGCATTTAGATTTTATTTTTGGCTGTAAAATTGTCATTTTATCAGTAATTGACTAATGTTATGCGTACCTAGTGACTCCGTGGCTCCATCCTACCCTGTACTATGATACACAAGCGATGGCATTTTTGCGACAGTTTTGTATAGATAATTGATTTGTCGCAAAAAAATTGCGATATCGGGATGAAAGTCAAGTTGATGACCGCTATTGAAATGTTAAATGAATACGAGTATACACTCGTTTTCAAATGTAATTGTGTTAAATATTCGCGGTGTTAAGTAGCTGCGTGTCCTTTTACCATAATAATTGTTAGCCGCAGGTTCGGCGTATTTTCGTCGCGCTAACCTTCTATGCGGCCGTGTGTAGATTCGCGGAGTTTTAAATTCGGTACTTTTAAATTGTGCGGTTGCTATTAAATACCTAACTTTATCATGCACTGGTAAGACGTTCAGTAATTTTGAATCTGTGATATTTAGAAACAATAATGAAACCAGAATCGATATAATCATCAATCTAACTATAAATGGGAGCTTCAATCATTTCAAATCGATTAAAATAAATAAATAGGTAAGAAACACAATTAAAATATAAAGTTAAATAATATATCACTAACCTAATTAAACTAACTAAACCTATAACTAAACTATAAAAAGAAGATGCCCCCCAAGTCCCCATCACTGGCTATAGTGCCCAGAAGGCTGGCAGCGTTTCCTCTTTGGATTGCTAGGCTAATCCTCTGGCCAAAATAGCTGCCAGCCCTCTGGTCACCCGACATTTCAACAAGGCGCTCCGCTATTTCCTTAAAGAGCGCCTTCGCACCTGGACCCCATGGCCCCAAGGTTTCGACTCCAAATGGCGCAAACATATAGCCCTCACTGAGGACGGCATATTTGCGCCGCTTGTTTTGCTCCGCCGTAGCGGCCGCAGCTCCAGCCTTAGAGGAGGTCGCTTGTAGGTGGGACGGCGCTAGCGTATCCACGCAAGTGGCGTCCCACACGAGCGTCCTCCCAAGCTTCCAAGGAATGAGCGTCATGCCGTCAGGGCGCTTGCCATCGTCACGTGCGATACCGTTCGGCTCTAATATAGCCGGCACGCTAACTTCATTTCATTCAGTAATTTGAATAACGTACTATAATCATTGTTACAGGCTTTTCTAGTTTTTTTTATCTATAACATTTTTTAATAATCGCAATTGTAAATTTAATACATTATCTAAATAGGTTTTGAAACAAAACATAAAAGCGATTATGCTAGCTAGGCGGTAGCGCGTCCGGAATGAAGCCCCAGCTAATGGTGTCATTTACGGTGGATTTAAAAGCCAGTAACAACTAAGTAGTTTTAAACTTCTCGTTGTTCAGTCACACAGGTAAAGTTATTTAGAACTTGGAACAATGCGGAGCTCCTCCGAAGTTCTTTGTTGCGCTTTAGAACTGTAAAACAAGGACACCATGCAATTCACTTACACAACCTCAAGTAATGAGTAAACGTTAAGTAGGTAGGTAGGTAAGTCAGTCAGTTGGTTACTTAGTTCTTTTAGTTTGGTTTTGATGACGGTACGGTAGGTTGAGTAAAACCAAACTTACACTTAACGACCCTTCAGTGTGGTTGCGCTCACATCATATTTGACGTATGCATACTCACACTGATGATTGATATTACAATATCCTTGGATTTACTCTTCAGTTGCGCGACTTGCGATATTGTACTCATTGCACCGATATATCAAAAATGGTTTAGGTACAATACAGTCATAGAAAATATACCACAGTAATAGTGACGTGAACTGTAACATGCCTAATAAATAGTTTTACTAGCTTTTTTTAGTGTTGGAGCTGCAACTTTTAAATTATCACAGTATAAGCATCTTGTTGGCTCAGAGCCATACAAATTGACAAAACTTATTTTTCAATGTTTTTAAGGGGGGCTCCCATACAGCTAAAGGGGGGCGTGTAAAATTATTTTGCTGGCCGATCGCACAAATCAGGCATATCATTACATTTTAAGGATTAGTTTTATATAACCTTTTTTCTACTCCTGTACTTTTTTTCGCGACTTACGCAATCATGAACTGTAACATAAATACATACTTTATTTATTCTGTAAAAAGTCTATCTAGTCTATTGCCCAAATCACACTCCTTACCCTACTTTAATGAAAAATAAAAGCAGAGTTTGGTGCCACAGACTACTACAAATACTATGTTTATTTAGTATTCATTCTTCGGTGCGTTCAAGTGAAACGTTTATGATTAAAATCAGTGCTGCCAACTTAACGCAACTTTGCTATAATTTTTATGAATTAACAACCCACACCACTCGTCTTTTTATACCCTTCTTATACACCAGTTGCATAATATACTATTGCCGTTTTAGTCTCTTGACCATCTCACGCTATCAGCTCCGGACAACAGGGTTCTGCGTGGGCC
The DNA here is from genome assembly GCA_963556455.1 of Epiblema foenella. NCBI lineage: Eukaryota > Metazoa > Arthropoda > Insecta > Lepidoptera > Tortricidae > Epiblema > Epiblema foenella. Next base: position 9,411,698 of record OY747098.1, on the reverse strand, counting down.
CGGCTTGTAGAAGGTCATTAAAAACCAGCGTGAGAATAATGCCATCTTTATGGGCATTACTGCACCTGCAACGGCAAGTACGTGTTATTTTTGTTGTAATTTGTAATTAACAGGATGTTATGTTATTGTGAACCTTTTATAAACTGTATAATTGAATCCATTTAATTCAATTATCCAAATAATAAAAGGTAATTAAAATGTTACCAATTAAATAAGTAGAACCCAAAAACGTTCCCAAGGGGTTCAAGGGCGAATCTCCGGCGTTTTCAAACGCTCTTTGTCCGTCATTGTCGGGTACACAATTATGTAGGTAAGTACCTACACAAAGGTTACACCGTGAGAACTTTGATCAAAAGACTCAGAATTGATATTTGCTAAATCTGGTTAACATTTTCTTTATAACAATATATTAAGAAAAAAGTGAAGGAAAAAATGCTGAATATTTGCCACCAAATGGTAATGATAAGTTTTTCACTATACCAATATGGGCGGAGCAAATAAAACTGTTTATTGACGCTGAAAGGACTCAAATGTGTCTCCTTAAAGTTATGCTCTCAAAACTTTATAGGTAAACCCACAAACGAATTATAAACAAGGACCGTGAATTACTTACCTACTATGAGAAAACTATACATCTTAAACACTCTACTGAAGCTACACAAGACTCTACTCATCACACTTTCAACATCAACACGAAAAGATAGTAGTAGTGATGGCTCCCACCAAAACAGTCGTTGCTGAAAGGCAATTTGCATATCAATCTGCCCATTTATATAATAAGATTATTTCTATATACCCCTTGCAAGTGTTCCACTGTAAAAAGTTTAAATAGAATGGATAAAAATTTAGAATAACTAGAGGGAACGTACTCGGACCCACACCCCATCCGGGCCGGAGTCCCGCAAGGCTCCGTGCTCTCTCCCACTCTTTATTGGTTATTCACGAACGACTTTCCCAGGCACCCTAAAGTGGGTTGTTCGCGGATGATACCGCGCTCTTTACGACTCATTTTAAGTATACTTTTATCCGGCGATACCTCCAGGAGGCAATCACTGTTTATTGACCACCATGGTACTTTAATTTGTAAGCTGAAATTTTATGGCATTAGAGGACATGCATTAGATCTCATTAAGTCATACCTAACACAAAGAAATCAAAGGGTAGCGATAAATGGAGCTATTTCATCAGATACAGTGGTAGAGATGGGAGTACCTCAGGGATCTGTTCTAGGCCAGGGATCTGGACTCAAAATTGCAGTGGGGTTCCCACATAACCGCTATAGGAAGTAGGTTGAGCTCTGCTGTTTTTGCAGTCAGGAGAATAAGGCAGCTTACCAATATGGCAACGGCTCGGTTAGTTTACTTCGCTTATTTTAATAGTATAATTAGTTACGGTCTTATCTTATGGGGATCAGCTGCAGATATCGAAACTGCATTTATATTGCAAAAAAGGCCTATATGAGCAATCTATAACTTAGGGGTCGCGTGAGTCATTGAGAGAAATCTTTGAGGAAATAGACATCCTAGAGGCAGAGGTTTATTTAACCGCTGGTAGTTTTTTGACATTCAGAAGTGCATGTAACATGCCTAAATTGAAGAATAAATGATTTCATTTCATTTCATTTCATTTCACTGGCCTAGGTCGTTGGTTTAATCTTTGGCGTATCGAAGTCAATCCGGAAAAAGGCACTGCGATAGTCTTCCACCCGTCTGACCGCGTTAGCACGGAAAGGCGTGTGGCTCCGATCCAGATGTTTGACCGGCCCATCCCCTGGGCCAACGAAGTCAAATATCTTGGAGTGACCCTCGACAGAAAACTGACTTTCCGTAGCCACATCAGTAGGGTACGCAACCGTGCGTTGTTCGTGCTAGGAAGGCTTGGGCCGATGTTTAACAAGTTTAGTAAAATGTCACTTAGAAATAAGCTGACACTCTACAAAACTTGTGTTCGTCTAATCATGTCTTATGCAAGTGTAGCTTTTGCTCACGTGCCTATGACATCGCTCAAGCCGCTTCAGGTTATTCAGAGTCGTTTTCTCCGTAGGGCGACTGGTGCTCCGTGGTACCAGTCGAACCTCAGTCTGCATCACGACATGGGCATTAGCACCATGTGTGGTTTCTTTAAGCAGACTGCCAGACGTTATTTTGACAACGCTTCCCATCATAGGAATCCGTTAGTTAGGAAGGCTGTCGACTACGTTCCCATCCCTCCCCCCTCTGTCGTTACTCGGCGATCACTGATTAGGGGCCGCACGGTCCGGCGACCTATGCACACACTTACGGACCCGGACGACGTAATCACAGCGTCCGTCGAAAGATGGAACGCTGCGCTTACGGCGTCCAACTCTGACACGACGCGTACACATAGGCATTCCTGCCAGCGGGGACGTCCACTGCGCGATCGCGACAACAGTGACACATGTAGTCTCTATTCGTCCTGGTACCGCCGCACACCGGGTAGAGTCAGTCCGACCCAGGTTTTCCCCTGGATTTTGCCCAGGCTACTCTCCAACCGCGCAGTCCTATCGCTTTATTGGGCCCGGCCTATAAAGCCACAGTCAGGTTCAAAAAAAAAAGATCAGACTACCCGTCTGCCCCCGAACCTGTGGCCCTAAACTTTTCCCGTCATAATATTATTATACTGGCTATCCGAAGAACATCGTGAGAACTCCCCTTTCTTCATAGTACCCGCTCCACGATGCGCCTCAGGTAAGGAGGGACTCCATTATATAGGAGTGACATTGGGGCCCGCATTTTATAATTGCTTCCTGATCCGGGAAGCGAGGATTCTTTCCAACATATTCCCGGTCTCGTCCAGCAATACAATGGGCCTCCACCCAGAAGGGGAGTCCGCTGGACGATTTGCCATCCCGAGGATAGAAAAGTCTTCTAAAGGCTAAATCGCCAATAGGAATTGTACTCCTATCGGCGCGCAAGGCACTGTTAAGGTCAACAAAGATGCCAAGAGACTATAACAGAGATGGACGTCCACGACAATGAATGGTTTAAACTAAAAAAATATTTAAAATTTTGAATATGCGAAGAGTTTGTATAATTATAATTTTTATTGAAGTAAAAAGGTCATGACAATTTAATACTGGCATAAAAGAAAAAAAAATGTTGTCATTGAATTAAATGACGATACAATACGTCTGTCATTCATGTAAACATTGTAAAAAGATCGTTTATTATTTTTTTTTTTTTTCTTGGGGTTGTGGATGTATGTTGCCGACTCAAACCGTACATTTTCTCATACTGAAGAACACTACAGGTTTGAGTTCAGTTATTGTTTATTTTTATACTGTGTTCCCAGAAGGCTGGCCGTGTTGCCACACTGGATGGCTATGCTACTCCTCTGGGCGGAATAGTGGTCAGCTCTCTGGTCACCGGAAGTCTATAAGGCGCCTTGCGATGTCCTTATAGAGGCGTCGAGCACTTCGACCTCATGGCCCCAGGGTCTCAACCCCAAACGCCTCAAACATGTAGCTACTGCCGAGAGTGGCACATTTGCGGCGCTTGAGATTTTCAGCTGAGGATGCAGCTGCACCAGTATCAACTTTGGTGCCTGGAATATGGGACGGCGCCAGGGTATCCTACACAAGTAGCGTCCCAGACACCCTTGTATGTCCCTGACATACTATCTATATAAAAAACACCCCACCTAGTTTACTCGATTGTAGCATGGTGCTTAGGACGCTGGTGGCATTCCCTCTTTGAAACTCCAGGCTCTGTGCAAAGAAAGAGTCTTGACATCTCCTTAACGATTCTCCACCGCAAGTGCCATGAACTCGTACTCATTCGTAAGAAACCCGTACTTGCGGTGTTTGGACATTCGGGCTTGGTCTGAGGCAGTCCCAGGCCTCCGAGCCGACCCTTTAAAGTGGGACGGAACCAGCGTGTCAACACAGGTTGCGTCCCACGCTAAAGGGCGGCCTAAGCACCAGGGGATGGTAGTGTAGCCATCGGGCCTCTTCCCGTCAGATGTAGACAGCCCTGAAGGCTCCAGCGAATTTGGTTAAAAAAATGACTCAACATACTTAAAATGTACCTACGTTTTATTTTACCATAATTCATTCAAATGAGGCATGTCTCAGCAGGAGAAGCTTTCATATTTTTATTCAAATTCAGTTATCGGGGTCAACGTCTTTTGGCAAAAATAACATGACTATGGCGTTTTTTTTTCACTCGAGAAGGTTTCTAGAGCGCCTATTTCGTGTGTCAAATCGACCGTGAACTTATCCCGTCGCGCAGGTGAAAAACGATGTGAATTATACGGAAATTATACTTACAGAATAAGCTCGGTAAAAGGGAATTGCCTCCAAAAATAAATTTTGGATAAATGTTGAATTGTTTTGTGTCAAGTAAAGTATCTAAAAGACTAGCTATCTTTTAGATACTTTACTACCTAGATAGCTTTTTAGACACCGACAGTTACACCGAAGTCTGTTGAACTCCCTCGGGAAAAGGTCCAGGGCTATTGACTTTAAATGAAAATATATCTAGACATAAAAGCGAATTGTTTTATTCATTAAAATACTAGGTACCTAACCTACCCTTTTACTGGATTTGTCCTGCCACCGAATTTTGGCTATTTTTAAGCTATATATTGAATATTTCCATCTAATATTACGTTATCTTTTCCGTTAGCTTGATACCTATCCCTTCCACGTGACGTCACGCCTGCGTGGCCTGGTACTATCATTGTATGGAAAAAAGGGAAATTTGCCGTTTTTGTCGTGAAATATTGCGTTTATGTACATATTTGGCATACATCATTTTCATTCCTCATACTCTGAAAGTATTTAATATTTGACCTAAGAGTGAGTTGAAAGTGAGGTATGGTCTAAAAAACAAGGTCTGACAATCCGGATCGAGACACGACCTTGTTCACTGTCGACGACATACTCACACTTACGTCCGCATACCGTCGATTGGCTGATGTCCAAGCTCGTGTCGTGTCACACACACTACTAACCGATGTACCGGATTGCCATTCCTGGCGCAGTATATTATTATATCATGAAAGTGAGGCATGTCGCCCCCATGGGTTGCAAAGTAATATAAAAAATTGAGCAATGGCAAAAATCCGTATAAAAATATTGATTTCAAACCGTGTTAATAATTATTAAGAGTTAATGTTTTAACCGAAGCCATCAAGGTACGCAAATACAGGGGTCTTGACGCCGGATACAACTTCGTTGCCTTCGGCGTCGAGACCCTCGGCCCGTGGGGCCCTGGTGCAACAGAGCTCTTCCAGCAACTTGCGAAGAGACTGGTCCACGTCACAGGGGACAAGAGAGCTGGCAGTTTCCTCGCACAGCGCCTTGGCATCGCCATACAGCGAGGAAATACTGGCATACGAGCATTCTTGGAACCATGCCGCAGGGACCTTTTTTACATTTTTATTAGTTTTATTTCTACTTTTAATAATTTAAGTTAGGTATTGTTATGATTTATTATTTTATTTCATCAGTAACTACTTATGTACCAAATAAATGTAGATACATATATTTAATAAATAAAAAGAGAACCAATAACCCCTAAAATGTTTTAAATTATGGTAATAAAAGTTAAATAAAAACTGGTAGATATTGTTATACAAAGTTTAAATACATTTTAAGCAACTGACTGAAATATTTTATGCGCGTCATACTCATTAAAAAAACCTAATTTAAAATTTCAGAAACTTAATTTAAAACGAAACAAAAACCACACTGCCACAAAATTTTAGATTATGAAATAAACAAAATTGTTATTGATACTTTTCAATGTTTTCATTAAATTATAATCATTCTTTTGTTGAATATAAGTTATTTAATTATTCTACAGATTCGCTTCCAGGAAATGATCCATACACAAACACTATTAACGGCAGACAACATATCCCGCCGAAATGGTCCATACACAGACTATTTTTAAAAAAATCCAGATCTTTAGCGTTCGGAGAAGGGTACATTTACCTTAGGGAGTTATAGTCGCACCATATTTTCTTGAAAAGCATGTTTGAGTATATACCAAACCGTAAAAGTGTATACGAAACTGAAAAAACGACCGTATGTTTTTATTTTAAATTAATGTTGTTTGTTGGGGTTTTGAACCAGCCAACGAAATTAATCAATAGGTTAAAAAGTGGTACTTTACGTACCTGTATATCGTGCGCAAAGTTGGATTTCGCGCACTTGTGCTTTTTACTTTTCCATTTTTTTTAAATTTACTGTTGGTCCAATTCAAACATCCAACACAAGAGTTTTAGATTCAATAAGATTACTCATTTATTTAATAAAGCATTTGGCATTTAAATTATATTTCTATTATATTAAAAACATTAAAATTGCATATTAAACAGGTTAAAGGGTTATCATATTCTAAAAAATCTAAAACTGTTTTCAAAAAGTTATCTGATTGAGTAGACCAATGACCGGAAACGAGTATTCTGCCGTCTTAAGAAGAAAAACCATAAGTGAAATTTTTAGCAAAATGGACTTATTACCAGCCTTGTAATCAGGAAAAAAAATGTGATCTTTCTCTTTAGGAGATATAGTACTATATCTTTTGTAGATCACGATTTAGACAACCACAAGTGCATAATTTACAAGAAATCTAAAGTTTTTTGGCTTTATCTCGAAACTTACTTTTTGTCACTTATGGTTTTTCTCCTTGAGACGGCAGTATTACGCGAGACGTAAAATTTATAGAGTATTATGCAGGACCGCCGCGCCGGATGAATGAACGCTTGTTTTTTTCGTCAAGACAAACATTTATTTACCAAAAAATCATATATGAATTAATTAAAAAGTTAAAAATAACTGATTTTCATGTTTAAATGTTATTAAACTACCACGTGACATGAAATGTCTCCCAAAATAGTTTTGGTTTTGGCTGAATGCTGACAACCATGGTTTTTTCAAAAAAGTCTATCAATTAAAAGTTAAACCGACCTTTTAATTCCCGCCTCTTTCATTCATAATTTCACGAATTAATTTTGTAATGACGTATTGTTTTAATAATATTTTTGTGATATGTGCGATTTATACGATTGTTAAATAAAATGTATGTAAACTACGCCAGATATAGACCAGGTACGTGCAAAGCCCGCAATGGCAAGTAAATAAATTTTGTTTTGTCTTTCTTTTATTTACTGTTTTATTTAGTTTTGTTTCTTTGATATCTTTTCGCAACTGTATTAAAAAACGTCGTTTGATATACGTGCGGAAGTGTCATTTTCACTCGTCCCGAGTCTTCTCCCTCGCCTGACGGCTCGGGCCAAGACAACTCGGGACTCCTGTGAAATGACAAACCTTCTGCACTTGAATCAAAATGTACTATAACATCAGCATGATCTCTCCATGATCTCATCTTTCTTTACCAAAGCACGGCGGTTTGATTTAACAAATTAATAACGGAAACAGAACGATCATTATTCAATTGGAAATCCGTTTATGAATACAAATGGAATTTAAAATGAGTAATTGTATTAAATACATTTATTATTTGCTGACGTTTTCGGGCCAAATCAAATAACGAGTAGGTAAACATTTTCAATTGAATGCCTAATTGAAAGACCAATACAAGGGTTATACAGTCAAACAATATAGATCAAGGTGATACAATGATACCTAATCATTTTTCAAAAGGTAGACTGCTTGAAAAAATCTTCTTAAAAATAATAACATTAATGCATGTAAGTTATGGTTTTATGACATAAATTTATAGACGCCATTTATGCGGATTACTTATGAGTAGGTAAAATAAAAAAAAGGCTTTGTAGCCCTTAACTTTTGCAATGTCCACAGAAAGACGCGAATCTAAATCTGTGTCATGTGTGACCCACCCACGTCTCGGAATTACTTGTACTTGTGAACAAACGCACGGTGTCTTAAACTAACGCGTTATCATCAGAAATCTGGTTAATTTTGCGTAAACAATTTTCAGTAGCGAAATGATTTATGTACGCTTGCGGTACAAATGACTAGGACGGGCACAGATAACACGACTACAGATTATTTATATTCGTAAAAATAGAATAAACTTTTTTTTTAAATACAGTTGCTCAAAAAGTGGTACTTTATGTAGATTTGTAGCTGTATATCGTTCGAAAATTGGACTTCGCGCACTGGTGCTTTTTACTTTTCCATTTTTTTTAATTTACTGTTGGTCCAAGCCATACATCCAACCGAAGAGTTTTAGGTTAATTTAATTTACTTATTTATTTAATAAAGCATTTGGCATTAAAGCCATACTTCTATTATTATATTTAAAATATTAAAATTGCATAAGTATTAGAGAAGTTAAATCGTTATCAAATATTAAAAAATCTAAAACTGTTTTTAAAAATTGCCTGATTGAGTAGACCAATGACCGGAAACGAGTAATTATACTTATACTCATACTCATTTATTCGTAAAGGCAATTTACATGTCAAAATAATCTTAAGAAATATCAATATTTCATTATAATATCAAAATCGAATTATTATGTCATCTTATTAAAAATACGATAGATTATAAAAAAATGATAATTAACATAGTTCAATAAAAAGATCATAGTAATACACACGTCGTCAAATTCCAATAATATCATTAAAATTTAATATCATTGCCTACATAATTTACAATTGATTTTACCGTTCCGTGTTTTCAATGAATTAATTCCTTATTGTGCGAAGACCTCCTATTAATAGAGTATCATGCAAGACCGTCACGTCGGATGAATAACGCTTGTTTTTTTTCGCCAAAACGTATATTTATTTACAAATAAATAAATAAATTATAAAATTAAAAATAATTGCTTTTCATGTTTAAACTATGGATCAATTGGTCTGAAAATAAAGAATTTTATTTATTTATTTAAATGTAATTAAACTACCATCTAACCTCTTAAAACCTCTCCCAAAATAGTACTTGATTTGGATGAATGCTATACATCAACCATGGCACGTTGAAAAAAGTCTATCAATTAAAAATTAAACCGACTTTTTAATTCCTGCCTGTTTCATTTATAATTTCAAGAATTAATTTTGTAATGACATACAATACAATACAATACAAATACTCTTTATTGCACACCTCAATCAAAGGATACAGTACAGTACAAAAAAACACAATGAGAAGAGGCAAACAACAGGCGGACATAATAATAATAATAACTTTATTTCATTTCAACAACAACAGTAGTCACTTAGTAGGTACACAAAGGTATTGACACTTTATCCTAGTTATGTTAGTTGAAATATAAATTGATAGTGCAGTATGATTTCCTTTACTTCCCGTACTAGTTATAAACTGTATTACGGTGAAGTAAGTTAGTCATTCGTCATCAATAACTATAAATGATAAATTACACGATGTCCTAAGTTACATTTCGTTGTTAGTTTGAATGGTTATAAAACAAAACAATCAAGACATATTGTTTTAATAACTTTTGTGATATGTGCGATTTATACGATTGTTAAATAAAATGTATGTAAACTACGCCAGATGTAGACCATGGTACGTGCAAATCACACAATGGCAAGTAAACGCTACACTATTACTGTTACAAAGAAACAAATCTAAATATTGTTTCTTTGATATTCACAACTCCCGTCACCTGTCGTCTACCGGTCCCGGGGATCCCCGGTCTAATTAAAAAAGAATGCTATTGTTTATTATTTTTGCCCGGAAACCACGGCTTAAAAAACGTCGTTTGATATACATGTGGAAATGTCATTTTCGCTCGTCCCGAGTCTTGTGCCTCGTCTAACGGCTCGGGCCAAGACAACTCGGGACTCGTGCAAAGTGACAGACTTGCACTTGCATCAAAATGTACTATTTTGAACCTGACTGTGGATTTATAGGCTGGGCCCAATACGCGATAGGAGTGCGCAGTTGGAGAGTAGTCTAGGAAAAATCCAGGGGAAACTTTGCTGCTCTGACCTTTAAACCCAGAGCGATAATTAGACCGTGTTGTGATTAGACCGGTTTCCTCATGATGTTTTCCTTCGCCGAAAAGCTACTGTTTAATATCCAACCCGTAACCTCCATATTGAAAGTGAATGCCTTACCGCTCGGCTATAGTAGTGGTAGTGATAACTACTAAATAAAATGCAATCGACTTTTTAGGGTCCGTAGAAAAATATACCTTTTGTGGCACGGTGTAACGACCCTAAGGATCGATTTTTCAATCGCCAGATAAAATTATCCGTTAAAAATATCGTTGTCAGTTTCTAAATTCACATGAAAGAAAAGGACAGAGCTTACTTTCATCTGACACATACCCTTTGTCTGGGGATTGAAAAGTCGGTCCTATGAGGAACTAAAAAGTAAAATTCGGATAAAGTCGATCCCTACGCTTTGGATATCAAGATGTTGTTGTATCATCAGGATTATCACCTTTACTATTCATATACATATTTTAACCTTATCATATAACTAATTATCGTGGTTAACTAATTAAGTTTAAATGAAACATCTTTATTATCACTAAGTTATGACAAAATGAACGTCATATCTATTCCCAAGGCGGTGTAGGCAACCAACGTGTAATTAATACCACCCCCGGGGACAAGTGATTACCTACCGTCCAACTATGGTAGGCTCCGGTGTACAGATTACTTTCTAAATCTTACGAAATGGAAGAAATGGAAAATGAGCCTTAGTTCGTAGATGCTATGGTTTAAAAAAGTAGCAGGTAAGGTAAAAGTATGATTGCATGAGGGAGAATTTCTTTCTCAGATATGTAACGAAAGAAATCTCGGTATATTTTTGTTGTGATGATACCATGTCATATGAAGACTGTTAGATTTTATAATTGTTAACCAAGGAACTTTTTTTCACTCGAGTTGAACATTGTACTTTTTTTTTCTTTTTTTTCCTCCTCGGTCCCTAAATCCTGCTCGGTGCCTAAATTTTTAAATTTTTCCTTCATTCTAAAATTACTGTACTTTTAATTTCAATTACGAATAAACTATACAAAAGCTTATTTAAGTAAAATTGGTACGGCCGGCCGTGCCTTTTGTTTTGCTTGACTTGGCTTAGTCATTACCGTGTCCCAAGATTTATACGTTCTACTGTTGTAAAGAGTAGCGAATGCTTATGTTCAAAAATCATAAAATGGATATGGATATAATGTAAATATTATTTAGATTTTCTTTTTACCCACGACGGAACGGAACGAAGCAGGTGCAAGAGGTTGTTTATTTGTTCGGGTGTGCACATACATATCTCTAAAACGGTTTGACCGATTTTCAGCACCGAGTGTGTTCCTAATTCGGGACAGTGGATTTTTCTGGGCTTGTAACTATACCTCACAACCAATACATCATTTTTGGAGATTATTTTTATCCTTATGTACTTTTTTTTGCACGGGGGGTGAAATCCGTTATGGATACCTCCGCGCCGCGGGGGCGGCACAGTGGTTACGTCGGACTTGCACCGACTAAAATCCCCCCGATTGTCCTACTCAACCGATTTCGGATGGCTCTGGGTTCTCTTACGGAACGCGCCAGTGCCGCCCTAGAGTCCACTTATGTGGGTCCCGCTATATTTCTATGGACGATCGTAGCCCCCAACTACGACCGTCTACGACCCCCAGTACCCCTTTTCGTCGCCTTCTATGACAGGCAGAGGATACCGTAGGGATATTCTATGCCCGGGCTACAGGGCGCATCTTTATGTACATAGTACCTACTTACCCACTTGAACTTGCAATGCTTAAGTGGTTTCAATACTTATTTGTCATTTTGTTTCTCAATTACACGAACTTATCCAACGTTTATGTTTTTAGGTAACATTTTTGAGTTAAATTATCATATGTTTATGTTAGCTACATGTTCCAATATCAAAAGTCCACAAAAATATTCCAGGGATCAGCAACCGTTTGCTTTACAAGCGTTAAAAGCTGATAAAAAAGGTTGCCCCCAAAATGCGACCACATGAGGGTTTTGCGTTCAGATAAAATTCATTAAAAGTAATTACAAAAGTGTCGGGCATGGACCAGTTTAATATTTGATGGACGCAAAAAGGTTGATAACGACCTCGTATCAGTACGAAATGTTTATAAAATCGGTCAGTTGAGATGAAGTTTGTAATGTTTACAAATTGTTATAAGGAATATAATTTCATATATCTGTGTCTCTTAAAGGCTTCGGTACACCTTATAATTAAGATTAGTCTTAGCTATGGAGATAAGATGAGGACAACCAACCACGAACTATGTGTTTCTAGTAAGTTGATCTTATTCTTACCTTAACCAGAATACAGCTTTACTAAAATCGACCTGTCAGAAAACAAAATTCATTTCTCTAAAGAGTCTAAAGATTAAGTTTGTAGTTATTTCACAATAATTAAAAAAGTGATTAGTTCGTTCGAGCAACGCTTTGAAGCGCTCAATGGAAGGTGAGTTAGCTTTTTTTCGCGTGAATGCTGCGCGCGAACCGCGGTGTCTGTTTTGTGTGTCAAAGCATGAAAACAGTTTAGAAAAAAAACATGTTGCCAAATTACATATAAGTTCGCCGTGGAATTAATTGTTAATTTTGGATGGCTAACCTTTGTTTATTTATTTTCTCGCAATCGAAGTGAAAAGTAGAGTCTATAACTCTGGTCTAGAAGCCATATTACCCCTCGAACTATTTTCCCTCACTTTGTTCGGGAAAATAACTATCTCGTGGTAATATGGCTCATTTTAGACCCTTGTCATACAATCTACTATCACACACACACTCGAATAACACTCAACTCACCCTTGTATTATTAAAAAAAACAAAAGAAACTGTTTTACGTAATAATAACAAAAATCGCTCGTTCGCCCACTACAATGAAGCACCCATACAGTATATGTGATCCTAGTACACTGCCCCCGTCCATACCTATGCAAAACAAAGTCCCAGCTCACATTCACAAACATTCTTTAAAATTATGTGCCCCTTGTAACAGTAGAATAATGATTTTACCACCTGTTAACACCAAGCATTCTCTCATTAATCATGGTTAGTCAGCTCTCAACACTAACTGACATCGATTGCACAGAAGTTGTGGGCTCGTTTGCATGTGACATTCAGGATCTTGGTAAACATATACCCATTCCACCCATTAATAGTCTTACAATTTTATCTCAAAATATACGCAGTATATACAGCAATTTAGATGACTTCAGAGTTACCTTATCCAACTAGATTTCAACGTGAATATTTTGATATTAAGCGAATGTAGGCTTAAACCATCTAGACCTGCTCCCTGTCTGTCTAGCTACAAATCCATGGCTACCAATAATAACTATAACCAAAATGACGGCGTGGTAGCATATATAGGTTGTGTAATAAATTGTGTTGCCAGCGAAGTCATACTCGACCAGGCCTCTTGTGTTCAATTAAAAACGGATAACGCAATAATAATGGGTATATACCGCTCTCCTTCTAATGCTAACGCTTCTGTCTTTATTGACTCACTAAGTATACATCTAAAAACTATAAAATCGGTAAACATACTTATCATAACTGGTGATATAAACATAAATCTGATCCCACTCACACAGGAGTCTCTTCAAGAAAGAGCAAATAGAAACAACTATCTTAATATGCTATCATCTTATGGCTTTGTGTTCTGTCACTCATTACCAACGCGTGGAAAAAACTGCCTAGATTATTTTTGTTGAAGACAAATATCAGTAAAAATACAGCCAGTGTTGCAGTTTTAAACACATCAATTACGGATCATCTTACAATTTTCCTATCGCTCTCAATTAACATTAAAGATAAAAACCCAACCTTAGCTAAACAGATAAACTACTCTCAGGCCAACTTAAGTAATAAACACTTAGAAATTTTAGCAAAAAGTGATAATCCTCATTTCATTTTAGAGCAACTTATAACGAAACTCAGGGATTCGGTAGAGGAGAGTATGTCAGCAAAAAAAGTGCCAAGACATAAACGTAATCTCAAACCGTGGATAACCCCTGGTATAATTAGATGTATAAAAAATCTAAAAAAATGCAACTCAAATTACGCTCCGACCCAGAAAACGAGACCCTAAAAGTAACCTTCAGGAGATACCGCAATTTTTGCAACAACCTAATTAAGAAATTAAAAAGAAAATATGACAGTGATCTTCTAAAAACATGTGGTAAGAATACAAAAACCCTTTGGAATACTATTAAAAAAATTACACACTACAAAACTAAAGATAACCATGGAATTGAATTACTCAACTCTGAGCCCTCCCCTGATATCTCTGTTAACAAAGTAAATAGTTTCTTTGCAAGCATAGGTAAGGAACTCGCATAGGCCATCTCATCAAAACCATCGCTAAATTCACATCAAAACTACCTCTCTTCGCTTTCGTCTAATCCCTCCTTCTTTTTGCTTCTCAACACCTGCCCTGAAGAAATAGATACTATCTTAATGAGCCTCAAAAATAACAATGCCCCGGGTTGGGATGGCACTTCCACAAAACTTTTAAAAATGGCCAGGCCTCTTGTGGTCCCCATTATTTGTAAATTACCAAACACATGCTTTGCCGAAGGGGTGTTCCCGAGGTTGCTCAAACAAACAATTGTCACACCAGTATACAGGGCGGCGAGAGAGACGATGTCAATAACTACCGACCCATATCAGTGTTACCAGTACTCTCTAAAATAATAGAAAAACTTATAAATAATCGGCTAAACAGTTATCTGAACAAATATAACCTCCTCTCTTATTCACAATTTGGTTTCAGACAAGGAAAGTCCACCGAAGATGCAGTGCTAGCTCTCACCACAGAAATTACAAAAGCAGTTGATAGTGGTAACAAATGCCTTGCAATCTTCCTCGACTTACGAAAAGCGTTTGACACCGTATCTCTCCCTCTCCTCCTACATAAGCTCGAACATTTAGGAATCAGAGGAAAGCCGCTTACACTGCTCTCTGACTAGCCACAAAATCGTACCCAAAGAGTAAAAATTGGTAGCCAGATAAGCGGCGAGCAAAATATTACCTTTGGCGTCCCCCAAGGCAGTGTACTCGGCCCTACTCTTTTCCTAACCTACATCAACGATTTGACTAACCTCAATACACACGGTGGTAGGGTGTTTTCTTATGCCGATGACACCATAGTAGTCTTCACAGCCATCTCATGGGAAACAGTCTGTGAGAAAGCAGGAAAAGGGATGCATATAATTTCCTCCTGGCTTATGCAGAACCTACTCACCTTAAACTCCTCCAAGACTAACTACATGTGCTTCACGAAATATGAAAACACTCAACCGACACCAAACCTCAAATTAAAAATCCACAACTGTGCCCTCGTTGACCACAGAAATTGCAGCTGTCCAACAATTAATAAAGTGTCCTCTACTAGATATATTGGAATAATACTCGATCAAAGACTCCTGGTTTAACCACATTGAACACCTGAATGGGCGCATCAGAAGGCTAATACCGGGTGTACAATCCAAATGGGTCAGTATGGTGAAGTCGGAAACTATGAGAGATAGCGAGATCTGTTCTTAGGAACCATGACGTCGATTTTAGATTTAATAATAATTACATTCAAACTTTTTTATTAACTCTCATACATAACCGGGAATCGAACCTGGTCAATATTTTTGTAACCGCGTTAAGTAAAAAGGACCAAATTTGGCTATGAAATCTTGTGTAAACACAACTGACAGTAAATTAGACTAAAATGCCCACAGTTTTATTAACTTGCAAAAAGTCGTGAATAATATGAATCGATCATCAATTATCTGAAGAGACCACTTATGCATATCTTATCTGCATCGGTATTATGCATTACAAATAGCGTTTATTTAAAATTAGAACGCATTTGCATGCAATCTTGCGATCGTTACCCAAAAGAATTAATCTTTACATTTAACAGAATGGCTACCATTTTGAACATTTACTGAAATAAAATAATTATCTTATTGGTGGGTTTTTCTTTCAATATACATGGCACAGATGAAAGAATGGTGCTGTAGCCACACATACCAGGAAGTGAAGACGAAGGCCCAAGATAGAGTGGAATGGAGAATGCTGCAACGACAGAGGACCAGGCCCTCTTAATATTGATGATGACGATTCCCGGTTATGTATGAGAGTTAATAAAAAAGTTTGAATGTAATTATTATTAAATCTAAAATCGACGTCATGGTTCCTAAGAACAGATCTCGCTATCTCTCATAGTTTCCGACTTCTCCATACTGCCCCATTTGGATTGTACACCCGGTATAGATATTTAAAATCATAAAACACGTAGCATCAAGGAGGATCTTAACACAAGTGTATCTCACGCTAGCTCAATCCGTAATGACATATTGCATTGCAATCTGGGGTGGATCCAACAAAGCAAAGTTCTTGGAGTTCGAGAGGGCACAGAGGTGTTTGCTAAAAGTTATGTACAACAAACCGTATAGATTATACCTTAGAATTGTACAAAGAATGTGAATTACTTTCTATGCGCAAATTATATATTGTACACACTCTTATTAAACTACATAAAACCATAAGTTACGAACAACAGACTGAAACCCGTAGAAGAAACGGGAGAGTTGTCTCTGTACCTATTTGTAAATCAATGTTCGCTAGGAAGCAATTTGCTGCTAGATCTGCACGCTTGTATAATCATGTTAACAATGAAATAAGTACCTACCCCCTTCAAACGTATACCTGTAGGATAGCAATTATAGAATGGTTTAAAACCCTGAATTATGAGGAAATTGAACAACTCCTAACTTAATTAATTTCAAAGTTCTCAGTTTGGATTATTTTAGTATAGTTAAGTTTATAAGTACCCACTAATCCATTATTCACAGTCTGATACTAACATATACATGCACGCACATACACACATAGACACTCAAATACATACACACACACACACACACCCCCCACCAACAAACACACATAGAAACACACACACACTCACACCCCCCCCCCCCCCCCCCCACACACACACACACACTGGAAGGTGTCAAAATTTGCCTCTGTTCAACATTTATGTTAAAACCCAATAAACTATTTTTCATTTTCATTTTTTCATCTGCGTGTGTTATTCTCGTAAACCCATCTCCCTTGTAATAAGAGACACGTTTATGTCTTACTCGCTACAGAAAGAAACACGTTTGAAGCCAACTTCATGTTAAGTATAGATCTTAATTCCAGAATCATAGCTATAACGCATGAATATCAATTTGAAACTTATTACGCATTCACTCTCCTGTTTAACCCGTCGTCTACCAGTCCGTGGGATCCCAGGGCTCATTACAAAATAATGCTATTGTTTCTTTTTTTCGTCGGAAGACGACGGTTTAAGTAATCAATTTCACATCAAACACTGTAAAACATCATGCTCCTCCTAGTGTTTTCCCTATTATGTAACATGTACTATTATTGATTTAACGTGTTGTGTACAATAAAGTGCTTATATAAGGTAAACGTCCCAGTGCTCGACACCTTAGTGGCCAATATATAACAACCATTTCAATCTTTCATCATGTCGTAAGATTTAAAGTGCCATGTATTTAGTCAGTGTCGAGCACCGGACGTTTACCTTACATACATACATTATGTCCTAAACTAAAGGAGTTCGGGGTCAGCTTTCAATTTTATATTCAAGTCTTGTCAAGCGGGGCTAAAGTAATACATTTAGCCCCTAGGGAAAATATGAATAAATGTATATGATTTACAAAACATTTTAATTTGGCCAATGAAAATACTTCACCTGTTAAATCCGCCAATCACAGAACACTTATTAAACTCTTCTTATCTGTCAAAGCAGTTAGAAAAAAAATGCTGCCAAACTATACATATGTTCCCCATGGAATTTATTGTTAATTTTGGGTGGATGACCTTTGTTTATTTATTTTCTCGCAATCGAAGTGAAAAGTAGAGTGTATAACTGTGCTCTAAAAGCCATATTACCCCTCGAACTATTTTCCCTTACTTCGTTCGGGAAGACAACTATCTCGTGGTGATATGGCTCATTTTAGACCCTTGTCGTACAATGTACTATTTTATGTTTACACTTTGCCGTCACAAATAAAAAGAAAATCACACAGACATTACGTTGAGTTTATTCACATTTCGTTTTCGTTTTCTAGTGTATAGCAAACATTTCCAAAATATTCCATCGCTCGGCACAAATTAAGTTAGATATTTGCAAACACTACGGGTCCCTGTATATAAATAAATAGTGTACAAATAAATTGAAAGGAGCACTGTTGTCAAATGATTTATTTATCTCTTTCAGCTTGACTGTGTTTCAAGAGGAATGTAGCCTGGGTACGTGAACGCGGCTGTACTGTTTTTAAATAATAAACAGCGAAACGACAATATTTTATGAGTATCGCACTTTCATATTAAGGCAAAGCCATTCCATTGCAGAAACACGCGTAAGATTTCAATTAACCATCCCGCTCTCTACGGAAGCTCTGCGCGTAATTTTGCACACTTTGGAACACTGGATCACGTTATTTTGTTACAACAATAAAAAAGATATCCTTTTTATAAAAAAGAAAATATCACACGTTGATAATTACGAAATCTGCAGAATCAAAGTTTATTTTTACGATGATATTTAGTTTATTGACAGAGTTACCAAGGCAATTTTCAATATTTTGTTCGGTTACTTCGGAAAATTACTGTGGCCTGAAAAGCAAACCAAGAAACAATTGTTTCTTTTTCCGGCCAAGGTATTTTTTGTGTAGTATAATTCCACAGTAGTTCTTCATACTGTGGAAGCTAAAACGTCAGTATTTTCGTCAGATCTTTGAATGAGCTTTGCCTTATTCCAACTTAGATATTATACGGGACTCAAAAATAACTCACCGTCAAATCGATGTTGTTCAAATGTGAAAAGAAATTGACCCTTGTTGATCGAAATCCCCAACCGTGGAGCTTAAGTAAATTTATTTACCATTGGATTAAAGACTTTCACAGAAACTGCATAGTTTTAGAATACCAAAACTGGCAGGAATAGCCTGAGCAGAATGTATTTGGCCTGTATATTGTACCAAGATCCCTTTGAATCACTGAGACAGCGTACGGATATCAGTTAAGAGCGCTTTAATAAAATGTAACAGGTCCACTAGCGCCACTCGAAAATAATTGTGATTGTCTAAATTTAACGATAGATATCTAAAAAAGGGGGCCGCTACGTACTGTATTTTGTATTTAAGTACGTTTTGAATCCATCAAACTAGTTATTACGTTGCTGGATTCGTCAATATATGCGTCCAAACTTAAAACGGCCGTTTTATTTTTGAGCTCATAGAGAGACCAATCTAGCAACGTAAAAATTAGTTTGATGGATTCAAAAAGTACTTAAATACCAACTACAGTACGTAGCGGCCCCCTTTTTTAGATATATATCATTAAATTTAAATAATTACAATTATTTACGAGTGGCGCTAGTGGACCTGTTACATTTTATTAAAGCGCTCTTAACCTGTTGCCTCCCGGCGAAAAAAACAAACAAGGACATTGTCTTGTTATGTGCCCCGAGATCTCTGGGCTGACGGCTTGCAACTTTCACGTGATAATTTAATTGAAAATTGAATACGTCTTAATTTTCCTTTAATTCGCCAGGAAGCGGCTGCACCTGACGCTTCGGACAACTCGTTAAAGACGAGTTTTGACTCCCCTGCACCAAAGACTACTCAAACTTATGGACTCGAATTATGCACAACGACGTGGCCCTCATCTTATATCCTTTCGGGAAAAACGACACGTGATTTAAATGCTTCTCCAATATCCGTGGTAAGAGCCCGCAAGGAGTATATTGAATATTAGGAAAGGAGCCCCCCTACTTTGCCCCCGCCCTCACTAGACATTCTGATTTTGGAAAACGGAGACATGAGTGGGGATGTGTTTTCTTTTGTCAAATAATATCGTCGATATTGGCCTCTGTTTATTCGTGGTCGAATTAGGGTAAAACCTCATGTATGATACAATAAAAAACCGAACAAGTGCGAGTCGGACTCGCCCACCACTTGAAACAAATACTATATTTTTTATGATTTAATTACAAATGTATACTTTTCCGGATTCTCCCTGTATTTGTAGTATAAGACGATATTATTTGCCATATTTCATAGTTCTAGCAACAGAAAGAGCCCTATAAATTTGGATTCCCTTGAGTGTCGAAATATACATTTTATGGGGCATAAACTTTTTTATAAACCCGTCGTCTACCGGTCCCTGGGATCCCCGGGTTCATTACAAGAGAATGCTATTGTTTATTTTTTTCGCCGGGAGACCACGGCTTAACTTAAAGGTTTGATTTTTCGACAATTTCAAGATACTGTTAACCTGGGTATATACAGGTATAAGGTTTAAATTTCAACTCGATACCTCCACGCATTCCCAAGGTAAAGGGTCTTGAGAGACAGATAGACGGCCAACAAAGTGATCTTATAAGGGTTCCGTTTTTTTCCTTTTGAAGTATGGTATCCCAAAATCATTTATTCATTGGTCTTTGTACCTACGAGTACATATTAGAAATCTGTTGTCATGAGAAAACACTGTATTTATTTCCATCTGCCGCAGTTGTTTCCAAATACAGAATGTTTAAAGGAAGGGTGATAAAATACCAACAATAAATTACCAAGAAATATCTCAGTAAGTATTTCATCACAATTGCTTGTCCAATTTTCAGTGTCGTTGGCTTGGAGCAGTTAATTTCCTCCTTTAATTGTATTGCCCATTTCGTAACTCCTCTCTTAACGAATCTATTGTCTTTTTCCCTTCTTGAAATATCTTTACCTATTTGTATAATATTTCCACAAACCGTCCTGGCAAAAGTAAAAATAAATTATTTTTACATTACCGACAAGCAATCTTTACTTTACCGAAGCATAGTTCTCCCCGTGGAGAGCTATGCTTCGGCACGAATGGGCCGGCTCGACCGGAGAGATACCACGGCCTCACAGAAAACCGGCGTGAAGTAACGCTTGCGTTTCGCCGAGTGAGTGAGGATACCGGATGCCCAACCCCCCTTCACCCTCCCCCATGATGGCGCAGTTGACCAATAGGCTACCCCAGGAGGGTACCAGCTGCGCTAGCGCTGGAGAATCCTCTGGGCTTCCATGCTCAGGATACATCGTACCTGAGCGTGGACGCCCAGACTGCCCCTCGTGCTCTGGGGGGGGGGGGCAAAACCGCGCTCTATCATAGGACATCTGCCCGAGGCAAGAGCAAAACAGCTGCTGCATCCCCTGCCACGCTGGCCGTGGACTTTTGCAACATCAGGGGTTTACATTCCAACCTTAACGCTGTCCACCACCACCTTGAGACAGCAAAGCCGGCCTTATTTTTTTAACTAGACAAAGAAGAGAAGACCATAAAAAAACTGGGAGATCGCTAGTATCGTATACTAACGGCGCGTTAAAGACTTAATTATAACAAATTTTCTGCATCGAAACCATGAGGTTATTAGAACGTACTAAGTACCTGTGAATATCACGCTTGAATTAGAAAAACATTTCACCATCTGAAATAGTCCTTTAAATTTAGCAATATGGTAGAATAGCGTGTTTAGATACTTTAGGTACTTGGTTTATTATTGACGAGTACACACGACACGTAACGACAGATACATTTATAAAAACTTTCATTACATGCAGATATACAAACAGACAAATCAGTAACCGTGCTGAGCGCAATTCATTTGTGTGGGCTGATAATTTAAACGACCACATGGAAAAAATAATATGTTACATTTTCAGGCGATTTAAAGCTTTCATGGACGTTTTTGGCAATCGTTTTGTTTATTATTTTCTAATAATGTATGTGTATCAATTTTTATTTAGGTACCTACTGATGGTCTAATTTTATAAATGCTTTTTAGGAATAAGATAGTGAGGTAGGACACAGCGCCATTCCTCTCATATTGGTTGCAACCCAACTCGGGCAATAGCAATAGACCAATACAATACCACATACATTACAGAAGCTATAATAACACCACTACGTGTTTTCTATACCTTATTTTTTTAGCATTAGAAAGAGTGACATAAAACGACTTACAAAGGTTTTTTATCAGTCAAAAGTTCTGGGGTAAAAGTGTCAATTAATCTCAATGAATATTAAAACTGTTATTACATGCTCATACTTTATAAATCGTTGTTCAAAAATAAGAAAATATATCTTAATTGATATTTACTTTTAAATATAGTTCAATAATAAGCAATCAATTATTAATTACGTTTCGTTTCATTAATCTAAAAGTTGTACAATAAAAAACCCAAAGAGGCAGAGATTGTAACAGGGCCGTAGCTAGGGGGGGGGGGCATTATGGGGCAATGCCCTACCTTAAAATACTATTGCCCTACCTTAACCCATCGTCAATGATAATATATACTAGTAAAATGTTTGTTTATACATAAATATAAAAAACTATTAGCGTATACCTACGCTAGCGTAGCGACATGTATGTACCTTAACATATTATATTACACAAAAGCAAACTCAAGGAATATTTAATTTCTCTGATTTAGCATGTGGGTAAGTAAAGAAAAAATACAGAGGTTGTTTACTGGATGCTATTAAGCGGTCTCGTCATTCCTTGTCTCAAATACTTGAACTCTGCCTTTGATATAACGAGGAAGTTTGATATAACATGTACATTCGACGAAAATCGATTTACCAGATCCGATCAAGTGATCAAGTTTATTTTGAGTTACATTTTGACTTGAGCCAGTCAGTTGCGCCCTGTGATTACCGCTGCCCTATCTTAAATCTAACTCTGGCTACGGCCCTGGATTGTAAGAAGCCGGTTCGGGTTTAAAAAAAGTAATTTGTCATAGTAACCAACTGTCACTGATCTTTCGTGCGAATGATGCGAATTCAATACGTGTTTACGATCACTGCTTCTTTGTTTACCTTATTTCTAATCGTAAAAAAGACGAGGTAGAGGTTTGTGCTAATGGTGAGTAATGTCGCCAGAGCTCCTGACGAAGCGCTATGAGGGATCTACATAATTTTACTATCACTCTAGCTGTCAACACAACGAATCGTCAAGTCAGTAATGGGCGGGCAATGTGCGTGTGATTCCTCTGAAGTCGCTTACCGTCACTACCGTCAGACAGCCAGTTAGTTTGTTTTCCATGCCAGGGTCGTTGTATAAAAAAGGAAAATTGGTTAATCACTACATAGTATAAAACAAAGTCGCTTTCTCTGCCCCTATGTCCCTATATCCCTATGTCCCTATGTATGCTTAAATCTGTAAAACTACGCAACGGATTTTGATGCGGTTTTTTTTAATAGATAGAGTGACTCAAGGGGAAGGTTTGAATCTATAATACATGCATCAGCATTGTACCCGTGCGAAGCCGGGGCGGGTCGCTAGTTGCTCTATAAAATAAAATAATTTTTATTCGACAATGGGAAATATGTGTTTCCACCATATTGAGTTTATCAGACAGAGTTGCACCAATACACTTAATGTGAACCCTAAAAACTGTAACGTTATTTTAAACTTCATTACAAATTAACTTTTATTTTGTCAGTATGTGTGTGTTTAAGTAATTTAGGTATATGAAATTTTCTTCTTACGATTGCCAAAAGCGTATAATAACTATTACTGATTTTTATACATTATAATTTTTTAAATTAACATTCTAAAATACATGTTTAAACATAAAAGTTTATCTTGGATGGTAAAATCAGTCGGGAGTAGTAGGTAAGCCACCGAAGTGCGTCTTTCGTAAAATATAAATCGACATCTACAAATATTACATCTCACATCCATGTGATACACTGGTTTTAGTGTTGTCGCCGTTGTCGTTAGTTGTGTCGATTTCGATATCTAATATCTGTCAGTTTCGCACGCACTTGCCTCGCGACTGATCCTGATGTTAGGGACCGATATTGTTACAGCAATGCTTTTGTAACAGTATCATCTTTTTAATTAAAAAAAACTAATTACAATAGGACACAGTTCCAAATACAATTACAAGGGACGACTAAAAACGTATCATACGCAAAAAGCAGTTCGATAAACTTGTACGTCTAATTTCCTTGTAAAAGTTCCGCCATGAGCTGTAGAGGGCGCCACCCCCTATTACGCACAGTCGTAGCCAGGTCGCTGTAGCCGATCCACGTTACCCCTCTACGCCGTAGCACTTTACGTAGCGCATGTCAAACTCTTTAATGTTACCGACTTTAAAGTGAGTGTTAGTGAGTGTGCAGATTGTGGGATTTAGTGAACCGTGAGCTTAGTGAGTGGTTTTAACCATTTAGTGAGTGGGACTAGGACTTGGTAAGTTTTTAATGTTTTAATCGTAGAATTGTAAAGTATTGCGAAACTTTTAGTTAGTGTGATTTAGATTTAATTATTTTAGATGACAAATTGTTCGGGTTGAAGATTTCGTTTGAATGCTATTTTAGGGGTTATTAAAAGGATGGCATAAATTAATTGATAAAGTTTGCTTTATATTTGTGTAATTTCAACAATGTTAATTACATATTTTATTTAAATTAAAATCTTTAGGAAGCCTTTGTACATACAGTTATGATGCAGTCATTTAATAATAAATATACCATTGTATTAAGATATGCTTTTTTTCTGAATTAACAGGATTATTGGCATTGTACATTTAATACTGTAGCTCATTACTTTTATTAATCTGACGAGAAGAGGAATAATATTACTACATAGTTCGTTAAAACGTTATTTTAATACTTAGATAGGCGTTAATATACGCCCATTGTTAATTATTCATTAAAGAAGTCTCCATGTAACTAGGTAAATAATAAGAAGGACAAGGGAGAAGATAATAAGATAATATAAATATCCCAGTGATAGACACCGGTCTAATACTTAACATTTTCAATCCAAACTCGTAACAATAGAGGTGATCAATAGATGTCAATTATTATTAGGAACTAAGATGTCAAGAGTTTGGACGTTTACCTTACTGCGACTACCTATATTTCAATTCGACCGAACAAAAATAGAGATTTTGCCAATATTGATCCATATGTATGGATGTGATTGGAGCAGAGCATAATATTTGGCGTTTTTGGTCTCTATCTACCCCAATTTGATGCGGGCGTGGGTATATGTATGTGTGTATGTAATCCGTACAGAATTTGATGTTTAATTTCAGCTAAATAACTTATGTCAGCTAGGTCAACTTATTTCAA
This sequence comes from Epiblema foenella, assembly GCA_963556455.1. NCBI lineage: Eukaryota > Metazoa > Arthropoda > Insecta > Lepidoptera > Tortricidae > Epiblema > Epiblema foenella. Next base: position 9,386,600 of record OY747098.1, on the reverse strand, counting down.
TATGGCCGAAGTGCTAGATCGATCAACAAAGGCAAATGAAGTTTGTTGGAATCTGGGTTAAGTAGATCAGATCATATACAGTCAGCAGTGTGCTATATACATACACCCAAGCTTAGACTAAATAATAAATAATAATCAAGGGACAATCGACCTAGCTCAATAAGGCGTATTTTATTGGTAATGGTACTTAAATACATAGAGAACGGTCAAGAATCAGAAATAAATACCTCCTAAATGTTTGCCTTACCAGGGTTTGAAACCAATCTTGGCCTGGTCGTGGTTGGTTGGTTGGACGATCTCGTCAGTTTCGTAGAAGAATTTTCAGAGGCACTACGCACTAGGCTAAAATGGTAGTCTTAATTATAATTATTCAGATATGTGATTGTGGCAACTTTGTTGGTTTATGTTTTAAGTAACTGATATAAACTACAAGAACTATTGTACCGTTTGTGCCTAAACATTAAAACATGTTATAAAAGATATTTAGGCATCCTCATGTTAGCGCGAGCGTTATCATGCAGCCTAATATCAAGTATTGGAATAGGTTTTTGCGAAAGGAGCGGTCATCAGACTAACTCAGGGATTTTAGACCTTCAGTGAGTCGGACTAGAGAACCTAGTAGACCAATTTGGACTGTGATGTGATCAAAATGTGTAACTAAAAAAAATATAGTATTACACTAATTTCGATTAACTGTGGCTTACAAGAAGTACTTAAACTAATTTTAATTCGGACCGAGACTATGTTCTTAACTAAGGATTTTTACCTGTCATATGAATGATTATTTGTCTGAAAAGGACTTTAAATTATTTTATCTTAGACAAATGAGAGAACCTGGGCCGCGCCCTTTTCTTCACGCTGGTGTACTGAGTCGAAATTAAATATAGTGATAACGAAAATTAAGTTGTTAGAATATTAATATACATAAGCAAATAAAAACAAACGTGTGTCGTGGCAGACATTTATTGTTCTCTTCTGATTATTGAATTTAGTCAAATGGAATCAATTCACTAATGATTCCGGAGAGGAATTACAAAACTATCTTTTATATCAGTACTAGTCCCATTCATATTTATTTTTATTTAATATTACAAATCACTTATGCGAGAAACAAACAATATTTCAGTAAACCTTAATTACCATACTATAATTTAGTATCATGATGAAAAGTATGTGACGGTATTTTTAAATTTAAACTCTAACGACTCTTTTGAACTCTTGCATATACCAATAAGTAGTCAGAATTTACATATTAATATTTTCTGAAATCCCAAGAAACTCCATACCAACACGTCTTACGGCGTTGGCAAATTTTCCTCGTAATCATAATAAATTCATCTCTTTCCGAGGAAACATTTATTGCACCAATATGAAAATAACATGAAACAATGTAACTTTATATGAAAATATCACATTGTCGAAAAAACATTACCCTAAAATTGTCTCGTATCTGTTCGAGAACAAATCATAAAAATATCGTAAACTGGGAGTGAATAGTATTTTTGTGTATAGTTTTCCTTCTTTATTATTTCTACACAACCATAACGGTGAATATCCAGCAGAAAACGTGTATTTTCACACACTTAACAGCTAAGAATCAAATATATGGAAGCGAATCTTCGTATAAGTACTCTGGTGGATGCATACCATAAAATTAACGAAGAGTGGTGATATTTTTCAACCCATTATTAATGTGGAACATTGGAGGCAAAAAGCTATTTTGAAGATGATTTTTTCAGGAAATCATCATAAAGTCTTTTAATCTCCTTCCTTATATAGAGTTGTAGCCATCAGACAAACAATTCGTTTAAAAAAAGTACGGAAAGTACCACTTTTAGAGCAACTATTAAAAAATCCGTCGCCACGGACACAGAACAAAAGAGATATCAGTGAACTCTGGATTGCACTTCGTTTCCGCAGGAAAAGTTAGTTTAACTATTTCGGTTTGTTCAATTAATTTCAGTTGCCTCGCATGAAAAGTATAGTGTACAATAGTTATATTATTTGAATATTGAGAAAAAAAAGTGAGTGTACAACATTAAAAAAATCCCCACCCATACCACCCAGAACACGAAATATAAAGAATTATGAACGGTCTCATTTTTGAAGACGTAAGCAAATTCGCGTTTAACGGGCATTTGCACGAAAACAGCTAATCAACGCCCAGCCAGCGAAAGTAATTTAAATTAAGAATCGCAGTGTTTTCGTGAATGTTACTTAATATTTAATAAAATTGCCGAATCCGCTTTCCATGCAAATTTTTACTCCAATAATTTGTTTTTATTTTGTTACTGACAATTTAAATCCAATCCCATCTGTAAGTATCAATGTGCCGCATATATCTACTCTATCACAGTCATACTTCATTGGTTTAATTTAAATCTTGCACAGCTTATTGAAGTCTATACATATAAGTTTAAATTATCGACAGGAGTGTGAGATGATAACGCCTTCCCACGTACCATAAAGATGTTCTGATGATGGACACAGAAGGTTTGAAAAGTATATATATACGTAACCAAATTAGCCATATTTGACGAAAAGCAATAAATGAATATAAATATTGGGCAAAGCTTGTACCTACTATAGGTGTAAAACGACGATTTACGTAGATTAATTACGTAGAAATTTATAATTCTTATTAACGTATTAAGTTTATTGTTTTACAGGCGGTAATAATAGTTAAATTACAAAAACTTAAATAATATTACAACTAACTTAAATCTAAAACAGGCCCTTGCCCTTGGGGCATTGTACCGAGGATGTTGGCGGCATTTCCTCGCTGTATCGCAATGCTGATACGTTGTGCGAGGAAGTCGCCAGCTCTTCGGTCAACCAAACGCTTCGCGATTTCAGTAAATAACTTGTGCGCGCTTGGAACCCATGGACCAAGAGTTTCGACACCATTCTTATTAACTATGTAGAAAACGTCCGGTACTCAGGGAAGAAATATTAATGCTCGCCACACAAATAGATGAACTAGCCGGGGCTCAAACCCAGGACTAGCAGCTATATAGTACCAACTAGGCCAAAGTGATTGTCAAAGTCACGTAAATATAGACGATTCACATATGACTTCAATACATCATCGGACCCTAGTCGATACAATTTCAGAAGGTGCCTCAAAGTAGTTTTTCCAATATTCGTTTCGAATAAGCAACTATAGCAGTTTTGGTAGTCGGCAATTTAGACTGCGGAATATTAAAATTAATCGAAAATATCTTCCGTGTCTTACATCATTTACTAGAGTGCTATATATGCCTGGAGAGCGGAAAAGCGCTTTCACAATTTCACCAAGATGTTACTCTTGTATCTAAATGATGTAAAACACGGAAAAAAAATCTATTAGTTTTAAGGCAAGGCCCATTCAGAGATCTGACGAAAACACTGAAGTTTGAGCTTCCAGTGTAAAGAAGTGATGTAGAATTACACTACACAAAAATTACTGTAGACTGAAAAAAAAAAACACAAAATAACTGAACGAAACATTAAAAGGTGCCTTTCTATCAAAAAATCCTAAATATCATCGAAAATCTTTAATGCTGCAGATTTCATCATTATCAACGACAGTCCATGTATTTTGGATTTCAACATCCGACTACCATATTTTCTTCCATTCGCACTTATTACTTACATACTTGTTAGTGAAGGATGAATGCTATACCTACGTTCGACTTAAACTCGACCATGCATGCTAGCCAGTTAATACAGCAAGGCAATTTACGAGTTTTGATATCCCCGATTTTATTGATAAGAAGCAGATATCCCGAAAAAATCGCAATTGTTTCATATCTCTAACACTTTGAAAGGCAGACATGAAGGTCGACATATTTTAGTGACATACTGGGGACGTGTTCCATATTGAACTGAGCCCCAGATGGATTATAGACTCAATTTCTTGATAATCCAATAAGTCTGGATTTTGTAACAATATTTCCAACTCGCGAAACAAGCGAGCATTATTGCATTAGGATTAGGACTATAATTGTCGGGTGTAATATACATACATATTGTGTAGAGAGAGATATTGCCTCCTTAATCCCCTTCCCCAGGCAAAGCATAAGTTATAGGTACCTACCTATTACCTAATATATTTTTTTGTTGACCGCTTAGAAAATTCAAGAAGAAGTATTTCACCAAATTTTGGGGGGGACGAGGTAACGCACACATAAAGAAACTACGCACATTTGTAAAATATTCTCCCATTACTACGCACCTACACTAAAACAATCACGCACGCACACTAAAAACACTAAATTTGAGCAATATAAATCGAAATGAAGAGCGTTTGCACTAGATCAATTATCGCATGGCTAAATTGACCAATGTTACTAAAGATCACATCTTACTAAGCTCACGAACATTTGACTTAAATGGAAAAAAAATTGGAACCTCCATATTATTTTTAAAGGCCTTTCCATCGATACTCCCCACGACTATGTGCGTTGAAATATTTGTTTCATCCGCATACATGTATGGAGGGCCCTAATTTAATATTTTTTTGTAATTTTACAGCTTGTATGTAGCCATTGAAACCATAGCCATTGGTGGAAACGAACGGCACAGGACCGGTCTAAATGGCGAGCCTTGGGGGAGGCCTATGTTCAGCAGTGGACGTCTTTCGGCTGAAATGATGATGATGATGATGATGTAGCTATTATGTAGCGGTTAATGGAATACACCTTCCAACCAAATCTCATAATTGTAGTGCTTATAGTCTCCGAGTAAATCGGCTGTGACATAGATACGAACGGACGTACGGACGGACGGACATACATATGACGAAATTATAAGGGTTCCGTTTTTGCCATTTTGGCCACAGAACCCTAAAAAAGAGCAACAAAATCATTTTGCCCTAAAACACCCTTATTTTTCGTCGATAGTGATTCTATATTGAATTGTTTACGTGGTCGGCAGAAAAGGACAGTTTTTGTATTATTCGTATTAATATAAAAAGGGAATATCTTCTTTATGCTATTGAAGGCCCGGCCGGTTTCCAGTTTGCCGCTCTCCTGGTTTTTCCACTGCGAGAATCATGGGGGATAAGTAATTACGTCCAGACTGGCTGTAAAAAGGACGTTTTTGTCTTACACGGCTCTACTTAAGGCGATTTCGCCTGAAACTGGGGCATATATCTTTAAAAATAGCTTTATTAACAGCAGTTATCAATTTACATATAATTAAACCTGAATTTAAATAAGATGACGTAAGTGCTAAGGTTGTGTGAAGTAACACGACATAGTAAGTAGACATGAGTATAGAGTTTGCATTACTCCATATCTGTTATTATTGATTCGTGTTTTTGATTTTTTCAATCTACAATATATTTTCTCAATACAGCAATACAAACGAATAACTAGTGTATAATTGTATTGCTTTCTTGAAAGCAAAAGAAAATGCATAAAGTCGAACCGTATTAATATTATGTTATGGTGCTAACGTCCCAATGTTGTTTTACACTTTAATGTTTAATAGTCGATAACTGTTGTTTTGTAAGGTACCTAATTGTCACCATTGGGACAATTAGGTACCTTATGCCTTATGTGATATTGGTACCCAACCGAATTAAGCATTCACCATAGGAATATTGAAATAAAAATGAACACCATTTTGTTTTCATTCATTCACATATAATTATAATCCAGCAATTACGAAATATTGCCTACTCGTGTCTCAATAATTAGGCTATGAAACTGTTTTAAGTACAGATTATTAATTTGTGAATTCACAGCAGTAATCCTCTTCCACGCATTCGATTCCAATCAACTGTCGCTTTGCTGTAATATTACTAAATGAATAATACCATCGGCTGTTACTTAATAATTTCATAGTCTTACCTAGACAGTACCCAGATGGTCAATTACGGGTAGAATAAAATTATATCGCTGAGATAGCCGACTCGAGTTTTATGCAAGAAAAGCTTGCAATAACGTTTTTCATCTTACGTTTATCAAAAATAAACATTAACCTACTATGACCTAAGGATTTTTTTATACTGCGATGGCGGCAATCGAGCCCGCCATGGTGGTCCGCCTGCTGGCAAGGAGACACCGTAGCCTATGGACGCATGCAATCACAAGCGCGTTGATGATCCGGTTTTAATTTGAGGTTTCGTTATACGTTAAACATTGACATTTAGGCTCGGTTTTGTAAAGATCCGTTAGTCGGTTTGTTATGTCAAAAAATGTACTGAGTTACTGAAATTTGATCTGACATTTGGTCTAACGGATCTTTATAAAACTCGGCCTTAAAGACTAATGCAGGTCCCTTACTCGCAACACCATAACACGAGTGCGATAAGTTCGACTTTGTACTTTACATATTTTATTACTTTGTTTCTTTTGTAAATGTTTTTTTAATTTGCAATAAAGAGTCATTATGATCATACTTACATAGAATACAACACGGAATTATCGGGAGCTCTGGCTACCTTACTCAGCACTAAAAATATAATACCACAGTCATACTTACAGAGCACGTATACTAGTGTTATTATTCTAAATAGTTGTTCCTGTCTAATTATACCAGGAGCAAGCTCCAATACGTCACGTTTTGTGTGAGATAGCATCACCTCACAACGTCACATGTCACGTCACGTCCTTGGGGGGTCAATCTGACTTACATTTTACGTTACAATTTGATATCAATGTTTTGCGCAACGTTTCAAATCATCCCCTTGTTCGGTGAGATAACACAGGTATGATCAATAGGCACCAACGCCGTGAAAAAACAAATTATCAGACAAAGGATCTTGTTTTTTTCTCCACCTACTTTACCGTTTTACGTAAGAGTTACTTTTATCATATTTACGTCGTTTCGCGACCTCATTGTTTGGCCAAATGTTGAGAGAAATTTTACATAATATCTAACTGGATTCGATATTAGCTGCCGAAATAAATTTACTTTTATTCGCATCCTAAACTCACGATTAACGAATTTAATACGAGTTTGATGATTAAATATGTATGCATAATAAAATGGCGGAAGGCATTTGAGAGGTAATGTTGTAAATATCAAGCGATTATAATTTGGGATGTGGAGGGGCATATGATGTACGATGAATATTCATGGATGGTGATCCGGAGTAGCTTTATGAAATTAAGTTAAATGATTTTAGTATTTGAGTGGCTTTGTCGGTTTCTCCAGATTGTAAAATACGAAAACAATTTTGTGAATCATTCGACGAATGGGTCATTCTACTTTTTCATGAACAGTTTTCTGTTACAAAAAACAATCTATGAAATGTATTAAATTAGTGTATAAAAATAGGATTTCGAAATAGTAACTGAACCTAACCCTGAAAAGGAATGTATGAGTTAAAATCCTTAAATATTAACATATTGCTGTAACAGGTGGGTAACACAGTGGTAAAAATCATCTTTTCATACAAATGGTGAGACATCCAAGAACCACTGAGTTACTCTATTTATGGATATTAGCTGTGATTCGTTAATTACCAAAACTATCGGAAGTGATACTCTAATTAAACCACTTTCTAAATAACAATACAAAAATATGAAGTGAGGGCCAAGTATTCCACAATTCGCATTAAAAAAAAAGTGTCTGAAAATTATGTATATGAAAAAGTAGAATGGCCCGAATAGCAGAATAACTAAATAACACCTTAAAAAAAACTCGCCTGTAAACTTTCAGAAGTTGGATGAAATGAACTTTATTCGTACAGGGAGTTCCATGGCAGATTAAGCCGTGGTGTCCCGGCGAATAAAATAAACAATAGCATTATTTTGTAATGAGCCCGGGGATCCCCAGGACCGGCAGACGACGGGTTAAGTTTTGAGAAACTTAATTTAAAAAAAAAAGAAGTTATAGTACAAAATTATTTATTACGATTAAAAGAAAACAAAAATTCGGATTTAATTTAATAATCACATTTAATTTAAGCAAGATAAAAGATGAACACAATTGTGTATGTACTTTTCAAACCTATTCTTAAGTTTTTCGTAAAACGATCAGCTGGAAATCGCGATTGCATCAGATGGAATAACGGCATTTAACATTACAATATATGCACATTCAATTGACTAAAGACTTAATTATAGAGATTTCAAACTATCAGGGGCGTCATATTTTAATACTGTCTGTATCGTATAATTATCTGGCTTAATTGAAATTCACTAAATTTATGCATATTCCAAGTATATTGCTTTAATCCGGATTTGAAAAAAAAAACATTAATATGCTCAAAATCTTAAAAAGAATCCTTCAAAAATCGAAAATGACAACGTAAAAAATAAATGTTTCAGAATATGCAACTCAAATTTTGAGTCATCTGTTATTTTCCCTGGATATAAATAAAATTTAAAAAAAAAACATGTTCTATGCATCTAGGTTACCCTTTTTTATAACTGTTCCATTTCAAATCGATAGCACAAGTAGTTCTTGAGATATTTAGCGATGTGATAGACAAAGTGAAACCATAAGGGTTCCTTTTTTACCATTTTGGTACGGAACTCTAAAAAGATGCATATTCTCTATTCTCAAAGAACATTAGGAAATTCCTAAAAACTTATGTCACTCATGTCACCCTTAATTTCACCAGACACCCTGTAGTTTCATGTTATGTAAAAATACTATATGTAAACTTGCTTGCAACTCTAATACTAGAAATAATAGTGCAACATATTCGCCGACAGCGAATTTCTTTCGTCTATTATTAGAGCACTGGCAGCCGAGAAACAAAACATAATCGTTATGTCGACGGTAAAACAAATGAAGGCAATCACCGTGGCACATCCATCACACGCGTCAAGATTACTCGTACACCCTCAGTTCTATCGAATGCTTGAGTTTTCGGCTTCTATTTTGGCGATATCGGAAGACAATTTCCTTGCTAAGCCTTTTTGCGAAAATTTACGATTTTTATTTAGTCAGATTTTTATTTTCTTACGCTCAATATTCGGCGATGTAAAACAAATATGATAAAAATGCAGAAAAACGTGACCCACCCTAGATGTTTGTATGAAGGTAGGGTCAGACTTTTCTGCAGCTGACTGTACATGTGCCGAAATATATCACATGGTAAGAACCTCCGCCAAGACCAACAAGGGTAGACTTTTCAAGCAGTGACAGCCTTGGATAAATAGTACAGAAGATAACGAACGAACTTAATTCATCACAAAATTTTATTTGTTTAGCTTTTGTGCTTAAAATTTTATAATCCAGCGATATTTCAGTTTATTTTATTTGAGAAGAAGTGTAAAAAGAAAATCTGTGTAACTGAGTGATATTGGAATAGTTGTTGGGCGTCGACTCTTACTCACAAGAGTGTAAATAAAACTCACACACACCTACGTGTCTGTGAGTTTTATTCACGTGTGTACTACAAAGCTGGAATGCGACTAATATTTTATCCAAAGCGAAAAATGGCTAAAACGCGTCAATTTTTTTGCAGACATATATTATGCATTGTGCAGCCGTTGACAACTTATACAATGCATGTTTTTTTTCAGTTTATAGAACTTTATAATCTTGAGACCTTATACATCTCTAACTTTACTGATGTTGTAATATTTGTAATAGATAACTTGGCGAGTTTATCTTCACTGTATGACATTGATTTTGTTATAATTGTAAACTTGAAATTATTATTCCTTCTTGAACTGTAAATTAATATTTTGACATGAAAAATGTATTACTTATTATAGTCAGACTTTCTGAAATTATAAATTAATATTTTGACATGTAAAAGTGCCCTTGTGGCCTATTTGCAGAATAAATGTTTGTATTTTGTATTTTATTCTCAAAAGAAATTTACGTTTCACTTAATGAGAAAAATACATAATTAAAAAATTTATCATGTATCAAGACCAGTTTTACACAAAGCATAAAGTATTTATAAGCTAGTTCTAAACATGGAACCTATAAATCATATAATAGGTAAACAAGCTATATCACACAATTTTTTGAGAAAACTGTGATAAATTATGTATAAAACTTTTTCTGCTATCAATTATTCATGCAATGAATGCAAATGCTAAAGGTGGTGTAAAAGCTGCCGATAGTTAACTACTGTAGAGGAAGGAAAAGGAAAAACAAGGAGAGGAAACGCTGTGAAGAAAAGTAGCAAATAAGATAGAAAGTTACTTGTTTTCTTAATGTCAATTCAATCACGTGTTTTTTGCCGTTCTCAAGTAAAAGTTACTACAGTTGAGCTATCTTTTTATCACTTCGTTTAGGTAAAATATCTCACAAACATAAGATCATTGATATAAACATAGCTTAGTTATGACTTAGTTATGTTTATACCAATGATCTTAGTTATGACTTAGTTATGTTTATACTGCGGTCGCCAACCCGCTTGCCAAGCGTGGCGACTATGGCAAATCCCCCCCAACGGAAAAATTAATTGGGGGAGGCCTATGTTCAGCAGTGGACGTTTTTCGGCTGAAATGATGATGATGATGATGATGATGTTTATACCAATGATCTTATGTTTGTGAGATATTTTAGCTAAACGAGATGATAAAAAGACAGCTCAACTGTAGTAACTTTTACTTGAGAACGGCAAAAAATACGTGATTGAATTGACATTAAGAAAACAAGTAACTTTCTATCAACAGGATACCTAAATATACAAAGAGTTTTTGACCTCTCCTGAAAAATCGTAATTTGACGGTTACATATTACAATATCACGAAGTAATAATTTTTTTTTTATATTTTAGGTCTAGTCGCTTGTATTGCCTACATGACAGTTAACTGATCATTCTTGAACCTGATTTTAAAGAGATAAGATCTACCAGTCAGTTAAGGCCGTGCAACGAAAAATATAGCGTTCTTTGAAACGCTGTTCTGCCCAGTCGGGGAACCAATAAGATTTGATTTTCAAATATATGATCTTGACTATTTGACTGTATTTCTGACAATAGCCGAAACATGATTGCTTAAAATTTTCTATATAGAAAAAAAACCCAAAGTTGAGTCTCCTTTTTTACTCAGTCTACCAGAACGCCTTATAAAACGCGACACTATTAAGTTAAAAAATGGTACTTATTTTATCCCATCTAAACTCTGTCAAGAGGAAATTTAATAAGACTGCACACAGTCAGACTATATTCATCAAGATTTGTCTAAAAAAGCCATTCCCGATTTCTCTTTCACAGGGGCATGGCTGACCGAATCGAGGCATCCCCTTAACTGTGATGCTGTTAGTACCTACAGTTGGTTGTCCCTATCGTGTCTGTGTTCTAAATGGACTCTATTAATAATTTAATGAATTCAGCACAGTTAGAAGCATTGGTTTTCTGTGTTAATAATTGAATAGTACATCTAATTTGAACCGGACCTGACATAATATTATCAGCCTTTATTAAATGAAAATACCATAGAAAAAAAATGTATGTCAAGACCTGTAACCCTGCACCTCCTTCCACTAGGGTTGTTGTCTATAGAGACAGGATTGAATCTTGGCAAGATAGTTAAGTCCTGTGTAGGAAAAACTTGCGAAGCGACAATTTACCGTCACATTGTATAGTTATAATGTGACGGTAAATTGTCGACTTACATATGACACAGTTAGTACTGTGTCATATGTTAGTCGACAATAATTTGGGACAGAGAATAATAACAAATAATAACGTAATTTTTGTAAATACTTAACTCTCTTATTGTTGCCTTCTTATTAATTTTACTAATACATAAGACTTAATACGAATACAAAAAATTTCATGCAAAATCTTGAATAACGTTATTCCGATATTTAGGTATTGGTCTGTTTCAATCCCGGTATTGAAATTCCGTAAAAATCGGCCCGAGATCCCGGTATTTCGGGATCACGGAATCCCGGTTGGCATGCCCAACACCCAATTATTCCATTGACCCCCAAACTCCTAGGCTGTTCGATTGATCCGCTGCAAAACAACTTAACAAGTTTACAAATTGATGTATGGCCCAGGCTAGGTTCGATCAAAGAAAAATCAAGTTTAAACCAGCGGAAACCGCGAGCGACCCGCCGGGCCAATATAGATAGGCGTGTTTACACGAGGCTGTGATTTCGCGCGATTTATTTACAGCCTGGGAGTGGGAGGTCTATTGCTACACGCCCGTTTCAATTTCAATCTGGTTTTTTTTCTCGCTTCGACGCGCGCCGAACTAACGCGACAAAACAAGCGAGCGAAGCAAATTAAAATGCGATTCGGAAGTGAAAGACGTGGACCAAATTGAGGCCCAGATTTATTTACGCCCTGCTCCTAAAAGGTGCAAGATTTTTGCTTACTTATTCCGTAGTATAAATTCAGATGAGACCGACACTTGCACATTGCCATTTTTAAAAGGCAGGACCTAAGGTAAACGTCCCTGTGCTCGACACTGACCCAAGACATGGCAGTTTCAACCTTATGTCATGATGACAGGTGTAGAGCAGTGGGACGTTTACCTTATAATAAATCTACTTAACAGTCCTACATCGGCGCCAATCTTCTCATGATTGTTAAGAATCGCTGTCATGTGTTCGACATTAGAATTTATTTTAGATTCTAGGGTACATACTGGACTTGTTTTTTCTCTTTTTTTTTCTACGGCATTTATTATATATGACATTCTCAAGAAAAAGGTCCCTATTTGTCGATGTCCATAAGGGGCGATTCGTAATTGCGTCAGTCGTCAGTATGGCGCCATATTTGGCGCTTTATCAACGCCGCCAAAAGGCACTCTTTTCCTCGGGCTTGACACATTGTTATTACGCCAGTCTATAGCGCACACTGGAAAGCTGCACTTTCTTGATTTGAAATATTTTTTATACTGCCTTGTCGCATACAAGTGAATTGCAAAGATAAATCTAAGATTGTATTTATTACTGAGAAAAAGCACTTTTTTTATAAATCATCGTTTTTTTAATCTTAATTTTTGATATATTTAAGAGATTGTCAAATATTGTGACAAAGTCATGCGAAATACAGCAAATTAGATAATTACTACGTAGATTTAAAGGGATACTGACGGTTCGAACAGTTTCAATGCATCAACGTTATCTATTCATTAAGTAAATTCTAGAGAACTTGGGTTTTCAGGGACTTGAAGACCAGCGTGGTACAGATTCAGATTATTTATTGGTAAAAATAATTTTTACAAGTCATAATTTACAGTAGAAAAACATTAACGCTATACAAATAATTATCACAAAAATGTCAGAGTACCTGCATACATGGTACATTCTGTTTTAACGGTCATTAATTTAGAGCGAATGCCCATAGGTACGTACTTTTAAGTAAAATCGGGATTTAAGTTTATAGGAAAACAAGAAAAATAGGTAAGTTATGTACACATGCCAAACTTCTACTTATAATCGGTGAAAATAACTGCTTTAAAATTCATTTGCAAGATTTGATACAATCTTATAAACATTGCAAGTTAAAAAGAAACTTGTAAAAAGACAGGACGTCATATTATAACAGTAATACAATACCTCTCGCTTTACCTACTCAAAGATATTGGTAAATCGTTTATGTCAGTATGGCACTTATGCTTACTGATTTTTATTGCAAATCCGCTTTGCACATGTTTTTCTCTTACATTTACTAAGAGGCTTTGCCAAGAACGGTACTAAATATAAATATAAAACTCCAAGATGATAAAAAAAGGCGCAAAACGCAGCAACATTTTCTCAACCAGTGTGGTTTTTTCTCTAAAAATGCTTTTTTGTAAAACCCGGGCTTTTGTTAGCTTTGGAAGGTTTCCAATAGCGTGACAATTTCACTTGCTGTAATATAGCTGAATGTGGCTATGTCGCTATATGTACTTTATTCTATATGATTAAATTGCTTGGAGACGGTGTTCCGTTCATGGAAAAGCTACACAATCAGCTTGTAACAATAGTACGGCTGTATTTTTTTTCCTTTTTAGGGTTCCGTAGCCAAAATGGCAAAAACGGAACCCTTATAGATTCGTCATGTCTGTCCGTCCGTATGTCACTGCCGATTTACTCGGGGACTATAAGCACTACAATTATGAAATTTGGTAGGAAGGTGTATTTCTATGAACCGCTACATAAAAGTGATGTGAAATTACAAAAAAATATTAAATTAGAGGGGGGCACTCCATACATGTAATCGGTGGATGAAAAAAAATTTTTTAACGCACAAAGTCGTGTGGGGTATCGATGGATAGGCCTTTAAAAATGATATGGAGGTTTCTAAAAAACTTATCCATTTAAGTCAACCGTTGGTGAGATATTAGCTGTCAAAGTCATAGAAAGTGTGTCCCCCCCCCCCCCTCTAATTTCCAAATCATATTAAAATTCTGAAAAAAATGAGGTGGTGTGCATTAGTAAATACTTTCATCGATTTTTGGTTTGAACAATATAGGTTTCACGGTTTTTGAGTTTTCGCTTAAAAACTGTCTTGCCCAAACAAAAGGTTGTAAGTGCCGTGAGTTCCCTATGAAGATACGACTTTTTTAGATTCAATGTATTGGATAGTGATTTTAAATGTGGACTAGTAGGTGTTGGTACGGAACCCTTCATTGTGCGTGGTCCGACACGCACTTGGCCGGTTTTTTTATTAGGTTTGACAGATAATTGTCGTTAAACCCTATCGGGTTTATTGAGGTGTTCATGTCATGGTTTTATTGCAGTGTTATAAAACGCAAGGTAGTACACATATCAGTAGTAAGTAGCACACAAAGTAGTAGAAGTTATAAGTGTGATGTTCAAGTTACTGGAATTGTTGCTACGTTATATTTTTTTAAACAGTTTTGTTACACCGTGCCGAATCCTGCGCGCACCCCGCCACGTTCGCACCGGCCGGTGAACGTCACCTGTACAAATGGTTTCGAGGGAACAGGAATAATACACCGAGATTAATGATAATCTGACAATGTTTACTTCCTCCACACAAATTCTCAAACAAAAATAAAACAATACTTAAGCCTATACAGTTTACATCAACCAAACGTTAGCTAGTTTGCGGACGGTACAGCGCCATCTAGCGGGTTATTCAGTAACCAATCTTATAAACTACGGGTTTAATTCTAATGTTTGGACATCACCCGTCAAAATATCTCATCAGCTATGCGATTCACTAATCACCGTTCTCACCAGTCACCTCACAGCTCACCCGTTTTTATATGGAAACTGTCAAATGTCATTTGTCACTTTTTGACAGTGTCCATATAAAAACGGGTGAAGGTGGAGGTGACAGGTGAGGACGAGTCGGTTTGTGAATAACAGCCCTGAAACAGAAGGACAACAATTACGAACGGGCGAAATATCTATACCTACAGGGCGAAATAGGATTCGTGATCAGAATAATAATATTTTTCCGACTCTACAAATAATCGCCTTTTCAATGCAATAGTTGTTACATCGAATAACGCAAGTTTATTTTCTTAAAATTTTATCAGAAAAAAAATCATATATCTAAATCATGGTCACATTATCACTTATGACACACGTTGGATGAGGAAGGACAAAACGTTGTGTGGTGTAGGGTGACCAACAATAATGAAATATATTTTTTCCTTTTATGAATAAAAGTCAATATTGCGAGTAGAAATTTGCTAACGTCTTTATTCAGTTTGTTAAAATACTTTATCATGTCAAATAATTTTTGATCAGTCTCCGATATCATCCTGTATATAGTGTATATGTTTGAGACGAACACTTTATTGTACGTAACGAGCAAGTTGTATTGTAAGTCATCCTTAAATCAGTAATGTCTCTGAATAAATAATCACCTTTAGACTCTTTATAGAACTTCTTTTTATCGCTTTTCCTTTATGAGCATTTCTCGATTCCTCGGCGAATCACTTTTCTCCTGGCAGAATAAAGTTTCCCTAAATTCAATACACAGTTTGTCACGAGGTAAATTCAGGTGCTTATATATTTTTTTCAGATTTTACTAATTGAGTTTAGCTGGAGAGTTTTGTTACAGTGCGTAGTTTGCAAGTTTTGGTGTTTAAACAAAGTTTTTAGCGAAAGATTGATTTATTACGGTTATAAATTCATTAATTTGCTCGATTTCCATCAATACTGAAATATTTGAATCGAAACGAAGAATTTAGGCAGTACACTAAATTGTTTGTTGATGTCATTTTCCATAGTAAAAATGCCAATTAGATGTACCTAAAATAAAAAGTTTAAAACGCAATAATTAACTAGCAAGTCAATTGTGTAATGTATCATAGGTACGTTCATTTATCACAATATAATTTTTGTATGGGGACAGTTGATTTATTGACGCCGAACCGACTCGTCGTCACCTCACCTCTCACCTCTTTTTATACGGAAACTGTTAAAAAGTGACAAGGACATGTGAATGTTTCCATATAGAAACGGACCAGTCGCCTCACAGCTCACGTGATAACGGTGCTTAGTGAATCGCATAGCAGTCACATTTTCTCAACCGATTATCCTGAAATCTTGTGAGCAAATGCGATAAACATATGGAACATTTTTGCAGAGTCAGTTAATGTTTTTTTTTTACACTTTTAAGTGCTCGTGAGGTCTATACCTAGCTAGTTCTAATGCTTGTTCGAATAAGTTCGTGATTAAAAAAAGTTGCCTATATGCTATTTGTCGATGCCAAATGTATTTTTTTATAAAATTAATGTAATAATGTATTTTTTAATTAAATTAATTATGCGAATAGTCTTGTTTCATGTGCTACCTATAGCAGTTAGAGAAGAGTGTTAGCACACACCCAAATTGAAATTAAATTACCAAATAGAGGCCATAAAGATTGTCTGGAAGAGATCGCTTATTGGTGATAAGAGCGCCAATTAGCTAGCGTTTTAGGGCTTAAGTTGATTGCATTATTATTTTATTTCGAAACAATAAAGAATAATTTGTATTGTAAGTATAGTATTGTATGTGTATTGTAGAGCCCTCGAGCACAGAATTACACTTAATGAACAGGAGATAATGGACTATTACTTATACCCAGCTACACTATTTTCATAATAATACCTAATAACGCGCGGCGAGTCACACATTAGAACAGCATTGTAGTTTATCTTTTTCACACTCCAGTTATCCCTTGAATAAATCTCGGGTGTAAACTGCCATAACCCACTTATGAAGGTTCATGAAACCATCAATTTTGATAAAACTGCAGCGTGCCGCATGGTGCAACACAGCACGAAATAGAGCCGGGGAATTGATGATACGTGTTGGAAATTCAGTTAAAAAATAACACCGCACGTATTTATTGTATGCTCATGTTTGTATAAATTTGGACTAAACACAAATACTGGCATGACTTTGATTTTAAGGATTTAAGCATGACACCTACAGTCCAGTACCCAGAGATAAATATGCACTTCGGTCCTTGTAAAGAGACAATTGGCCGTTTATGATGATTTCCGAACACTGGCGAACGTCCATAAATCATCTAATTTATTAATTGACGTTTCATTTTACTTTTTACTAATATTATAAATGCGAAATTTTAGATGTTTGGATATTTGTTACTCAATCACGTAAAAACGGCTGAACAGATTAAGATGAAACAACGAGTTTATAGCCTGGATTAACCTATAGGATACTTTTTATTCCGAAAATCATCCCTTGAAGGGTTGAAATAGGGAGTGAAAGTTTACGCGAACGAATTTGCGGGCAAAATAAAATAAATACTGCACTTTACGGATTTTATTAGTTTACGTCAAACCGATGACATTCAAACTTTGGATATGACGATAGCTGTTGCAAGTACTAGAAAATGGATAGTCAAATAATTAAATATGAATTATTTTGTACATCGAATTATTTGACGTTTCAACAACTTTATATTACATATTTTGACGACGATTGACAAATGTCATAGTTTAGGTAGTCTGGGACAACGCTCTATGAAGACGAATTTAACCGAATCTCTTTCCAAAGGTTGATGTGATTTATCGCGGGTATTGTAACTCCTGTATGAAGTTTGAAACATCAAGAATCAAAAGTGATTCCTACTCACAATTCATTTCTGAAAAGTATTCTAGTCAATCTGACACAGAGGTGCCCGCATTAGTTCTGACACGTTAGATCGTAGATCGGTGCGGGAAACATACTGATATCAATTTGAAATGTAAAATATCTGATTGAACCCAGATCTATTTGACAACTGGTGACTGGTTTCTTCAATAGATATCTATGATTCCACGAATCAATACGGTAAGGTATGTGTGGTGGTCATCATTACACCTTGGAGCCTTAATAATAGTCGGGCACGGTACGGTTCCAAAGTATTTCCTCCCACCAACGCTTCGGCTGTGGATTGAGGAAGCACATTCCGTATGCTTCGGTTTTCCAGAGGACTGCAATATGGGGTTCTTTAAAAAAATTGTGTAGGTTCTTAAACGACCGGGAACGAGCATGCGAGAACCCTGGAGTTGGAGTCCATTGGCTGCAATAAACGCTTACCATCAGTGCCCTTACCATGGTAAAACTCATGAGTTTGCATGATCGTACTCGTTAGCGACTGCGTAAACGATTTAGTATGCCGATTCTTATTTCTATTGCGTAGCCGCCAGAGGCGTTGTACTCTTGCCCATACCAATGTTTACGCAGTCGCTAGTACGGTCATGTAAACTCATGGTAAAGGCACAAGTCGTCCCTACTTTGGTTTACTACCAACGTAATAATATATAAACTTTTAGGAGGTATGCAAGAGCTTTTTCAAAGTTTTCAATCAATGTTTCCAATTCAATATTGTGTTTCAATGTTATTTGAAGTAGGAAAGTTAGTTTTAATCCAAACTTCTATAAACCATAATCAGACAGTACAACTTAGATTAGACAGTATAACTTAGTTTTGAAAAGCACATTAGCAAGTTATACTTAGAAATGCTAAATCTAATTGTATTTTATAATCTCGTTCAGCACAAGTTCTTTAACTAACGTGGGCTCATTTAAATAAGCACTTCACATCAATCTAGGTCGGTCTGTAATATTCGCGTCAAGTATTTTAAAATATGTTAATTGAAATGATAGCTTTTTTGGGATAGAAGGGCTTAATATCGAACGTGTGATTTGTTAGGCCTTAGTTACACAGGGGAGACACGCACGTGCGGCGTGGGGTGCCCGACTCATGATAGCCCGTGAGTCGGGCAGCCGCCTCACGGGCTATCACAGGTGTACTCGCCCTAATTGAATATTTTTCGTAATTTCAATTCTTTTTTATATCAATAAAATACACATTGCTACCAAATTTCATAATTTTAGTGCTTACAGTTTCCGAGTACCTAAATTGGCTGTGACTAACTTGTATTGTCGATTTTTAACCGACTTCAAAAAAGGAAAGGATTTTTTTCCTTTTTTTTGTATTTATAACGCGATTACTCCGCCTTTTATGAACAGACTCGGAAAATTATTTCTTTGTTTGAAAGCATAGGCTTTCAGATTGGTCCCGTTGTTTTCAAAGTTCACTTCTGATCATGGGGACCATGAAGTATTGAGGGAACTGCTCAAAAATTCAAGTGAAATATATAGCGAATTTAGTATTTTCGGCAACAAACCGAGTATTTGCTACGGGAACTGTTAAAAAGACCACAGATGGTCATTCAAAACTTTCGATCATGATACTGTAAAAAATAGTGCTGGCTTCGCCAACAAACTGTTTTGCAGTTTGGCGAAAACATTTGAAGTGTTTTGTTATTGTATCTTGTGGCTTAAATAAATAAATAATAAATAATTATGACGAACGAAGCCAATTGCATTGGCATTGTAATTTTTGTAGTCGATGTCATTTCGTCAACTTTAGCCAATTTCTTTGGATCGCGCTCGAGAATGTCAAGGTCACGTATTTTTTTGCAAGTTTGTGACCCTCTTATGTCTTACTTTTTTGTGCATTCTGATGGGCTGCCCTAGGTTTTCAAACATAGATAGAGGGCTAATAAATGGAGGCGGTACTCAACAGAGTGCAAGCTATTTATATCTCCCATATCTTAATCTGACGCGCTCGAGTAAATTCCGGAATCCCCTCTGGGGCTCCCCTACCATAATGCATAACGTAACGGAGAAAGTTTGGTTTTATATCCCATAAGTTTTTATATCTCGGGCTTATATATGAAAATTGATTCTTAAGGAGTAAACTCCCATAAACACCAAAAACACCTATACCTAGTTGGGAGCGGCGAGTCGCTAAGCAACGCCATTATGTTAGCGATTGGGTAACTGTTGACGCTGCGCTGCCGATTACCATATATTTTTTTAAATTACTTTGACGTCATCATAACCGATGGGAACCGGATTAAAGTGTGGGGTTGGCGACGGATCAGCAACCTTTTATAGGTCTGCCTAATGAAAGTTGAGACTGAGATTTATTTACAACTTTTTCAACTATAATATCTACGTCAAAAGTGGCAAACGTCACTTAAGTGTCAAATCACTGGAGACAAATATTGCTTCTTCCTTTACTGGTCAAAAAGAAGGTACTTATAGCAAAGTAGCTTTAATGTAATTCATTTCCGGTTATTTTCCTACTTCCATATCACACTCTTTAAAAATCATGAAGCTTGTTTTTCTACTTGTCGACTTCAATGTTTGAATTAAGATATCGTAGACGAAACTAAAATCACATACATTTCTCTATTGGTTCCCTTCAAGTCAACTCTTATGAAATATACTAATTACGTGTCGACATTTACTGTATTCTTATGAAATTGGCTAATCACGTGTCGCCGTTACTGTACTCTTATGAAATTGACCAATCATGTGACGCCGCGGATATAGAACAAACAACATCGACGAGCGCCCGACCCATGTGCCTAATCTTCATTTCCGCAGGACTAGTTTGTTTAATTGTTTCGGTTTGTTTAATTAATTTCCGTTGACTCGTAGAAAAAGTAGTTTATGCAATCGTTATACAATGTATGCTTTTCTAGTCGAGAACCGCGTTTAGACCATGAGGCTTGCCGAGTGGTCTAAATAAGGTTCGAGACTAAAAAAGCGTAGATTGTATAACGATTGCATAAACTACTATGTTGGATCTATCATTGCATGGTACTTATGTACTGCACTGTGTAATAAGAAAATTAAATTTTACTGCCTAAGTATCACTATCATTTTGAGACAGTGTTGCAGTACGTAGATTTTTTTAAATTTAGTTTCATTAGCCAGTCTGCGTTTAATAACTAAATTATATAACCTACAATTGTTAGAATTGTCACTGGAACTAAATTTCGTGTGTTCTGCGAATACAATCTACCACTTTTGACGCTATTAGGACACACTTTAAGGGTCGGTTGTACCAACATACGATAGGCTGGTCATCGTCAAATATGGCGCCGGCAGCTGTCTTCCATAGAAACTTCTCAAACATTCAATACAATCAGATTTTAACGAACACCGCTTACCATTACAGACGGTTTGGTGCAACCCACCCTAAGCTGACAAGCACCAGTAATGGACACTTCAATCCTAATTCAAGAACATTCGGTTTTGATTGTTCTATATTAAATGGTTAAATGAGAGTTAATGTGCATCATTGGCTGCTTGTCCATTACTGGTGCTGTCATAGTTACAGCCTACAGCCGGAGCCGATATTGGCAGAGCAGTCAACAGATGTCGATTACAGTTTAGATGGCAGTTCGAGCCGGATGTTCATAACCGGGCTGGACAGAGGCCGAGGTTTCACTTCATTGGGAAATAATGTAGTGGCAGCAAAACTTGGGCTGATTTTCGGGACGATTTTTTGTTAATTAAGTCGACTTGGCGATTCGATTTGGTGTCAGCGTTTTTCTGCTGTTAGCGCAGCGTTCCCAGACCCTTTTCAACTGAATTTCAAATAAGAAAGAGGTTCTCAATCCGACTGGAAACAAATTATTGCCGCAGTAATCCAACTCCGTCAGTTGTGGATCGATTGTTTTTTTATTTATTAACTTATGTAGGATTCAAGTTCAGATTCACGGCTAAAAGTTGGATCAATACAATCTTTCATTTAGCAGTTATTTGCCAACGGTGCATGCTTACGGCGGTCAAGCCCGCGCCATGTTGGTTTGGATATCTAATTTCGGTCTTAACTTAACTCATTATCTAGTTCTAATACAAGTTCAGCTTGTACGCCGCTGCATCTTGAACGAGCTTTATTGCGCAAAACTTTCTTACTGTCGTGTTACCGTAAACTGGGGTGACTGTAGGAAAAAACGGGCCACTTTGATATATTTAGACTTACATAACTATCCCTAAGTATTTATAGTTTGATTCAGTTTATTAAATACTTAGGAAATTTACGAAGATATAACAAACCGCAAGTCAACCAGCAGTTCTTAAAAACTTCTAATAATACTGCTTTGTGATCATAATCATCACTCTTCATAAATCTGTTTTTCTTAACCTTGTTTGTGAATAATTTATATTACTACCGTCGTTATTCATAATAATGAATATTCCGAAAATTTTTACTCATAATATTATCGTTCAGATTATATTTGTTCTCATAATGTTGTTTTGTATATATATTTAACTCCGAAAATGTTAACTCATAATGTTATCATTCAGATTATATTTGTTCTCATAATGTTGTTTTGTATATATTTTTTATTAATAAGCTTATTTTATTGTATTGTTAGAAATCATAACATTCATAAATATATTGAATGAAACGGGTCCATTGTATTGAAGGATACATTTCAATTTTGCTAGTAATAATGTCATTACTAAGAAAGTATTTTAATTCCTAATTAGTAAGTCGATTTTGTCCTGTCAGGTCCTTCTGGGCTTTTATAAAAAAATTACCTCGAAGTTCAAGACGGGAGCTGAAGCGAAGCGAAGCTCCCGTCTTAATCTTCTAACCTATCCGCGGTAGAGTCGATTTTGCCCTAACAGGTCTTTCTGGGCTTTTTTTTTGCCAAATAAGAATTTGATGAAAAATTATTTGGTAATACATTTTTAGGTTTAAATAATGAAAAATAAGGTAAGGCATTAGTAACAAAAAAGGGAGGAATAAAAAAGTTATTAACCAAAAATAATTATGAATAGTGATCATTATGACATAAAATTGTATAAGATATATTTTCGGATGTAAAATAATCGGAACTGCAATTTTATATGAACTTTGGCGCACCCGATTAATAAGTGTCATCTATTGGGTACTAAGGTGTCGAGTACCTTACTGACAGTATCCCGGCAAATGAGGAAATCTGGGTCGTTATTCACAAACCGACTCGTCCTCATGTGTCACCTCACCCCTCACCCGTTTTATATGGAAACTGTCAAATGTCATTTGTCACATTTTGACAGTTTCCATATAGAAAAGGGTGAGGGTTGAGGCGACAGGTGAGGACAGGTCGGTTTGTGAATAACAGCCCTTTAAATTCATGTTTAAGTACAAAAAACCACACGCCTGCCGATCCCACCCATCCAAGTCAGGAAGTTCTAGTAGTATTATATATTAGCTATCAAAGATGAATTGTAGTTTGTGAATACGAGCCAAGTTAAGATTATAACACGATTTTTTTATTCCAATAGATCGGCATCCCTCCTTTAATTTCCCCTCGTCACGTCAAGATAACAATCACGTCGATTTCTTTGAGAGTAAATGATACGAACGATTCAGTCAGAGAGCTAGCATACAAAAATACGTGACGTTTATATTAAGGTGCGACGGTTAGGTGGAGAAACTGCAAGTACATATTTAGTTTCGTTAGTCTGTCGTAATTCTGGCACAGAATTTTCTTAATATTGAAAAAACAATTTTATATTGTTGAATAATTCACATTATATTTATTATCGAATGAAACTCGGGCTTCAGGATCATACACATACCAAAAAACAAGTCATTTTTCCTGTGGTCCATTTTTAAGAGCTTGTGTGCTTATATAAAATATTTTATTGCATTAAATTAAATAATCGCATAAAATAAGTTTTATTGTCTTGGTCTTCGGTTCGGGCAACACTTAGACATGATTCGAAACATTGGTTATTTATATTATATGTTATCTTGATAAGCCTTTCCTTTTGTTACCAAGCAAATCTGGAGGTCCTGGGTTCGAATCCCGGCTCGTACCACTGAGTTTATCAGAAAACTTTAGAACGAAATGTCATTTGATATTTAACAGAAGCTTTTCGATGAAGAAAAACGTCGTGAAGAAACTGGTCTAGTCTCAATAAGGGCTAGTTTTCCCTCTGAGTTATAAGGTCGGATGACAGTCACTTTCGTTGAAAATCCCTACACCCAATATTGAGATTAGTTATTAAGTGTAAATTAATTATGAATCATATTTTTATGTCCATTGCCTCTTAGACTACACTTTTCGTCGTAAAGAAACTGGTCTAGTCTCAATAAGGGCTAGTTTTCCCTCTGAGTTATAAGGTCGGATGACAGTCACTTTCGTTGAAAATCCCTTCACCCAATATTGAGATTAGTTTTTTTTTTATAATATGATTCATAATTAATTTAGTGTAAATTAATTATGAATCATATTTTTATGTCCATTGCCTCTTAGACTACACTTTTGTCGACGCCAACATCTGATGTATTGGGTGTTGTATTTTAACCGCAATCTCCTGCAACGATTTTGGTAATCTATCAAGGAAATGAAATGTAGAGGTCGATTTAGCGGTCATCAATTTCTTTTGCAGGTGGTTCGGATATCCGCAGAAACGTTGAATTTTCAACCTTGTCTATTGTTAGGAAATATCAAATTCGGTAGTTCTATTGATAGATACTCGCTGTAAGCGGCTATAACAAACACTACTGTCCGATAGTCGGAAATGTACTTTAAGTTTATTTATTGTGCTTAATTAATAATAATAATTTTTTTAGCGTTTAACGAATGCAACGCCCGCGTGAAATATACTATTACGGGTACGAATAATAATAGATTGCTATGGAACTGATTATTGGTCTGACAGCCAAACTTGGTTGCCGGTCGGTCAGGGAGGAAATGGCCTCTTACTCGTACCTGCGACCGCACTAACTAGATTTTGGCACAAGATTGGACTGTAAGGCACATGTGCTTTTGCAGGGGATCCGGGGAACGTGGAGTGTGTCGTACTTAAGCTTGTCATAAAGAACGCTTTAATTCATTGAAGCGTGACGTGTTGCTGTATGAGGTTAAGAAGAAGCTGCCTTCCCTCTATCCTTTCCTCTTCCAAGTTTATTAGTCACCTTCCAACCTCTTTTACAGTGGGTCCTGAATTCTTTTCCAGGTCGGCGCGCAGCAGGGTGACCCGCTTGACCCTCTAGTCTTCAGTCTGGCTATACAGAAAGCGATTTCCGATCTTAAGTCCCCATTGAACATTACCTAGAACAGTACCTAGATAATGCTACCCTCGGGGGTAGGCCGGAGGATGTGAAACAGGACCTGGCCACGATACTCCCACGCTTCCGGGAATTGGGGCTTGAGGTTAACTCTAGTAAGTATGTGCTTCCTTTCCCGATTTTGCATCTTTGCTTCCGGGACTCAGGGAGTTATCAGCCCAAACTTTTAATCTTCTGGGCTCTCCTATTTTCTCAGATGCTATTCCTAAGGCGTTCAAAACTCGTAGGCAGTTTCTTCTTACTTCCAGAGAGAGGTTAAAAGGACTCTCAGCGCACGGGCGCTAGTTTCTGCTTCGCCATTCCCAGGCTCACTTACTTCTTGCGCACCGTACCGGTTTGGTTGCACCCGGTGGGTATTGACTCCTTTGATAGTGTGTTGAAGGGGTCGGTAGAGTGTATGCTCAATGTCTCTCTGAGTTCGGAACAGTCGGACTTGGCGTCGTTACAAATTCGAAGCGGTGTGTTAGGTATACGGCGCGCTAGGGATGCGAGTTTATCGTTCCTGGCGTCGGTGCATGGGGTAGTGGACCTTGTCCATGACCCCCGTTCCGGGTCATTCGGGCAGTTCAATGGGATAATGCCGTCAGCATGATGGGTACCTTTGCGCCGGGTGTGGCTGGGAGTGGGTTGTTTGATTAGGCTAGTTTTTAGAGTTAAGTTTTTAAGATTTATTTATTTATGTAAATTTTTGTTCCGTATATTGTAATTCGTATAGTTTTTAAAATATTTTTCTGTAATAAGAACATGTAATATATAATGTATTTAATATAATAAATCAATATGTATAATAAAGTGTTAATTTAATTCATATTCTGTATACTAGCGTTGCCTGTGAGATACTGTAATTATCCCTTGTTGTTATTTATTTTGTTATTCATGTTGTTATTTATTTTAAGGCTGTAACTGCTAGTAAATAAATAAATTTTATAACTAATTTATATTTGATTCATCTTTAAATAAATGTTTTGGCAAAAAAAAATTCATTCCATCCTTACCTACTTTTTAGTATATGATAACCCTTTAACTAGTTTAATATGCAATTTTAATATTTTAAATATAACAGAATATATATAACAAATGCTTTATTGAATAAGTAAATAAGTAAACTGATTGTACCTAAAACTTTTCGGTTGGATGTACGGCTTGGTAAATCAAAAAAAATGGAAAATAAAAAGCACTAGTGCGAGAAATGCAACTTTGCGCACGTTATACAGCTACATAAAGTACCACTTAAGCAACTGTATTAAAAATATTATTTTCCATACTATAAATGACGGTTAAATCTACCTAGCGTAGGTTTGATACCTTGCGTAAGTAATCAACAAGGGTAATATATTGTTATTAGTTTTGTAGTGTAGGTATTTAGTTACTGAGTAAAATCGGGTGGAAGGGCAGTGGTTTGTGTGATCTAATGGCGATCTCAAGATTGGCAAATAAAGCAGATTCGATTCCTGCTGCAGAAAATATTCAATGACGTTTCATCTGTCTGTATTATGTGTGACTCGGGACAAACTAAAAAAATTCCGAACGGATTATCATTCAGTTTTTGAATTGAGGTTTTGCGGAAATGGTTAAAATGTAATGATTAACATCACCTTCTTTACGGTATTCTCTCAAAGCAAAATTCCATGCGTACGAATTCACGGGTAAAAGCAAGTCAAACTATAGATTAAAATCTAACAAAAGCGTCTGAGCTTCGAGACACAACCATGTTAATTTAGAGTCTAGCCTTGGGTTCCCAAAGGAGTGCTAGAGGGATAAGCGGTGTATAGACAAACGACTAATCTGATAACTAAAATAGTGCTGCCCACCGTACCCAACCTTATAAGACTATAATTAGTTGACTTAACAGTACCTATATGAGGATTGCATAATATACTTTTACAAAACATACCTACCTACACTTAAGCCAAAACCTCCATATTCCGTTTAATTAGTTTCGTTTTCAAGAATTGACATTCGAAGCCTTTTACACACTAAAATCTGTCTACCATTGAAGTAGAAACAGCTTAGCACTCAATTCTCACCTGGAAGCTTTTGTTATAAATAACAGAGGTAAGCAACTAAGCATTACACTATTATCTAACCGGATGGTAGCCTAACTCATGATGAGGTCGAGGGTGCTACACGCATACCTACATAGTGCCTATTCACTCTTGTTTTGAAACGATCCCAGTTGTAAGTAGCTGGGAAAAGGTTTGCCGGGAGAGTCTTAGAATCTTAGAGAATTCCAGTTTAGAAGCAAAGCGCGTCGTCACTGATTCGCGGCATGACAACAACATAAGGGTCAACATCATCTTTTATAATGCGCTATGCTAAGGTTTGGAATTCCTTGCCGGCGGCTGTATTTCCGAGTTCATATAATTGCCTATTGATTCACTCGTCTCTGTTTAAGGCACGAGTGAATAGGCATCTTCTGGGACAGCTCGCTTCACCGTTGGTCTCATCTTTGCCCCCGGGCTAGATGCTGGCCAAGAGCAATCCCATTTTTAATAAAAAAAGGGTGGTCCACGCTTTGTTTTAAGATGGCGAAATGGTGAGGGAGGGAGGGATTAATTTGTGTAATCCTAGCGCACAGAAGACAATTATTCACTTAAAAGTTATATGCTTACGAATTTAGGAGTAAAATTGTGCTAGAGTCTAGCTCACACTCAAACACAAAATAATCTGAGAACAATTAAGCCCACCTAAGATATATTAATGTAATTGCACCACCTCACGTCAATGAACAAAATATCAATTGGCGGTTGATTGCATACAGCAAAGCGTCTAAAATATTATAGCACCAAAATACGAGGCCAATACCAGTTGTGGTAAAATAACTACATATTTTAATAACAAATGTCTGTGATGATATAATGTACCTAGATTGTAGGTACATATATATCTCTTCTTCGTAGTGGATTCCTCATGACTGAGGATCGTGACCGCACGCAATTGTCCTCCATGCAGTTCGGTTCCCCGTCAAACCGCACAGGATAGGCTGCATTTGGTAACATTCCACGTCCCCAAGCGAAGTTGTTTCTTTTTAATTCAAAATTCTTGGTGGTCCACAGCAGTGAGGCCAGTAGCAGATTTCACACCATACAACCCGGAATTGTGTTGGCACCGAGCGTCAGCCGGGTCGCATAACTCTCTGCTCTGTATTTCGGACATTTGCATTAGGTTAGGTAGGTACATATATGATCCTTCAAACCGCACGCATGAACCCGTCGTCTACCCATCCCTGGAATTCGCGGGCTCATTACAAAAGAATGCTATTGTTATTTTTTTCGTCGGTAGACGACGGGTTGTATTTGAACGTTTGTTCCAAATCACTTTGTCACTATTTTGTCGAAGTGGATAGAGATTTTAATGACGTTTTCGGTTATTTGGTAGAAGTACAGGACGCACGTTCGAATCCGTATAAGGTCTCATGATAAAATGCCCAAGTCGCTGACCTCAAACCATTTTGAACACTTAGCTTGAATACCCACGCTCGGAATTCGGTTCATTCTGTTGCTTCGCTCTATTAAATTCCTCACACCCCACAGTTCCGGATTAACGTTGGGCCATTAGGCGTACGTCAAAACACAAGATAGCCATTAACGATATACTGCGAATGCGAGATAATCTTCTCGGTGTCTCTTTCTCATGCTAAGGAATGAGCGACACAAGTTACACAAGGATTTATTATTATTTATACCAGATTGAGGTCAAATTTGGTGATTTTATTGACCAAGAGTTGTCATGGTGGAGCCATAAGGGTTCAGTTTCGGTACACCGTATTAGATTAGATTGAGATCGACTAGATTGGTACCTCACATACATAGTGATGGTTGCGTCACATACATAACGAGAGTCTATGTATATGAGGCAAGAACACACCAACCAATATGGTTTCAATCCACGTTGTAAATTATAACCAAATTGGTTCTGCAGTGCGTTCCGAATCATTGGCTTATACCTAGTTAAGGATCACTAAGACGTCTCATTTGACGTTGCATTTCAATGTGTCAAGCTTCCATTGTAAGAAAGGTATGAATCAAATTGAGGCCTTGAAATAATAAAATACGGTTATAATTGCCTATCCTTAGGGTATGTGTTGTTATTACGCTGTTATATAGGGTGACGTTTTCGATAATCTATCATATTCGCACCATAACTACTAGACAGAACGTGATAAATTTTTATCCACACCGATAGGTAGACGACATATTATATCGATGATACATCCGTCATTCTTGCACTTACATGACATAGAACGTGATGAATGGACGACCGCGACCATTATTTAATAACGTCTACGTAATCAAGTCGGACATGAATGCAAGTGAATCACGTAACTTTATAATTTTACTGACAATTTTGAAGTACAAATGTATGAGCTGACAATTAAAATTTGACATTAAAATCTACCTAACGGTAGTAAAATAGTTACGTGATTACCCCCCGTCTTGGGATTAGATTGGAGTGTATTATTGGCTTGGATGCACGCGTACCTAAACGTGGCTTAGCCTAATGGAGGACTAGAAGCAAAACCCAGGAAAGTATTTTTTGACGTATTAAAATTATATGTGATGAAATATAACCCACTTATATCCCAGCCATTTTCGTACAGCCAAGAAACAGTGAGCGCGTGACGACGCACTGTATTAAGATAAAAGTAGGATAGAAATGAAGTTGCAAGGGAGGCCTTACAGATCTGAAAGATACTCCCCTGTCGTTTCGCGTCATTAGTCAAGCGACGAACAGTGTGTGGACTGACAGTGACTAATACATTGTTGCTGTTGCCGGTTTGAGTCCCGGTGGAAGACATCGCTCCGGTTGCTTATTGTGGAATTCCTGTAAAGAAAAGCGTTGTAAGGTCGATGGACTTCTTGTTTATCATATTCTTCCGTAAGCGAAGATAGTGGCAGTTTATTCGGAAATGTTCTCAATAAATAATTCCAATAGCTCTAAGAGATAACCCAAAAAAAGGGCTTCTGAGAAAAGCAAAGCTACCTATATTAAAAATACACATCAAAAGCATATTTTGGTGCATATGGACAAGCTTAATACCCTCCGGAAATGAAAAAAAAACTTGGGTACATAATAAACACGGCTGTGACGTTTTGTGCATCGGTCGTGACATTTTATTTCTTTTAATTTTTTTATCTTTTCGCTAAACTCGCTCTCTTCCCTTTGCTTCCTCGTATTTGACGTGATCTCCTGTAATTTTATCACGTCTCCCTGTCTAACATTCTCGCTTTAGTATCATAATGAGTATATAAACACGGCTGTGACATGTTATGCCTCGGTCGTGACATTTTATTGATATAAATTTTTGATATATATTTTCTTAGTTTATGTCGTTTTAACTCTATCCTTTCGCATCTTTGTACTTTACGGGATGTAATTAAATTTTTGGCGCATCCCTGTTTTCATATTGTCGACTATATCATACGTATTATTTAATTTGATAGTTTGTTTCCTTTTTTCTACTCGTCGACTTTAATGTTTGAATTAAGATGTCGTGTCTCCGCGCGTCCGGTCAGCCACGGTGAAAATGTTGCCCTTGTACTTGCGTTACCTGAAGGGTGTGACGGGTAAAATAGGATACTTGTTAATAATAATGTTAATAATTAATGTGTTGTTAATAATTGTTACGCCGAAAATTAAGCATCAACACGATTTTCCGGCCTCATACTCGGCTAGGATTTGCAATATTCGTCCAATTTTAGTATTCGAATAATACGATACATAAATTTCCAATATTCGAATATTTCGAATAACCCGTATATTTTTGAAAACGAAACAAAATAATCATTGTAAAGTATGTAATGTAAAATGTAATAACCTTGCAATTAAAAACATCTACATGTATAGTATCTTCTTAAAATTAAACAATGTTCATTTGGGTTAAACCTTTCAAATAAAATAAATAATTACTTAATCAATCACAGCACACAGTTGCAATATAATTTTACTTTGTTCGTTATAAATCACAATAAAAACAAATAAATATTGAGCCCTTTTTTCCGTATTTATATATTACAATGAAATAACTATAAAATGTTTGGCAATCAACAAATTAAAACTATAATGAAGCATATCGTTAATCGTTGTCGTTACTACTTAATCTACTACAATTTTCAGTAAAAAAAATCAACAGGCCCTAAACTTTAATCAACAAGTTATGTAAATGTACTTTAGTCATCTGCCAAACAAAAATAACGTTGTTTGTTACAATTAAACTACTTGTACCTAAAATAAATATGTGATGTTCTCAAGCTAAAACTACCACATTCCACATGCCGGTTGGCGATAAGGTAAGGCAAGGGCCTAGTAAAAAGGTAATGGAACACACATGCAGTTTAAATCACCATTATTGATAGCAACAAAATCAAAAAATCTAAATCAAAACATTTATTCTGCAAATAGGCCTCAAGGGCACTTTTACAAGTCAATATCCATCTAGGTATATCAAATAAAAATAATACAATAATCAAAGTATCATGAATTAAATGTAGTGTTACATGTCAAAAATAAGACTAAGAAACTAATAACAATCGAGATTTGTTAGAGATGTATAAGGTCTCTACGCCTCAAGATAAAAGGTAATAAAGTAGGTACACTAATCATAATAAAATGTTTTGAGATATATCTATAAGCGGAAAAATAACAACATGAAAATAATAAAATCTAATTCTTGAGCAGCTAATGGCTGACTGTTTATGTCAGTTAATACTAATTACGTAGCAAGAGCGAGTAGTCGGTCTCGCTATCCTTTTATCAATTACTGTACGGTATTTAGTTCGTATTAGAATTTTGTTTTTGGCAAGGGAAAAAATTATAATATGCTATTTTTCTTTGATTAAAACTTCTTTTTAATATTATTTCTACGGAGTTGTTAATGTAAAGGATAATTGATCTTGCCATTTTATTATAGTTTTTCGCAAAGGTAAATAATTTCAGTCAAATTTCTGCACTATTCGAAATATTCGTTTTATTCGAATAATGGATGTCATCGAATTCGAATAATATATGTGGCGCATAATTCGAATATTCGAATATTCGAATTGCAAACCCTACACTCGGCTTCGGCAATTGATGCGTTTACCGAAAGATAAGCAGCCCTTGGACGGCCTTGGGGTTTACATAATTCTCTGCTCGTGTGGCAAGAACTGTATAGGGGAAACGGGCCCGAACATTCCCACTAGGGTCTCAGAGCATATACGTAATATGAAAAAACGGGATATCTGAGGTTCTGCAGTTACGGTGCATTGACTGGATTCGGGCTCAACGCACTATATTCGATTTGACAAAGTAACAGTGCTAGCGAGGGAAAAGTTTGTGTCACGCAAAATACGGGAAGCTATCGAAATTGGTCGTCACCCGAATTTTAATCGGAATTGTGGATGGTCGGTACCGCCCAGGTGGAGATATGAGATATGTCTTAAATACTACGTCTGTGACGAATGTGAACGAGACTTTAGCATGTGACGTTGTGAGTGTTGTGTGTAACCCGACATTGGATAATAGTGATGAAAATGAGGGCGGATTCTCGTCCCCCGCACCGCCATCGCCAACATCAACCAACCGATCGAGCCGCGCGCGAGCGCGCAGTGCGAGGCTGAGAGACTCGCGGCCTCCGCGGCTAGTTCTCATGATTAAGGGCCACGTATTGGTCCGAAACATATCGAGCTATACTGGACTTTGAAGACGTGAGTGACCCGTTTATTATATTTCAATATGTCTGAAACTCAAGGGAGCTTTATATTTAAAAAGGGCGTACATGTATATATACGAGGGAATTAATTTTATTCATACTTTTGCCCTTGACTCTGCGTCTGACAACTGTTTAATTAATAAACTTAAGCCATAAACGTGGTTATTTAATGTGTTGTGTCACAAAAACATTTGCCCCGCAGAGTGTTATGTTTCGTAATTTAATGTGAAAAACACATCACCATTTTATGGTACCCATTGTTACGAAGATTTGTATACAAGGTATTCATGAATGAAGATTTGAGAGATGTTGGAAATTATGATATAAGTATCTAGTTATAGGATGACAGGTGTTCTCCACAGAAGTTAGGGAGAAATTAAATGTAAAGGATACGTGTTCGATTTCCTTCTATCTTAATTCGGAACAGTTTTCTTCATTGTGTTTAGTACTCAGTACCAACGCCCAACCAGTTTGGTTTATTATGATCCATACGACAGAAAATAGGACTGAGGGCAGTTGGAATTACCAAAAACAGGAAGGAACACTTTCGAGTTTTCCTCTTAGGCTCGGTTTTATAAAGATCCGTTAGACGTCGGTTTGTTATGTCAAAAAATGTACTGAGTTACTGAAATTTGATCTGACATTTGGTCTAACGGATCTTTATAAAACCCGGCCTTAATAGCAGCGCTAATAATAAATTTAAATTCGGACAGGATGGTTACCGCTCTCTAAAATATTTAGATTTCGTGTCCACTGGATGCAGCTTCACACTTTGCCAATAGGCTTGATTACAAACAAATTTTTGCCACCATTGGAACCGCTTTTTAGGGGTTGGTCTCAGATAGTCTAAAACGCAGAATGACTTTAGAGACGATAAAATGAATATCTGTATGGGACCAACTACAATTAGAGCAACACAAAAGACGAAAATGAGAGGCAAAGTTCAGCATAGCTAATGAGCAGTGAAAACGCTCCATACTGATTGACACACAGGTGTGACGTCACGACTGTGTGTCCTCGTATTACCGTTGTATGGAAAAAAGGGAATGTCGTTTTTGTCGTGAAATATTGCTTTTATGTATTTAGTGGCCATACAATGGGGTTGGCCGGTGAAAGCTAATTGTAGATGGCGCTCTCATAGCTAGGACCTTTTTTCTATGAACAACTGTTGCCAACCCCATTATTTTTTTATTGAAACATTAGAAGCCTAATGATAATGTAATGCATGCATAGGCAGTTATAGGTATTAAGTACGGTGACTGCGCCCACTGCTTATTAGAAATTAAAGGTAGTCGTTAACAGCTACGTTGCGTGTTACTTGTGCCCCTGCCCGCTCCCATATTTATCGGATAATTTTCAATTTACATTCGGCCAATGAACAAAAAACTACGTTTTTATTAAGGTTTAAGATCATTTAATCTCATAAAGAATTATATAATTCACTTACATGAGATAATATATAAATAATAAACAGACTTTGTCATGAGCGCACAAAGATAAATAAGTACTTAAAAAAGAGGGTGGTACACATAATGAGCGCGCATACCGCAAGCTGCGAGCAACAATCATAGCAAAACAAGTAATACACAGAATCGTTACAACTAGAATTAATGTTGTTAGTCCCATATTTTGTTATGATTTTAATTAATTTGTCTAATGTGCCGGCCGTTTTAGAGCCACCAGGCATATTAAAAAACGACGGCAAGAGACGGGACGGGATGTCATTAATCCCATGAGGTATGGGACGGGTACTGGTGTGGGATGCGACATGTGTAGACACACTAGCCCCGTCAGCGGAGGCGGCCGAGCATGCAAAAGTGGGGAAATATTCTGGTCTCGGCACCGAATATAATTTCGCCCCTTTCGGTGTCGAGACCCTTGGTCCGTGGGGTCCAGGACCTTTAAACCTCTTCAAAGAAATCGAGAAGAGGCTTAAAAATACTACCGGTGACCGAAGAGATGGTAGCTACCTCGCACAGAAAATTAGTCTTACTATTCAGTGAGAAAATGTTGCCAGCGTCTTCGGCACAGTGCCGCAGGGGCCGTTTCTAGATTTATTTTAGTTTTTAATATTTATTTTATAGACTTAAGCCTTAACTTAATAATATGTAATTGTTATAGTATTTTATTTTCATTTGATGGTTTTCTATCCATAGCCACACTGCGATATAAATTGTAACATGAGTCATCAGGTCCGTGTAGTGTTACTATTTACCTTCATTTAGAGAAGCTCACGTTGAAATTCGATGCCTTTTCTTCCGCACTTATTCAGAAAACTAGGTTTTACCGTCACACCGCTACGCTACGTTCTACATTTACTAACATCAAATAAACTGCGAAGTACCCTCAAAAGCCGTTGAAATAAAATGCTTTTAGCCGCCGCAGTGCTGTGAGCGTCATTAGCAAACGAGGTAATTGGAGTGTGAGCGAGATAAAACATTTTAATACATTTTTTTACCCCCTAAGCAGAAAAAATGTGATAAATATCTTACGTTTTTAAGGTTTCTGGCGTTTGTGTAGAACTCTAGAATCGACAAGAAAAAACGGTATAATAGATGCAAGATATTGGAAAAATCCCAAAACAAGAAATTAATATTTTTTTTTTTTATAGTTTTGAGTGACAGATGAATGGAAAAGGAGGCATGCATCTAAAGTAAATTGTTTTCAATAAATTAAGGTCTTGTCTTGAACTTCACGTGGTGCAGGGTTAGAATCCCCATGTGATGCCGGAATTGAATACCACACCCCCCTTTCTTCTGTGGGTGTCGTAAGAGTCGACTATGGGAATCGGGTTGTATTGTGGGTGATGTGCTAGCAACCTATCACATTTTCCCCATCTTTAAACCTACAATTGTTAAACGTTGCACTGGAATTAAATTTCATGTGCTCTGCCTCCCTTTCCTCTCTTTTGGGAATACAGGCGTGAGTTTATGTATGTAATTATGTCTGTATCATCATCCTTAGCCTGCAGTCGTCCACTGCTGGTGCTGGACATAGGCCTTCCCTAATTCACGCCACTACACTCGGCCCTCAGCTCTCCTCATCCAACAGCTTCCCGCCACTCTCTTCAGGTCGTCGGTCCATCTGGCGGGGGGTCGTCCCACAGGCCGACTGTTCGGCAAAACCTGTGCATTACATAAGGGCAAGGATAGGATAGAATTTTGCATCTCATTGGCATGTTGTGGATGGATATGATCAACATGCCGTGCAGTTAGAAACTAAAGCATGTCAATAGAAGCCAGGCCCTGTGTTATGGTCGCGGCTTTCATCGCGTGATAAACGATAAGATAAAGCATCTGTCACTTTCTATCGAGTGGTATCAGAACGTGATAGGTACTTTATCTTGTCGTCTATTGTGGTTAGGAGCGCTCGTGGCCCAGCGGCACTCGCGTACCGCGTACGATATACTAGGTTAAACAACGCCGGCCCGGGTCAACTCTTTGATGGGTGACTGCTTTGAGTGGTTACTAACTAAGCGCTCCCGTGATTTGGAAGGCATGCTAAGCCGTTGATCCCGGCTGCTGATCTATGTCAGCAATCATTAGTTCAAGCAATCGGGCGGTTTGAGAACTTCTAACAGTCAAGTTGCCCACACACTTGACAAGGGGGGGGATCGGAGTTGCACCACGTTCGTAGGGCTACCCTACGCGTGACCCCTGTGTGGTGCTAAAAGTCTAACAAAACTGGAAACCGTACTGTCTTCTCGAAGATCTCATGGTTCGAAATAATTGCCATACGATAAATCGGAAAAATAAATAAAACATGAACATCATAGAGCCCCAGATTAACTCTTTGGTTTTATTGTCAAAATTGCTTGGAAAAATGAGAGACGTGTAGATGTAATAACCTAATGCTGGCTGCGTTCTTCACTAGACGTTGCTGAACTAGAGAGAGATTTAATCCTGTATAATATATAACTATAGTCAAAAACATTTAGCCAATTGAAAACTTTTTATTTCCTGGAATTAAGGCGTGGTTATTATTTGTTGTCAGTGTATAAATAAAGCTCAGACAGATAAAATTTACTTATATTACGTAATATTTGCTTTTATTGCCTACGGAATAAACTGGAGATAAATGTCAGGCTAAATTTTGTCTGCAGAGTGAATTGCCTCAAATCCTTAATAGAACTAGCAATTTCAGTCCCTTTTTACACTTTTAAGCGTGTCACACACTGCAGCGGCCTGTTGTACACTATGACAATCCTAACATTCATTCAGTCATACGCGGCCTTGATTGTCATAGTGAGAACTGGCCGCCACCGCGGTCGCCACCGCAGGCCGCTGCAGTGTGTGATAGGCTTTAAGGGATGATTTCCGAGATAAAATCTACACTCTCGTTGCCGGGGTCTCAAGTTATCTCCATACTCGTCTTAATAAGATGTAGCGGATAAATATACATCCAGACGTCAGACGTAGTTCATTTATGCTTTAATAATACTAATATGGATGTATATATAACAAGGTGTTTTGTTTTTTGTAGTTTACTATAACTATATAAAGCGCACGGTGTCTGGTTGCCTTTAGGAGACTTCCTGATTTGTCGGTGCGGATGCCGTATGATATGAGAGAACGGTCAGCTGTCAGTGTCAACTCTATGTCGTGTCAGTACCGCTTTGTACTACCCCTACATATTATTGAGTTCGTCCTGACTGTTCCTGACTGGCGCGGGATACGCGGAAGCGGGGCGATACGAACGCAGTAGGCAGTCCTGCCCGCTTCTGCCATTATAATATTCATTTAGATTTAGTTCCTTTAGTTACTGCCTGCCATTCCAACTGTCATTGGCGCTAGTTTAGCGGAACAGATAGCACAGGCTGCTGCGTTCATATATCACGGTTTAAAAAAAAATGTCAAACTTTGTTTTTAAAACCCGTCTTCTTCTTCTTCATGTTAATCGTTCTTTATTTATTATTATTATTTTATGTTCATACAGTTACACACCGTGAAATCACTCGACGGTCCCATCGGAAGACCAGCGCTGGCGATTGCCCGCATTATGCTGAGATGGTACCGTTTCGAGATAACACAACTTTTTTGTTTATTTTTATATTCTATTTTTGCTGTATTAATTGTTGTCTTTGTCTCGAATAAATATTTCTTATTATTTCTTATTTCTTATTATATTTCTACTGCGCAGATGTAATACAGAAAGTATCCCGTCAAGTGTAGAATTCTCTGTGACATCAGTAAGCTCACGTGAAAAATAAAATACCAAATATTAATCCCGCCCCGCCAAGTCAGGAAGTCGCCGTACATAAGGTTATCGTTCTGACGACGGTATATAAAATTGTTCATCATATTAGAGCTCGATACATGTTATGTTGTAATAATTAATTAATTTTAGTCAAAGAAAATATTCTCTCATTTAAAACTGGCAAATGTAAAACTTAATCATTATTACTTTAAGTTCAGTTTCGAATGTATGCGTTAATATTCCCTGTTTACTCGTATCCTAATCGGTTAATCCTCCTCAATGCACTAAATTGGTAAACACCTTTCATCTTCGAACTCAAAGCGCGTGTTTCATTACTGCTGCCTTTTAACCTTTAGCCTTAATAAAGGGCTTGCTTCTGGATATGGAAATACCTTATTGCATGTCAAGGGGAAATAGGTCTCAAAGATCTAACATTATTACATATGTATAGAACTCCGATTAAGGTCTAATGGGCATGAATAATTTGGTTGAATGTTTCACCTGATACATACTTAAGTTTTTTAGAGTTCGTTTTATGTAGTTTCGCCATGTCTATTTGTGTCTTAGCTTAGTGACTCTTATTAGTAAAGTAAAAGTTATTTGAAATGGGGTTTGCGTCTTAATTAAATTACCGTTACCGTATATCGCTTGTATAATGGGTTGTGCTTCTAAGAACTGTTCGATATGATGACTACAGCCGCTTTCTACCATCACACCGCTCGCCGTCGGCAGGGCATTCATCCTCACACCTTAGAACCGAAATGGTACCGTATCGTACGGTACGGTTTCAGAGGAATTTCCTCCCTCGGACGCTCCGGTTGTGGAGCGGAAGTTTTCCGGAGGGACTACAAAGGAGTGTTAAAATTTTAAAGGGTCGGCAATGCGCATGTGTCACCCCTGGAGTTGCAAGCGTCCATAGGCTGCGGTGACGGCTTACCATCAGGCGGGGCTCACGCTTGTTTGCCACCGACTTGGAATTAAAAAAAAATCCGGATTATTTACTATACTTCTGCGAGTAATTTTTTTTTCAGCATGTTTATTTCGCTGTTAGTTTTTTACGTGGTGAATTACAATTAGAAACAAATTTATTGAATTCAAAAAGCATGAGTTACCTTTTTGAAATAATTGATAAACAAATTTCGTTTAAATTTCTTATATCACAGAATGTATAATTTTAATGAGACGACGCGGAAAAGATGGCGCATTGCTTAAGGCAAGTTTCTAGTTAAATTATAATTAAATTTCTCTTGGAGCTATTCGGGGCTACGCTGGAATAACGACTCTCACTCGAAATGTAACTCGTTATTAACTCGCCTGTGAAATGTATGTATCGTCATCAGTCTAGTGATTAAATTGACTAAAAGAACCGACCGAGTTAAAACTAGGTTTCCGAGTTTCCAGGTACCAAAGCGATATTTATTTACATACTTATATATTTGGAAAGTATTGCATTAATAAGAGCTATAAATAAGAATAGTTAAATATAAATTATGAACAGACTGTGATGATATTTACTTTGAAAGACAGTTTTGATCCCAGTAAATTATATACGATACTGATTGTCCCGGAAATCATGTGTCGCTCAGGGATTCTATACCCTGCTCTCTATTAGGTGGAAGGACAATTAACGAGTTTTATGTAACAAATTCGTGCACAGGTTTAAAAAATTGATGTAAATATAAAATATAAATAAATATAAATATCTTTGGACAATCTTACACAAATCAACCTAGCCCCAAACTAAGCAAAGCTTGTACTATGGGTACCAAGTGACGATATACATACTTATATAGATAAATAGATACTTAAATACATAGAAAACATCCAAGACTCAAGAACAAACATTCGTGTTCATCACACAAATACATGCCCTGACCGGGATTCGAACCCGGGACCTCCAGCTTCGAAGGCAGGGTCACTACCAACTAGGCTAAAGCGGTCGTCGTGTAGATTATTTGATTTGCGATAATTCGTTTATTCCAAAGAGCCCATAGTAGCACCGGGGCATCTGAAAAACTTACGACTTATTTTACTGCTTACAGCGGTTTCGCGGTTTTGTGGACCTAACCAAGAGCCCTTAACTCCTAAAGGATTGATAACGGTAATGAACCTGCTGATAACACGAACATTTCGGATTGTTCAAAACGGAAAAAAAAACCGTTTATGCGTCGCGTTTTTAGGGTTTCGTGCCAAAAAGCGATAAAAGGAATAGTGAACCTGTATCTGTACGTCTGTCACAACTAAATATTTCAGAAACTACATAAGTAAGATATAGATTTGAAATTTGTAATGGTTATAAAACAAACTTATTGTATTGAAAAGGAAAATATTCCATATAATGGATACCTAGTATGTTGAAAAAAAAATTCCATCCTCTCAAACTCTTAGGCGACTCCTTGAGTAGTCGATGCGGTACGCAGTACTGTCCCGCTTCCGCGCATATTACTACTGCGCAAATGTGCTACATCTGCATAATGACTGCATATCCTGTTAAATGAGGAAATCTGTGCGACATCAGCCAGCTCACGTCAAAGAACAAATGTTTTGTGGTAATTAATTGTACACAATGTGTGACGCAAAACTCTCGGTCATGAAACCAACACGTTGAAGTTAAAATTATAAGTTAGGTTCAAGTTGCGGGTGTATTACCTACATTCACGTCCAAGTTTTGAGCTCTACTGCAGTTATTCCTAACTCCCAATAGTTTCGAACGAGCCACGGATGTTTGTAAGTAAAAATCAATATTCTACCAGGGTTATGACTTCATACTATTTGACTTGTGCACTGAGGAAATAATCTGGGTGTCAATTTGATATCAATTTATTACGCATTCATCTTGAACCATTAGCTCGAACTAGCACATTGAAATCAACTTGTGTCAAAAAATATATCTCAGGGTATGGGTAGTATGTGGACTGGAGGAGAAGCAATAAACACATACCGCTCGGCTGCAGTGTCTTATAATTATAGTGGGAAGATGGTATAAGATCATCATCATCATCATATATTAAAGAGCCTAGCCTAGTTCTTGTCGGTGGAGTAATCGCCATTCTGTTCGATTTTCTGCCAACGATTTGAGCTCCTGATACATTACATTGACCTTCTCTTTTGCTTGATCTATAAACGCTCGTCTCGGACTTCCCCTGCCTCTCCTCCCCTCTATCTTTCCTTCGATTATAGTTTTAATGTAATTGTTATGTCGTATCAGGTGCCCCAGCATGTTTCAAAAGCAGTCTCTTCTATCCTATCAAATCCAGAACCTCATTGTTTGTTTTTCTTTCTGTCCAGCTTATAGCTTCCATTCGCCGCCAGCAACACATCTTGAAGGTACTTAGTCTCTATCTATCTCGCTGAGTTAATGCCCATGTCTCGCTTTCATACTACGCTATGCTCCAGATCTTAATAAATCGTTTCCTTGCGCTTCTAGAAATCTTGGCTTTGAAGACCTGGTTTTTCGCATTGAATGCTTTCTTCACCATAGCTATTCGGCTTGTGACATCTTGGGTACATCTGGAGTCACAAGTTAATATGATGCCTAAATATTTAAATCTGTCGACTTGTTCTATGGTTGTGTTATGAGTATTCTTAAACTCTATATTTTTTGAAGTGACTATTTTAGTTTTCTGAGTATTTATTTTAAGTCCAAATTCTCTAAATATGCTGTCCATTTCCACCTATAAGTTGTTGTAATTTTGTTAAGTTTTCGGCTAAAGCAGCAATGTCATCGGCAAACCTTTCGAAATAATATTTTTCCACATTAATTTTGTTCCTACTCTAAAATCCTTTAACACGTTCGCGGACGGACATGCTAAAGCATTCGAATTTAGAGTTCGGTTTATGACACGAACTCTATAGCAGTCTTCTTTTGGGATTCTTTTCTCGACGGGAATGCTAATGAATACGCTTTGCCACAGTAAATACTTGTAGCCCTGTATTCACTGTCACACTCTGTGCAATCAGGGAACGTTTACTGTCACATTACATGGTTTTCGCACACTAACAAACAATCATGTGTCGTCGCCTATCCTATCCCCCCTTTTATGCACACAGATGCTATAGCGGTCGTGGTTGTATGAGATTGTGTTTAGTCGACCGGCGAGTGCGCCGCTGAGTAGTTACCCGAAATTTCAGTGAATTATGCGCGTAAACGCCATTTGGAAGAATTATTTCGATCATTGTAAGTCACATTAATTCCATTACTTTTGATGGATATTATGTTTTATTGTAATATTTGACATATTTGCTAACTGCTTATTGCACTATCACTAATTTTGATAGCTTTAAAGACCTTAAGAACCACACATAAACCTTGTAATGATAATTAGAATTTGTATAAAAGCGAGCACGTTTTGCCGTCGCCAAGGGCTCCTTCGCCGTAGGGAAGCTGCATTTTTGCCATCAACCTAGTCAGAATCTTCGCCGCAACGTGAGCTGATGCCTTCACAGCCATTCAAGCCAGTCTCAACGCCGCAAAGTGAGCCCGTTTTGCCGCCGACAAGGGCTCCTTCTCCGCATAGGGTAGCTGCACATTTACCGCCAAACGAGTCAGCATCTTCGCCGCAACGTGAGCCGACGCCTTCACAGCCATTCGAGCCAATCTCTTTGCCGCAAATCGAGCCCGTTTTGCTCTCGTCAAAGGCTCCTTTGCCGCATAGGGTAGCAGCACTTTTGCCGTCAGACGAGTCGAAATCTTCGCCGAAACGTGAGCCGACGCGTTCACAGCCATTCGAGCCAGTCTCATTCCTGCAATGCGAGCCCGTTTGGCCGTCGCAAAGGGCTCCATCGCCACATATGAGCTGACGCCTTCACATATACTAGCCATAGCAGGTAACTGTTATAGCATTTGCTGTCATAATTATATCACAACCTACCTAGGCCATGTGACAAAACTGCTATGGCAGTCCAATGCTATAGCATTCATAGTCACATAGCGTCCTATAAAAATGCGTCACATGGACGCCGCTGGTATAGCATTCGACATACATAGCATTCATTGTCATATACTAATCGTACTTGATAGCTCAGTTATGACGAAACTGCTATAACAGTTCCAAATATTCCATACAAAATTTTAGTGTCAAACAGGTGTGACTTACTGTCCGCGAACGTGTTAAATGGCAGCTTCAATAAAAATATTAAATATCAAAGGCGATAATGTCCTTGGCGTACACCTTGTTTTATCTTGGCTCTTCCATTTTCTTGTCCATGTTATAAAACATACCTACGGTATTTTTTATGAATAGGTAGATTCAGTTGGAGTGGAGATGCCTTTTGAACTTCAAATACAGTGTAGTTACGCATATAAAGTAAGTTGCATGTACTACAGGGTTTTTCTGCTGGAGCTAGTTTCCGTTACAAAAAGGTACCAAGCTATAGATAGCGCTACGTGAGTTTAGTAGTAAATGTCATAATAATGGTTACTTATTAGGAAAAAAAGCCATGTGGATAAATTTACCGACCTGCAAGTCCAACGTATCAATATTTTTTTTATAACAATATCAGATATCCTTGTAGATGTGTCTATAGATCCCCTCATTTCTTTCTTAGAAACCTTCGGCGAAGGATAAGATCCCGGAATATTTTATACCCTCCGTTGTATCGGTTGACAATAAAATGCATCGGTAACAACGGGCACTGCATTCAAGGGCTATTGACGGAGTCCC
The DNA here is from genome assembly GCA_963556455.1 of Epiblema foenella. Lineage (NCBI taxonomy): Eukaryota > Metazoa > Arthropoda > Insecta > Lepidoptera > Tortricidae > Epiblema > Epiblema foenella. The sequence goes on along the minus strand of OY747098.1, from coordinate 9,342,851 downwards.
CTTCACGCGGCTAGGGCTGTCCTCATTCCGGTATTAGGGTTGACACTCGATTTATTGTTTTTGGTATCATTATCTATTTTATTACCCCTTTTATTCATAACCGGTCATTAAACCTATTTTAGTTAAATTGCCGCTAAAATTCGTTTGTCTTTATCTATCACTTTGACAACAATGTTTGTGAGAAAGGAACAAAGCACATTTTAGTTAGCAAAGGTTTGTTAAGGTTTATGAATAAGGGGGTAAAACTTTAATTGCATCAATTCATAAAGCCACCATAAACCGTTTATTATGGGAAGTCCTCTAACATTGTCAGTCCGCAAAGACGTGTCAACTTCTAGAAACATAATTTAGTACGGAATGAGGTGAATTGAGTCACAACGTTATATTTAGTTTGAAACGAAAAAAATAGTTTTGTCTTTGTTTGTTTTAACTCGATCAGTTAGAAATCCGCTATTATTTAAAAAAGATATAGATTGGATTTTAACACGTTCATTACGGCACAGGTCAAGCCTGGTGCGACGTAAGAATATATTAGATTACCTCTGCCTGGTGCGCATATGATTTTGCAATGATTTTATATTGCCGATATTACATATTTATTTTTATCGTCTTGGAATGTACCCTATAATATGTTATTTATTGTACAGCTGTTATCTCACTTGTTTACACTAGATAAAAAAGGCATTCAGTGGTATAGGACACATATGACCTATAAACTACCGCCCTGTATAGCATTGCGGATTAGAACAGAATGAATTAGTGCAGTCATCGATACACACTTTTGTTTGCTACGACGCTTCAAGGGTGTCACTCGCGTTAGCGCTTCGAAATTATATACCCGAATGAAAGAAAAGAAAATGCACACATTCGAAAAAGGACAAATAAGAAAAGTCTGTACAAAATGCTACAAAAGAACTGCGTAAACAATGACTAGTCTTAGAAGTAGATAGAAAAGTTAAAATAGGTTTTACATAATGTTTAGAGTGCCAAAAAATATGTGTTTGGATTGTTTTACTAAAACCCATTCAAATTAGTAATTTTTGTGACACAAGTAAAGCGCATTCGATGTAAATATTGTAGGTATGTTGATATATTATTTTCTTGTTTATCTTAAAAAATATCATCTAAAATATCATCGACACTTTTATGAGTGCCCTTTTTGCTGGTACTATACAAGTCAAATACTTTATAAATATTTAACGAATTGTCACATTATGCGGTGAAGTCAGTATTAGGTACATTAACTATTTCCATCATATAAATCATAATTATATACGTTGAATAACGATATTTTAGGTAGAAATATAAACACCTACTTACAGGTCATCATCGCACCACAAGAAATTTAATTACAGGTCACTTATGGTATGTAACGCACCGAGATTGACTCTCTCAAACTAGCTCTCGCATTCAACGTGCTAAGGACAAAACTATTGAGTAGATGAACATAAAACGTTACACATACACATTGAAAGATATTTTAGACTCAATTCCTCTAAATAAAATGCAGACACACAATGAGCAGTGCAGTGAAGGGCCTTTCATGAGGCGCCTTTCTATTGGAAATAGGGTTGTTGAAATATTTGCTGTTTTTGGTTTTGGTATCTATTGACACAAATACTACATCAATAGACCATCTACTCATTAACTTATAGGTCAAGGTATAGTAAAGACACATAGCTTACATCATAACCCGGAGTTTAAAAGAATTTACGTGTACGAGTTGTGTCAAGTCGCTAATTATATAGGCATTTTAAATATGTAGGTAATATAGTGTATAATAGATGGTTAGGAGGACGTCACACATCTGAACGATCCAGGCAGATGTTATGTTTTGTCACACAATGGACAGGTTCGGCGACTTAAACTTCAGTTACCTGCACAACTTTCATGACAATGCCTATATAATTTTACTTAATACTACTTAATAGCACTTAATACTATAATGTACGATGTTCCTCGGAAATGTAATGGTTATCATGAGCACAAATTCGCAAAAATTATTTTTTCGCACATAGCTATTTAATTACTCGTATACCACTTATGAGCCAATACATTCATAATAATAATTTGTTTAACATAACAATCTGAACGGAAAAATACTCTAACGATGTTTATTACAATTGTGATATATGATGCGACTACCAATTTATATATCAACTAGGTTAAGCGAATATGTGATTCTGGTCGGGTTTAATTTCTTAATGGGCTATGCCATTCTTAATTACACTATGTTTGTTGTTACGTTGTGCTTCGTCATATTATGTTTCGAATGATTAATTGTAGTCGTGGCTGTGGTGCTGTCACAATAATGAATTAATGATATTATCGCATGGAGAAATATTTAAAAAGTGGTAATGGTATTTTGCTAGGTTATAATATTTTTACTGTTTCCTACTACTCTTTCAAAGAAGAAAAAGGAAAATAAGTATATCTTTATTCATTTTAACGTTAGCAGAAGCTAACGAAATACGGTCATATTAGAAATATTCTAGTTTCACAATAATTGCCAAATAAATCGATATTTCTCCAATTACAGTCAATTTATTTACAAATAACAAAGAATAACAGAGTACTTGTCACAAAATGGACTCTTCCATAATTTGTTCCATTTATGAAAATTACACAATTACATCTTTATATATTTATAAGTACATGGATAGAACTGGGATGTCATTATGTTGTTACTTATAATATTGTGGTTATCGCCGACTGCCGGCCCTTAAATAATCAAGAATTTAATATTTTACTATAAATCACCAGTCGTGATTTAGCTTTTTTCGGTATCAAACTGCTATCAATTTCACATCACGGCACATCACTATCTCAATGAATCGAAGCTCGATACGCTCAAATAATACTTTAGCTGGCTTTCAAGGTTCTATTGACTGGCGAGAATTTGGAGCAAAAGGGATTTCTATTAAATCGGACGGATGTCTATTAAACAGAAATAGAATATTATCTAAAGCTTCGCTGAATTTAGAAGTGGTTAACGTATGACTTGCTGATTGCTCTGTACTGTATCCTTTCAACGACATTTCATGCTGTGCTTTCTAGTGTAGTCTTACTCAATGGTTGCCAGTTTGTAGTGGAATAACTTATCTATGTTGTTACAGATTGTTGAACTTAGAACCAAAGTTCTGGCTTGCTGAGAGACCGCTGGACATACCCAGTGCTTTGTTACCTGACTGCATAGGTAAGTTTCTTCAGTTAGTTGAGGGAAATGGTTGAAATTATCAAATAAGAACCGGAACTTTGCGTGTTTTAAAAGGATGTATGTACATTTTGTTATTTTGTGTGTACACTAATGCTGGATGTTGAGAACATCAGTCACATATAATTTATTTGAGCAAAAGATTCTTTTATTTCTAGCCTGTTTGTAAATACATGCGATAACAAACCATACACACAACAAAAACGCTACGTTTACTTCAGAAGATTCCAGGTTCGAATCCTGGCAGGGTCGCCATGAGGTGAGGTGTGGGGAACGTACTTAAAGATGAACACGAGTGATCTGTTTATGGAGTAATTTATTACTGACTATAATGAGTGACACAATGAGTGATATGCATACTATGTCTTACAGTTAGGGTTACACCACCTCACCTAATATAATATAACGACATTAATGTAAAAATGCATAGATACATAATTTCGACATGTCGTGAAGCTTAAAGGAATTGTAAAAGCAGTAAAAGTTTTTTCATTTGATTTGAAACCGTGGAGATGGATTTCAGTTTCAATTACCGCTCAGTGACAAAGATACTCTTTTTGTTAAGCCACAGAGGATTTGATGTAACTGTCTATTACTCTCATTACAAAGAGACGAGGACGAATGTGTGGAAAGGTTGTAAATAATGGAGATTAATATGCAATCATTATTGCTACATAACTTGAAAATTATATATATGCTGTTTGCTTCACTTTGAATACAAAGATGGTGGTAATAAGGATACAGCCTATACCATATTGCATTCAGTTCCACAAATGGCACAACCAACACATTTTGTGAATTACACCAAGAATCTCTATTGTGGCCCTGTGAGTTTTGATTTTTTATTTTGATTGAATAAAAAAAATGATTTTAAAATTTTCCAAAACCGCCTCGACAAAAAATTCTATATAATTATAGAAGCTGCTCACCAAATTTTACGAGAACCGGTTGAGAAATGCGCCCTGCAGACTAGAACAAATACTTATTATTATTTTTATTTCCAAAAGACTGACGACAAAAAAAAACTATGTAATTATCGACTCTGCTCACATAATTTTACGAGAATCAGTTGAGAATGCGACCTGTAGATGAGAAAAAACGGAAATTTTTGTCGAAGCTGAAGCAGAGACCTTCGTTTCACTCGGTCAACAATGTACAGTTATAATTATATATCTGTCGCGTATGTAATAGACGACCTACTAGTCGTTGTTTATAATGAAGGGGATTGGAATGATAATCAAAACCTTTTTCTTGCATATGCACACCCACATATACCTATATCGAATAATGAATACGGTAATAACTGCTTTACCTATATCGGATCCACCCAATTTAAAAGTGTATAAAAGTTAACACACAGTACCTCTATATGATACTTAGGTAAGCCATCGAGTTTATGATAAACAAAAAGGAAAAACTGGTAAACAATAAACAACAGTAATTTTTGCCAACTGTGTAAGTGAATAAACACTTTGTTGAATTTTAATTCCGCTTTGTCGTTTTCCGTTTTTGCCAAGTTTTGAGGCGTTAATTTTCAAGAGAGGCTTTTTATTAGGAGTCAGTTTCGTCTTGCATGTATGTACTCGTATCTAATCTAAAGCTGAAGATCCTTAAGATTCTTGAAATATATGCGCAGAACGTTTCGCATTAATATTTATATATAACACAAATGTCCCGGTGCTCGACACCTTACTGCCCAGTATATGACACCTCTGTCATCATGATATTTAGATTGAAAGTGCCATATTATATGTATTGGGTCGATGTCGAGCACAGGGACCTTTATCTTAAAAGGGCACAATTCGGGAAAGTATTTGCACGTACGAATTACAATAATTATCTGTCATTGATGCTTAGGTGCACATTAATATAATTTTTAGTTGCAAAATACAGGTTCTATCGCGAGCGTTTGTGGCCCAGTGGCGCCCGCGTACCGCGTGTGGTATTCGAGGATAAGCAACGTAGGCCGAGGTCAGTTCTTGGATGGGTGACCGCTTTGAATGGTTATTAATTGAGCACTCCCGTGCTTTGGAAGACACGTTAAGCCATTGATCCCGGCTGCTTTCTATGATAGCAGTCGTTAGCCCAAGTTAGACGCCTTCGGGCGGCTTGAGAACTTGTAACAGTCAAGTTGCCCACTCGTTTGACCAACGTAATCCCAAAAAGTTCTGGTTTTACCTCGGGTAAGAAGGTCATATGGCAGTCGCTTCCGTAAAGACTAGTGCCTACGCCAAATCTTGGGATTAGGTACCCGGGCATCCCTCAGGATGCAACTGTACTAGGATAACGCTAGGAGGATGATGATAAGATTAAAGTACCATTACTTTACGGCTGTACGGTTACTGTACCTTCAAAAATGACATACAGTATATCATAAAGCTCGTTCGCGAAGTTACGCAAATAGCCTCCGGGATATTTTCGCGCATTAGCAATACGCACATCATCAGACAGCACAGACTTAATCCACAGTTTCTAAATTATTCGCCCCCATTATTAAAAATAATATCTAACGGTTACAGTGTTAGAATCTGACCATTCTCTTGGTGGTGTCACCAGCTTTTTTTGCAAATTCATTATATTGGTAACATTATTTTAGATAACTATCAAATATGGTAACTACGTACGTATCACGTTGCTATGTATTTCCAATCAGCTCAAGATTTTAAAATTTTCCGCTTTTTTGTTGCGACACAACACGCTCGTCAGAGTTTACAAGGCCATAGTGAAATTGCTTTTAAAGGTGACCGAGGAACCCTCAAGGTGCAAACGGAACGGCTCTCGCGGCGGTGTTTCTCCAGAACAAAACATCACGGGGCGAGAAGGGAGCGTGAATTTGTAATGAAACACCCTTTTTAGGTCACAGCTACTAGGAAAAGTTAAAATAATACGGTTTTAGCTCGACACTTACTCAATGTCATCACTCCACCTTATCGGAGGCCTACCGACAGCTCGTCTTTCGGTGCGTGGACGCCACTCAAGCAGTTTCTGGCCCCATCGACCGTCAGTCCTGCGAGCAATGTGCCCTGCCCACTGCCACTTAAGTCTCGCAATTTTGAAGGCTATGTCGGTGATGACCTGGTAAAGGTCGCGGGAATCCGGTGGAAACGAACGGCACAGGACCGGTCTAAATGGCGAGCCTTGGGGGAGGCCTATGTTCAGCAGTGGACGTCTTTCGGCTGAAATGATGATGATGACTTACTCAATGTACCGACCGACCGAGAAATATCCGTATACATGATAATTTACTCCCGTGAGCCGTCGCCGGGACTTGTACTCATGGTTTAGAACCGCGTATCGGTTTGTAATATGTGAAGCGATATTCCACCTTAAAGATGTAAGTGGCCGTTAAATACATATTTGATGTAATAAATTTGTTAAAAAAAGTTTGATAATAATTTCCAGTTTTTTAAGTATTAGAACTAATTCAAAATCTGGTAAGTTTTGGGTTGCCCTTATATAGGAAATATGACCTTTTAGGATGTAATTTAAATAGAGCAAACCTTCACCTTTTTAAAACAGAAGCTGACATTAAGCCTAATTGATCAGAGCATTTATAACTTGAAGGAACCATAGTTTTCACAGAAAGGGCCTTTGTCTCTAATTGCTTAGTATTTAGGCTTTTCATTATGAATAATCTCGTGGAAGCCACCCTGAGGGCAGAGAGAACAATGTACGAGCTTGTATGAGGTTATTAAGTGAGATTCTAGAGGTGCCGAGGGCTAAGCATGTTGTATTTGTTCGAAACGGTGCTTTTAAGCTTAGATAACTTTGATATTGCAAAGCTATATAATATGTTTAAACGATTGCAAAAAAAGAATAAAATATAAATTACAAGTAAATAAAATATAAATTATGTGTTCCTGATAAAATTAAAAAAATTCAGGTTAGGTAAGAAATATACGTAAAGTATTAAAAGCATAATAGAAACAACTTACTGTCGAGGTCGTGTGACTCATTTCTCAGTCGCACTGCCCAAATTAGAAAGAGAAGAATAGATCTGTTGGTAGATCTCGTTATCTCGCGTCATGTCGCGGCGTCGGTTGTGTTGACCAAAGGGTCAAAATTGAAAGATTATAGGCCTAGCGCTTAACCTGACAGTTAAAATTAATAAATATTTGTGGACAATCTTACACAAATCAACCTAGTCCCAAACTAAGCTTGTACCATTGGTACCAAGTGACGGTATACATACTTACGTATATAGATAAATAGATACTTAAATAGGAAACGTTCAAGACTCATGAACACATATTCGTGTTAATCACACAAATAAATGCCCTGACCGGGATTCGAACCTGGGACCTCCAGCTTCGAAGGAAGTCACTACCAACTAGGCTAAAGCGGTCGTCATACAGTAAGTTAACAGATGAGATGTTAAAGGGCGGCAGGGATTTGCCCCGCTCCCTGTTTTACGGCTAGGAACCCGCGTAGCGAGCGCTGCGTAACTTTTCTCAGATGTCTGACAGCCCGCTAGCGCCCACTAGGCGGGCTATCACTATAGGTAGGTTACTACATCGGTTTCTGGGTTACGTTCAAGATTTAAACCTGGCAGTAAAAGTAACCAGTCTCCCATTTTTAGCCGCGCGAATCGTCTGCCTTACTAAGCCAATAGAATATCTATACTAATATCATAAATGCGAATGTGTGTTTATCTGTTAGTCTGGCTGCCTGTCTATTACCTCTTCACGCTTAAACCGAAGATTTGCGATAGTGAATTCGGGCGCCATTGTTACGTGTGGGTAAATAAATTCTGTATGAATAGGTAAAGTTGGGTAACAGGTACAATAAGGTTAGATATAAGCTTCCTGTTTTGCATTCCAACCAGAATACTAATATCAAAGAAAGGTAATTCGAAAATACTTTTAGTAGATTGTTTATACGTATTATAAAAACAATATATTGAGTGGCATATCTAAATCCCATTTGACTTGGGACAATATTTTTATCATTAAGTTTTATTATATTTGCCTAGTTTAAGATTTTATTTTACAAAAAAAACCGGCCAAGTGCGTGTCGGGCCACGCACAGTGTAGGGTTCCGTAGTTGCCCGTCCATCACGTCTCCGGTCATATGCGGAATTACGGACCCGTAGAAGGGTTTTTACTGATCTTAGTACTGATGATGTACTTTTTTGAGATGTTGTGTTTTATACATATTTTTGCCCTTTACGGTAATGTCTACTTAGCTGTGATATTTTCCTTTTAAATTCATCGTATAATTATCGTAAATTTTTTTCACATGCCTAGTAGCCACCGTTTAGCTGGCAGGGGGGAGGGACACTTGACCATAGCAAAAATTATCACTTCAAAGCTTAATATCACGCCAACCGATTCTTGAATTCAAATGCTTTTAGAAACCTTATTATTGAAAGAGCTATCCAACGATACCACACACGATGGGGCTTGGAAGAAAAAAATGCACCACCACTTTACATGTAGGGGAGGTACCCTAAAAAAAGTTTTTATGATTTTATTCTACCGTTTTGTCGGCGTCATTGATATGTATACTCATGCCAAATTACAAAGGTTAACAAGGACGATTATGCTCGTCACATCAGTCAGTATATAGCGTGCAATATTTGGTTTTTCATTGCATGTCATTGATTTAAAATGAAGTGATTGAGTTATTATGTATAAATGTGAATCTGAATAATAAATTGCACAGTTAAATAATAATAAAAAACATGTATATCGAGTCGAATACACATAGAAATAATAATTATAAAAATGTTTGAAAGAGAGGTCTTTATTGTTTGTTCTTGGATTATATTATGTTTTGCCAAACAGAAAGCCGTAGTCTCCCAGCGAAAAAAATACAATAACATTCTTTTGTAATTAACCTTGGGGTCCCAGGGACTGATAGACGACGGGTTAACTAGTGGTTATGAAAAATAAAGTTTGCTTTTGTCAATTTCTAAAAAATCGACTAGACAAAAAAAAACAATATAATTATCGAGCCTGCTCACAAAATTTCGCGAGAGTCGGTTGAGAAATGCAACCTGGAGAGGAGAATAATGGGAAATTCGGAAATCGTATTCGTTCATCGTATATGGCAGTTGATGGATGGGTGGTATACAAGGAGATTTTAATTAAGTAAAGTTTTATTACCTACTATATGGGCATTGGGTAACATAAGATAGTTACAACAAGAAATATCTTTACGTATCCTCGATCAAGAAAAAAAAAAAGGCACGTAAAACGTCAGCTTGTCCGTGTTCTTAAAAGCTGCAAAAAAGTTTCGGTTAACCGCCTTGATGCGCAACTGACGGCCCGTTCAATCTTGGCCAAGCGCCAACCTTGCGATTGTTTGTAACCAGAAACTAACCCGAGTGTTCACTTCACACAAAGACCTTATAATATATATTAGGCTCGGTTTTAAAAAGATCCGTTAGACCTTATGTCGGTTTGTTATATCAAAAAATGTACTGAGTTACTGAAATGACATTTGGTCTAACGGACTTTACGTCCGCCAGCTTGAATATGTCATGCTCGCTTTAAGGGCTTTGCCTACGGTGGCGTCGTTGATAGGGTCGCCACCTTCCCTAACAGATGGTCGAGGGAGGCGATGGCTGAGATACGCGTCATACTCATGATCGGGTGCTGTTTGTGGGGTCCGGTCTGTTCATGCTTGCTAGGACATAGTGACTACGTTAATACTAGTCTTTTTATAGGGGATTGACGAGAGACATCATCTTGTTGTGGATTCGTTTTTATTATCAGTGACTTAGAGACCATATACATCTCTAACAATATTAAATTAATATTAATTTTGACGCTCAGAGACCATGTACATCTCTGGGATATTATATTAATTTCATTATACTCCTTGTTTAATCTTGAGCCCTTATACATCTCTAACTTTACTGATGTTGTAATATTTGTAATAGATAACTTTGCAAGTTTATCTTCACTGTTTGACATTAATTTTGTTATAATTGTAAACTCGAAATTATTATTTCTTCTTGAACTGTAAATTAATATTTTGACATGAAAAATGTATTACTTATTATAGTCAGACTTTCTTAAATTGTAAATTAATATTTTGACATGTAAAAGTGCCGTTGTGGCCTATTTGCAGAATAAATGTTTGTATTTGTATTTTGTATTTGTATTTGTATTTATAAAACCCGGCCTTAAAAGATTACTTTATATGGGTTTAACGCGATACTATATTTATTTCTGACGTTTCGACGCGGGTTGCTCCGGCCTTAGGCGAGATCTCAGATGACTGACGTCTCAGCAAAGTTTTCAGCGAAGATAACAAATGTGTAACAATGCCAACAAGTAATTTACCAAGTTATTTAACTAATCAAAAGTCCATAAAAATGTGGAGGTCAAACCCGAAAAGTCCACGCCCCGTCCATTATCTCTCTTCCATATCCTCATCCACGACACACAATACCTACGTCAAACCTGTATCCTAGCACAAATCAGAAGGATAGACCCCGCGTTTTTTAAGTTTTTGAATCACCGGTGAAATCAATTGAAGTTGCCGATAAATCGTTTTTTTTTCAGGGTTCCGTATCAAAAAGGTAAAAAGGAACCCTTATGGTTTCACTCTTCTGTCAAATTGCTAAATATTTCAAGAACTATACTTATGCTATCGATTTGAAAAATCTGGAATAGTTATAAACAAGGGTTGTAACGTACCTTGTGTTTGTATGAGCATCTGTTTACTCTTGTCTGCAGGTAGAGAGTGCCTTGAGGCATTAAGTCCGCCATTTGTACTCATTTGTTTTGTGCAATAAAGTTTAAATAAATAAATAAATAAAATACGCCTCCCACTTACCTTATCTGATGCAGCTTTTGATTATGTTGATTTATGTAGATTTTCCTGAATTTCCAACTTAATATTCTATGTTTGGCACTCTGTTAACGTATTCATTTTCCTATCATCTTAGCAGCGGAAATTGTCAAACGCATTTTAGGCAGAGCAGAGGTTGTAATTATTTTGTTACTAAAATAGGTAACTGGTATTTTATGATTTCAAAATTGTAAACTTAGAATCATGTATTCTGGAACGACTGAATGTATGCATATAAAAGCGGAACATCGCCTATGAAAATCAGTTCTCGTCCCGATTTGAAAGAGTCAATACGAAATTGGCCAAGCCAGGCCCCGCACTTGAAGAATATCCCGCGCTAAATCTCCAACTCTTGGCCATAACTGGTCGGCTTCCCTGGGTCCGTGGCTACCGGGCGCTGCGCCTTCTCCCTATCCTAGAAGGTCCTCTGCGGGTTGACAATCGCGCTATTCCGTTACGGACGGAGCTTCCACCGCTGCTGACGACGCTGCTTTGCTGCCCTGAGGCGCCCGTCGCTCACGGTGCTCTCCCTGCGGCTGACTACGCTGTCCTGCTGACTTGCTGAGCAGCCCTGGGGCACTACTCCGACTGACCTAGCAACCGTCGTTCTGGTTTTACATTTACTCTGACTAAATTATTATTATTTTGTTTTTTGTTCATGTATGAGTACCATAATAAACTTCTAGCTACCGTGTCATTTAAATATACTTACCCCGACCCGGAACTCTCCCTAACTGTGACTCCTTACTCTCATCTTACAACCAGTCAATTACCTCGCTTCTCAAACTATTGGGAGCCGATGTAACACGATAGGGTAACCCAGAAACCATAGAAAATAATATTTAAATATTTTTATTTTATTTTATGTGAAAAATCAGGAATAAAGGAGGGTTCAAAATTTCAAAGTCTAGTGACTATGTCAAGTGGGGTGTCATATGAAAGCGCTTGAGTTGCACATTCTGAAACAGTTTTATATTTAGAGGTTTTGAGGTCATAAAAGCGAAAACCTTAAAGGAATTACGGGATAAGTCCGCAGTCAGAAATAGCTTATAATATACGTACGGAAGATTACAAAATCTAATTAAATCTAATTATTTGTCCTTTAGGTTCCAGTTAGGTACCATATGATGTGAACTAACCTTATACGTTCCAAATGATCTTCAAATCATTACCAAAGTCTAAGTCATAAGTAACTTTCTGGGGCCCGTTTCACCAAGCTATTTTACAAGCCTAAACTGGCAACACTCATCAAATAGTTAGTTTTTTTATTTTGAATGTGGCTTTATAAGCCGGACCCATTAAAGCAATAGGAGTGCGCGGTTGGAGAGTAGCCTGGGGAAAATCCAGAGGAAACCTCTGACACGTTTGCGCTCCAATGAAATTGGTTGAGCGGCTTCAACCGAATCTGAGGTGTGATTCTACTTGCCTAGCTGAGAAGGGGCAGTCGTATTTAATGTATGATGTAAAAAGTGCACTTCAAACGCCCCAATATTGCCAGTTTAAACTTCTTAAAAAAAAAATTAAGAATATTGTTTGCTGGTTTCTCTCCTGTCCTCCTGGTCCGAGAAATTAGCAAACAACATTTTGATATATTTTGAAACTCTTCAAGAAGCTGGCCCCGCAGGTTATCGCAAAACGTGATGAATCAGATGTATAGGTATCTACTTAACACCGCCAGTAATTTGACCTGTAGTCCCTATTCACCAGGGAACTACAGCGACAGACTCGTGAGGATATTTTATTTTGTAACCTCTATAGAAAAATATATTTTAATACCAACCTTCTTAAATAACACTTCTTAAATAAATTATGACAGTTTCGAAATTTCAATGGCTTTGAGGATTATGAGCTTATGCCATATTGAGCTTTCGAATAAAAAAATATTTATCAGGGTGCCGCGCCCACATACACTTGATTGTGCATTTGCGCAAGCGGGAGCACATGAAGAAGAAGAAATATGATTTCTATTTTGACAATAATTGCATTCTAAACTCAGTCTGTAATTCCTGAGAGCTGTGAAAAAAAAAAAAACAATCTTCTTAGTTACCGCCATCAAAATTTATGGCTGATCAGTTCATACCATAAACTAACGCATGTTTTGATACTCTCAAGGGAATCAAATCCAACAGAGCATTTACTGTTAACCTAGAATCATGAAAATTAGCAAAATCAAAATCTTACATTATTTAAAAGTAAATGAATCATTCCAAAAAAGAGAATTTGTAAGACATCGCATAAAAATACTGTTTGATTGTAACCAGAGTGTGGTACGTAACTTTCGTGAGCTAGGCCAGCTCGCGCTTGACCTGTTTTTTTGTCCGTCATTTGTATTTCCATACTGGCCCTAATGATCACGCCTTAACAGTATTCTAAGATGGCAGTCAACAACAAAAACCGCTCTGTGAGGAAGAAACGTATTTGCATAATCCCGAGAATAATTTGATTTCCGGATAAGGGAATCTAATTCCTTGTATTGTTTACCCCCGGGATTATTCGCGGATTGAAATTGACAACATAAAGGAAGTGTACGGCTACTGTAAAATTTATGTAAGAGCATATTTAATTATTTATTTTGTGTTTTTTTTCCGTGACCGGAAAGAACAAATAGCTGTTCACCGTCTTGATTACATACGCAATCGATAAATAAAATTACTATTTGCTAGAGTTTGCGAACTGTAAACGCTCGCGCTTTGGACTTACACGCACTCAAAATATTTATAAACACGTGTCTAACGCGATATTTATTTACTTACCCTTGCCGCTAGGCTCGCTACTAGTGCCGGAAATCTCCGGGCACATAACAAAAGAATGCTATTGTTTATTTTTTTCGCCGGGAGAGGACCGGTGACCCTATTTTAATTTCAAGTCCTTAAGGAATGACTTCCGAGTAAACAACATCTAATTTCCTTCCCAGTGTTTCTAACCATACCAAATTTCATCTAAATCGATACAGTGGTTTAATCTTGAAAAAGGTAACAGAAGCACAGAGTTAATTTTATATATTTATATATTTTTTGGACAATCTTACACAAATCAACCTAGTCCCAAACTAAGCAAAGCTTGTACTATGGGTACCAAGTGACGATATACATACTTATATATAGATAAATAGATACATAAATACATAGAAAATATCCAAGACATATAGATAAAGATTATCAGAAATTTTTACCAGTTCCTTTTTGACAGTTATGAATTGGCGTTGAAGTGATGTGGCTAAGACGAATCGATTGTCATAAGTCATAGCGATTATTAATGAATAGTGAATGGTTATTCAAATCGTTTTTATTGTAATTTAATATTTTTTATATTACCATATATTTCATTCTTAGATACGAATCTAGAGTAGGAACTTTTGATTAGACTGACGTAGGATTTTTATTCTACGTCAATTTTGTATTGATTCAGAAATCGATGCTGTATTTCCAAATTCGTCGGTGAAGGTAAATTCACAGTTCATTCTGCTGGAATTTATTGGAATACTTATTTTTTTATAGCACGTAGTTTATTACGGTTATAAATTCATTAATTTAATCGATTTCCTTAAACTTAAGCAAATATCATCTGAATCGAAACGAATGATTTAGTCACTACACTAGATTTAAAAAATATAAGATATAATACGTAATTGTTTTCATGATGAATTATTATCATTAATTACTACGCATCAGTGATAGAACAAAATATAGATTCAATTGATTGCTCCTCTAAAACGCGTATTACAACTTTCTAACTACTTGTGAAGCTCTAATATCATTACTCGATTTTATTCATTGTTTCTACGTGTAATGCGCATTTACATTGTATGGGTGTTATGATGTGTCAAAAAGGAATTGGTAAAAAATTCCTATAATACTTTTGCATTTGTAATATAGATGGATGTAAAATCCAAAAAGTATCCACTTATAGATATACATAATTTTTATTTACTTTCCTTATCCAATGTTTTTACACCTAAACGTATATCTAGGCTACCTTTCGCCACGGTTTCAACCTTAATAAAACCCGGAAATAATTTTACCTACACTCAGCCACCATTTATTGCTCACTTTTTCACCCTTTCAGCCGTCAAGTGTAATTCACGTGTAAAAATAAACGGGTAGTCCAGGGTTAAAATCATTATACACTTAACCTGGCTAAAGAGGGTAGCCATGGTGCCGCGCTCTGCCAATGTGAGTTTTCCGTTCCAAAGATTATCATCGTAGTAACGTAAGCTATTCGGCAGTGGAATTCTTTATCTCCTGATTTAAGATGTGCTTAATCTCTTGCTGTCTTCAAAAAGCAACTAAAAGTTAATTATTTGTCACTACCATGACACTAAATAGTTTAACTCCTTTAGGTGGCTGACTGTATATATATATAATAATATGTATATATATATATAACAGACAATAAACAGAGTGGACGACTTCTACGCTATAATGCGTAAGAGACGCTGGTCCTTTGTCGGGAGAGTGAGCGAATCGACGAACAGCATTGTCAAAGTGGTATACACGACATGCCCACCTAATAAGTGGGGCGTCAAAGATGGCTTGCTTATTGTAATGTAATCTTATTTTAAATTTTATTTTATTTTAAATTTTTAGTTGTTTAGTTGTTAAAATTTGTAAACCGATGGGTGTATACCTAAATAAAGAACATTATTATTATTATATATCATTCGTTTAGTGAAACTGATTTTTAATAGGTTCCATATACTATCTCTGTATCACCTACCATGAATCATATTTATCCCGGAAATCATTCCATAAGGTGCCGGAATTTTATATGGAAGTAGTGATAACTATTTTATACAAACTTAGCGCCTCAATTAAGGAATAGCAATTAAATTGTAACGCGATGAACGAATTCTACGCAGAAGAAATTGCGGGCAAAAGCTAGTGCGATAATAAATTCCCTGAATTATTTTCCATTATCTTATGTTTTTCTTTCAGATTATTCAGTTAGCTATTTCAGTATATTACAAATCTTTTTCAATTGGTGCATCTAATAGGCAGGTGGTTTTTGTTGACCTCGTTTTTGTATATTTAGGGCTAATTTCATTGTGTTATTTGAATTAGGATAGTTATATTTTTATCGAATACATATGTTTCCTACATGTCTTCTTATTAAGATATACTTAAGTTTGATTTACAGAAAAAAATACTACATTATTGTATGTAGAAAGCTATATCAACACATCAAAAAAACGTCGGCCCATCCCTAGTCCATAATTGAGGGCGTGAACGTTTTTCCAGACAAATGCCTTCACCGGCTAGTCTTTTCATAGATCACGTAATATGGACGGCAATTTGGTAATATAATCGAGGTACTCACAGGTCCGTCACTAGTGGGCACATTGAGGGCCTCGTTAACGCCAGGGCTGCCACTTTAAGCATTCATAACTGTATTTGGGACTGCTCCAAATGGGCTACGAAATTAGGTCGCTAGTCAAGAATTAATTTTTCATTACAAGTGCGTTGTTTATGGGGGCTGGTAATGAGGGTCGTATGAGTTACGAGTTCAGTTTGCTAGACGGAGACGGAGATAACGCTGATCCTCACGTTCTAGTATTGTAAAGTAGCAGTGCTATACGTAAGTACTATTAACTATTCTGTGTCCTTGGTCCTCGCGACCGCGTCTATGACTTTGATTTATAATGAAGTGACATTGATATTCGAGGCTTCCCTCGAATATCAATGTCACTACAATATAATAAGAAACATCCTTCGATGTTTCTTATTATATTGTACCAAATTAGCCTAAAGTTGTTATCTACTTAACTGTTGAATAGCAGGGCGAGCGAGTAGGTACAAGCCGTACAAACAATTAACGACTTTCCATACAATTGTAATACGACTGCCGAGAAAAGGACTTGTTATATTTTAATAAGCATTATTTAAATATTTTAAGTCACAACCCCGTTAATTATAAATGAAAATTCAGCTGGTTTACTGGTTTCAAACAAAATTATGTTAGCTCTACCAGTTAATGTATACATTGTCGAAGTTAATGTTTAATTAAGAGGTATTGTAATTAAGCAAAAGTCAATCAAGTATCGGATGGATCTATAAAGGTATGTATGAGTTTTCCATAGTTGATTTGGTCAGAATTACGATTTTAACTGTAAAGTAAATATTTAGAATATTGTACACGAAGGGGATAAAGCACTGTTTTATGTCACGGGCGCGATATTGAATCCTGAGCGTAACGAAGGACTCCAGGTTTTACTCCCAAGCGTAGCGAGGGTGTTATGAGACCAGAGTGTAGTGAGGGATTTAAGCGTGCCCAAGACAAAAAGTTTTATTCCCGAGGAGTAATAGGTAGGTACTCTACTTTTCTCACCTCTTGCGAGAAATTAAAATGCGCGATAATAAACAATAATATAACTTTCAAAGTCGATATCTGAGCGACCTAGAGGTTACTTAGAACAAATCTGACATCAGATTAAAAAAAGTGGCGGCCATCTACTTTTTGCCTCCGAAAATAGGTGCTACTTTTTTCTTTGTGGAGTATTAATTTTGAACATAGCGAATCGGACCTTAAATGGACAAAATCGAAATGGCCACCACTTTTTAAAATTTTGACGTGAAATTCATTCTAACTGGCCTCTTGGATGGTTAGAAATCAATTTTGAACGTAATCGGACCACAAATATGTACATGTACAGTTTCATACACTACTTTATCTATTATCTACATCCATATATTAAATCCTCTTTCATATGTTTCATGTGGGCGCGTTGAGTCGGCGTGTGCCATGTTTGACGAAGCACCCCGGCCCGGGGCGGCGCGCGGCTGTGCTGTAATTTAATTCATGATGCTGTTATGGCCATCACCGCCCCGGGCCGGCGCTCGCGCACATGGCCGGGGGCGTGGTTCTCGGTATATTGTAAAGCTGCAAGCGAATCACGTAACTTTATGTACTAACGGTAGATAGATTTTACTGTCAATTTTGAAGTATAAACGTATGAGCGGCGGGGTAATCACGTAACTTTTGTACTACCGTTAGATAGATTTTAATGTCAAATTTTAATTGTCATCTCATACATTTATACTTCAAAGTTGACAGTAAAATCTATCTACCGTTAGTACATAAAGTTACGTGATTCGCCTGCTGACAATTGTAATTTGACATTAAAATCTATCTAACGGTAGTACAAAAGTTACATGATTGCCCCGCTGGTCCTTACTTACACTTTTTGAGCACATTTAAAGATAATTTATTATAATTATGGATGTAGATAAGGCGGATTTACTATTTGGGTGTAGATAAAACCATTTATTGGTTAATAACGCCGACATTCGAAAAGTTCTTCCAGTTTAAAAGTGCGCAATTGATTCGGAGGCTCTACGAATAGCCAACGATACCAAAATATTGAGATTTATCTATCAGCATTTTTCATCAATATACACTCACGAGTAAAAATAACGGGTACACTTTGTATTGCATTTCCATAGAAAGTATACCCGTTGTTTTTGCTCGTTAGTATATAAAAATAAAATGAGTTTAAATGATACGAAATGGCAAGAACATAAGGTAAATGTCTTTAGTCAATGTTGTAGACAACTTAATACCCAATAGTTGACGCATGTTGTTCAACTCTATTACTATGACATAAGATTGAAAGTGTCAAGTATTGTGTCAGTGTCGAGCATTGGGAGAGTTACGTTATATTATATGTTTGGTGTTTATTTTTGTTTGCATAGGATGAGAGAATGATTTTATAGCAACCGGACCGTAGTACGTGAGCCGAGTGCCAAAGGCTACCCTTTTACGCGGCCCTGCACACCTGAGGAATATATTTCCGGATACCCTTGGGCTTGGGTAAGAAACTCGTCAAAGAATTCTTTGACAGTTTTTGTATATCATTACATAGTAGTACCTTCAAAGTTGGCAAATTGCAAGGAGTTTAGTTATAAAAATTGCATAGAGATGTCGATACATCTATTTTACCTACACAATTTTTAGGATTTCGTACTTAGTTTAATTAGAAATAACAAATGCTGCCGAACCAAACTAGGCTCCCACTCGCCAGTACCCCGTCTGTCGCGCCTGTACAATAAACTGAGCAACAATTCAGACCATCAGCTGGACATACATCATGACAGTTTACATCGATTTAAAGCGAAACTGCTGTCGATTATCGGTTGAAGTGCCTCAATAACCATAGCCATTCGTCATTAGAGTTCGGACCCTCTTGTTCCTAGTTTATTTTAAGCATATTACGTACTGTTAACTAGTTATCATTATGTAGATGTTTTCTTAAGTTTTTCTAAAGTCGACGCTTCCTGTAATGCATGTTGTGTTCACCTGTAATTGGTGGCGCAATTAAATCTAAACCATGTACTTTTCTGTGTATACTGAACTGTTGGTGATCCTAGATAATAAATAAATAAATGCCAAGTTTTGAAGAAATATCTCTCGATTCTCATAAAGTTTACGAATCCTTCATTACCGTGAACTGCATTTTGAGTGAATAATTTATGGTAGGAAATCTTTAAGAAAACGCTTTGGGGCACAGATCTTGGTTTATCGACAGCTCGATTTGCGTATTTTACTATTAATGGGATTTATTTTATAAAAGAGTTACATATATAGCCTATACAGCCTACAAGAAGGTACGGTCCTATTTTAAATACTCCCAACGCAAATCCGATGAGGATTCTGGTTGAACCCACGTCGCGAACTTTATATTCATGAGACCTCAATTTATTTCAAACCTTCATTCGCACAAAATCACTTACAGATTTTTCTGGAATACAGAAAAGCGTGTTACAGTAACAACTCGGCATTGGTGACCAGCAGGTTAATTACGAAACGTGGCAAACGTATGCAAGTTCGATATTAAAAATTACATTTTGATAAACCTTACGTATGTTCACTGGGCTGCAAAATTGTATGGTCATGTTTCAACCGTAATACTACGGTAACACGGTCGACAACTGTATAGTCTGCATAGTACGTTTTAAAATGTTACGTATAATCAACCTGTTGTGTAGCATACTTATATAGTGTCCTTGGCGAACAGTGGTTTGAAGGGGTGATTTGATTATGTACCTAACCATATTCATCCTACATCGGTACCGGATGCAATTAAACTTTCAAAAGATTCAGTTATTATGTTTTTGCTTATCCAATCCTCAGGTTTCCGTAGGGCTGGCTCGTTCCTAGCTCAGCTCATTGCCATTCAGCGAGACAACGCGGCTGGTATGGCATCCTGTCCTGGCAGTGATTTGGGCGACCCATGCACTTATAGTTTAAGCCTTTAGTTTAAGTTAGCTTTAATTAGTTAGTAAGTTCTCGTTACCTACCTATGTTTTTTGTTTTGTATTGTATTAATTAAATAAAAAAAGACATAGTAAAAATAACAGTTAGACCTACCTAGCGTAAGTTTGACACGTTACGTTGTCAACTAGCCGAACTTAAATCTCGGTAAGTGCAAATCTGTGTGGTGAGACTGGTGAGTACGTATGTAGTTCCATTTGTGTTTGTAAGAAAGGAACAAAACATTGTCAAAAGATGTTTGTTAAGTTTTACTAATAAGGGGGGAAAGCTAAGAGATCTATAAGAGCAAATTTAGCGTAGAATCTGTGAGGGTGATGTGTTGTAAGCATTTCTATTACTACGAGCCATTATTTTGGTATTGTATTTGGTATACAGTATATTTACGTTACTCGGTTGGTTGACTCGATTGTTTCCACCATTGAATGCTTTATAGGGCCTCGCTCCCTGGAGGGTTTACCGCAAATGCCTAACGTTTAAATTCACAAGCAGTGTACGTATTTACTTAAGATTTTGTTTATAAAAATAACTTTTATTGTCTTGTTTGTGTTAAACATGGAAGTGAAAATGGGTTTAGGTTGTAGTTATCATAACCATTATGTAAAACAGAGCAATAACATATAAAATTACGTTCCTTCACTAATGTCCCCCATAATTTATCGCACTAATCAGGAAAAAGGCTTGTAGTCCGTATATTAGCGTAGAAATTAATGGTTATTACAATTTTTATATCCACCAGAAGACAATCTGACATAAAAAGTAACGTGGTTTTCCTCAAAATTCGTACTAACACCAGAAATTAGAATAAATAATTCATCGAGTCACTAGATTATTTGGAAAATAATTAAATCTTTTAAGATAATTATTATTTCAAAATAAAGTGCAATAACTTGTTTTTCTTACATTTTAAAAATAATAATCCAGCCTGCTGACAAAAACGTGTTTGCTGATTTTCTCGGATCGGGGTCAAGCCATCATTATCTTCATTCACATGTGTTTTTCCGGCCTTTCAGTAGAATTAACCTGACCTTTCCATATAATAAATAACTCTGACAGTGCTGAAATAATTATTATTTTTTGTTTCTGTTATAACGTCATTGGATCGCACTGATGAATGCTTAATCTTACGAAAATTAAAAATCACGTTTACTAACGGAAGGTTGCATTATGAGTCCGGTTTTATAATGATCTGTACCCTATGTCAGTAAATTATGCCAAAAAATATCCTGGCTTAGGAACCGGAATTAGATCTGGCGGATCTCAAAAATACGATTGAAACCGATCACACTGTGTGGCCTGTTTCAATTTTATTCAACCTAATGTGCACCCTGTGAGTGGGTACCTAAGATGACAGGATTTAATACAGTATGAGGATAAATTGATACTTCAGGCAGATGATAACGCATTGAGGTACAAACAAGGAAACTAAATCGATGATATGCATGTTTTTGCGACAAAACTATTAAATTAGCAGTAGATATATCGGCGAACGCCGAGACAATAAAACGGTACCGTCAAAGCGCAACGCACAATTTATTCCGCTGAGTTTCCTCTCTGTTACCCTCCACATATTTCACGAAACACATGTAGAATAAAACATATTACAAATAAGATTGTACGGTTGTCTGTTGCCTGAAAAACGCGCTTTCCTCAAACTGTGAATTTATTCATGAAGAGCTTCGTTGTAGCGATTTGTCGGCGGTTACGGCTGTACGCGAGGCGAAAGAATACGAGTGGATGGCGCAGAGGCGACATTTTCCAAGGCAAGTGGTTTTTTTTCGCAAATTCACAACAGGCGTGAGATTTTCCCCGTTTCTTGCTTCCATATAATTTAAGATGTAGGAAAAAGTAAGAAAACTATAATAGTATATAACATTTGAGCGTTGACGAAAGGCTCGATTAATATAATACACTTTAATATTATCATTTCGAGTGTGGAGTTTTAGCATTATTACAGTCTGTTCTCAATCCAAGTTTTCTTTGTCGGCAAGCCTTGTAATGCATATAAAAGAAAATGTTTAATCAAAATGTCGTGTTAGTTCTGTCCCAGTAAATCTTGGGGTTGCGATTGTTATCATGGACGAAATAGCCGCGCTTGGCGGCTCAGAGTTCATTTTAGAACACATAATATCCTTATGGATAAGACTATGTTCGGGTTAGTACACATTAATCTCTCTTGTCTGTGGGTAGATATGCTAATTTGACTAGCTACCTGATGGTAGCTAAATAATCATATTTAACGTGACAAACTTACGCTAAGTATATACGCTAGAAAAAGTTACGTAATATCTAGATTAGGATTAGATTTTACCTTAGGTTTTATGTATTTATATGTAGTATAAGCCTTTTATGGTTAGCTGAACTTAAGTATTAGTTTTATCATCAAATCTACAGAATTTAAACGTCTGGGCAAATTGCAGATAGTTGGTCAATTTCAAACGCTATAGCCAAGTAAGCCAGTAAGGATGAAATATAATATATACTTATTTATCCCGCTCTTACTAGTCCTGTAGCGCCTGAGGAAGTTGTAACACGTTCGAGTGGAGATAACTAAATATAACTAATTACATACGATAATATTCCTGTTTAGCGAAACGAACGGACACAATATGCCTTAGGTCATTTATATTCCTTTCTTATTGGTTATTTATTGCCTTTATATCGTCGACCACAATAAGGATGATAACTCATGTTACAATTTATAACATAGTGTGGCTATGTAGATATAAAACCATAAAATTTACACAATAAATAGAAAAATAGACTTATTAATTAAAATCATAAAAAGATCATCATCATTCTCCTAGCGTTATCCCAATACATTTGCATCCTGAAGGATGCCCGGGGTCCACTACCTGATCCCAACGCTACTTAATCCCAACCGATAAAATCATAAAAAGATTTGGGACTAAAAATTCGCAAAACAATGTTTTTTTTGTTTATTGGCTAAATGTAAATTGAAAGTTACTAATAGAATTCTCATATTTGAATAAAAAAGAAATTGTATGGCAGCTACGTACATAAACGCAATATTTCACGACAAAAACTTCAAACTTCCCTTTTTTCCATACAACGGTACGCCTGCGGACGTCACGCCTGCGTGTGAATCAGTATGGAGCGTTTTCAGTGCTTGTTAGCTGTGCTGTAAGCAAAAACTTTTTTTTTATCATCATGCGCCTATTGTACGATCTAATATTATATATTTATTGGTTCTCACTTTCAGACCTCAATGTAGATAGGACGATATCGGCATACTAATAAACACATATTATGTGAACATGGTTGATACCACTGTACAATCGAACTCACAAGCGGCTTAATACTAACACCTTTGTACCTTGTCGCTTTAACGTCATGTTTAAACTGTCATACTAACATTTCCAACGGGTGAAAACGACAAAGTAATAAAGTGTCCAGCTACTCATTAGTTCGATTGTACCTAATGGAAAATAGAGAGATCTCCCAATGCGATCACCTACCTGCGGTTTGTCCTACGATGTTGAACATAATCGTATGTAGGACAAAACGGACTACTTCAGATAATTAACTCGTGCTGGGTAGAATTTTCTCAACTTAGGTATAATACATAGTTCATAATATTTTATTCTGAGATGCAATTACATGGTAATTCAACGGTACATAGTTTGACAGTCCATCCATCGTCGATATTAACGATGTATAAAAATGAAGGCCAAGAAGAAGGCCAGGAGGAACATATTCCTAGTGAAATACATCTTTGAATTCAGCCGCTTTGAAATCAGCGTCATGATTTTCATGACACTATGCTGAGCGGCCCATTTTGGTACTAAATAGGTACCTATTTACTATATCCTAGAATGTGTAAACAACTTGTACCAAATAAATATTTCTTTCTTTCTTTCTTTCACTACTGATCCACATCTCACTGCGTGTACCACCCGTTCTTCGTATTCAGCTCCGGCCTCGCAGCCCCGTTCTCTTTGCTGTCCCGGGGGCGTGGACCCATGCTCTAGCACACTCTCCACTGCACCATGAGTTAACTCTGCTCAATGATATATACTGGTCAACGACAGTGAACTGGATATATTCCATAGTACCGAGGCTAGCTTCCTAACATCAAGTAGCCGGTACCTGGAGTCAATCTCGACATCAAGCCCGATTAATATAGCATAAAATAAGTTATTAGTATTAAGTTATTATAATTACCTAGCTATGTATGTAGTAAATTTAATTCATACTGTTTGGTTAACACGTGTAGCTAGACTGTATGTGTCAATTTAAGGAATAAATAAATTGAAAAAAGAACATTTTTCATATATACAGAATCAAAACATAATTACGCCAGAAATCAGTCATAACTTTATGTATGAGTGGAGTGGATTGAGCCCGTATCCTTCGCGTGGGTTTTCTAATACCATAGAAAAAACATAGTAATTTGTATCATAGACATTAAATTTTTGGAAGTTCATTGACAAACTTATTTCAGCAATCGAATCACAAAACGATTTAGGATATAATAGATGTGTTAAGGCGCTCCCATTAACCGCAAGTTCTATGAGTAATGGATTGACGAAAACGCCGACGCAAAGAAATTTGCGCTGATAAATTGCTCAAAAGTTGAAATTCATTTCAAGTTTATCGAGTTAGTGTTCAGCTCATTAGACACATATAAAGACGACTTTAAAAATTCATGAGTTTTACTGCGTTAATATTTCTGTGTTTCTGTAGTGACGTTTCACCTAGGTTCGAAATTGTCACGTCCCCTATTTATCATGTTTGCATTTTCGTATCTGTGTGTTTGTGACAGAAGTGAGTATGACAGATTTAAGAAATAAGGGATACCAATCCTTAGGTTGTTCACTTTTAGTCAAGTCATTTTTGATTTCTACTGAATGAACTCGATTTTCGCTAAAAGCTGTTGAAATAATTAGTAAAAAAAGGTGATAAATATTAAACAAAGCAATCTCGTTAGAAATGAAACGCTTTATCCTCTTGAAATTTGATGTTAAAAATAAGAAAACTGGCGGAGGAAGCTCTGTTACAGTCAATGGGGACTTAATGAAGCCTCGGGCTTTTATTCGAGTTCAATCTCAGCTTTTACGAGCAATCTAACGATTAATGACGAATAAATTAGTCAGAAAAAGAGTCATTAACCACCGATGTCGTCATTGAATAGTTAAGTGTGTTTTGTTTTACTAACAAAGGGGCCATAGCGGGTTGCTTTGAACCGTTATTTTTATAATTAAATAGCAATGAAATACTTTGTATGTCTGAGCCTAATGCTGTAAATGATGTCTGAGCCTAAGATTAAATAGATCTACATTTTTTTTATCTTTGCATACTTTTCGTAATCACCCTCTTATATGAAGGTATAGGTAAAATTTATTATTAGATTTAGTTTATTTTAGTACTTATAAGAACGATACATGCGGAGTTCAAGGCGAATCAGTATTTATACGCCAATCATCCAATTACGCGTAATTTTTGCTAATGTTAAGTTCTAGTTATACTAGTCAAGAGATGAACCAAACCAGTTTGTGAATGCAGTTGACATGTGGCTGAAACAAATTTTTGATCGGCAACTGTCCAGTGTCCGGCGACAGTCGCTTTTAAACGAGAAAAACATATAAATGAGACATGAATGTAGTGGCTCAATCTCATTTGTTTTTAATAAGGTGACATATGCATTACTTATATAAAAACCGGCCAAGTACGTGTCGGGCCACGCACTGTGTAGGGTTCCGTAGTTGCCCGTCCATCACGTCACCGGTCATATGCGGAATTACGGACCCGTAGAAGGGTTTTTACTGATCTTAGTAGTACCTACTGATGATGTACTTTTTTGAGATGTTGTGTTGTATACATATTTTTGCCCTTTACGGTAATGTCTACTTAACTGTGATAATTTTCAGCCACCGTTTAGCTGGCAGGGGGGGGGGACACTTGACCATAGCAAAAATTATCACTTCAAAGCTTAATATCACGCCAACCGATTCTTGAATCAAAAAATCTTTTAGAAACCTTATAATATTTTTGAAAGAGCTATCCAACGATACCCCACACGATGGGGTTTGGAAGAAAAAAAAATGCTTTTTTCTGTATTTTGGTGTTATGTTTATTTGTACTGTATTTGTGCTACGAATAAATGTTTTTTCTTTCTTTCTTGTAAAATTTTGCCTATTGAAGCGTTTTACGCTTCACACTGCGCGCGCTTGCAACGTAGTAAAAAAACCAGCCAAGTGCGTGTTGGTCTTCGCGTATTTAGGGTTCCGAACCAACCGCAAAATTAAGTTGCTTTTAATAGGAATAAGGAAATTAAAAAAAAAACAGTTTTATCAATATATTAGTATTTGTTGTTAAAATATACACCGTTTGTGACATACGACGGACGGACGGACGGATGGACGCGTGAGTGACAGCGTGCATAAAGTTCCGTTTGGACCCTAAAAAGGACTAAATAGATCAGTGGAAAATGAAATATTTTGTGTTCCCAAAAAAAAATCGCAATCGATCAAAAAATGTCGTAAAAATAAATTCTATATCCGTTTCTGCATAGTAACCGCGACGGCAATTAAAATAAACATTATCATGTGCCCCAGGCAGATAAAAAGGTTGATACATTTTAATTGGATTACCATGTCCATGAGAAGCAATTTTTATTTAGCTTTATTATTATCTACTCGATTAATGAACACAGGCATCACGGAATGGAGAAATATTAATACGTCAAGCTCTTCGCAACACTGTCTTATTAGCAATGCAAATTGCCAGCCTGTCAATATCATTAATCTCATTCTACTCGTAAGTCAATTAAACCTATATAGGGTGACGATCCTAGAAAATGTTTCACACACACGCACGCACGCACACACACACACAATAAATTCGTTCTAGAATCAAAATAGACTGAAGTGATAAGTTCTACTTGCAATCGTGCGTATTATTAAGTAATAAAACGTTGGAATGACACACATTTTCTGACAAAGAAGCTTTTGAACGAATATGAAAATGCTCCATTCGTTTCTGGTCACATTCAAAATTAAGAGTTGTATTCTATCTTCTATTTATGACGGTAACATAGCGGCTACTATATTTATGGTGCTGCACACATTAACTGAGCAGTTAATCAAAAACAAGTGGATCCGAGTTAATTGTGTGTCTGGCGTAATTTACTATGGAAAGAGACAAAGGAACACAATTACAGAAGATACGTCAAATTACATTATCTGTAACCGGCGGGGCCAAATTCTGAGAACAGTTTTCAAAAGATTTAATATACATCAACCTGTGAATCGTCTTCGTTCATGCGCTCTTAACATATGAATACAAATAGGATACAAAAGTTTAAACACTTGAATTGGACTTTTTTAAACGTTTAAGATAAAATTCATCTTTGGTTTTTACTATAACTACAAAAATGTAGTGTAATGATCTTGCTAGTCTATTTATTTTTATGTGAACTTAATTCCTTTAAAAATGAAATATACGCGTGCAGATTTCACCTTCACCTCTATAATAGCAAGTGTCGTTTTAACAATTTTCTAAAAAGACTCAATTTGAACTTCATTCTGAGACTACTGGGGCGGGTTGCTCTAACTTACTGTTACAGATTGATCAGCGTTAAATATGGCGCCGCCAGTTGTCATCCCATAGAAACTTGCCAATCTTTCTATATAATTAGAGAATCACTGCTTACAAACACAGACGTTTTGGTGCAACTCACCCTAAAAGTAAAAAAAATAGCATAATAGTAGATTGCATGACAAGGGTCTAAAATGAGCCATATTACCACGAGATAGTTATTTTGTGAACGAAGTGAGGGAAAATAATTCGAGGGGTAATATGGCTTTTAGACCAGAGTTATACACTCTACTTTTCACTTCGATTGCGAGAAAATAATTCCACGGCGAACTTATATGTAATTTGGCAGCATGTTTTTTTTTCTAAACTGCTTTCATGCTTTGACACACATAATAGACACCACGGTTCGCGCGCAACATTCACGCGTAAAAAAGCTAACTCACCTTCCATTGAGCGCTTCAAAGCGTTGCTTTCACTTTTTTAATTATTGTGAAATAGGGACTACTACAAACTTAATCTTTAGACTCTTTAGAGAAATGAATTCTGTTTTCTGATTGGTCGATTTTAGTAAAGATGTATTCTGGTTTGTTAATACCCAATGCCAAATATTTTTTAAAGAGTTAAATAGTGTTTTGTGATTGGTGGATTTAATAGGTGAAGTATTTATGATTGGTCTAAATTGGATATTCATATTTTCCCTAGAGGTTAAACGTACTACTTTAGCCCCGCTTGACAAGTCTAATATGACACACTTTTCGAGCATAAGAAGTGAAAAAGTATTTTCATGTTTGATCTAGTTGGCTACTCCACCTGCTTGTCGGTCATTAAAATGCCCCGACAGCCTTTAGGCTTCCAACATTGGACATAAAAAGTAGACAGACTCATCAGACCTGCTGAATCTTTCTCAGTTACATTCATGCCTGTTTGCACAGGACAAGTTATTAGGGCGTTTTGTAGCACATGTAAGTAATTACCAGAAGGGACACTCCATGTATTAAGGGTCCGTTTATGCTAAACTTCTGACATATATTACTCGTGATATATGACTGAGGGCAGTGAGTGTTCCTGCGTGGTGATTGCAATCAGTGTAAACATGTTTTTTGCTTAACACATATCAGCAGATGCAGAGCACTATGGTAATCTCTGTATACTGTTATCAAATCAAAAACGGAGCTCTGAAGCTTAAATTTGAAGGCAACTCGTGATAAATATCTAAAACTTGCTCACTACTATAAATATAAATAAGAAAATTGGGATATAATGAAAAAAAATTATGAAAGAAATGCGATTCCGCAATGTGAATTAAAATAATAGCACTTACACTCTTTCGAAGTCCACATCTATCCAATTTTGGCCGTGACTCCAACCCTGTAATACATGGCTCACAAGTACAAGCTGTCAAGTTACAAACAATTTTTAATGAAATTACTAAAATTATTACACGGATAAACAGGAAGCGTTAATTTAGATCTCAGGGGGTGAGTGCTAGATTTCAACAATACAATTAATAGAAGCCGTGTCCACTTAGCACTGTTTTAAAAGGCAACCACTTCCCTGTAGCAGTGCAGCAGGCGGCGGTGCGCGGTCGGTGACGTCACGGATCCAGGGTGGGGGCAAGGCAGTTCAGTAGTGGGAAGTGGCCATCGAGATCCAAATGCAGCTTTGGTCCGGTAGTAAAAACCCTGGAATTTCCCGATACGATGATTGGACACTTTTCGAAAAGTCTAATTTCACATGACTGCCTGCAACATCCTTTAAAAAGCGTGGCTCGAAGCGTTATACTAGCAGGGAAGCTACCAAAAGCATTAAATAGTGATCAATGATGTTGCAGCAGTATGGTACAAATACTTTAGGTATTTCTTTAGGTATCACTTTAGGTATGGAAAGTAAAATACTACAATTAATCATTTAATAAAATTACTATTTATGAAAAGTAGCGAGTAAAAGCAGTAAAAGCGACTGGGGAATAGTATTCACTGTTTAAAATATATGGAATTACAATTTAAAACTAATTTAGCACACAGTACATCATTAGTGAGCGGGTAGGTATAGATCCCGTTAAGTAGACAAAGGAATTTCATCATCCTAGTTACACACCTAAATTATTGATTAAAAAGAAAGGAGTGATTCTAGCTACAAGATAAGCGATTTAAGTAGGGTTAGGCATTTCAAATGAATCTACTGATTTTCATTAGTAACAGCTATAAGTAATAATTTTGCAACACTCACCCGACCGGGGAAACACACACACACTTATTAAAATTGATAATTAAATATTCATCGTTGAATACTGTGATGTAGGCACAGTACAAGAGAATTAAAATTAAAATAAATTAAATTAAAATTTATAATAAATTAGCGCCCCATAGTAGCGGCGGCGATTGCAATGCACGGCAGCCTCGAGTAAAGTGAGGGACGACCCTCATTTGCTCCGCGAGTATGAGATGACGACACATGACTTGCTAATTCCGTTATCGCGTATAGAACGCCTATCGGTTTTGTTAGGCAAGAAAACATTTGGTTGCCAGCTGATTAATATAGCACTAGGTGATTCTTTAAACTAGATTTGTAATTATGTATTTTCCTTATTTAATAGGTTAGGTATTAGGATTAAGGTATTGTTAGGGTTGTAAATAATATGTTTTTTTCAATAAAATTGTTTACTCGAAGGATCTAGTAACGATTCCGTTACAACATAATTACCTATACTTATAGATACATAATTACAGACACTAAATCCAGAAATATCGCCATTCCCTGAAAAATGGCTTTCGGAGCTAAGACTGAGTCAATCTGACTCGACATTTAATATTCACATACCAAAAGAACAAATCAGGCTCTATTCCAGGCGTAGCGCAGCAAGGCAACGTGTCATATTGAGTGCGCTATAAAATATCACATATTGATATGCGATATATCGAGTGAGGGGATCACTAGAAAAGTTAAGCACAACTTACTGACTGATTGAAAATGGCTGACTGTTGAGTTTTTGTCTCGACAGTGGTCAGAAATGCTAGTAGATTTTGACTTGTAAAAGTGCCTTTGCGCCTACTTGCAAAACTAAGTTCACTTGAGCAGAGGTAAATCTGACACAACAATTCGCAATCCCTAATGTGCTGAGCGCACTCGTGGCACTTTAAGGCGGTTGTGCAATGCGTGCGGGGCACCGCTATAGACTTGCATAGCGCTGTCTCGCTCGTACGCTGCACTGTCGTGTGGAAATCGCATCAGTGTGGCAACCGCCTTACAGTGAACTTCAGTGTTATATAGCGTGTGTCTTCCATATGAACTAACATTTTAAAGTTTTAAGTGTTATTTATTAGCAGGTTTATCAAAAATTGTAGCTCATAAAATTTGGAAAATAAATGTTTTTTTTTCTTTTGTTTCAAGATATCAAATTACATACATAATTATGTTAGCTTGGGCTTAAATTTTCATTATTTTAAATAATTATAAGTCTGTACATAAAACGCGCTGTGCCTGGTTAGTGCACCTGTTTGATACAAAAATGTACGCCTAACAAGATCAGCATCAGCGAATTTGAGTTTTCGCTATAATATCAAAATGTTACTCACCATTTAAATTTTCTCCATGTTTTTTTGAAGAACCCTAAGCGACCGTCCGTGAATCTCGCCTATGCTCACGAGACGTATTAACATGCAAAGTGGTGTTTTTATCTACTCCAATTTTTTGGGAGGTTCACGCTTAATGACATGATAAAATATAAATTGCCTGAAATATGTGGGCGGGGTTTCGCTGAGATTTGGATATTTTTTCTCTATTTACAGTACCATCAAAGGAAAAGATTATAGACGGTTGTCATGAATAAGGTTTAGTAAAGCCGGGTTTTATAAAGATCGGTTAAACCAAATGTCAGATCAAATTTCAGTAACTCAGTACATTTTTTGACATAACAAACCGACATAAGGTCTAACGGATCTTTATAAAACCGAGCCTAAGTTGCCTTTTTAACGAAGTGTTTGCCTTTATAATGTAGTTTTAAGATTGGGTACTATTTTTGATACAACTTAATTCATCAACACTAGCTAAGCTTTATATAGGTATGTAATAGATCAGGTTAGGTCAGTTTAATTTTATAATTATAACAATGAAATAGTTTAATATTTATTGCAAAAACTGGGATTTATGCCATTCAACAATGTAGTCCAGTTTTCTAATGTAGAATATTAGGACTACATACGATCATTAACGAATACTTATAATGTGATATGTGTAGGTACGACCGAAATACAATGTAGCCTGTTAGTACTGGCTACAGTACAACCTTGTCATATCTAAATTTGGTATAGCAACCGTTCTACGGTCTGTTTGTTTACTTTCTGTCATTCGATCAATACAAGTACTGTGAACAACATTACATAAATTCCTTATACGTTATCCTAGTTTATTTGCGCTAATCTTCTGCCCAAATAGTTATCCCAATAGTCATATATTACAAATACGAAAGTGACTGTCTATCAGTCAGCTTTCCACTCTTGAGCCGCTGAACAAATTTACATGTAATTGGTTCGGAAATTATCTAGATTAAGTGATAAAGGTTGAGGACATTCCTAATAGAAGTGCATTTATATTAATTAATAGTGCGCCTGTGGGAAGTTTAGTAGTATATTTGCTATTGGATTTTATACACGGGCATAGGGGCATAGTATTAATCCTATAAGGTAAGTATATTATACGCGATTAATCAATGTCTTGCCCGTGTGGTTGCCGGGTAAGAATTGCGCCACCCCATCTCTTCCCGTGGGTTTCGTAGGAGGCGAATAAGGGAAAATCGGAGGGTGGGCAGCAGCATCCTTCGATCATTACCACCATCAAACTGCGGTCGCCAACCCGCTTGCCAAGCGTGGCGACTATGGCAAATCCCCCCCAAGTGAAAAATAAATTGGGGGAGGCCTATGTTCAGCAGTGGACGTCTTTCGGCTGAAATGATGATGATTGATGATGATGATGAATCAATGTCTGGCGTGAATTATATAAGCGACTCGCTTTTTCTTGATAACCCAAGAAATGCACAAAACGATTTTTCCACCTACCTCACCTCGAATGTTACCTCGGAACTAAATTTAGGCAAGGCCATTCCAGTGCAAATGACCCCCTCTAACACGCGTGAGTTTGCAATTAACCATCCCGCTCTCTAATACGGAAGCTCTGCGCGTAATTTCGTAAATATTTAGTACATTTTAATTGATTGATTTTATTTTGATGACGAACACTGGATTACTTATGAAAAACCTATCTACTTATTTTTTTAGAACAATACAAAAGATATCCTTTTTATAAAAAAGAAACATATCACTGTCGTTGATAATTGTGAAATCTGCAACATTAAAGTTTATATTTCGGTGATATTCTGGACTTTTTAACAGAGTTGCCAAGGATTTTTTCAATATTTTGTTGGGTTATTTTGTTTATTTGCTTCTTTTCAGTCGACAGTTTTTTTTGTGTAGTTTAATTCTACATTACTTCTTCACACTGGAAGCTAAACTTCAGTATTTTTGTTGTTAATGGCAGAAAAATGAGTTTGCAAGGCGATCTTCTTGTAACAGACGAGAATGCCATTTGAACTTAAGTTTAAAACGAGTAAGTTTAAATGGTATAATAATATTGGCCGCGAGATTAAGAACAGGCTGGCTTCGACGGACAGCAAGCAGTTGAAGATTTGTAGACTTTTATTAATTGATAAATTAAGAAATGAAGTTCTTATGTAATTCTTACTGCCGAGAAAAATGTTGATTTACTTTCCAACGCTACTCAATTTTAAAGTGTTTATAAATTCGTGTGAACTAAACAAGTGTAGAGTTTATTACAAGATTAAATATCCATACAATTTTGACCCCAGTTTAAGGTGATATTCTTATTTGGTCACATCAGGCCTATAACGTCCATCGGTCGGGGGAAAGTCAAATGTTGCAAGTGTAAATGTACTATAAGTGTGTATCTAATACAAATAAAAGAAATATCGTAAAATAATATGAAAATTAATAAGTATTTATAACCAAAATCTTCAAATTACAATGAATTTTAATTAATGTTAAAAATAAACATCAAGAATCGACAAAACAAAAATAAACATAAAAATAAAAGTAGAGAAGTTGTCTATAGGGCCTACCGCGAACAGTAAACGAAGTTTGCCTTATCTGTCGCACTTGCAAATCTATACGTAAGTGTGACAGAGAGGGAAAACTTCGTTTGTGGCTCGCGGTAGGCCCTCAGATCGAGAGTAATTTGTAATAACAGACTTGTATTATTATATTTTATTTGCTCACTTGATTTGGCATCTCTGGTTGCCAGGCGTCATCCTTATTGCAAGGGAATAGAGTTCAACACAGAATTCAAAGCAAGTGAGTGGTTATTGTATGAGACAAGTTTTTTTTCCCCGAATCGGTTACCACATAAACGAGCCCTGAATTTAGTGGCACCCTAATAAATCTAATCGTAGCTAAGTGCTTATAATAAAATTTACTCGCGTGACTTATCAACCACTCAAATGTTTGAATAACCCGATAAAATGTTTCGAAAAAAAATAGTTATACGAGGCAATTTATTTTCACGGCCGGGGTAGTGAGCCGCCATTTTTAGTGTTGCGTGCCAACATTGGTGAAAATGGAACACTTATATAAACTTATACCTGTGAGTTATCGCACCAGAGTCTTTTACCACAATATAAATCTTGTTAACCCGGCTAGAACATATGACGCTCAATTGGCTAAAATCGGTTGCCATTTACTTTTCTGCAACATATATTAATAGGTATCAACGCCTCAAGGTATCTTTTCTTTATACCGCATTAAATCAAAATCCGTCAAAATTGCACGAGTTATTATCCGTTAATATTGCATGAGTAAAAAAGAGACTACACTCTATTTTTATTTCGTCAAATTAACATTTAATAAGCTTCTCTTCAACCTTAGTGTTTTCCCAGAAGTATCCTAAAGTAGCCTGGGGTGGCTTTGGCTCCTGTACCCTAATTTTTGCGTAGATATACTAGTCAATACTAAAGTTACACTCATCTGTACCTCTAGTACCTATAAGTTTTTTTTCGAAACAAAACACAAACGAACGCTTTTATGTATGCCAAAAAATTGTTACCACCAAAAGCCACCAGAGGCGCTGCGCTGCTCACGTTGCCATATAAATTTTATTAAGACTAAATGCAAACGCGTTCGTTTGTGTTTTGTTTCGAAAAAACTTATAATAGAGGTACTGATCTTTCAACTTAAAGAGACTAATCTCAAAATGGTCTAGTTTTTGGGATTAGACTGGTCCCTGACGATGTTTTCCTTCGGAGAAAAGCTACCTTAAATATAAAATGAATTTATCCTCTCCCTGAAATCCTCCCCGAAATCTAAAAGTCTTTTCTCCCACAATTAAAATCGATGAAATACTTAATGCGAGTTATCGGTTTGAATGCTCTCATTCCCGTACACGTGTAAGTAACCGAATGTTTGTGAGCGGAAACTTATTATATGTTGATTGAATATAAATTCATAAAACATACGTAAATGTCTGCTAGAAGAACACGTAATTATGTCGGAAATGTTGTTTTGATGAAAATAAACTTACAAAGGAATCCTTTTACGCAGATAAACAAAACAATTCGATTTGAGGAGTTGTGAGGTGGGTCTCGATGTTATCATGAATGTTTGTTACACAATACCTGGGCCAGTATTCCATCCGCGATGTTTGATAGAAGGCGGCATCTCCACTTAAAAAATCTATCAAATGGAATATTGGTCCGTTTCGCTTGGGTCGCCACTCTCCACGAAACATACTAGGTAAATAAATAGGTGACATAAAATACTTATATAATTTTTTTTTAATCATCGATAAATTACTATTTCTAACTATTATTTCTATACCGCTTAATATGTCTTAAATATTAAAGAAACTAAAACTTTCTCATGTTTTACTTAATTTTTTAATCATCTACTCGTACAAGTGAACTTTTCCTGAATGATGGATGCCTCGTCGAGGATGGAAACATGTGGTGAGTTTTTGAAAGGTGGTTTATCAGAGTTGAGAGTTTTTATTACAATCAAACACGACCTCCTGGCTTGTCGGTGTGAGGGCGGTACGATTTGAGAAATGTATCAGCTGTCAATGTCAACTGTCACTTGAATCAGTACATGTCCTTTACGTCGCACTCGCGCTTACATTTAAATGAGTGCTTCCTGACTGACCCTCGGTGCATCTGCGCAAATGTCATACTTACTGCCAGTATCCCATTAAGTGTAAAATTCTGTGAGACATCAGTAAGCTCACGTCAAAGAAGAAAATGTCACACATCGATCCCGGCCCGCCAGGTCAAGTACTGATTGCGACGGTAAGCGCCAAACGAACTAGTTTTTGACGGTGTAATAGACTTCTAGACCTTGACGAAAACGATTGACAAGATCGCGTGCGTGGCTTATATTACAATAACTTAAATAATACGTTTATCTAATGTAATTAACAAATCTACCTTTATACCAAATAAAATACTCGGAGCAATTAAGGGTTAGGTAAAATCGTTCACTCTCTTTTTTGCCCTCAATCTCCTCAAACAGGCTCGTCGGTTGCTGACCATTTTTCAGGCAGAAACAAAATAAATAAAAACAACAAACGTCTACAAAAGTCTAACCTTATTACCTATTCAAATTGGATTTTTAAATGAGTACCGTCTCACACGCTCACAATCCCACATACTCCGCTTTATTCAGAGCAAGCACATTCGTAATTAAGTAAAGCATGTAATTCAAGTAAAGGGCTACCTTTAACCGATCCTTTAATAAACTCCACTTCAAACAAAGTGACAATAACTGGGACTCTCTTTGACATAAGTCCGGTCCGGTATATAATGTAATTCTCCAGCCTGCCGTCACTCTTCGTCAGGGACAGCTATAATAAGGGGGAGGAGGATGGAATCGTTTAAGTAATTAATAAGAAGTTGCGCGAATAAAGTTGGGAAAATTTGATTTCCTTCATTAGAGCGCTGATAACAAATTTAAATGCCACGCCGAAGATAAGATCCCTTTCAGCAGGGTGATTAAGTAACGTGTCAAACGTATTTAAAGTTGATGAAATTGACAAATTTAGCGTAGAAAATGGCATTTAGTCCAGACTCACGTACATTTGAAAACGTTACGTAGTATCTTTGTAGGTATACGACATATTTTTGTAGTTCTCAAAAAAGTCAGAATTTAATGACAAGGTATGTATCAAAAAAGAAGGTCTATTAAACAAAGTAAAGTCCGACTCGCGCACCGAGGGTTCCACAGTAGAGGTTGTTACGGTATGAGGCTGGCCGTGTAGGTCCAGAATCATAACGTATACAAATTGAATTTAAACTATGATTCGAGAATGCGTCAAACTGGCATTCTTCTGGAAACAATTGGTTTTCCAGGGACTTGTCTTCAGGACACCATCGGAAACACATGTTCTGTAAATTATTTTAAGAGCATATTGTATATATATTTCGGTACAGTAAGAAATATACTAGTTTCATATGTGCTTCCAGTGTTATATTTTAGCTACGATCTCCTCCCAGTACCTCTAAACCCGTACCTCTCGAGCAGCATACCCCAGTATTAATATATATACCACGTAATATACCACAGTACACAGATATGTACCGGTTCCAACCCTATTCATTCAGGAAAATCTCAACAACATGGTGTAGAAATTGAAGGCCATGGGATGATGGGATTTTTTTTATAAATTAGAGTGACTGAATAACTTAGTATGTATGTAGGTTTTTCAAAATAAATTCTTTATCACGTGAACCGATTTCAATTTTTTTTCTTTATTTGAAAGCCTTCTTTCAAATTTTTTTTAGCATTATCACGTAGGAATTTAAAAAAATATATACATGCAAAGGTGATTGAATTACAAATTTAGTATAGAAATGTTTTTGATGATAAGAAAAGAAAACCTAGATACATAGAGCTATAGTTATATTTTTCCTAAAAAATATACATATACTAATATCAATGTTATGTAATATATTTTTTTCTTGGTAAACTTCGGAGATAAGGGGGAGCGGTATTTTTTTTACATTTTCCTTTATAACTCTAAAATAACTAAACGTAAAAAAAAATAAAAAAACGTTACAGAATGTGCAACAGCCCCTTTCATATGCCACCCCACTTGACATATTGACTAGACTTTCAAATTTTGAACCACCTGTTATGTCATTTTTCATGGAAAATAAAAAAAAAACATTTAAAAGAAAAACGCATTCTATGCATCTAGGTTACCCTTTTTTATAACTGTTTAAAAATCGATAGCATAAGTAGTTCTTCATATATTTAGCGATGTGACAGACAGACAGACAGACAAAGTGAATCCATAATACATTTACAATTTTGGTACGGGACCCTAAAATCGTAGAAGTCAAAAAACAAGTGAAATTATATACATTTCGTGGAATTATTAAATTAAGCCTTTTCGAATAACGTTTAAAAAGGAGGAAACAGAAAACACGCTATTATAAAATAATATTTTACACAAACGTTATTTACTGTCACATTTGATTTTCATAAATCAAATTTTACACCTAATTAGACATCATGAAAAATATATAGGGCACTTATTAGTCTTGATACTTGTGCATTATCCTTACTCTTTAAACAAGTGCAAATAACATGGCCTGATAATTTGAAAAGTTGAATATATTTAAAAACACTAAAAACATATTTTTTTGAGTTATGCATTGAAACACGTTGGTGAACTTTTGCTTTTGATTAGTGCGTTTAAATACCTTAGACTGCAAGTCAAAACAAAATTACTTTAGCGTTTATTTAAATTCGTCCTCTTACGATAAAAAATGTACGGGCAAATTGTGGAAATTTAACCTATTTTTAACCAACTTCATAAAAGAAGTGGGTATGTTTGTTATGCGATTCGGTACTCGGAGAATCCGGGAGGAAATGAGGGAACCCTTCAAATTTTAAGGGAATACCTGTGGCTGTGTGTATAAGAGCGGTTGTGGCCTAGTGGTTAGGACGCTTGACCTTCAATTCGAAGGTATCGGGTTCAAATTAACTTTAGAATATGCAAAAAATAAATTATAGAATAGTGCTGAGTAAACGATGTTCAGTTTGAGAAGTTCAGCCTATAGTTAAATTAACTGTTCCTATTACAAAAACACACCGTATCTTTTAATTTATTATTTACTAACTTTTTGATAAGCATTTGTACCACGGTTGGCACAATACTAAGATTTTGAGTCTTGGCAGGATCATAAAGAATTCGAACAAAAACTCTAGGGTTAAACAAAATGTCATATATGCGTATGCCTACTTATAATGTTTACGCTCACTTTGGCTTAATGTCTGAATTTTCCAGGATGATCAGATAAATATATTTATTGTATCAAAAAAAATATACTATCAAGATTGTTGGTTACACTTACGGGTCAAAGATTTGATTCAATGTAAACATTGTCGCTTTTCAGTAATAACTGCTTTGTTCCGTTGCTTAACATCTTCAAAATTATTTATCATGCGGAACAACAATTCTCGCTCGCCACTTTGGTATGGTTTGCCCATGATAACACATTAATTTTTATAAAACCAATAGAAACACATATGATCATGCCTTTTGACATATAAACAACTTGACAACCATCACAGACACAAAACATTGCCATACTTAATTTTCATTTGTTTGACAGTTAATTTGCTTGGAAGACTTAAATTGGCCTGACTCTATATTTGTGAACATTACGAAATTGGGTAACAATAATCACGAAGTCTATATTATTTATATTGACTTGTATACAAATCAGTAACTCGGATCATTCAAATCAGTGAGTAATAATGATGTTCCCGGAATTCTGAAGTAATTGCCAGAGTTTACTTTGGTTATTGACATTTAGCCTAAGGGGTGTAGGTAATAAGATTTTCGAAAGGGTTCCACTTCAGGCAGAAATGAAAGGCATCTGTGGTATACACAGTAAACTGAAACTACACTTAATATTATTACAGTTTCTGTTCAGTATGACTATACTGATCACGAAACCACATGTATTACTTTTGAAATTTTCTGCTTAACATCGAGCATCAGGAGATAAACAGTAAATATATAAAATAATTAAATGAATAGTAGAAAATAAAACTAGAGAGCTACTTTTCTGCTCATATGTAAAGTATTAACATTATGAGTATGTTACAATACTTATTCAGTCAGATAACTTTGCAAACGAAAATGTCCCGAACAAATTAATTTTACGCTTCCTCCATACCCTACAATTAATGTAAAGCAAAATGTAACCTTATTTACTCGTATCGTGCGTTTTATCTTACATAGCATACAGTTTTCTTTAAAAGCTACCTTGTTACAGTAAACATTAGGTTGAACTTTGAGTACAAAGTACACACGGGCTTGCTGAAGCAACTGGAGATTGCGGAAATTGTAATTTTGCTGTTATTTTCGTAACGCAATTAACTGTACTTTGCAATTTTAATGCTAAACACGTGATAATTATACGAGTATGAGAAAGTATGTGTGTTGGTGATGATAAGTCCTCCACATGTTCATACTTACGATATTATAGATTGAACATTGTAAAAAAATTTGAGCAATAAACCTTTTTGTATTTGTATTTAGTTACACAAATTACTATAGTTACCATACCATCAGGGGGTTCTCTCTTGTTTGCTGTGAGAACTCTATTGTTTACCAGAGATATCGCGGGTACAGAACCGGGTCAGTACGGAAGGTCTCAGTAAGCTGTCAATAGAGCCTTTACTGCGTCTCTATATTTGAGGCCCCATTTCTGATAAGGAAAAAGCGATTTTGGATGTTTTAGGTACTTATTTCTAAGGAACAGAAAAGGTATTCTTGATTCTGATGACTTACTTGTATAAACCATTACAAATTTTATGAATACCGGTCTCGTATTTGGGTGGCACACCATTTTAAGGCCGTGCAATGAGAAATATCGAGTTCTTTAAAACTCTGTTGTGGAAACTAATATACTTTTAAATAACGAGTGTTTAGAAATTGTAGATAAAGCAATATTCTTAGGTATAACATTAGACAAAAATCTACAATGGAGTCCCCATATAGCCATTATGGCACGTAAATTAAGTTCAGCCGCTTATGCAATTAGAAAACTTTTGAGTTTACCCTTTCCCGCTCTTAAAAATTACTTAAAAAAACATTGATGTCAAAGGCTTATTATAGGGTTGAGGACTATCTAACAGATAGAAATGCATGGCCCAAACCAAATACCTAAATAGCGTAAAGAGTCATGTATAATATTTTTATTGTATCTAGTTGACACAGTTCTTGCAGGAAAGCATATCAAATGATTCGACATGTTTTGTTTTCTTATCTAACTACACATTGTAAATACCTATTGTTATTTTTTTCCCGTTTTTATTTCAATTGTCTTTTGTTGTTTACCACTTACATTTACTTAAGTAGGTTAAGTAGTATCATTGTAATAAGCATATTTTGGAGAAAATGACTGACTGTCGAGTTTCTTTCGGCGTTTCTTCTCGGCAGTGGTCTCATGAGAAACGCTAGTAGTTTTTGACTTGTAAAAGTGTCTTTGCGGCCTACTTACAGAATAAAGTTCATTTATTTCATCTGTTCTGCCCATACGAGGAAATAATAGGGATTGATTTTCAGATAATAATTCTTGACTATATGTTTGTGTTTCTAATAATAGCCGAAATATGATTGCTTAAAATTTTCTTGATAGAAAAAAAATCCTAAGTTGAGTCCTTATTTTCCTCTTTTCACTCAGCCTACTAAAACAATGCATTACACAATTAAATTAAAATAATGGCATTTTACCTCATCCAAATTCTATCAAGAGGAAATTTAATAAAACTGCACACAGTCAGATATTTGTCGAGATGTGTCTAAAAAGCCATTCCCGAAGAGTGTTGCATCCCGTTTTGTCGTGCGCAAAAGACATAAGCGTGTCTATTTCACGAGGGGCGTGGCGAATCGAGGCATTCCCTTTAATTAATTTTTCCAGATTACAGACAGTACACCTAGTTTTCTGAAGCGCGCGTAAGTTGTAGCCAGCAAATATTTAAGATGTCATACAAAAACGAAATTTTGAGTAACCTAGTTTTATTACTTATTTTGTGATTACATTTCTTACACAAAGTCTTTCTACTCGAGGTGAATAACTAAGGTATATTAAATTATCTATAATTGGTGGTAGATTAATATTTCTGTAAAGATGATTAGATGGTTTATTAATTAATAGAAAACACGAAGAGTATAATTAATGAGTCACACTTAAGTATGTTTATTAGTCTTAAGGGCGTTACGAGAGTCTCGTACAATGTAATTGCCATGCCAACGTCATGCTTATTAAAGTTATTACTTTAGTAAGCATTTTTTGTTATCAGTAAATAGTAATATTAATATCATACAGTAAAATAAATAAAAAGTGCCCCCCAATACAGGAATCTGATTGCAGGGGTGCTGTGTCGTTCTGTGTTTATGTCAATAACCTGCATTAAACTTCGACATTACTAAAATTAAGCCAAAACACAATACTTATAAGTATTCCAGTTGTGTATTTTTCGGGAAATTTATCATCGTCCGTGCCAAATTTCATGGCGCCGGGCCAATACAAGTTCTCATAGAGGTCAGAATCCCCACTGAGTTCGCTTAGGCGTTAGTTAGTCCATTATAATACTCGTACCTACTCATAAAATGTGGTTTTCATATACCGTCCAGAGAACGCAATCCGCAGCCCTTGGATGTACTATTTCTAGTTGTACTTTGTTTTGCACAAAAATGTTTCATAGAATTTTCATTTCATAGAAAACATTTTTTTTTCCAAAGGATCGCAACAGTTATCTTTTTCTTTTGTTTAGGAATGCATTACGCACGAAATGACTCGAGTGGTTATGTGGGACTCCCGTTTAGGCTGATGATACGTCTGCACTTCCGCGACCCCGCCGGCGGCAGGCGCTCTCAAGCAGCTTCTTTTCACGGATGCCCCGAGTCCGCTACAAGGAGGTCATGGGTGCCGAAAAACTTCCGGCTCAACAACCACACCTCTGTTGCAGAGGATAGAGAAAGCGGCGCACAGTAATACCAGTATTTCTCTTCGTTTGCCGTCCAACCGACGCCGTTTCTTTGGAACAGTCCTGCCAAGGTTACCACCAGGCCGCTCCCCCTGCAAATCCGCCTCGGCCACAGAAGATAGGGAGAACTCTTGTTTTGCGGTCCCACCACAACGCATCGCAAGCGGGCTGGCCAAGCCCGCTGCGAGCACTCTCCTCGGGACAACCGGTAGCCCAAACAGGCCGGCCTTAGGTGCCTCTTAGCTTCACTGTGGAAGACCAATTAGTCAGAACTCGAGGGGGGTCGCAGTTATCCTTTTAATAACTCGTCACAAAAACGCGTTTTGTTTGTGTCGGGTGGTTGGTATACAGCGCATAGATACATTAAGTTGTTGTTATATTCTATATAACCTAGTATAGATTCATAGTGAAGAGTAGGTGTATAAATCTGGGTAAAACTTACTGTATTATGGACATATATAATATCCCCCCACCCTTCCGATATTTGCGCAGTTTACTATATGTAATGTAGTTAGGTATTTGAAATAGTTGTTTACATGTATCCTTAACGTTTACCTCAGTTAGTATTGTCAGGTCTATGGTGATTGGACTGCATGATATGATATATTCCAAATGAGCAAAGTGTTTTGTGATGGATCTTATATTCACATGTAGACTTGTAACAAATTTGCTTTTAGGAAGTTTATGTATAAATAATGCATAGTCATTCCAGATACTGAATAAACATTCATCCATATTTGTCTCGTCGTACTTGGCCATTCAAAAGAGCAGTGAGAGAAGAAATATTATAAAAAATAACCGAAAAAAAGAGAACGAAGACTTAGATATATCCAAAGAACGTCAGCCTTTTTTAGCATCACGCACGAGCTTCTCCACGTTTTCTTCGGAACTGACTGAACTGAATGACTGTGATCTTCTCGTTGTCATCTTTACGAGCCAACACTGTACCTCGTAGAGTATTTATGTAAGTTTGTGATTTTGAGTTCAGCCTCTGCCTTCCATAGTAGAGACGTTGTGGCAGGGGTGAGGGCCTCCCTAAGAAATATCTTTTCGCCATCCGGTTTTTCTACGTCGGTACTAATTATAGTTGTAGTTTTCGAGGCCTCAAGCCATTTGTCTCTGCATCCATCGCGAAGTGTCACCATTACGACTGCGGCATTCCTCATTTAGGCAGCTGGGGCGTAACTTTCTTTGCGGTGAATTTTA
Organism: Epiblema foenella; assembly: GCA_963556455.1. Classification (NCBI taxonomy): domain Eukaryota; kingdom Metazoa; phylum Arthropoda; class Insecta; order Lepidoptera; family Tortricidae; genus Epiblema; species Epiblema foenella. The sequence goes on along the minus strand of OY747098.1, from coordinate 9,298,742 downwards.
ATTAAGTCATTGGTGTAACTTGACGCTTTTTTTGTAAAGTGTCCGATAAGTTTTCGTCGCGGTCCTTTATTATCCCACATATTTCAAGATTGTTAATCATTTATAGTTGTTCTAGGTTGTTTACCTTCTGTTCCAAAAGGTCATTCCTGAGTTTTAAGCTGGCATGTTTATTGCTTACGTCTCTGTATTTGTTCTCCAGTCCTTTCATCTGCTCTCCATATTTAATTATTTAAAAAGTTAATGGTTTCTGAATAAAACAGTTTCTATGAAATTAAAATTGTGCGAAACAATACATTCTATGAAACATATTTTTGCAAAACGAGGGGACACGACTATTTGTACACCGTACGTAATTAAATTTAGTACGTAAGGGTAGGATGGTAGAATACGAAATAGGATATATTCGTACCTATTGGCTTGGGTACATAACACTGTCATCCCAGTACAATTTACAACGGTGTTGTCAAATTAATGCTGTTATACAAAATTATATGAGGTTCCCGTACGAATGACGTGTTTTATTGGAGTTTTTACTCTATTTTTCAGTTGAAATACTTGGCCCTTTTTGGGAGAGTTTGCACTCTTTGGCTAGTTTTATTGTAAATATATCATTTTCCATTATGTGTACTTGCGAAACTTAGAATATCTTTGAATGCAGTTTTATTTCTTTTCAAAAATAAAGGAATGTTTCGTTTCAGTAACATGAGCTAACTAAAAGATTTAAAGTAGTGCCCCTCCATCATACCCATATATATTTTCCACCCTGTATATTAAGCACTTATATGGAAGTCGATGTATATTAATTTCGCACTATAGTTGATTAATAGTATATGGAATTTTAACTACAGTGCGAAATTAATAAACATCGACTCGAACAACATCGAATTTAATCATTGTTCATTTCTACAGCTGAAATGATTCACGGTTTACGAAAATTATGAAATGTTTCAGATATTGCCATCACTAATTAGATCTACGAGAATCTACCTATATAAGAAGTAGTTCCAATGCTAAAATTATGACAGATTAATATTTCAACTTATTGACTACATGTTTTGGTATTCATTGCAGTTGGATAGCACAGTATGTTACGATCGGTACCGAATTATAATTAAGTACTGTGAATATACCTGTATGATTTTGTAATCCAAAGCTTGATTAATAGTATATGGAGTTTTAGAGCCATTCTACTTTTTCATGTACATAATTTTCAGACACTTTTTTTATAATGCAGATTTTGGAATACTTGGACCTCACTTCATATTTTTGTATTGTTATTTAGAAAGGGGTTTAATTGCAGTATCACTTCCAATAGTTTTGATAATTAACGAACCACAGCTAATATCCATAAATCGAGTAACTCAGTGGTTCTTGGATGTTTCACCATTTCTATGAAAAAATGGTTTTTACCACTGTGTTACCGACCTTTTACAGCAATATGTTAATATTTAAATATTTTTACTTATAAACTCCTTTTATTAGGTTCAGGTAGTATTTCGAAATCCTTCTTTTGTACACTAATTCAATACGTATCATAGATTATTTTATTGTAATATAAAACTGGTCATGAAAAAGTAGAATGACCCTTTAAATACTTAATTAAAAAGGAAAAACTTACACGATATAATCGCATGACTATAACTCAAACAGCCGAGTGTTTTTTTTTTCAAATTCTTCATCATGATAACGATGTTTTCTCTACACTAAACCCACTCGGGGTTTAGTCAGTGAATTTGTCCACGTGAACTTCCATATCTACCTACTACAATACCAATTACAAATTTCCGCCCTTAATATAATTCCTTTAGAGAGTAAATACAGGATATGAACTTTCCGTTTGCTGATTTGTAGGAAATGAGTTACTCATTTACCATATTATTTTAGTGTTTGCACATTAATACATTTTTAAAATCTATTTTAACAATAAATAATATATACGTACCTATACACACACACACCTATAATATTTAAAGTATTATAATATCTAATACCCTATTGGGTTAAGAGCTGGTTAGGCTAGGAGCTAGCAATCCGTTTGCAATTTATAGTGAAACGAAATCCGTCTAGTTAGGTTAGGTTAGGTTATACTATTATTATTTATTGGTCCGGGTGAGTGCCAGCTTTGCAACGGTGGGGGTGACAGTTGGACAACTAAAGGGTTGTAAATAAAAGCAATTGAAGGTGTGCAATAATTTAATAGAGCTCTGGATTTAGTAGTTGTACGATACTTAATTACGTTAATTTTGGAACAAGCTTTGTTGTATCAAAATCATGTATAACTTTGAAGTCAAATTTAATCGGCATCCAATTCAAATTACGATAGTTACCAAATTGATCATTGCTTTTGGTATGGGAACAGTGTCTGGTATTAGGAGGAACCAAGTCACATCGGATGAAATGCGGCTTACAAAACCGCGTGATGGCTCGGCAACTCGGCATTGCATTTTATTTAAATGCTGTGATCGGGGCATGCTAAGTGATTTTGAGTGAGGCGCAATTTGGTAGCACTGCGCTCTCTAAGTGGCTTACTAATAGGCACCATTAGGGAAAGTTACCCATAAAACCTTATGAAATACACTCATTATCTAATGAAAAAAGTACAAAAATCCGCTGGTATAAAAGAAATACCCGCCTCAAATTACAAAACACCAAGAACAATTTTCTTTTGACCTCAAATTACGAAACACGGCAAAAAATGTAAGAATTTCAACCGAATCGAAACAAACAATAAAGAGCCTAATTTAGAAAGCCCTGGCCACGGTAAAACCTCTATGAAACGAGCACGTGTGCAAAATGGGAAAGATATCGCTGAAATAGGCTAAGAGCTAGCACATTTTAGGATATGCAATTTTAAGCAAAATGCTGTGATTTTTGCATGCTTCTGTTCACCCACATATTATAATATATATAGGCTTCTAATTAACTCTGTTTCACTATGAAGTAACCAGATACCCATGTACCTACTTGTCTATATGGTCCATTAAGGCTGGTTATAGGCTGGTTTTAGTGTCACGCGGACTGTCAGTGCGGATTGCTACGCACGGACCAATATTTATTAAGCTTAGGGAGCGTTTTAGAGTAATGCAGACGGGTCTGTACGAAAGATCGTCCGCGTGGACAGCTCCGCAGCCGTCCGCATGGCACGGCCGTAAAGCGGAGCTATCCGCGCGGACCGCTGCTCGCGCGACGCTGCATGCAGTGAGCGTTTTACTATCGTACGGAATGTACACGTCGCCGTCGGCGCGTTACAATCATGGCGAGTCGTGAAAATCGCGATATTGACACGGGTCGTGTGATCTATGAATTGCGTTTGAGGAAATATTTGTGGGATGCCTCTCATCCACTTTATATTCTACTTTATCACTAATGTAATAGAGTTATTTATTACAAATACACGTTTCTTAGACAAATTCTCCCGCGACGGCTCTCTGCTCTAAAGGGTGAACATGTAATCTTCTTCTTCGCTCAAATTTTTTTTCTTGTGTAATATAGGGCACTAACTAATAACACCCACCATATTGGATGCATTGCGTGCGTCTGTACTCCGCGGTGGTGAGGGCGAAACTAAAACGACATATGCGTACGGTCCGCGCGGATCACGTACGCGCGGACCACTCCGTACTGACAGTCTGCGTGACACTAAAACCAGCAAAATTACCATATATTTTTTCTCGACTCGACCAACTACTATTTACATGCCTCTGCATTATTATTATCAATGCTAATATAATTATCTCTAGCCTGTTTCATGAAACTTCAAGTTACGATTTTACGTCTAATTAAGTCTAAACTGACATCACTGAGGCTCTTAAATAATAACTACTGAGCATTTTTGTTCTATTTCACCTGTTTAGACTTGTAAAATTGTAACTTGTTGCTTCATAAAACGATCCACTAATCAAATGAGACAGCGAACTGTATGAATTATCGTCAGTCTCAGATAGGTCAAAAAGCTGTATTATACTCGTACTTATATTAAAATTAATTTTACGTGAACGAAGTTCGTTGGACGAAGTGTGTTGCGGATACGTAATGTATAATTTTGGACGTAACCTGCGTTGTGGATTTTGCTGTGTAAGTGTGATTATATCCATGTAAAACATTTTTTCCATAAATTAAATACTTCACGTTACTGACATTTTGATTCAAAATTATTCGCGCTAAAAATAAGTATATTTTTCATTATACTCTAAGCCTACTTCGTGATTGGGCAAAGATATGCAAGTCAAGCACAATATTAAGTGCCTTTTTATATCGGTCGTTAAATAAGGAAATTTATGAGTTCGCAAGCATGACTATAATGACGTCGTGAATGCGAGACACCGAGAGATTAGTAGTCTTATAAATATGTAAGTACATACAATGAGTTATATATTCTAATTTGTAGTTGTGATTCCAGAGCATTTCATACTGACGAAGTTTTCTCAAATAAAAATCGTCCAGCAAAGTTTTTGATAGTTGAACTGTATCCGTTAAAATTCACTGTTTTAACAACACAGGAGCGAAAAGGTTTCATTGTTTGAATTCATTAATTATCCTTCGGGTCCAGTCTACCTAACGTTCTGGGTCATAACTTCCAAATAAATATTTTTTATTGCATTTATACTGGCGTTTACTACGCAAATTTTGAAGTCATATATTTTTAGAAGTCAAGTCCCTTTTGGATGCCTTGAATGTATAGGTTGCCTTTGTGATTCGTCTATATTTTAGAATGCTGTTGCTACTAGGTATAAAAATACACACATATTATTATGTTTCCTATTATGTTAAACCGAAAAGCTATAGTGTGGAATAAAGATTTATTTCTCTCTCTCGTGTTAAACGTTGACATTTTAATATGACATATCTGAGAGTAGGTAAACTCTGTTCACGTTTTAATATAAGTTGATGAAGACGCTCTTGATTTGTTAAATGTTGTTCCAGTGGCTAATTTCAGTCACTCTCAGTGAAAATGTTAAGTTTAGTGTCTTCGTTACAAGTATAATATATTTTTCGGTGTAGGTACGCTGATCTGAAAGCTTGCTTGAAATGATGCAAGACAATTTTTTTATGATACTTCCAAAATTTTGTATTATTGACCGAGTGCAACGAAGACGCGTGCGTGATTTCGATTTGTTCTCCTCTATATTAGCTCACATTTCTCAACCGATTCTCTTGAAATTTTGTGGGCAGGCTTTTTGTCCCTGCGGTTTCTGGAAATTTAAAAAAAAAATTCCAAACAAATATAAAACTACACTCGTGACGTACAAGGTCACAGGGCCACGAAGATAAAAAAACGTGCCTTATTTATATCTGTTGAAGAAAATTTTTTTCTGAATAAAGTAAAATAAATAAATGAAATAAATGAATGAAATAAATGAACTTTATAAATGAAATAAATGAACTTTATTCTGCAAGTAGGCCGCAAAGGCACTTTTACAAGTCAAAAACTACTAGCGTTTCTCAAGAGACCACTGCCGAGAAGAAACGCCGAAAGAAACTCGACAGTCAGTCATTTTCTCCAAAATATGCTTATTACAATGATACTACTTAACCTACTTAAGTAAATGTAAATGGTACACAGCAAAAGAGAATTGAAAGAAAAACGAGGAAAAAATAACAATAGGTATTTACAATGTGTAGTTACACAAGAAAACAAAACATGTCGAATCGTTTGATATGCTTTCCTGCAAGAAATGTGTCAACTAGATACAATGAAAATATTAGACTATGCTATTTAGATATTTGGTTTGGGCCATGCATTTCTGTCTGTTAGATAGTCCTCAACCCTATAATAAGCCTTTGACATCAAAGTTTTTTTTAGGTAATTTTTAAGAGCTGGAAAGGGTAAATTCAAAATTTCATCGGGTAACTTATTATAAAAACGAACACATTGACCTACAAAAGACTTGTAAACTTTACGGACACGAAACTTGTTAGTGGCAATTTTATTTTTATTCCTGGTATTAAAATTATGGATATCAGAATTTTTACAGAATGATTCGAGTAAATTAAGTACTTAGAATATATAAATAAAATGATGTTGTATTTAATCAACGTACAAACACGTGATTAAACCCGAGTTATCTGTGTCTAGGCAAACTTATAATCGGATCAGTTATACGCAACAAAACGTTCAAAATCAGGAGTTTTTCGCTTGATTGGAAAATATTTGTTCTTCTATTAATAATAATATATTGAGTAGGACATTTTTGCGAGCCTTTTTTAATTGAGCACAATTTACATGACTTTAAGATGTACCTATGTTAACCTCTTCCATCCAAATTAACCAGTTAACCGCTGGTGGCAAGCGATAATTCAGTAGCCAATATAACATACCGCGCCCGTACCGCTCCTGTCTCGCGGGGCAGATAAAGGATAATATATATAGCGGTATTCGCACATCGCGTACGCATTGCGGTATTATGCAGAGAACCGCGAAAATTTTTTAGGGTACCATGGAGATTGGATGCAAAATTATACAAAGCCATTGTTTTACCGACTGAAACTTTATGATTCTTTTACAAGTTGGAATACCTCTGTAATTTTCAAGTTACCACGTCTTAACGTTGGATGAAAACAGTTACACATTTTTATTGTGATTGTCGATAAGGAGACTGTTTTGACTGATTTATTAATGAATGTACACTTAAAGGAACTGTTATACGTAACACGGGTCTGACGCGATATTTATTTATTTCTGACGTTCGACACGGGTTCCAACGGAACGGCATTCAGCCGCGACTATAACCGGTGCAACCCGTGTCGAAACGTCGGAATTAAAGGTAGATAAATAAATATTGTATTTAAACCCGTGTTAACAAATTTTTAAGTGCCAACATGTAAATCGAGAGAATTTAATGTGTTAAAATTAATATACGTCTCAGATCAGAACTTTGTTTTAATTAGCAGTACAGAAATAAACTATTTATTTTCTAAATCTGTTTTGGAAATTAACTACCGTAAAGGCGGGTTATTTTAGCTCTGGAGGGTAACTTCGGGCTTTGTGATTTATTCGGTCTAGTTTTTATCATTACCATAGCGTTGGTTTGAACTAACCGTCAACGTTAATTGTTATATTTTTTATTAGAACCTTCTAGTTGTAGTGTTCATATGGGCTAAAGTTAACCGTTATGGGGTCAAAGTAACAAAGGCTTTACGAAGATAGTGAAATATGAAGTTTTTTATACCACGTCGGTGGCGTAAAAGCTGACAGCCCACCTGATGGTAAATGGTATATAGATACTGGTACTTGCTTCCAAATGCATTGCAAACATGCTTTAACATAAACAGTCCGATATAAATTGCTTTATATTACGTACAGTAAAGTCCAAAAATGTGTATCGAAGTAATCCTCTCATTAATACCTACGTACCGAAACCTTAATCCTACTAATGTTATAAATGCGGAAGTTTAGATGTTTGGATGTCTGTTTACTCAATCACAACGGCTGAACGGATTATGATGAAACTTAGTATACAACGAGTTTATAGCCTGAATTAACATATAAGATACTTTTCCCGAAAATCGTACCTCGAAGGGATCAAATAGGGAATGGATTTTACACGGGCGAAATCTAGTTAATTACATTTTTGAGTAAGTTCTATGTCCCCATATTTAGTGTGAAGATGTTAAATCTTGTTAAATATAGACGGAACCCGTGCAGCCCACGAACTTTTTTGGAACTTAGCAGTTAAAAACTTCAACGCTCGTTTGTAGGAATACCGTGCTCATTCTAACCAGAGACTCTGCATTGAGACACATTCCGGAGAACTTTAAATTGTGTTTGCCATTTCCACCCCTACCCTAAAAATTCTACATTTACTCAGCAATCGGGACTGCTGAAAACGGGGTTTAATGTGGACAGTTGACCTCAAAACTACTTATGTACACATTTTGGTCATTTTGGCGTTATCAGCGTTGGACAACGGGGCAACGTGATCCACAAAAATAATTTCGCCGGCTTGTGAGTCAGCATTATGCTGAGGTGGGACCATTTTTGTGGCAATTTTATTAGTTACTTATCTTTCTATGTCAAGAACAAATTATTTTCATTTCATCATAAAGAAATAATTAGTAAAATTGAAAAAAATATATGTATAACTTCATTTATTGCGTAAATAGGAAATATTTATTTTCTGTATATTATTACGTTATCAATTTAATTTAAACACACATTTTTTTCTAATTGTTATTTTATGTGCATATGAAAATACTGTAAGTTTATATATAAAAGTACACTGTAGAATAATGAAAAAAATGTTATTTTGTTCGTCATTCCATTCATATTATTTTTGACTCATATTGATAGAAAGGTTTTGAGGGGGTATTGTATTCATCCTTGTTATAATGTCAGTCCAAAAATACTACCAATAATATAAAAACCCCTCAATAAGGGCCAAAAAAAGTACAAGATAATATATATGTAGTCTTTTCTTCGGGTAATTTATAGAAGATAGAAAAGGGATTGTTAGATTAGTTTTTCCCGAGAAGGAAACCGAAATCAAGCCATAAGAGTCAAAGAGTCAAGTCAGGAAATTATTGATTTACAGCGATAGTTTGTAAGGATAAAAAGATATGAATGTAACTTATTATTTCTTTAAAAAAGCTTCCGAATGTATTTTTATTAATATTTTCCAGTTCAGTTCAGTCTTGCGTAGAAACTTGCCAGGGTTCTCACTAACTACTTACATACTTTGTTAGCAACAACTCGCTTACCTTAAGGTCAAGGGGATGCCTTGATTCTGTCGCTCGTCGTGGAAGAGATTTAAATTTCTTCCGCACACGAGAATATGAGATGCAACACTCTTCGGGAATGGCTTTTTGAACAATTAATATATAGCTGTATAAGGGTAAATTCTAGATTGTGTCGGTTAATAATGTATTACTTGAGTAGCCTGAGGACAAAAATAAAAATAAAGACCACTTTGTTTTTTTTCTACACAGAAACTTTAAACAATCATAATTATTTCAACAATAGCATAATCTGAGAGACAATATTATACACTCGAGTGTTAACATATTTTGTAACTTTGCATGGAATTTTTTAGCGTAGTTAAGAATGAATTAATCAAATATCTGAACATATTGTTTACAAAACTGCTCAGAAGGGCATTTCAAAGAACGCAATAATTTCACGGAGTCATGCAAAACCAAGCGAGATACCTGTTTAAGTACTATTGGAAAAAACAACCAACAACGGATTTCCTAAAGCGTGTCGAAAGCGCTTTCAGCATAATATATTATTTTCCGCGGAGCTCAAACTTTTCGCTCCATACATTATTTGGTCCGCGTTTTTCGCTGAGAGCCGGCAAACTTTTCACTGCGCTTTGCGTGATTTTTTAGTTCCTTGTGAATAGATAAAATGCGAGTGCATGCAAACTGTGTGAAAACTTGTGAATGGTGTGCGTTTTTGGAATGTTATGGCGGAGTTGGTCACTTTAAAATACCTACTACGCGTGCATTCAAAAATGTTTTAAATTAACTTTTTGCAGCAGGCGAATCACGTAACTTTATGTACTAACGGTAGATATATTTTACTGTCAATTTTGAAGTATAAATGTATGAGGTGACAATTAAAATTTGACATTAAAATCTACCTAACGGTAGTACTAAAGTTACGTGATTACCCCGCGGGACTACAGTTTTAGAGAAACTAGAACATTTAAATAAATTTAACCTATGCTTAGTACTTCAGGCTAAGATCATTTTGAAAAATAGCTAGGTTAGGTAGGTAATTTACCTATAATTTTAATGAACAACATTGAGCTACTACTGCTAAGTTTCCATCGGGATTTCTTCTTAATAACGCAGTCTGTGCTAAGCGATGTTGTAATTTATTTACAGTTGATTTGGGCCTTATTTCAAAGGATAGTAATTTTGCAGAACTACTTCATTACTAGATAAAAGTACCTACCTATTACTAAGTAAACTGCATTATTCCGGTAAATGAAAATATTCCAATTAAAAGAAAAATAAATTATTGTGTACAATAAATAACAGGTTAAAATATATGATTGTTACTAAACAAATTACACATCATACGTACATAAACAAGTAATGTTAATAAATACAACATATTTTGCTATTACAATCTTTTAGACCCGTTAGGTTTACATAAACCCATATACGTCATATTTTAAATGTAAAAAACATCTGAAATTGGTCATTTTTAAATATGTAAAATTTGAAGGTCTGTGTGATATTAAGATGTTAAAAATTACTACCAATATTTATTTTGCAACAACAACATAATAAAACTAACTTAAAAACAAAAATTATAATTATAAAAAGAAAACAGCGTCCAGCTCTCCCTCCTGCGGCATGAACCCCAGGACGCTAGCTGCATTACCCCTTTGGATCGCAATGGCGATCCGTTGGCAAAGGTACCTGCCAGCCCTGGGATCTCCCGATGCGGGGATCAACCGAGACGACAATGCCTTTATAAAGCTTTTCATGTCGGCTGATTGTTACTTAAGATTTAAGTACAAAGGCGAACTTATCCCTATGAGGGTTCTTTTACAGATAACCTGATTTATTTTGGCTGTTTGTATTGTTTCAGATTAAAATACAATAGCAGAAAATAATGGTAAGATAACTAAATAATATATTATACAGTGTCGTAACGTACCGAAAACTTATACCCTGGTTTCAGAATATTATCGTGAATTGAAATTAAGCGGTATTTTTCCCGCAAACTCGAGAAAAAAAGCGAATCAGTTCAGTGATTTGCTATTTTTTTGCCGACTTAAAAAAGGAGGTTCTCAGTTTGACCCGTATCGTTGTATACATGTATGTATGTACGTATGCATGTTTATCCGCGATTATCTCGCGTTTGGCTGAACTGATTTTGATGCAGTTTTCAGAAAAATATTGATTATATTCTGGAAAAGGTTTTGGTATACAACAAATGGATACTCCGTAATGTCGTCCGCATGGATCCGTTATCTGATACTAGTACTAGTCCAAAACTTATTACTTATTAAAAAAACCTACCATTAAAGTAAATGGAGTAATTAGCGCAAACCCTAAAATAAATGAAGAATGAAATATTACCTATCACTAAAAGGTATGAAATAATAATTAAAAAAAGCCAACACCAAAACAAAATGATAGGTAATTCAATTTTTTATTTCAAATACCAAAACAAAAATGATAACTTAAATTATTTATTACTACTTGATAATTAATTAAATAGTAACGCTGCTAACGTGTACTACAAATTTAATTAAATTTTTTTTAATTTTATTTGTCGCTGTACGCCTTTCTACGGCGTTGTAAGAGAGAACTGTTGAGGAATTTGGGGTCGAGCGTGGTTGCTCCGGTAGCTCAGAGGCTAGAGCGTTTGAGCGAAAAAGTCGCAGGTTCGAATCCTCCTCGGAGCCTAATTTTTTAAATATTTCCTTTAATTTAAATTTGTAATGTTAACTTAATTTATATTCTGTTTTAAAAACGGGAACCGCCTTCACAAAACCAAACCACTGAAAAGCACAAGATATTATATTTTATATAGGTACCCCACTCCTATCCAACCAGTTCCTATTCCTACCCCGTAAACAATATTTGTGCCAAAAAGTAATTAATACCCAATAATAAGAACATAAATTCTGGGCATTTACTTAGTTTTTGAAGTTGGCGCCGAAACAAAATTATAGGACAACGAAGAACGCTGCACTTACTTGGCTAGGCTGGAATAGAAACGGTTTATTTTAAAGAAATTCAATTAAGTTATTAAGTTTAGTATTCAAAAAAAAACATCGTTTGTTTTTATTATGTTATAAGGGGCAAACGAGTAGACGGATCGCCTGATGGTAAGCAATTATATTTTGTTTTCGTTTTGGTGTTTTTTTTTTATTTTGTAGTGACTTCAATACGAGATGACTAAGATTTTGTTCAATCTTACGAGAAACATTTTACATATTTTTCAGTTAAGGACGATAGTCTGAACCTAGGGATTACATTTTCGTTACGATGTTACTTGGGTCATACTTATAGAAAAAACAAAAGGCGTCAATAGTTAACGGCTTACGTGCATGTTAGCTATGTTTTTATTACAGGGATTTATAGAAACGGAGACACTGTTTATGCGGGTTACTGGTCCAATCCAAAATTAAGTTTTGTAGCCCTTAACTTTCGGTATGTCCACAGAAAAGACGCGAACCTAAATCCGTGTATGACCCACTTACACTCTCTATTAAAATCAAAGTATTGGGTGCGTGACTACGAGTCACACGAGTACATCAACATATCCAGGAAAGGTTTAGATCAAACGAACCATCATTCTAGTAATAAGTTTTTCACGAAAAATAGGCACGTGGGATGTTGACTTGTGGAAAATTCCCAGTAAACCTAACTAATCAACTCTAGTAATAAGTCGAGCGTGCTTAGCAGAAACTAAGTTTTAGGCTTCCGTTTGTTTGATCTCGATCCATTACTAAAATTAGATTTCTTAATTAAAATGACTCGTGATTGAGGCTTGACGCTTATCAATACAGATTAAATACCCACAAATTTTTTTTTTACTTTCCACGAATGTGTCGCGGTTTTATTTCCGCAACGTTATTGGTATCAGCGATGTCATCGAAAACTAAAACCAAGCGATGAGTTGAGAAGAAAATATTGTGATTGGTAATCGATCATCGGTATAGATGTAAACCGTCTCGGGTGACCAATGGAGATAGTTTACACATGTTTTTCCATCGAAATCTGTTAAATCGTTGCCGTGATATTTTATTTATAACTGTATGATTGATACCGGGGATTTTTTAAGTCGATGTAATTGTTGAATATCATTGCAGTTTTAAAGAACTTGACGAATAAAAAAGCGAGCTTGTTCCCATCGATTGTTAGATTTTTTTTATACCTAAGTCTTTAGTTATATACATATTATAAAATTGTAAAGATTTTTTTAAAAACATTTATTACATATTACGACATTAAGGAGCACTCGTGGCCCAGCGGCGTTCGCGTGCCGCGGGTGGAATGCGAAGTTAAGCATCTTGGCCCCAGGTCAGTTTTTGGATGGGTCACCGCTTCGGGTGTCTACAAATTGAGCGCTTCCGTGCTTTGAAAGACACGTTAAGCCATTAATCGCAGCTGGCCTTGGTGGCTTGAGGACTTCTAACAGTCAAGTTGCCCACTCACTTGACAAAGGGGGTCGAAGTTGCACCACATCCTTAGGGAGTACCCACCGCTACCCTACACGTGACCCCTGGGTGGTGCTAAAAGTGCAACAAAAACTGGCAACCGCAACGTTCTTTTCAAAGATCTCAATGTTCGAAATAACTGTCATACGATAAATAAATTACAATAATTTCTACCTTTATAAATCCTAGTTGTATTTTTGTGTCACAAAATGAAAATGATTGACCATTATCCAACAATAATCCATTACGAACGGTAACATGCAATTGAAACTAGATCCGTGCGTTGTGTATCAGGAAGCTTCACTTAGATGTAATGACATATTACATTGTGCGTTAAAAAAAGTTTATGTTCCAATTATTGAAGTAGTGGTCGACTACTCGCGGATATTTTAATGTATAAGCACAAAAAGCCTTTGCACTGGGTTTAGGCCTGTCAACTTAAGATAATTTGTGTAAGATTATTCATAAGATTGTCCACAAAGTATTTATTTAACTAACACATTAACACATAAACTTAGGGAAAGCTCGTGGCCCAGCGGCACCCGCGTACCGCGTGCGGTATGCGAGGTTAAGCAACGTTGGTCCAGGTTAGTTATTGGATGGGTGACCGCTTTGAGTGGTTATTAACTGAGCGCTCTCATGCTTTGGAAGGCACGTTATGCCGTTGATCCCGGCTGCTGTCTATGATAGCAGTCGTTAAGCCAAGTTAGAGGCCTTCGGGCGACTTGAGAGCTTCTAACAGTTAAGTTACCCACTCACAAGCCCAATTCCAATAAGTTCTAGTTTCCCCTCGGGTTGGAAGGTCAGATGGCAGTCGGTTCCGTAAAAACTAATGCTTATGCCAAATCTTGGGATTAGGTAGTGGACCCCGGGCATCCTTCAGGATGCAACTGTGCCGGGATAACGCTAGGATGATGATGATTAACACATAAACTTAAGACCCTTCTTAAAGCCGTGTCGTTTTTATAATCCACTTACAATCCTAAAGACCGCGTTTCCAAACAAATAAGAACAACCAAATCCATCCACAAATCCCGAGATTAAAAGGCTATAAATAATAATCATCTACAATTTTAACGCAAAATGTCGTCCGATGTAATCTCACAAATGCAATAAAATTAATGAAATTCCGGGCATTAGCATTCAGTATTCGTAGGAAACCCCCGATATTTGGAAAGTGTCCAATCTGGGACAGTTTTTGTAGCGAGGAAATATTTATCCTTAGCAATATCCAGTTTATTGTATATTTTTGTCGACGCTTTGCTTTCTTTGACGTTAATTGGTCATGATATACAAGTTGCTATTCTGAGCTCTGTAACCATATAGAAAACGAATAACAGAAATAAGACTTTCTGAATAGTTGGATATTGTTTTACTAAATACTTGACGTCAGATTTATTTGATACTACGTTTGGATAGACATACAAACAGGTAGCTAGTCAATACCATTTGAAAATAGTTTAGAATTGCACAAACAAGTGAGATAGATAAGCAAAAATAGTTAAGAAACTATTTTTGCTTATCTACACGATACTCGACAGACAAATAAATAGTACAGCATGGTAATTGTGTAACTTTTCAAACGAGCTTTAGAAAAATCAGAATTTCACCGCTGATATATGTCCTAACGCGTGTTCTTTAAGATTTTGTACTCATAATTACCAAGAATAACAGGACATTAGTGGTGTTCAAAGTTACTGTATGTATATGTATATTTAAATGTAATTTCTAGGGGAACCTCAAAAGAAAAAAAAACGGAACTCTTATATGATCACTTTGTTGTCCGTCTGTCTGTCTGTCTGTCTATCTCAGGAACGCGTGGAATTATCAAGTTGCAATTAAAACCATACTCAAACCATATAGTCCCTTGAAGCTGCAAAAAAATCAAACCTTTAGCGTAAGTAGTGAGTTTATTAAATGTAAAAAAAGGTACGGCCGTTTATGCCTCAAAAACGTATATTTCGACACTCTCAAGGGCATCAAAATTTAAAGGGTACTACTTTTCGTTGACCTAGAACTATGAAATTTGGAAAGTAATATCGTTGTATACTACATATACAGGGAAAAACTGAAAACTATACATTTGTAATGAAATCATAAAAAATATAGTCTTTCTTTAAAGTACTTCATCAATAACTACAAATTTGTACGGAACCCTCGATAGGCGAATCCGATTCTTGATTTTTTAGTATGGGAGATAACATTTAGATCTACCTGAAGTAGGTGAAATGCCCATATACATTTCAAATAACCTCGAATAAACTAAAGATGTTAATCTTTCATAATAAAATCTAATCATAACGCTTAACAATGTCGCTTTATAGGTACAGCTGCGAGAAAACATCTTCAAAGAAAAAAAATCCACGTAAAAATAAGAAAAACGAAAGGAAGATTAACAAGATTCATTAATAATCAGGAACGATCCCAATTTGCCGAGAATTAAGATGAAATTACGTATCAAGCCGGTGATTTTGCTCTCTCGGACTAATGAAGAATTAAAATAGACTATAGCTTTGATTATAGTAAGGCCGCGTTCACGCACACGCGTAGGTATATATAAACGTGCGCGACGTCGCAATGCAACGAAGCGCGCGCGGCGTGCCGTGATTTGGAACTTATAGCCGAAGAGCTGGTCACTGACGTAACCTGCTCTTCGTCTATAATTTTGGCTTCGTCTACTGGCACGGCTAGCGACACAAAATCCATCTAGCGAGTGTGCCATACTATTATTGTTGTTAATAGAACCGGATGATTGCCAGTTTTTCAGCGGCAGATGGTTTTTTTTTCATTTTATAGAGCTCTGGATTTGTTGCGTGCTTGGACGGTGACTGGTATTACTTTTCCCCCAACCAAAATAGCTGGCAACATTATATTCGAATTAAATACATAATTAGGTATCATACCACACCAAATCCAAAACTCTATAAATTGCACATTGCACCTTTCATTAAATTACAAAATAAAAACTTACCGTTCAAAATCCAGTGACCCGGATTAATTAATAATAATAGTATGGCATACTAACTAAAAGGATTTCGTGTCTCTATAAATTGCAAATGGTTTGCCGTAGCCAGCTTAGACCATTATACTTATTTGACACATTTATAGGAAATAAGAAAACTTTTCCACAGGCCAGGTAAAATTCAATATTGTTTCTACCTGTCAGAACGACTTTGTCAGGTGAAAACTTCTTATTTTATCCGTAGTTCTACGCTACGCTATTGTAAATACCGCATTATATAGACATGTTTTATCTTTCCACCACAAGAAAAGTTCTCTCACAATTTAAAAAGCTGTTTAGTTACAGCACACTTTCATTACATTATCCCTATTAAGGAAGAAAAACATTAAGTTAAATAAAACTTAATGGAGATGAAACTCCTTAAAACAGTTCAGCAAAAAGCAGTGTTACAGAGAACACGACGTATTAGTACAAAGTTTGATATTAGGTCACTTACCTTGAAGTTACTGCTGAAGGTACGTAGAAGTTCCGATTAAATTTACTTGTTTATGAACTTATCTGTATATCTTTTCAGTACGGGAAAGGTTACGGGGCGGTGGAAGAAAATGTTTCTATTTTGCGATAAATATTTTTTCCCGCATTTACCAGTGCGATATCAGTAAACTTTTATGCTTAAATACAATACTTTCTTTGTTGAATTTTACACTTATTGTAGTGCCCTAATCCAAATAATATCCAAATTGCAGTTTTAGTACAAGACAATGTGTTCTTGTGCTGCACGATAGTGTGGGTATCTGCACTGCACCTAAAATCGAATACGTTACGTTTCTGCGTGTTGCAACCCATTATTCCTCGGATAAACATGAAGCTTCATATAGACGGTCCTGTGTGGAGGGTTGCAAAAGAGGCACGACGCTATAATGGAGTCAAATAGATATGAATGTATTTCGGTCTTGTCAGAGGCCATGCACCCTATATAAGGGCGGGCATCATTGGCGGATTCCAAAGGATGAATCTCCGAATTTCGAAACTCTTGTTTCTAAAGTCATCGTTAGCTCACAATCTACACAAAGGTAGGGAAAACTTAGGAAAATTATAACAAATCAGACTCAAAATCTGTATTGGTCTACGTTTTTGACAAAAGTTAACTGTGTGATTACCATCACTCTTAGTAATATTTAATGGAACGACAATGACAAAGTAAAGGCCGTTAAAACGCTGAATAAGCCCGAAAGCGGACTGAAATGCAGTACGGTCTAGCTGCAGCTTTAGCGCAGCAGCAGTGTTATTTTAGTAGTCTGTACAACGCTTTACCTCGCCTTATTCGACCCTTGCATACATTAGACCTCCGATTACATATTGTTATTACGTGTCGAGTAAGATATACTAGGAGTGCTCACCTCTAATGCTCACCTCACCGCTCGGTGAGGTAAACATTGTAAGTAGCACTGAGCAGCCCATAAATATAGCCCTGGTCGTCGGCCATCCGGCTCATCCCGCGGCGTGTGGTCGTACGGAGCATTAGCGGTCAATTATTACAAGTTCGAACGCTGATGAATGCGGTAATTTTCAGGGTGAAAGAATTCATCAATTTAGCAAATTTTAACAGAACATAAATAAAATTGACAAATTTTAGTCAAGTTATATTAACCGTGTTAATAAGCGTTTGAAGCGACCATTATTTTAACTCGGTTGTGTAGTTTAATAATGTATTGTTTGAGAGGCTGAGGAAAAAGAAGGAAAATAAAGACTAACCTTTGTATCAATAAAATTTGAAGTAAGCATAAGCATGCTTCTAATTAGAAACAATCATGTAGTCAAGAATTATGTATCTGAAACTCAGTCCTAATTGTTTCCTGATCTGTACAGAATTATGTTTCAAAGAATGCTATATTTTTCAATCCACTGCCTTGAATATGGCCTATCGGCCCATATATACGAATTTTGGATACGAGACTAGGTGTAATACCTACTTGGAATTTGATATCGTCTTTTAATAAATGCCAAGTCATCTAGGTCGGCGAAGCCGCAAGCCACAGCTGTTGGACAATGCCCACTCGAATCGATTCATAGATATTTTCATTACTAACAGTATAACTTTGTTGGATTTAATAAACGCTCTGCAAATGGTTTTACTAATAAAGTAAAACAGATCTAGCGAGTCGAGCTCGCTTCTTCGCTTCTAATCGAAATGGCAGCCTTGTCAATTTCGACAAGAATTTCTGCTCCTAATACTGTTTTTTGCAAATTTACTGCTAGCAGCTTAGCACCATAGAACATTATTCTGCTAGGCACAGACCGTATCACTAGACTATTCTAGTCCACATTAAACTAATGTGAATGGTATGGTTCCGCCGACTAAATTCCGCGCCACGCCGTCGCAAAAACTACCAAAACGTAATGTTCTAGAGATCCCTGGGATTTCAAACGTAATTAAGTACGTTTCGCATTCCAATTTGATTTCAACTAATTCCACGCACTCGCTTTCAGTCGCACTGACACAACGTATTTGAATGCGATATCTACAAAGACACATAAATAATGTTACAATAAATAACATAGATGTATTAGGTGGGCACAGTGTTTTTGACGTGTTAGCGTGTTATAAATCGATGAACGGATGCCAACACGAAAAAGTGTGACGTAATGTATGACTAACCTGAGCCTTGTTAACCGAATTTCTATAAAAATGTTATTGGATTTTGAACCTTATTGATTGAACGGTAAAATAGCTTATTTAATGAATTAATTTGATGCAGCTCGGCCAACTGAATGATTTCAAGTTATACCTAAACAGTTGCCGGTCAAACCGGTTTCTCTCCTCAAAGGGTAATTCATCAATGTTTTCCTATGACCGACTTTACACACAACCACTTTTATATAATTATAAACCAGGTATCCTCGAAATGTTCCTATATAATTTTGGCGTAGACCTGAAGATTTTTATACTCCTTTTCCTGGAACCGTGCACACATGGGTAAACAGTGATTTGGCTATTTTCTGTAGTAACCAACACAATTTCTCTCGGAAAGCAGTTCATGTGCTGAATGTGAGTGAAGATGTAATGTGAAATTGTGCATGGCAAAGTTCAACCATATGTATTAAAGTCGTTTTTTTAGGTATGTTTTGCACGAAAGCCACAGGTCTCTTTAAAACACCTACCTAAAAATATACATTTCATTGATACTCGATTGAACACCTTTTCACTTTGTTTAGTTTCGGTCATTTGTTTCGTGATAATGGTTGGTATGACACGTAGAGAAGCGTTTCGTGGTGCAAGGTAAGCACCTAGACGGTATTGTCGGTAAATCCTAGCCTGTATAAGCTTCACAATACGAAGCTTATACAGTTAGGTATGCATATATATTACGTGTATGGATTTACGGGAACGAACCTAAGGAATATTTCCATGAATAGCTCGAGTTCAGTGGCGCCATGGGAGAGACCTATGTCCAGCAGTGGACTGACACAGGCTGATGTTGAATATAATGTTGATGATGAAGGAAAACACACTATATATACATGTAATATGTTACTAATGTATTATATGTTGACAAAATAGTATATTTTAGGTATTAATAAGTTATATTTGGGAGAAAACAAATCGAGTTGCAATTAACAAATTTAATACAATTGTCGTACCCACCCAGTGTCAAATAGCATCATTCTCTTGAAGAGGTAACTATCGAAAGTAAGTATCAGATCCTTGAGGGATCGACGGAACTCCTCAAATGTCAGCGGCATATTTAGGTTCGGACTTGGTTACTTTTTGTAGTAACTAAATACTTAACCCCGCATTCGGTATCTGAAAGTAGCTGGTGCGTTGAAGTCGAAACAAAAGAAAAGTGCACGGAAAAAGAGTTTTTAGTTACAAATTATTTTCAATAATGATTTGCTTGCCCTACCAAACTACATGAGTTTGTTTAAATTCATATAAACTAAAAAGGTACGTCCAATAATAATCAGAGCGGTAGGAACCCTTATTTGCGTTACTATGTTTGCTTAAGAACTTTTCTCGCTTAGGTACATCCGCGGGGAGAGGATATCCTCTAATTTAATTTATCAAGCACTGTTCACGGGTTTCACTAAAGCGTTCATGACGTCAGAATATTAATAGAGAATTTCATTTATGGAGCACGGTTTAGCTAAGGATGACCTTAAATAATTATCCGGTTTTGAGGACTGCTTTTTAGGAAAATATACTAAGACATTAGGCTTCGGTTATTATTCGTTTGAAACTAATATAGATTTATTCACAACTAGACAGTAATTAAACAGTAGGTAATTTAAGTTTTCCGAATACCAACTGTCTCAGTTATTTAACAGTTGGTTTTGATCACAGCTAATTATAATAATAACCAACTTATCATAACTATCCACTTTGCCGTAGGTTTTCATAAACCACTTTGTCGTACAATATCCATTTACATAAAACTGTGAAACAAAACACTAAACTAATAATACCTTTTCACATTCCAATCGACGTAAACGTCCATCAAGTAAATTTTATGTGAGATGTATTATGTATTCAATTCTCTTTATCTGGCGCTAAAATTTTTGTGTAGGTATCTTTGGAAGAAATAGGCATTGTATCCTGCAAACATATAATTTAAAGTTAGGGAATATTTCAACTATTATATTAAATTCTATCATTATATTAATGTCCAATATTTAATTTCGAAACTCGTGTACAACATGTACGAGTAGCCACTAACACAGATTACTCTACAGAATTTCCAAGAATTGCTTATAGTGTTTCATCTCTCATATGTGCCAATTTCAAAATCTAGTTATATGTCCTAGCTTCAACTGCACTATAGTATTTCGACGAATTCAGACTTTATAAAAACGGTTCGAAGTATATTTGTAGCGTACAAATACTGAAAAAAGGAAACTATCCAGTTTGATTGGAATCGGAAATACTGTGGTTTTCAGCAAGTGTTGAGTTGATACTGCTTTTTTAGTATTATTCAATGTTTATTGCAATGGTTGAGCATCTTTTCGTTTCTAAATTTTATTAAGTCACTTTAATAAACCAAGGGTAGATTGAAAATCGTTGCAAGGCCTGTCTCCATTTCGACTAACAGTACACTTAAAAGATAGATAACAAATGCCCAGCTTACTTTTGGGATTCTTACACGAACTGCACTACTGAACATCTTACAGAATTCGACCCGTGACCTCATTGAAAATTGAAACGACAGTGTTGCAGATATTCTTCCTATACAATACGATACGTATCTTTAGGTCAGACATTTTTTTCTAAGACCTACTTTTTTCTATTTAGCTTATTAAGGTTTTTCTTGTTTCCAGGATGAAAACCGGGTAAACAGATGAAGTCTATGGCCCCGCAGTCTTGGGGCTGACACCATGACGCCGGCTTGGTTACTGGTCTTCAGCTCTCTGCTAACGAGGACTCACTGCGTCATAGCGCCGCAAATACCAGGTAACTTCATCTAAGTAGTATCTTGAGACTAGTTAGAAGGCTAAAGCCTTCGAACTATAGGTAATAGTGATATTAGCGGGACTCCTTTGCGGTATGTGACGCTGAAATATAGTACCTAAGCATCTTTCCTTGTTGATTCAGAATAAGGCAAATAGTTATTTTTATGACAATTGTCAAGTCTGGTTTTTTACTCGCAGGTCAAAAGGACATATGCATCACTTGTACTAAGCAAAAGTAAAGTATTGACACGGCAAAGCAGCGAAATTTTATCCATTTTTGGAGCAGTTTCATTGGGGAAAATACCTTCATCTTTAAGAAAATCACAGCCAAATGACACTACCGATTTATATAAAGTAATATTGGCACATTTAATCTTATTCCATGATAATAGAGGTAATTATAGCTTAGGTTGGGTAAAAATATCACACATTGGGAAGTTCACCTTATTATATAGTATAATTATTTTGGTTGTCATACGGACTTGTTTTATTTAAAGTTGTCAATATAGCCAATCCTACATGATGAAATCCTCGTGATGAGAATCATTAAGTATATGGTCAATAGTGGCAATTGATTAGATTAGATTCTTTATTTTATGATAAAAATTACATTATAAATTTGCATATATGTACGCGTCAAGTTATCATGATAGTCAAAACAACAAACATAAAAAAAGGCAAAACTAAAAAAAAAAATATAAATATATAGACGGGCTGTACTCAATTGAAAAAAGATTAAGTTGTTTAAGTTATTGTTATTTAACTATTATTACCGCTTTTAAATCAATAAATGTTGAAAAAAAAGTAAAAATATTTACATAATGCATTTTAAAATCCTCCGACTCTATAGGCAATAGTTACATAGAGATGAAAATATTTTTTAAAAACGGTATTTCCAAATGCACTGTTTAATTATTTTTCAGTTGAGTACATCCGACGGGGGTATTTTCAAAATTTTTAATTTTGCCTTTTATTTTAATCTTTTTAGTGAGCAGTTAAATTATATCTATATACATTTCACCCTCGAACACTCCGGTTGTGGAATGAGTTGCCCACCGATGTTTTCCTACGGAGCTACAAAAATGAGTAAGTGCCAAGTGGCCACTTTCTATACCTGAGTGCCTCACAAGTAAACCTGAGGGCCGGAAGGCCCGAAGCTAAGAGGAAATACACGGGGTCAGAAGCTGTCCCGTGAAAGGTCGAAGGCCCGTAGCTTCTCCTTGGAGCACGGTTGCTATGCGAACCCGAGGACCGAAGGCCCGAGGCGCGAGCCAATATCAACAATTTCAAGCCCCGAGTGTCTTACAAACGAACCTGAGGGCCGAGGCACATGAGGTCAGAACCCGTTCCGTATAGGGTCGAAGGCCCGAAGGGCGAGCCCAAATTGGCAATTTTTAGCAGGCGAATCTCAGGGCCGTAAGCCCAAAGGAAAGGGTTGAAGTATATAAGGTCAGAAGCCATTCAGCAATAGGCCGAAGGCCAAAAGCTCAAAACATTAGTTACAACTAACTTTAATTATTTTGATTACTTTTTTTATATTACCGACAAAACTAAACGAACATCACTTAGATCTGTTTTACTAAAACATAAATTTAACTTGTTAAATAAACAAAAAATACATTTATACCTATTTGATATATTCACAGCTACAGCTTAGCTAAATATATTTTCCGTAAAAGTATATATTGTATCGGTATAATTTATAAACATAATAAATGTTTTAAAACGTGTTATTAAACCCTATTAGGGGGTGTGGGTAGGAAAGGTATAAATTAAATTTATACTTAGATATAATTATGTGGTGGTGGGATTAGCAATAATATCTTATTTCTTTTAAGGGGAAAATGTGTGTAGACTTAGAAATTCTTAATAAAATCAGTTGTCATTCAACGCTCTAACATTTAACACAACTTATGAACTTATGAAGTTCATGTACAGAGGCGTCTCAATAGATACTATCAAAAGAATCTAATGACATTTCACCAATTAGGTAAACATGCCTTGAAACATCCCTTACCTTAAAATACTGTTCTGATCCATCATCAGATCCTTAGCAGATTATGTATACAAGCTACTCAGCAAACACAATCTAAAAAGCCCAAATACGAATAAGTTACTATATGCCATCGCAAAGTTCTCTGTAGTATGGTTCTCCTCCATCATCAGACCCTCAGAAGGTTATGTACAACGTCTGTTAATTCAACATGAACAAAAGGGACCAAAACCAGTCAAATAGATTATCCACCTCTGCACAGTACCCTACTATGCTTTTCTGCTCCACCATCAGATCCTCAGAGTTAAAGTGCATGTATTCCACACCACGTGCTATGGAAATCGTAAGCGTTCTCCGAGCAGAACCAGAGAAAATGCACTCAAACGCACTTTAGCAAATGAAAAATGTTTACTGCAGCGCCCCCTGGTGAGATCATCTTACGATGCCTACCTACCCATGTAAAATTCGTCCTGACTAAACTACAAACCTATAGCAGAAATCCGTTTCTAAATCGGTCAAGCGTTTTGAAGATATTTATGTGTACATACAAACAAACAACCTCTCACCCTAAATGCATATACCTTCTTCATTCCGTCGTGGGACACAATGTCAACACATAAACAGTAGGTAATCAAAAATAAAATCAAATTCAAATATACTTATATCTCCCACTATATGGAATCGTCATCCCTTAAAATAATAATTAATGTCCATTCCAAATACATAATAAACAAATCAAAAAGGTATTTTAAGTAATAATAATTATTTACATGTCAAGTCAAGATCGACGTTCAAATTTCAATAAAAGGCATTTCAGGCGGCGTCGAAATGCTTCGTCACAGGGTTCTAGTCTGAGGTCGGTGCCTGCAAGTGCCATGCGGCGGAACGTTTTGCCAATCACCTTTACTTTATTAAAATTAGTGGCTCTGTGAGCTGTAGACCTCGTGAGTGAGTTTTTTTTATCATTTCCAAAATCTGACATTATAAAAAATATCAATTATGAATATCGAACCTGCTAACAAAATTTCACGAGAAGCGGTTGAAAAATGCGACCTGTAGAGGACAACAAACCGAAATTCGGACGCAGAAACTTACAAAATCTTTGAAATAAAAATTGTTTTTGAAAATTTACAAAAACTGACTCGACAAATAAATTCTATATAGAGGAGAACAAACCATTGAAGAAATTTTTTTTTTTAATTTCCAAACACTTATTCGACAAAAAATATCTGTATATTTATCCAACCTGCTCACAAAATTTCACGAGAATCGGTTGAGAAATGCGAGCTGTAGAGGAGAACAAACCGAAAATCTCCCGTAGAAATTTACAGTCATTGATAAAAAAAAATATTTTGGAAATTTCCAAAAATCATCTCGACAAAAAAAATCTATATAACTATCGAACCTGCTGACGAAATTTCACGAGCATCGGTTGAGAATTGCGACCTGTAGACGAGAACAAAAGGAAATCCGGACATACGAAAGCATTTTTGTCGAAGCTGAAGCAGAGACCTTCGTTTTACTCGGTCAATTAGAAATATTGTTCCCCAGGAACATTGTAATTTCGAAAACGAAGAGTGAGTAGTGCGTCATAATACAATGATTTGTAAAGTGTCCTCTACATAAAGTCCTCGAGTTTGCCCCAATCATCGTACGCACTGCAAGTGCAATGTTATTTATTTTATACCTTTAATACCATACCATCTTACTTTCATCATTCCACATTACTTTGAGATGTTTAAATCGCTTTTCAAAATGTGAAATTGTAAATAATATGCTCCTTTGCTCCTATTCTATTCATTCAACACTGAATAAACATACTCATAATTACATACTTCTTAGCAACTGTTCTCAGTAAAAATATGGTGATGGGTTTAACTACAAATTAAATCTTAGCGAAATGAGAACAAGGCTCATATTGAAATAAAAGTACCTAAGAGCATAATAGAAGTACGATTTGAAACGGGATATTTACCATGTATTTGTGAGTTGCCGATATTTCGGCACTGTTGCAAGCGCCATTATCAAGGATTAACTGACGTGCTGTGAATTTTAGTTGTGGTCTACCCACACACCATAGCGATCTACCCTCTTCCTGGTTCGCTTTTTTCGCACAGTATCACCGTCACTACCACCGTCCGCCTTGTCACTTGAAACACACCACACTCACAGTATCAATACGCGAGTTCTTTCGGGAAACAGTCTCTTTTCGATTTGTGAACTTTTGGATCACTGGACGTCAGATACTTGACAGTTGAAACCCTTCTCTTCTTCCCGGTTGAAATTCTTATGCCTTTGGATTTCAATGGCTTCCTTAACCAACCTAGGTATGTAATGGCGTTCTGTCGAGAGGATCTGAGGGTTGTGCAACTCAATTCAATGATTTGTTCCGGCCTCCAAAAGGTGTTCTGCGATTGCTGACTTCCGAGGTTCGTTGTTTTTATACGCTCGGATGTGCTCTTTAATACGGCATGAGATGGTGCGCTTAGTCTGACCTATGTAAGAGCTTCTACAGCTACTGTTTTCTTTAAAAGCAGACTGCCTGACGTTATTTTGACAACGCTCCCCATCATAGGAACGCACGGTCCGGCGTTCTAGGCACACTCATAGACCCGACAACGTAATCATAGCGTCCATCGAAAGATGGAACGCTGCGCTTGCGGCATCCAACTCAGACACGACGGCATTCCCGCCAGCGGGGACGTCCACCGGGCGATTGCGACAACACAGACGCATATAGTTCTTATTCGTCCCGGTACCGCCGCATACCGGGTAGAGTCTGTCCGACCCAGGTCGGGCCTAGCTGAGTTTCTTACTGGACTATTCTCAGCTAAGCTAGGTTTAGTTATCCAGTGACAAAACTCCTAGTAGCTCGATTCCACTCACATCTCAGGTTCATCTCATTGGAGCGTAAACTTTTAGAGTATTCCATTGTTTAAAACCACCCGCTTGGTCGTGTCGGTTTTCCTCTGGATTTTCCCCGGGCTACTCTCCAACCGCGCACTTCTATCACTTTATTGGGCCCGGCTAATATTGCCACAGTCAAGTTCAAAAAAAAGTCGACAATACAGTGCCGAATAATTTCATTGATTATTTTACTTTTAATTGTTGGAACGGACTTAAAGTGTGAAGAAAGTCATGGAATTCCGTAAGGTTACGATTTATTTTTAGCAGGATAGCAGAGTATATATATATACACGCGAGAGCAAAAACTCACGCTTGACAGACTTCATTAGTAACTTATTGACAATTTATTTGGGTAGTAGACAGGTAATGAATGTTCTCCATTTTACTGTTTATGAATTTACACCCAATATGTTCAGAAAATCTCATTAAATTTTCGATGACAATTAGAGTACTAGGTACGAGTAATATCGTGTGACATTTTGATTGAAGTATAATACCCAAATCTTTGGTAATAATTATTATAATCAATATCACGTGTTGTTTGATATATTATATATTAAATTTATGTACCTGTGCGCATGTTGAACACAATATTAATCAGAGTTACTGATATCGTATATATTCATAAGCTATGTCACTCCTATTTGACTAACACTTTAGCCTAGTTGGTAGTGACCCTGCCTACGAAGCTGGAAGTCCCGGGTTTAAGCACTCGTCAGGGTATTTATTTGTGTGATGAGCACGAATATGTTCCTGAGTCTTGGATGTTTCCTATGTATTTAAGTATCTATTTATCTATATATCGTCGCCTGGTACCCATAGTACAGGGTCCCTTATTTTGGGACTAGGTCGATTTGTGTAAGATTGTCCACAAATGTTTATTATTTATTTATAACAATAACTCAATATCATTTTCTGATAATGTTACCTCTATACCTTAGGTATTCATTTGTAGAACATCGTAGAATTGTAGTACCTACTTAATCAACAACTTAGCTCCTTTGTTTCCTTGAATACTAAGTATCCATGGGAAAAGGCACGTGTTTGTTCAATGTATCATTTCAATTATATACCATGGCATATTTCAACGTAGAGTAAATTACTGTTTAAGCTGTGTAACCGATAAATATAGTTTTACGAAGAATGATGGCGTGAAGCCTGTGCTGTAGGAATAAATTGGTTGCGATTAATAAAAACCTGCAAGCAGCGATATAAATTGCAAACTTTTTGACAATTTTCGATTTACGTAGACAACATTTTTTGTTCAAAAGCTCAGTAGTTTTTCAGGGCTTGAAGATGTAATCTTCATCCCGCTTCGTCACGTAAATTTCACTACAGAACCAATTTAAAACAAATTTTCGTTACAGTATATCTTTGTATATACTGATATCTAATTGGGCACTCATCGTATTTAGGGTTCAATAAATCAAAAGTAACATTAATATATCTCCTCGTTGCCTGTTTGTCCGTGTATCAGGATCAGAGCTGAGGAACGCATGATATCAAGTTGAAATTAAAGTCAAATACTACTCAGGTTTTACATCTTTTATATCTTATTGCGCTGTAAAAAATCAAACTTCTAACAACGCAATCAGGATATGATGCCATTTATGCCGCATTTTTGACACTCGCAAGGGAATCAAAACCTTGGCGAAGAAATATGAATTTGGTAAGTATAGCGAGCTCTCATATGACAAGTAAAGAAAAAGTGAATATTTAATTTGCATAAAGATATTGTGCGAATATTACCCGCGTATAGCAAACACTTCATGACTTACCTACACTACACATGTCCAAAATAGTTTAATTAGCTACAAAACATGCGAGCGTAATACGGAACCCAAGTGTGCGAGTCTGAGTCAAACTTGGCTGCGTTTAACCTGGGGACGTTTTATGCTTGTTTAACAATTGTAAATATTATTATCATTAATACTCTGTTTGCCCTTAGCAATGTCATATTGTCCGGCTATCGATATAATTTATATGATAATGAACTGTGAAGCCCAAACTATCAGTCGAATTGTTTGGATAAAAAAACAGCTAAACTTTCGTGCAAGTGAAACGTTATTTTAGGTCGCTGATTTCATTAGATTTGCTAACACAAGATAAATATTATTATGATTTGGATAAAACTATTTGAATATTTTAATTTAGAATTGATTTCAGTTTGTGTAAACACAGAATGAAAGTTTTTACCATTTTCAATTTGATTGAATTGATTTCAGTTTGTGTAAACAGAGAATGAAAGTTTTTACCATTTTCAATTTGATCGAATAGATTTCAGTTTGTGTAAACAGATAATGAAAGTTTTTAGTATTTTCAATTTAAAATACAATTCTGACTTTTAACTTAAACTATATTTCAACTGTTTAAAACACGTTCCTCAATGTTTTAACCACTTAACTTGATAAAAAAAATTAAAAACAATATTTTTGAGCTGGTTTTAGGGTTACATTGTCAAATTATGGGAATAACATTACAAACTGATTAAGAGAATTGTGATAATCCGAAATTAGTATCAATACAAAAATATTTGTTTAAAAAAGAATTAAACCCGTTTTCCGAAAAAAAAAAGACTTATAAATTATAATGAAAAGAGGACTTTATTGAAAATAATAGAAAACAGAAGAGGAAAAATGATAGGACATCTCATACGCCATGACGAATGGATCAGAACAATAATAGACGGAAAGATAGAGGGAAACAGGAAAAGGGGAAGACCTAGAATGACGTACATGGAGCAAGTAAAACATAAAATAAATGCTACGTCATACAAAGAAGTGAAGGACAAAGCTGAATGTAGAATAAGCTGGCAATTACTCCACCGACAAGAGCCAAGCTCTTATATATTATGATGATGATGAAATTATAATGAAATGAATTTAAAAAATGGTTTTTTGGTTGGTTAATTTAAGCGCCATAATCCTTCAAATGACATTGAAATTCATTGTTCACAGACTTCAGCACTGGAGAAAAGAAGATAATCAACGGGCCGTTCTGGCATGAGATTATCACGGAGATGTATGAGGACCACGACGAAGACGTATCCACGACTACGGCGGAACCGCTGCCCATATTCGAAGACGACGCCTCCACTAACAACGTAACGGCGCAGCTTGGGAGCCGCGTGCATTTGCATTGTAGAGTGCATGATTTGGGGGAAAAAACTGTAAGTAAGCTAGGAGAGCTAGTTTGCCACGTCAATACTAATCTAAAGCACATTTAAATCTGTTTCGCGTATTGCTTCCCTCTGTCATCGGGACGCGTATAAAGTGGAAATTGATCGAACGAAAATGAAAATTTTCAAATGACTTTTCAAGTACAAATTAACAAATGTCTCGCGACACAGAATACTATAATAGTATTATCTCGCGACCCGTATCGCCAGCGATATCTGACGAAATCGCGAAAACGGCCTATAACTTAAGTTTTTGTCGAACGCTTAAGTCCGAATTTTTAATTATTCCGAAACGGATGCGGTATTCTTTTACCTATATATCAGTCTGCGAATGAGTTGAATGACCAGTTTGATATTTTGTTTAAAGAAAGTATGAGAAAAGTTTTTCCTTGCAAATGTTATATGACATTGAAAGAATATTAATTTTCATCTTTTGCGTGCATTTTTATGTACGTTTTCTCTTTTTTTACTATTATTTTCGCCTACCACCCGCTTGCCACCTTCTACAAGCTACGTGAATATTATATCCCGCTGGCATGTGAAAAACGCATTCTAATGTCGCTCATGTATTAAGAAATGTATCTTTTCAGATATCGTGGGTAAAACGTCGCAATGACGAACTCCACCTCCTATCATTTGGACGACACACTTATTCCGCTGACTCCCGGTATTCACTCGCCTTTGAGCACCCTAATGACTGGCGACTCCTGATCCAGTACGTGAGCGAGCGAGACGAGGGATTCTATGAGTGCCAGATTTCTACGCATCCGCCTTTGGTGCGAAGAGTACATCTATCTGTTGTCGGTAAGTGATCTCATTCTAGCAAAGCCAGGTTTACTTTGCTGTCAATTACCATAGGTTCTTTTCTAACGCTTGTGTCTTACCTTTCCTTACTAGTCTTGAAATTAAAGTTTAAGCTGATTAAATTTCTGTAATGCAATACTTATGACTCTAGACCCGCATATGTATAATGCGGACATGCCAATTAGTGATACCTAAGGCGTAAAATACTCGACTCGTTTCGGCATCGCGCAACCTGGAGTTACGCGGACAGCGTATATTACTCACTAGCGAGCTGTAACTGTAACTGGACGGTTACAGTAACAAAATGCGGATAAACAGCATCGCACTCTCTCAGTTACGTACCCTTGAACTTGTTAAACTATCCGTTCGGTTACGGTTTGCTACTGAGTAGGTACATGGCTTTAGCCTGATCGCTCGCGTCTCGCTTAGCACGTATACACGCGTCTCCTTTTCATAAACAAATATATATGCGCGTAAAAGAGGCGCCAATAGTACGGTAGTAGTAGTACGGGAAATAACAAACGTTCACACATTTTCAGCATCTTAAACGGGCCCATTTTGTTCACTTTGTAAATAATGTCCTTATCATAGCACAACCGGCTTATATCGTTTATTTTTACGTTCATTGCAACCTTTTTCCTTCTATTTGCTCCAAGCATCATAACTTTATTTTATACGAGAGCCGGTTTACTAGTTTCGGATAGCTTTGTGGCGTTACGTAAACAAAGAAATTGGGGTTGCCGTCATTTGCTCCAACAACGCCCGTAACAAAGACATTACTTGTATAGGATATCTAAAAAATATCGTCTTTAATGTGTGTAATGGTGTAATTTTTTTGAGTAGTAATATTACTGGTCCGCTTCTAAGTGCACCAAACTAATTATAGTCTCCCAGAATAAGCGTGCAAAGCAGCAATTTTTTTTTGTTTTGAACCTGACTGTGGCTTTATGTGTGGCAGGGCCCAATAAAGCGATAGAAGTGCGCGGCTGGAGTTTGCGCTCCAGTGAGATTGGTTGAGCGGTTTCAACCGAACCTGAGGTGTGAGTGGAATCGAACCAGCAACAGCTTGCTAGCATATTTACGTTACCTCGAGCAGCTCGTGCATACTTTGCATATAGACACAATTGATAAACTTACTTATCTGTAAAAAATACAATATAACCAAGCTTGCTATAAATTTCTAGAAACTTCATAGGACTATACCAACTTGTATAAAACATATAGGTACGTATTAAGGATTTTTTCCGTCATAAAAGTATGGCACTTTTATCAATCCAAAACCGTAAAACCTTTATAAAACAGCAATGCTAAACAGCTTCATCCCCCTCATAAAGTCTAAATATAACCTTAAAAAAAAGAACCGCCACCAAGTTCTCGCATAATTCTTGCATATTTTATATGAGCGTTACGCTAACATTTGCATGCATGAGAAAACGATACTCTTCGTCATATATCTTGTATATGTGCCCACGATACTGTGCCAAGCTCGATGAAATGCGTTGCCAAAATGTCCGAATAGGTACATGCTTATCCGTGCCACGTTTTTGCGTTATTAGAGCAGATTGTTTTGAATTTTTTTTCATAATTGAACCCAAAAGGGGACATCGTAGCAATCTTTTGCAATTTTATCGAACTTAAATTGGAACTGAGAGCTTAAAACATTGAACCTCGTTAAATTGAGAAATAAAATGTGACGATAAAATAATGTTTATTTTACAAGAATAATTTAAAAGTGACGTGAATGAGACATATTGTTTCTTTGTCGTAGTAATATATTTGTATTGTACTCCAGACATGCGAGTGTCATTTCGTCTTCACAACAAAATTTTCCATTTCATATTCAGCACACATTAGCATTTTTTTAAAGTAAAGACGTCTCGATCTCTGTAATAGTTCCATTTTGCGTTATGAGTTTTCACTATATTATAACTGTGATACTGCATAGAGGTAGCTACATATTTTTTTTTTGTTTTCATACAGTTTTTAATTTTTTTGCTCTATTTGCAGTGCCGCTTATTTTAGAAAGAAATTAACCTTAACATATAAAGTCGGGTTACCATGTTAGTCCAACACCTGCCTACTGTCCTCTGCCCTTTTTCGGGTCAGGTGAGTGTCTTAGTATGTATTTTGGACTCGGATGGACAGCTGTCATCGGATACATTATCCATTTTTCTCGTTATATCCTCATATCCTAAATAAATTAAATGTTCCTAAATAAATAAATTATTATGACACTATTTTTTTCTGTTTTGTACAAAGAGCAAGACTTCTGCAGATTATAGGAAAAAAAGAAAAGAAATAATATGTACTTATCCATAAAATCGAAATCCTGTCATTACGTTCGATATGAGGATATAATGAGTCATTCGACGTATATTTAAGAAAAAATCATTTAGCCATTTCCGGTCAGGAAGAGCCCAAACTTGGTACTCATATGTTTTGAAAATTATTTTTATTTTTTACGAAACCGTTTGTTGGAATGTAATAGTCTGATATATTTTTGGAATCAAGTCATGGAGCCCTTTCATTTGATACCACACTCGATAGGATTATGAAGAAAAATTTACATAATAAAATATATGATATCATAATTGGAACATGTGACAGCTGTTCATCCGAGCCTGAAATACTTACTGAGACTCCTACTCACCTTTCCCGAAGCAGAAATAACTATACGCAAACTTCGCTACAGGACATTAGGCAGGCCCTGGACTATGGAGTCCTATAACGGGTAATTGCTTAGGTAGGTAACTTTTAAATCAACTGTAAATTCCCAAAAAAAAGATATTTAGTTCTACCAAACGTTACGCAATCGTCCTGCTGGTAAATTAAAAAAGTTATTTCTTTATTAACGTCACAACCAGGTACACATTTTTGAATTTATTTATTCGATAACGTTATTTTTTACAAAAACAACGTATAGCAGTTAAAAAAGTTATAGAACTTGTCACAGCAAGCAGTGGGAGTGCTTGTTCAAACAAGGCGACGTGTAAATGGGAGCCAGTCGCGGATTATGCGACTTAACACCATCCTGCCCTCCCTTGCAAACTCTAACAGTAAATATACCATTTTCGACTTTATAGCTTATTCATTGTGATATGGTTTGGTGACGGCAAATGTGTGTGTCTATTATGGCTACGCATTTTTTAAATATTGTAATATATTTATGTTTTTTTCTACTCCGGTACTTTTATCTGTCAATTATATGGTCCCGCGAACGAATATAAAAGCATGCCTTATGCAATATCAAAAAAAAATTATCTAGTCTATTCTTCATAAAGACCCTAGGGGTTATTATGTGATACAATGCAACTGCTAACAGAGGTGCCCTGTGAAACCAACAAATAAAAAAAACGACACTAAATTTACAACGAAAATAAAACTGCCAACTTAACAAACAACTGAATTCATATGGTTTGAAACAATAACAAAACTAAAATAATTACTTTCAACATAAGGAAAAACGCAAGTCAGTAAATGACAGTTAAACAAAAGTTACCGTGTCTATGATTACGTTCTGTGGACTGTCATTAGTCACTATCCAACTTACCGCTCTTTCTTATGATGTATTGCTGCTTAATTTTGTGTTTTATTATTTAATCCCTAGTCGTAGAAAAAGTAATGTATGCAACATTACTTTTTCTACGACTTACACACGCCAATCGCCTTTTTTGAACCCTCTTATACAACTATTGCATAAAATACTATAAACTAACTGGGAGTAATTACAGATTTTAAACAATTTAGAATAATCACCCTTACAACTATCTTCAGTTTTCTTATTCACTAGTAATTTCAAGAATCTGGTTTGTAACGCTTCTATTTTATCTATATAGTATTTAAATGTAAGTCCATAACAATCAAGTGCATAGCGCAACATAGAATCTACGATAGCATAGTACAGATATTTTAATACATTATTTGGTACTTTAAAGCTCAGGTGGTAAAATTTATTTTAATAGTATTATTAGTTTATTACAAATATAATATAACTAATATGTTGAAGCCAGGAAAATGAAACATCAAATGAAAAATGGCAATCGAGTGCATAACCTAATACCCATAGAACATAAACAAGGCGCAATGTCGGTGTCCTTGGGTAAGCATGAAGTACCTCGGGTCTTTAACTATTTTGGAGACCATACTCTAGCCAAAAGAATCCCGTATTTCTTAATTACTTTGCTCGAAGACATCCGACATGAACCAAATAAGCGTAAATTCAAAGCACTAAGAAATACCTATTAATCACACTCTAATAATAATACACTTATATTGTAATAGTCAAGTTCAACCCGTAAGATTTAAAGAGACTCGCACCTGCAAACTGTTAAAACAGTTTTGCAGGAAATCTTCGTAGCAAAAGAAATGTATATTTTGATTAATAAAAAAAATCTATAACCCAAGTAAAAACGTAACGCTAATGACGTAATGACTATAAAACGTCGGTATACCGTACAAATAACTGATAATGATGATAACAGTTATTGTTAAATATTAAGTTCTGATTGGACACTTAGGAAAAATGGGTATAAACTGGAATTGGATTGGAAAATTATTTTTTAAGAAAAGTATTCTTTATATTTCAATGTTTTAGTAAATGATATTGACATTGTTTGAGACAATTATAGAAGGGAAGATTGAAGGAAAGAGTGGAAAGAGAATATAAAAAGAGACAAGGTTAAGGCTATGTCTTATTAGAGAGTGAAGGATTGGCGATTGCTCCACCGCACCGGCAAGAGTAGTAAACTCTTAAATTAAACACGAAGAAGTCTGAGTAAAGGCCTCTTCATGTTCGCTTATACCTATGCTATGTTTATGAATAAAGTTAAACTTTTAAATTTGTATTTTTTTACTTGTCAACAGTACCAAAAGTGGAGATAATCGACGAGAGAGGCCGCCCGCTTCAAGACAAGTTCTACAAGGAGGGGTCGATCATAGAGCTGCGCTGTATCGTCAGCGAGGTGCCACAGCCGACTCGGCAGGTCAACTGGAAACACGGGACTCGGCTACTCAACTACGACACCAAAAGGGGAGGGATCAGGTTAATATTTTCATTATTTTGCCGACTGTTGTTTAATAGTATTTTATCCAATCGTATAATAGTTAAAAAAAGGTAATATTATATTAATTGTATACCTAGGATACTGTTCTATGAGTCAACCAAAAATTAATTTATAAAACCAGCCAAGTGCGAATCGAACTCGCGCACGAAGTGTTCTGTACCATTATCTATAAAAACGGCAAAAAAACACTTTTGTTTTATGGGAGCACTTTATTCTGTATTTAGTGCTTGTTGTTATAGCGGTAACAGAAATACATCATCTGTGAAAATTTCAACTGTATCACGGTTCATGAGATACAGCCTGGTGGCAGACGGACTGATGAGTGACGGACGGACAGACAGACGGACAGCGGAGTCTTAGTAATAGGGTCCCGTTTTACACTTTGGGTACGGAACCCTAAGAACTAGTCTCTGCGAAAAAAATGTAAAGGCCGTTCGGGGACTTTTGTTCTGTGTGCACGGCGACGTCCTATTGGTAAAATTATTTATAGTTCAGTAGAGGCGAGAGGTGATTGGTCAAACTCATTATAGTTCTCTAAAGCGTTGTAACTATAATGAGTTACTATAGTTGAGTCAGGAGTTCCAGAGACAGAAAAGTATGTGATTATAGATTGGTGTACAAAGTCTTA
Organism: Epiblema foenella; assembly: GCA_963556455.1. Lineage (NCBI taxonomy): Eukaryota > Metazoa > Arthropoda > Insecta > Lepidoptera > Tortricidae > Epiblema > Epiblema foenella. The sequence goes on along the minus strand of OY747098.1, from coordinate 9,262,638 downwards.
ATTATCGACTATATTATCTAGTATAGTGACCAAATCAATCGATTCAGATGATATTTTCCTAAGGTGATGGAAATTGATCAATTTAATGAATTGATAACCGTAATAAAATAAATGAAGTATTCCAATAAATTACAAACGAATGAAGTGTGAAATAACCTTTACCACCATGTAACCGACCCCATATTTTGCTCTCTCCTATGTCTTTGTCGTAACCTGCATACTTAACAATATCCTACTCGTACCGTGCAATGTGTACACATGTTGTTACTCTAGATTCGTATCCAATAATGAAATATAATTATGGGTATATTGAAATAAAGTTGTTACTCTAGATTCGTAACCAATAATGCAATATATGGGTATATTGAAATAAATAAAATTGCAATGAAATCGATTTGAACAATCATTTACCATTCGTTAATAATCGCTAATTATCACAATCGATTCGTTTTAGCCTCGTCACTACAAACGCCAATTCATAATTCTAAATAATGAAATTAATGAACTGGTAAACATTTCCGAGAATAATATGCTGATTTGTCAGGGAGGATGCGGTTCGATATTGATCTAGTATGCTCTCAGTGTCAACTGTCGTTCGATTCAGTACCGCTTCTTTACATGGGTGCCACGAACGCATTTTGCCCCAGCTCATTTTTGTCCCCATTCGCATTTTGCCACGATCGTGTTTTGTCACATGTACATTTTATCTTGTTGTTTTTTCTCATATACTCGAATTTTACAATCTCAGGTTTTCCCAACGCAATAAGTAATATTCGCATAATTTCATATTCTCAGATTTTCTCATCGCATTCAGTTTCATTTTCCACTGTCAGTTTTCCTCGCTGTATTTTATCAATATGTGACGAATGACGATGAAGGATGATTCCTAGTATAGTTACAGTCGCCACCAGGTATGTCATACGGGGAGATGCTTAGGTAAATATTACTGAGCAGTATTTATATAATTTCCTTAAATTTTCCGTATGTATTTACATGGTGAATATTAACTGAACGTATCATGAGTCATAAATATATCAATTTTGAACACATAAGGTTTGGTTTTTTTATGCAAAAATAGGTGAACTCGCAGACAGCCAAGATTACAGGTTATCTAGGCTGCCAGCCGAAATAACGCTGATTTGATATAAATCTTGAGTCATATAACAACACTTATTATATTTATATTCATACTAATCTTATAAATGCGAAAGTATACATACAGAATGTTACCTCTTCACGCTTACCGCTGAACAGATTTAGATTAAAATTATTATGTAGATAGTTTGAGTCCCGGGGAAGGACATAAGTTAATAATACTATTTATCTCGGAAATCATGCCATAACTGGAAATTTGTATAGTAGAGCTATAACTAGGTAAGCGCCTGAAATAAAAGAATAATATATGTAGTTATTAAATTATAATGACGAACGACTTTCATATAATTATCATTTTATATAATAATAATTTGATGTAATAACACTAAATTATAGTGTATTTTAAGTATTAGTGATGAATATTTCCTAAAATGCACATATGATATAAAGTTTATTTCCTATAATGTACATGCAGATAGCATAATAGTTTTTGGTATACTGTACTAAAAAGAAATTTGTTCAGATGGTCACTCTAAGGCAGGGTGGTGCAGGACGAAGTGTAGCGGCAGACGAAGCACCAGAACCGAACTTTTTTTTAATGTAATATAATATAACATGAGAAATATACCATACTATGGTTGTAATACAAGTTCTATCAAACGTTAGTTACACAAAATAAACATGTATATTTTGAAATTACACAGTACGTACGTTATAACGTTTATTATATAAAATGAGTATTATATACTTTGAGATTATATTAAATATTATTATGTTGAATAAAAATAGGTATATAATTAATTTTTAGGCTCATTATTACACACCGTATTTTTGGCTCTATTTAAGTACCTTACCTACATTGGTACACTACGATTACTTTGAGTCTGACACTGGCATGAGGTCGTTAGACAGTTATGATCTGCCCGCTACGTAACATGTTTAACTTTTTTTAAATACAGGTTTTGTACCCACGATATTATTTAAATGACAGATTTGCAAAACCACGGTTTTGAGTTCATTCTAGCATCTACTTGTATATTTTTTATTTTCAATTAGTTTGTTCTGTCTGTACCTCTAGGACAAAAAGTAAACAAGACAATATACTTTTGAACAAATTACTGACAGGACTAAATCCAAGTTAGGCCACATACTTTATGGCAAATTACTCAAATGAGAAAACACGAATAGGACTTAAAGTACATGTGACAAAACACGATCGTGGCAAAATGCGAATGGGGACAAAAACGAGCCGGGGCAAAATGCGTTCGTGGCACCCATCTAACAAATCGATCAAACTTTAATTTAACAAAACGCAACGTAAGTTGTATGCAATTAAATTTCTTACATGCAAATACCCAATGCCAAATAAGTCTTTAAATTTCATATATGCCTAAAATGTTACATGTCTAAGAAACAAATTAAAAACGGGAAAATATGTATAGATTTGGGAATTCTGTATCTGCCACTTAAATTTCACTATTTGATATTAAATTGGATTGCGAAACAGAAGTGTTTTGATAGCGAATGACCCTTTTATTTTCTCTCTGCGCCAAAAGAACTGTCGAAGGGTGAACAGTGAGTTTTATTTCGACATTGCCAGGGATACGGTAATATTAAAATAATACCAAGAATATTATTCACAAAGAACTTGGAATATACCTAGTAGGTGTGTTCGTAATAGAGTTTTAGTATCTTGAAAATCTCTACGATAAAATTAATTCAGTTTAACTATAAAAGGCGTTTTAGCCTTCGACATTAACTGAGCCTAAAAATAGCTCTGACAACTCTATTGCCGATCCACTTTCTCGAGGCCTGTCACTATTCACTGCTCAATTTCAATCCGTACACTTCAGTGATTTTCTAATTCCCAACTTAAATTGAAAATGTATTGTAAGCGTTTACAACTACTTTGGTGCGCGATTTTCCTGCAAAGTCATTGTTTGAAGCACAAATGCCTGCAACATCTATTGTTCATGGCAAAGATGGAACTGACATATTTACTGTATGGATGCGGTCTTTTTACTTGGGTGTGTTGTTTGTTTGTGTGGAAGCAGAGATGTTTACCTACTGCATAAACGTACGATGTTAAAGTTGGAATATGCAGGAGAGAAAAATATGCTTTGTGAATAAGTTGTATAGTTATTGAGGTAATTTTAGTTGCGAGCGGCATCAGAAAATTCTATTTAATTCGATAATGCACTATTTGGTTCAGGATTTAATATTAATGATATTAAATCTGTTGAATATTTATTAAATAATCAGTAATTCACTTTATCACCTGAATGGTAGAATGTACGTCGGGACAAATTGGCTTACTGAAAAAAACACTTTTACGGATATGAAATATCCGTATATAAGAATATACTTAGGTACTATATCAGTGTTCTGAACACTGGTCTCTGCCTCCATAAAATATTAAAGTGAAATTAAACAATCTGGCAAACTCACTTCAGGCCAACCGAACACTTAATTTTAGTTTCTTGTTAAGATCAAGAAGATAATTATAATAACCGCTTTATATTCGAAACAACGCAAACAGTTTGTATTGTGTTAGGCTATGAAATTTCCCCGTTCATTTAACTTATCTGAAATTAAATTTATGGGGTGCTAACTGCCTTCATTCTGTGTTTGGATTGCCTGGAAGATTTATTACGGGTCATACAAATTACTTTAAGAGTTGAATGTTTGAGGCAGGCGGTTCTTACAAAATGTTCTAGGATATTGTAATATTTTTATCTTAAGCTAACGCAACCTAAATCGCCTAATATCTGCGTGCTCGGAGCCTAAAGATTTCAATTTTTACTTTTAATTTGAAATTCTTATATGAAAACGTTTAAAATTTATTTGATAGCTTGTCTCTGTTACGATATGTAACAAAAAAATTATGCATGTCTTTGTTGTCGACTGCTTCGCATGACGTGTGATCGGGACCGACACGAATTTTATTGGAACGTGATAGTACTGCAGAAGACAATGCTGAATAATGCAAGGACTTTTTATATAAATAGTAAACCTTATCGTTAAACATCTATTCTTTATCTTAAATACCAAAGCTAATTAGAATTACAAACTGATTGATCAACCGACTTATTCCCAGAGCGGTTTAACCTTCTTAATTTTACAAGGATATTTAATGTACCTATTTCTGTCATTTACATAAAACCTCTTACAAAGTGAGACTTGCTATATTTTCCACTTGTATTATAAGCAATTTCAAATTAATCATTTGTTAAGTAGGTAATGAAACTAATGAATATGATATTATAAGTTAGATATAGTACGCCTAAAACTGGAAGTCAAAATTCTGTCAAATGTACGCAAGTAAGAATCTACCTTATAGTCAGAGCTCTTAATCGTTTTTTGCTTGCGTTAGTTTCGTACTAACTAATACCATACCATATACCTATCGGGCCCGTAGGTACCCAAAGGATGACAGGCTGTCCGTCCGTCTGTTAGCGGGCTGTTTTGAAATTTTTACAGAGTATTGTGTATTGTTTATTGATGCTGCCATAACAACAAATAATAAAAATAAAATAAAATACAAGAAACATGATTTTTTACGGTACGTACCAGTATGATGGCATGGAACCCTTCGTGTGCGTGTGCGAGTGAGTCGCACTTTATCGGTTTTTATAACTATGTAAAATCACAATAGACATGCTTACACACAGGTAAAATGACGCAAAAAAATGTATATTAAATAGCCATAGGAACTAGTACAATTTAGGGACATGAAATAATAAAATGATTTGAAATAACCTATACTTACGCAGTTGCAGGCGTATCGAACATCATAATAGTTATGTTCGACGCCTGCAACTGCGCGTATGGCAGCCGGCAACCACCGCACCACTAAGATGTTTAACATTTCAACATTTACGTCTAGAGGAATCGAATGGGCAATAAAACAACCCCCTGATTTATCTATTTAGGTGTTTAATTAACATCAGTCTGGGGATTTATTAAACTTGCAGGCTTTGCTAATTTCTCAGATCTTGAATTGATAGGTATATGATGTTGTGGGTAATCGTTAATCGCCTTAACCGATTAATAAAACGCTTTCACAAAATCGAATGGCGAATATATATTAAAAAAGTAAATATACTTAGATTGCACAGGTGCAATCAGCTATCGCACTCCCATAGAAATTTCAATCGCTTTTGACACTTATGGGATGATATTCGGGATGAAAACTATCCTACGTCCTTCCCGGGGTCTCAAACTATCACCATATTAAGAAACAAAGGCATAAGTAACTTTATCCTTGTTTTTAACCCCTGGTGTTGTCATGAGTTGATTTCGACTTCTTCATATTTTTATAAATAATCATTATCATTGTCGTGGACATTAAATTTGTTTCATCAAATTCGAAAAATAACTAAATTCCGATATAAACTTTCACTCCCTATTTGACCCTTGGAAATCTAGAATGTCCAAAAATGCTGAGACCTTCGTTTTAAATTTGTAAGTGGAAAACGAAATCCCAAATTTCAATAGTTATGCAACGGTAGTGTTTTATACATATTGAAGTTATATAATCAATCATCCGACACGACCACGCGTGTGGTTTGGAACACTGGAATACTCTAAGAGATTTGTTGAGCGGTTTTAACTGAATCTGAGGGATGAGTGGAATCCAGCTACTGGGAGTTTTATCGCTGGTTCACAAAACCTAGCCTAGCTGAGAAGAGTCCAATATAAAACTGAGCTAGGCCCGACCTAGGTCGGACTGAAGAAAAAAAATGTACAAGCTGTTCTCACGATTACGTCTTGTTATTGAGTAGATTTATTTGGAACTTTTAACCTACTTTTGACCTTCTTGTGTGTTATTACGTTATTACATCCCACCGAGCAAATATTGGAAAAATAATTGCCCAATTTATCCATTACGCCCATTAGTATGTGTAAAGAAATAGTAGTTATTATCTCTTCGGTACGTGTGACAAAATATGCTAACGATATGAATAATTATTTTTTTCACTTACCTACAAAAAGGCGTGTGACGGTGTGAGTGCGACACTATGAAAATCAATATCATATGGTATGCATACCATCCACATCGTAAGAAACATGATAAAATTAATATATTGCGCCCGGTATGGTAATCCGGTACATCGGTTAGTAGTGTGGGTGACACGAACTTACGTCATCAGCCAGCATCAGCCTCTCGATCGTATGCGGACGTAAGTGTAAGTTTGTCCTTGTCAGTGACGTATTGTGGTGTCACGATCTGGATTATCAGACCTTGTTTTCTTAGACAATGTTAAGACCCGAAGTGAAGTATGCTCTTACCTCAACAGCGTTAACACGCTTTGCTAATAGAGTCGTGCGCAGATGTTTGTGAGTGATAAAATTGTTTACACTAGGTCCCAACGTAAGTAAGTAGTACACGCTACATAAGTAGGTTCGACCTGTGTGGTTCACGTAGCTTTTTTGTCAGTATAATACGTTAACAATGTTTTTAATTCCAGCGTGAAGACGGAATCTACGGCCAACGGCGCGCTGTCGCGGCTATACATCGCCAACGCCAATCGGCACGACTCCGGCAACTACAGTTGCTCACTCGCAGATGTGGCCGCTTCGGCAGTCTCGGTACACGTGCTTAGAGGTATCATTGTGAACCATTTTATATTACTAATATACTCCTATCTAATCTAAGGCCACTTCTGCGATTGGCCGTTCGGAATCATATATTACTACTGTGCCAAATGTAAGATTGACTGTCTATACTGAAAAGTGTGGAAATCTGTACGACTTCAGTAAGTTGTCGGTAATATTATACGTGATGCAAGAGCATTTATTTATTGATTGAAATTTAGGCGCGCATGAAGTAATCTGTACTGACTCGCAACAGTTTACTAATTACCATACAAGTTTTCAAACAAATAACTGTACTATAATCTGTGTATCTATTGTAGAGGGCACGAAAAAGTTTGCTCCCCTAATAATGCTCAGAATATTCCAACGTCTTCCAAATATCAGTGTTGAAGCCAGATATTCATCAAACAGAACCAAACAAGCAAAATATTTCGAAATCCGCGCTCGCGGCTGTCAATTGCTACACAAAAAAATGCCTATCGCATCGATGGCAGCTCCAGAATATTAATACAAGCATGTTTGCAAGTTTTTTTTATCGGAGGTATTTGTGTTGTGTCCCAGCAGCAGTATTTACGTGACAGCATCGGATTAGGAGATATTCGTATTACGTTGGAAATATCGGCGAGGCGGCTTTAACTGGGTATTTCAGACCTTTCTTGCTTGTTCTATCTATTTTTGTTGCTTGCCCGTAATTATTGATAGTTAAACTGATGGTCATTTTTGCCACGCATTCATGACATAAATATTGTCAAAACAGCAGATCAGTCATTCTGGTTTGTTGTATCATTTCTTTAAGTGGCGGGTTTTTCAATAAACGGGTATTTTGTATCCGTTTTTATGATCATGTCTCTACATAATTACTAAAATGATCTTGCATCTATATAAAAAGTAACTTCAACATCTTCACACAAGAAATTGTGTAAAGTTGTCGAAATGGCACCGACTACAAAAATTACAATAGGTACGTCTACATTGTTCAATAAGAAGCGTAAAGTCTCATGTTAGAAGTAAGCAATTATTTTTTACCTTTTAGTATTTTTTGGAGTCGGTTTTATTTCTTTACTATTTTTTTTATTTATTTCGCACTTTTTAGTGAATCATCACCAGAGTGCATCTCATAACGATTCCAATAAGCTCAAACACGGATAAGCTACACTGTTTTATTAAGGAGTTCCATTGCCTACCTTTCGGCTTCAATTACCAGATCAAGTTGATGGTGACATTACATCAGGACCATTTAAATTGACTTCGTCATAGTCGCTTCCGTATCTTGATCGAAATATTTTAACACCACTCATGAAACACTAAGAGTTTTGGATGACCATCCGTGGTCTTCTTCATCAGTTCTAGTTCACCAAATGATACTTTCTGAATGTAAATTCTTGATTTACTACCGAAAATACTAAAATCGCTATATGTTTCCCTTGAATTTTTAAGGACTTCCCTCAATTTCTTATGGTACCCACCATCAGAACTATATTCTGGTAACAACGGGACTAACCTTGAAGCATATGCCTTCAAACAAGGAAAAACAATTCTAATCAGTTCATAAACGACGGAGTTCTGAGGTAACAAACATTAAAGAAAAAGAACATACAACCGAATTGAGAACCTGCTCCTTTTTTTGAAGTCGGTTAAAAAAATGAACTAATCGACCAACTACTAGCATTTTCCTGACTATAAACTGACAGATGATACGTTCTAACACGCTTTCGAAAGGTTACACAACTACCCTGCGTCATATCATACAATAACACAACGATACGTCAAGTTACGTTACATAATTATGACGACCACTTAGGCCGAGTTGGTGGTGACCCTGCCTACGAATTAGAGGTCCCGGGTTCGAACCCTGGTCAGGGCATTTATTTGTGTAATGAACACCAATATTCCTGAGTCTTAGATGTTTTCTATGTTTGTATTTAAGTATCTAATTAGCCTAGTACCGCTTTGCTTAGTTTGGGACTAGGTCGGATCGATTATTGTTATATACATATATAGTTCTCCCGCTTGTGTGAGAACTACCAACTGAAATCACGACAACTCGTATTTGTGTAGTCTTTTACAAAAAGCGTCGCTTTGTTTATCGGATTTTTGGTACTGAAACGGATTTTATGATATTGTGCCGTTACTAACTATATGTACCATACGTATGTCTTTCAGCCGTAACTTGCGAGCTAAGTTTGTTTTTGAATGACAACCTTTATGTACCTATTCGTTTAACATTAGTAGTGTTATAATAAGCATTAATATACTTAGGTAATTCGTCTTTCCACACATTTATTAGCGAATATAGACTTTCAAGTTATTATTAATGTATTGAATCATTATGCTAAATACAAAGCGCATTACGAAACGTAATTAATACTATTATGGTATTATTGGAGTCGTAAAAATAAAACTGAAGTGGGGCACTCCATTATCTTATAAAGAATTAATGTGTAGCCACATTATCTTTTATTTTGAAAATCCCAGTCTACAGGTCCATCTGCACCTGCTTTTTCTTCAAGAGCCAACATTAAAGCACATTAAAACGACGGCCAACAGTAAATTTATTAACTCGTAAGTCTTCGCGTCTATAAACAGTAAGACTGAGAGCTGCCCTGTTTGTACAAGTGAACTGCTGACGTGAAAATATTCCGTTTATTTGGGTACAGGAGAGTCAAAATTTTGTTTTAAAAATCTCAGTTTTTTTACCATCTTTAAGTATGAAACATTTATACTGATTTAAACGTTCATTTTCGGATACTATTGTGACTCTAGCTTAAAGAAGTGTATAAATTTAATTGTACCTACGGGATTAAGTTCCGTTTACTATAAATAACAGGCCATTTATTACTTTATATTTGAAGATGGATTTAGTAGAAATGATTATACCGTCTACAATATTAATTATTACTGAAACCGACGCAGATAATATTAGACGAAATGAGATATAAATACCTACTTTCTTATTGCTTGACTGAAATATTTTTGAGCTTTTAGAAAAAAATACTTTCATCTTGTCAATTTTATACAGCGGAGCCTATTTTCCGAATATGAGAGATCCGAACAATTAAAGGGACTTTACGGTAATCTATTACTTTTAGAATAAAAAAATAAGAACGTAAAATTATATTTATTGTCAAGAGAATCTTATACTGCTAGATATCAATACAATACAAAAATGTTCTTTATTGTTCATCAGAAAATAAATTGAAAACAAGATTAAAATTAAACATGTTGATAAGACCGCCTGTTGTCTACACATGCGGTCTTATCGCTAAAAAGCGACGTCTTCCAGACAATGGTGGGGTGGGGTGGTGGAGACACAACAGAAAAAAATTACATGAGTAAGTGAAACAGGTATTAAGTAGTATAAACAAAAACTTACAAACGATAATGAGATACATCAGCGAACATTTCTTTGCCTCTAGTGAAAAGGGGTTAAAGTGCATTTATGACCTTTTTGCGTTATATACACTAAAATTCTCAAAAAAAAATCGCGTTTTTAGTGTAATCGGATCTAAGTTGTCTTAAAATGACAAAGTTAGGATTGTGCCCAATAGTATATCTGGCGAATTAATTCGTGAAAAATGGTGCAATTAAATATCATTAAAAAAATATATATTTTGCTTGCGTCAAACGAGATAAGTTTATCTTTTGATATATCTATTGTTAAAGGATCAACGTTTCCATATATACGTACCTATTTACAAAACAATATAACATTCTTTATAAAATATAAATCTACATTAATCGTTATTCATGACAAAATGGTAAACATTAATGGTACAATTTTATCTTTTGAGAAATTTGGTGTTAAAAGATCGATGTTTACAAATTTAGAATAAAGGATAAATTGATAAATTTAGACCCCCCCGACACTCGCGGCCAGTCGCTCTTGCCAACTGAGCTATAGGTGTAAGAAAAGAAATTAATCGACATTAATCGATACTCACGGCTAAATGTTAAGCATATTTGATATAAATCGCATTGTATCCTTCAAGAAACCAGATGTTAAATGATCAATGTTTACTTATACCAACTTACTCCAGCATATCTATACTATATTTCAGAAAATAAATCGACATGACCCATGATTGAATGTTTAATTTTTATTGGTGCAAGATTTTTTATTACTTATACTCATACTCATTTATTTGCTATACACGTAAGAAACAATGATTGACAAATTATAAAACGCGAAAAATTATAAGTGCTATTGCTCTTGGTCAGCATCAGCCAGGGGGCAAAGATGAGGCGGACTGTGAAGCGAGATCACCCAGAAGATGTATATTCAAATTCACTCGTGCTTTAAAAAGGTCTAGGTTATTATGAACTTGGAAATACAGACGCCACCAGGGAATTCCAAAACTTAACGAATTTCGACCAGATAACCAGCCGTATGTCTGGATGTCCGATGGAAGAAGGGGAAAGGCGGTATGAGCTATGGATATGTGGAGTTATGGGGTATATGGAACACCTAAACTCACTTACCGAAGTAAAATTTGTAGAAAATGCACAGACATGCAACTTTGCGTCTATGTGTTAGGCTCTGTCTCTGTAGTTCATACAACCGTTCTGCCGCTAATGAGCCTCCTGGCTCTGCGATCCACCTAGTCAAGTGCGTCTTGGTGGCGTTGAAATTGATCAAGTTTTAGTCAATTGGGAGACAAGACCTAAGGTTGAGTTAATTTGCTCTCACATCGGATTTCATTACGACCAGCCCTTGCGCTGGACAAATATCTCTCGATGACCGTACTGTCCTCAGCGTATGCGACCACTCCTGGAAGAAGGAGGTAGTTAATATGAAGCAGGAAAAGGGTCGCAGAGAGAACAGACCCCTGAGGAACACCGGCATCAATAACTATGAGGTTCGACGAGCAGCCATCGATAACTATTCGGATCGACCGTTCACTCAGGAAATCAGAAAATCCAGCTACAAAGGCCAGAAGGGATGATACCATATATAGAAAGCTTGCTGGTGGAAGATAAGAGCCAGTATCCAGACGAGAATTACTGGCAAATAGAGAGACTAAGAGATTGGCTTTCTCTAATGTGGTGAAAGCCAGCGAACCATCAGACTTATGTATGGGAGGAAGCATCGGACGACAGAATTAGTTTAGAAGACAAGAGCAGTCCGCGATGTTGGAGAACGGAATAAAAAAATCTATTCTCTGCAGTATCACGTCAGCAAGCGCACCAGCGCAGAGCAAGGGGTCTACTACTGGTCTGGTTAGTTGTCAGCAGAAGGTGTATGTCCGTTAACATCAAGTACCTACGCAGCGTTCATCAGCTGGGTGAGACCTAGCGTCAATGTAAATTTGCGAACCGCTTTCTCAGCGTGGTCGGTTTTCTGATGCGGGAACAGCCAATCACTATGGTGTGCATCAAAGTCCTCCAGTAAGAAGTTTCGCCGTGGGATTCCGCTGTTGAGTAAGATCTGCCGTCTAAAGAAAAGGTTTGTCTCTGGTTACCTTTGTGCGAACGGTAGATATAATACAAGCGTAGACAGTTTGTCTTCCCCTGTATCCACCAAAAGCCAAAAGGTAGAAAACCCAGTAACTTCAAAGCAACGCAGAAGCAGACAGCCAATGTCATCACGTACGTACACCCAGAATCTGGCGTGTGTCCGGAAACTGTGTTCAAGTGAGTAACCCCGGGAAGTTGAGGTACAGGCTATGGGTCTGACAGATTTTCACCCTTTGGGCCCTTTAGAATACTGGTAAAAGTACGTTTGTATCTAAGTACACTCTAAATTAATAGTGTGCAAAAGGGCAAAAGATTGTTTTCTTATAATTATCTCTGAAATATAGATCTTAAATGATAGGTATGGTTTAGGTAGGCATTTTTTTATATTTAGGTTGTTCATGTAAGTTACCTTTGTAAAAAGAGATAATTTCAAATAAATAAAACAGTGTGTCTTTTTTCACTTTCTAAAATAAAAGTGAAAAGGGGTATATATTCAATTATATCCGTCGCTAGTATAGGTGGTATGGGTGAAAAAGGGTATAAATTCAGTTATATCCTTTGACAGCACATTTTGGCTCGGATACAAGTCATTTTTTTAACCGTTAACCTTAGAGAAATAGCAATATTATCTCTTGAAAGATGATTTTATTTATTTATTAAGACTGCATTTAAAGTTTATTTTTAAACATAGTGGTTGAAGTACAGTGAACAAATATTCGAATCATTTTAAGCGTCAACGGTTTTCTGCGTCTCCTGTAAAGTAGTGATTTTCGACTTTAACCCTTTTTAACAAGAGGTACAGATTTACGGAAGAGATAAATAGTGATACTTTAATCTACTTTTAAACATGAAATGAGTTTTAGTACGTCTAGTTTCAACGGGTAGTGAATTCCACAAGCGGACAGCTCGGAAAGTAAAAGAGATGTTATACAATATAGAGTTTGAGGTAGGGACTTTGAGAAGCAACTTCTAAGCAAACCTAGCAGAGGAAAGGAAACTAAAACGTTCCTTGAGGTAGCGAGGCATTGCAGGGTTAAAAAGAATTCCATATAAGCGGGTGAGAATGTGAGAGTTACATCTGAATCGAATAGGAAGCCACTTGAGCTAAGAGCGGAAACTGGATACGTGGTCATATTTGCGTAACTTAAATGTAAACCTGATACATAAATTTTAAATACGCTCAAGCTTGTTAAGTTGATCCTCTGAGAGATCAGTATAAGGAACGTAAACATAATCTAAAATAGGGAGAAGTAGCGACTCAACGAGCACAATATTGGTAGTAATGGGAACGAAATTACGAAGCCTTCGTAGAACCCACGGCAGCAAACAGCTTCCTGCTAACCTCCTAGATATCATTTGTTTCGATCACTTAATACAATGTTGATATTGTTTTTTTTGCCTGTAAACAACAGGTGAACTTGCTTTGTAAGTAAGTACATACATACGTCTCTTATGAAAAAGTAAAATTTAGGTAATTGTATTACGAAAGCCTGTATTCCACCCACAATACTTGAAAGGCAGAGAAGTGGCCCTGTCTACTTCAATGTGTCTGTCATTCTGATTTTGCAAAACAGACTAGAAAGGTGAGTTGAGTTGAATTACAGGCCTTACAAGGTGTTCCACGACTGGAGGCACTTTACCTTAATATATCATAATCATGGGACAAACCATATATATATATATATATATCTAATGTATATGCGTCAACATGCTACGGCAGTACCTACTTTCTTCCGCTAGAGTCAAGTATCGAATCGTGGCACAAATGCATTTTCTTCAGCACACGGCAACAATTTTACCTAACAAATAATCTGTCAGTTTATCACGTTGATATGATTTTTGGTTATCATATGATTATTTTATATTTGTCGCATTTTTGTTGTGCCACGACTCGTTAGTCTCTACTAATGACATAACATGGTTCAGGCAGTATATTTCAGACACGAAGACAGATATGAAAAAGATTATTAAGAGTTTTAATGATGTCCTCAGATTTGACGTAAAATAATGACGCGCTGGTAATAAAACTCCGTAGACATAATGACAGATCAGCGAATTCGAATACAATATCATCGTCTAAAAAGCAGTCTAAAAAGAATAATTTGCCGCTTGATCGGCCCCGTGATAGGTACCGAAGAATGCTTAAATAGGTCAGACATATATGAAAGACGCTCGGTGAGATTGAAAATTGATTCTACATCCGTGAAACGTTTACCAACATGTAATGGTTTTATGATCCGTTTTTGACATGTGACAAGTTTCAATTTAATTAAGTAAATTAGTAAGTTACGCGAAGAGCAAATGATTAATTTTGTTTCAAACAGAAACATGTAATTTCTCTTACCAGTACAATATTGGTGTGAGTTGTGACTTACTACACCACGTCGGTGGTAAACAAGCGGATGATCCGCCTGATGGTAGGCGGTCACCGCAGCCTATGGAAGCTTGCAACTCCAGGGGTGTCACATGCGCGTTACCGACCCTTTAAAAATACTTAGTTATAGTTACTTAGACTCAATATCTGGGCCAGTTTGTGGATTGTTATATAGTGACATTTTTAGTACACATATGTCCTACTTTTTCAACATTTTAGAACTTGACCAATTTTTCGTATTTTTGTGGTATTACATAAGTTATAAAAAGGGATACTCTATAATTTATTGATGTAATGTTTTTTTTTAAATACTGCTGTTTTTTTAACACACTTGATTCTTGTATGGTACGAGTATGATTTTAAAGAGACATGCAATAAAAAATACAAAATAGTTTATTTTTACACAGTGCTATTACATTAACATACCATCAAAACTTAAAAAATGTTACAGACACTGCATGACACAAAGTAAATTAAAACATTGTTCGTGACTCCTAGACTAGGCTAGGCCTGTTTCTTCGTTGGAATCTATCTCATTAGATCCATTCAGTAGATCCACTGTGTATCTAATGAGATTTTTTTTTACCGCTAGATACATTGCAATTCATAATGGATCTAATGGGATGTTTTCTTTCATTAGATACATTTTAGCCGTGGTCTGTGAGAAATAAGATAAAAACATTATAAACTAAAAATCATGTACAGAAAATAAACTAATCGTGGAGTTGATATTTTTATTGATGTGAAGGTACTCGGTACTCGCCGTAACTGTAGGAATATGAGTGTGTTGATGAGCGAGTGTGTGTATGTAGATAGCGTGATGAGTGGGTAAGAGGTGTGAAAATTAATTGATTTGATATATTTTTCTGTTTCATAATAGTTTAAAGAGCTTAACCAATTGTAAGTTACAGTTTTTACCATCCTCACAGTATAAGTTTTAAAGTAACAGGAATGGTTAACCTTCCTATAAATGAACAAGTAGCTATAGGTGCCCTGTCTTTTTGCAAACTTTGATGAATGGATCGCAAAATGTATAGTTGTGGCACGCTAAGCACCTCACTTTCCTTATACAAGTCGTAGGTTGGGTGCCTGCGGCTTTTCGAGTGCATGTCTTTCAGTAGCGAGCGCTGTGCTCTCTCAAGAAGTGTCATAAAGGAACTGGCAGCTCCTCCCCAAACTGAAATATAATAAGTTATTATTGCTTGACCGAACGCTCTAGATAAACTGATTTGAGGAGTTCTTTGTCCATGACTGCACGCAGTTTTTTTGAAAAATAAAATATAAGCTTTCTAACAAGGTTTGCTGTAGCTAAAATGTGTTCCTTGAAGGAGAATTTCTCATCCAGTATAACTCCTAAATACTTTATTGATGGTGCTCTGCTGATCGTACAATAGTCATCTCGAGAGGAATCCGAAGTCAATGAGTTGGAGGGTCGAATTTAATTTCAGCCAGAGATGAGGGAACGGATGCAGCAGTCTTGTGAAAGCATAAAAACTTTGTTTTTTGGACATTTAATGATAATAGGTTATCTTGTAACCATTTTGCTGTCCGAGACATACCTTTTTCCGCGGTGCCCGTCAACCATGGCCACGAAGTGTCATGAAATATGACCGCAGTGTCGCCCGCATAGCATACAATATTAGCACGTGCGACTTGCAATGAGGCCAGATCATTTATATAAAGGAGGAATGGCGTGGGTCCCAAAATACTGCCCTGAGGGACACCAAAAGTAACTTTTCTTAATCCGCTTAGCTTGCCTTCTATTTTTACACATTGCATTTGATCTGACATATAACTTTGTATCCATTTCAGTAGAAGGCCACGTATACCGGAAAGTTCCAGTTTTCTAATAAAAATAGTAATAATAAATAAAGTTATGCTTTGTATTTACAATGCATTCAAATTATAATTATTTGTGAGTGTTGTGTGTACCGTGTATTTTAATAACTGAATCGCTCATTTTGTAATGTACCCGCTCGTAAGTGTTTATTAAAATCGTAATAGCCAATTCATCAGTAAAACTAGGTATTTTGGAGTTTATGTCGTTCACTTTGTGTTTAAACACGTTACGTACAGATAAAACTATTTACTGTGAGTTGTAAGATATTTTTTAAGTATGTAATATAACTTTGTAAATTCTTAGTCTGTATTGTATGCATACGAATACGATTTTACAAGTTAAATGTTTTCTTTACATAACTATTAAGTGATTGAACGCTCGCGAATAGTCACTTTTTTGTTTTATGTTAAAATTACTCATTTAGTGAATAAAAAAAACTACTAATTCAGGTTAAAGACATTTAGTCTTGAACCTGAATTAGTAAAAAATATAATATGTTATCAATTAGTAGTGGAAACTGTTTGGTTACTCTTTATTCACGATTTTATTTGCCTGTTTGTTTCCCAAAGGATTAAATTAAGTAAATTTTATTTTAAAATCTATCTTAGAATATAAATAAAAAAGAGGCTCCATTTGAAAATCCTATTATAATTAAATTAAGAATTAATCACTCGCTCCTCGCGTTTAAGTAAAAAACGTTTAATACATGTCTAAAGGAAGTTAACCGTTCCGCACAAACCGAAATACTTTTCCGCAAAATAAAATATTCATTCATTTTAATAATTGAAAACCATTGGCTTCCGCGACCTCAAACAATGCGAATCAGAAATTAATTATGTAAATGCATGAAAATTGCAAATTATTAATAAGCGAGTCGTATTTATCGGTACCAAGGGGACAATAACGTCGCGGGGTATGAATTCACACGGCATAAAGGGAACGAACCATTTTCGCGTTGACAGTTAATTTGAAACGTGATTTACTATCCTATATAAATAAAGCATGTATTATTTCGAGTTACAAGAGTTGTTAAGTATATACCTAATATATGCTTCGTCGGCTACGATAAGCTGAGTTGCATTGTTTTAGCTTTCTAACATCATACTTTTACCAGAAAATAAATAATGGAGAATAATCACAATAAATTATAATAGTTGTTCGGAGAAAAATACTTTTGGTAATGTAATTTAAACGAACTTAAATTTAAGTAAGCCTTTTTTGATTAAATGGAGCTGAAAATCCATTTTGTATATTGTTACTATACAACGTAGTAAAATTAAGCCATTGTCCACAGGAGAGAACCCGCTAGCGATGCAGCGCGGCGGCTCGGTGGCTGTCTCGCATCCATCGCTGGCTTTGCTCGCCGCATACATCAGCTGACACATGGCCGGCGCGTGTTGGACACGCGCCATGTGAACATAGACCTTTTTAATGATCGCTAGGACTTACTGTGGTGCATGGTTGGAATTCCGTAAATTTAATATTGTACTGATTACTTATGTGTGACATTGTTTTGAGTATAAATTAATCAGACATCTAATCAGTTGTACTTCCGGTACAACAACGCATGTATAGCAAGCTTTGCGAATTTTTAAAAACACGTCTTAAGGGGATTCCTCGATTCTGTAAGCCACGCAAATGTGGAAGAGACACTCTTATGTCTTTCACGTATGATCCAGCGGGATGCAACACCCTTCGGAAACAGTTTTTTTAGACAATTGTCGGAAAATATCTGACTGTGTGAAGTTATATCAAATTTCGTCTTGACAGAGTTTAGATAAGGTAAAATACCATCATATTATCTAAATTGTCAAGTTTAATAATGCGCTGTTTTAGTAGGTTGATAAAAAATGAGAATAAAGACTCGACTTGGATTTTTTTTCTATCGAGAAAATGTTTAAGCAATCATGTTTCGGCTATTGTCAGACTCTGACAATGATAGTCAAGAATCATGTCTTGGAAAATCAATCCTTATTGTTTCCTCGTCTAGGCAGAACAGCGTTTCAATGAACGCGATTTACAGATTTTAGACTCCATATGTGCACGTATGACACAGAGAAAGATTAGAGGCCTTCGAAATGTGGTGTTGGCGTAGGATGGAAAGGATCAGCTGGACGGAAAGAAAGACGAAAGCAGAGGTTTTGTGTATCGTAGGAAAGAAAAAAAAAATACTGAAGACAATTAGAAATAGAAGAGGCAGGATGATGGGACACATGATACGGCACGACAGCTTCTTCTTAAACATCTTAGAGGGCAAAATTGAAGGCAGGATTGGAAGAGGAAGACCTAAACTAACTTACTTTAACCAAGTGAGGGAGGAAGTTGCCAAGTCGTATGGGGAAGTCAAGAAACTGGCAATGAATAGAGAAGAGTGGCGGTTATTCCACCGACAAGAGCGAAGCTCTTAAGTTTGATGATGATGTGCAGGTATACAAAATCTATGATATTATACTCTATAGCCAAACAATGAACTCTAATTGCTATTCTTGTGATGTGAATGCAGCAAACACGTGGTTTTTAAGGGCTAATATATATATAAATATTAGTCTATTCACGATTAAGGAACATTGCGCTGCTCCTTTATATTTGCTTCTTGTAAGATGACACAAATTTCAGAATTAATCAAAGGCTTTGGTGAAATAAATTGAAACGAGTTGCTACAGAAATGGTTGACTAAAAAAATAAAATCCTGTCCTTTTTAAGATTACAAGCCTTTGAGGGCTCGGGTATAGGTTAAATTATTAACATAACCTGATTTGCGGCTTGCGCTCGTCAAATTAAACTAGTTAATTTATTTATAAAACAGTTTAGCAACCTCATGGAAAATTGAGAGCAAAACTGATATAAACCGACTGGTTCAGAGAGTTGCCTTATATTAATTTCAAATGTAACTGAGTACATTATGTAGATACCAGGTTTGTATTCAATATAATCAAATCTTTGAAGACAATTTTCGCACACTGCCATCAGTCCATTTGAAACTTGTTAACTTGGTAACATGCCAAAATCCTTACCTTGCCTACTCGTCTAGCCGAAAAGTAAACCGATATATATCATTGTTACCCCTGATCAATTATTAGGGTGACTGACCTGGGTGTCATCATTTTATCTACTCACAGATAAAACCAGGTTTCGTGAAAAAGATGCTGAATACCAATGTACTGCGCAGTACACGTAATAGCTATAAATTCCAACCATGTACCTTTCTGTAAATGAACTTTTAAATATATTTAGTGTAAAGCAACCATGTTCGTTCAATAAATTATGAATAAATGAAAATCATCGAAAATGTAAGTAATACGGTACGTTTCCATTTTTAAGATACATTGAAAATATTATTTGTTACCTAAAATTACATACCTAATTTGAATAGGTCACATTGCGAACGCCTGTGAGGGTGTTTTCACTCAAAAATGTACGTAACTGTTACTTTTTCTCTCAGAATTTGGAAGTTTTTGGTTTTTCCCGCTCAGAATTATGAGCACTTTGGAACCTAAAAAATATTCCCCAATTTCGTTTTTGGTGCCATGGGGAGCGGTTTGGGGCAAATGTGTGCACAAGGGACATTTACTTTTTCATGTACATATTTTCAGAAACTTTTTAATGCAGATTTTGGCTTGTGTGCTTGGCCCTGACTTCATATTTTTGTATTGTTTTTCAGAAAGAGGTTTACTTGCAGTATCACTTCCGATAGGTTTGGTAATTAACGAACCACGGCTAATATCCATAAATCGAGTAACTCAGTGGTCCTTGGATGTTTCACCATTTGTATAAAAAAATGATTTTTACCACTGTGTTACCCTTCTTTTACAGCAATATGTTAATGTTTAAGTAGTTTTACCTATAAATTCCTTTTATTAGGTTCAGATACTATTTCGAAATCTTATTTTTGTACACTAATTCAATATATATCATAGATTTTTTTTGTAATAGAAAACTGGTCATGAAAAAGTAGAATGACCCACAAGCGTTCCAAAGTATTGTCTTAGATAAGAGAAAAAAGTTACGACGCATTTTTGTTTATGACATTTTAATTTATTAACTTAACTAGAACCTATGTAAGGTATACATCCCTGTGCTCGACACTGACCCAATACATTGCACTTTCAATCTTATGTCATGATGGCAGAGGTGATTAATAGGTGTCAAGTGTTGGGCACTAAGGCGTCGAGCACTGGGACGTTTACATTATGAATCTTTTCTTGTCACACAGCTCTTTGAAATAATTACCGGAATATTTTCTTTATGTATGTACTTGTATCTCTATCATAAAGTATGTTCAATTGTTCGTACTCTTAATATCAAACGCACCAAATGTTACACGTTTAATTATAACGTGATTATATTCATCGCATAATGAATGTACCTACGGTAAATTAATTGATAAAAATAGCCAATTCTGTTAATTATGTAAATATTGAAATTTTAGATAGATTTCAAAATATTCTGTACCTAATGTAAAAATCGAATAAGATCGGTATTAGAACGACATTATTTTTTATTTATTTATACTTTAGGCAGATTCCTAGGTTTTCTAGGTTGGTTCTCACATCTAGCAAATGGCCAGAAACAGTAAAATACTTGGAATTTGAAATAGAATTGGTCCATTAAATGCCCGACCGATGACCTGATGATTATTGTTAAGCGACCAACTTAATGGCATTGTCTTAAGGGTAATGTTTTAATTCCAGTACAATAATAATTAATTAAAATTAGTCAATAAAATATTGTGCTTGTTAAAATGAAAAAATATTCCATATTTTAAAAAAAGTTGCCTGATACGCGCCATGCAGACAAAAGTCTGTGCGTTTTACGTCGCTTGGCTAAAAAGGCCGAGAGGATACGATATTAGTCTTGTCTACTTGAAAGAGAGCATCTCCAGTTTTATTATGAAAATTGAAATTCATCCTCCTGTCCATACAGAACATTGTGTTTTTTTTGTAAAAAATCATTTCTGGCTATGTTTAAGAGTGTAAAATGTTACTTTATTAAGTATTAGAAAGCCGAGGTGAAAATTCAAGAAAAGCATAGCACTGCATAAGAGCTTGAAATAGTTTCGAAATGTCACAACGTTTAACATATCTTTTAACGTACCTATAGACGTGATTCATTCAAATCCCTGGCCTTTAGTAATCGTAATTAAATAATGGAATTATTAATTAATTATTATTCGTTTTTTAATATTTATTGTTGTTATTAAGAAAAAAGTAAAGAGGATGTTGTTATGATAATAATAAAAATAAACGTATTAATTTATTGAATTCGTTTCATTTATCTGTACATCTATACATATAATAAAGCTGTACATGTTCGAAAATCTGTACATTCAAGATATTAGCAAAAAAAATCAATATAAAAAGAACTCCATTCAAAAATTGTGCAATAATCAGATAATATGTGAAAAAGTGGGGGTTAAGAAAGTACTTAGGGAGCTAGCGACAGATAACCAATAATCCCTCAACTCATAGTAAGTACTTGCAATTTGACATTTAATTATGTCAGTCAGTCGCTGTCAACAATGTCAATTGACAAAGCAGTGCCTTGAACTCCGTCTACCTATAATTGATATGTCATCTGGGGTCATCTAGAAGGTTGTTAGAGTGGGCGAGTTCGATAACGGTGTTATCTGAGGGTCTACAAAATTTGACGCAGGTATTGAAGACACGTTGATATTTCCGTATACCAATACTTTGTATGGTTGTAACTTTGAGACGTAAAAACGTTTCAGTAAATTTTGAGTGAGTCACTCCAAGTTAAGTAGTTTATAACCTAACCTGCAGAATTTATCTACCAAGGGGAAGGAATAGTCAGTAGAAGTTCACGCGAAGGAAGTCGCGGGCAAAAGCTAGTGTATAATATTTCCACGGTACCTAGCTTTCAAGCAAAATAATAACAAAATGTTCACTCAACGCGTCCTAAACCTTCCAAAATGGATATTCCTCTTATTGCAGCCTCAAGTGGTGTAACAAATACATTGCAACGGATCAGAGGCAGCGGCCGTTTCTCATGGAGACAGCAACCTGAACTTATTAGGTGTTCTTTAATGATTGTACCTGGATTAAACAAGTTAAAATAAATTAGGTACCTAAGTAACTTTATAAAACTAGCGATAATTATGTATTTTGCTTGGAATTTGCGAAATAATTTTGGCAGTCGATCCGCGTAAAGAACAAATACTTTCTCGGTCACAATATTTCTGCACCAGTAAATAAACTTGAAAATATATACTACCTATGTATTCGGAATGCAACCGAAAACTCGAAAAAAAAAAATTGAATAGTAAAATACGTGTGTAGATTCATATACAACAATAGCATATATGAACGAGTATAGATATGTTCAACAAGTTTTTTCGCATTTCCCATTTCGCCTTAAGTTATCGAAAACGTTTTGCACAAGTGAACAGACTCCCTTTTCTGCCTCTCGATATTACTTTCTTTTTAGTTTGGATCGTGTCTGGAATATGCCCGAGCTATTCGAGTATCGATTTACATTCACCACATTACTACATTCACCACATTACAGATTCAATGAAACTTTTGTTTTAAAAAGTACCCATTTCGGATTGTTTGGGAGCTCTAGCAATATAAATTGCCTGAGTTGATAAGATACAACAAGTAAAAGTTGATGATAAGAAGTATTTTGTTTTGTTGTACTTAATGTAGGGTATTTATATTATTATGGCTGGACACGTGGCATGCTTTCAAGACCAGCGATGGACAAACCTTGCGACAGCATGGAGCGGGCCAGCAGGCAAAAGAAAGAAAGGAAGACCGCGAAATAGATGGGAGGACGAAATTAAACTTATAGCGGGTCCAAACTGCATGCAAATCGCAAAATCCAGAGAAGGCTGGCAAATTTTCGAGGAGGCCTTTACTTGGAGAGGAGATTTTACAGAATAATTCTCAAAAATAGGAAAAATAAAATAAATTTTACTTGTTTATAACATACTATAATTTTACAACTTTTTGATACTAACAAAATTCAAGTTTGCCATCCTAATTCTGGTTTTTTTATATACTATTTAACAGAAAATATTTAAAACATTGCGCTTAAGAGTTTTCTGTAGAGAGCACGCGTTTGATAACCTTTATTATATCCACCTGACCGAATCAAATCGCAAATACTCGTATACCTACTTTTAATAATTTCAGCTCCGCTTTGAATGCACATCACAATCATCACGGACGTTAGCGTAATTATAACTCTGGTTTCAAAGCTATGTGTAAAATATACATCACACAGCTAATGAACCTACAGATATAGAGGTAGTAAAAATTCAGCCCTCAGCTTGTTGTACCAGTTGAAAATAAAGTTAATTCTTTACGATGGCGTTACCCACGCATAATGTATAAACAAATAACCCCTTTATTCATAAACTTCAATCAATCCTATAATAATTAACCAGCCGCTAAAATTCGTTTGTCCTTATTTGTCACTTTGACATTTACGTTTATGAGAAAGGGACAAAGAATATTTTAGTTAGCAGAAGCTTGTTCAGTTTTATGAATAAGGGGGTAAGAATGGTTAGGAAGTCGCTAATATAATTAATAATGCTTCTTCGTTCTATTTTAAATATGCCTGTTTATACTTTCGATCGCATTGCTTCTTGAATCATTATATTACGCATCATGCCACAACGCTTCGAGACACCGAAATTCACTCAATGTGCTCTTAATAGCTTATTACGTTGTAACTTGGGAAGTAATTTAAAGGATCTCGGCAGAATAAACTAAATATTCACCAATTTTTCAACCTTTTCCATGTAATCCATTTATTTTAAGCCATATAGATATCTGACCAACAAGCTTTATAACTTGTCTGGACTTCTTTCGATGATAAAATTATTTGTTCTCTTAACTGCCCTCAAGGTGCACAAATCTTTAACATTTAACCCACAGTTAAAAACTGGTAGAAGAAAGCACACTGTTGCCACTGTTCCATCCTGTAAATCTCGCTTTGCAAAAATTCCATTTCGAGCACAATCAGGACGCCTATACAATAAGATTAATAAAGTTAATAATATATTTCCCTTACGACTACTACCCTGTAAAAAGACCTTAACAACGTGGTTGAAAACACTGAGTTATGAGGATGTTGAAGGACTCTTATGTTAGAACATCATATTAAGTATCTATCTGTATCAAGTAGTCACAGACTCACACACAGCACACACACGCACACGCACAGGCACACGTATTCCGAATTTATGGAACTTAACTGGTTAATTTCCAGGTGAAAGTGACATAAAAACTGGATTAATGGTGCGATATACAGCTCTCAGTAGAGCAGGTACGTACATTGCCGACTCCTGCTTTACGTTGTTTCTAAGTACTTTTAGGTTATTTATTTTCCAGATTCAACTTTCAACAGTTTATATTTAAAAACACAATTAACTCCGACCTTCAAAAGGGTGGTTCTAATAATTATAGATATACGAATGTCCATGACCACATGTATGAATGTCCTGTCATCGGGCCGGTCCAATCATTGCAACTTATTTTTCCGATTTCAAAAATTTCAGCCATACGTAAATATATGCATTATACATGGGAAAAATCGAGCTAAGTACATATTTAAAGTAGAAACTTGTTACATATATGTATAGTATATTTTGACAAAAAAATGTTGTGTTTGGAGTTGGTCTCCTGGATTAGACCATCAATATAAATTTCGCAAGTCCATTCATGGCGACTCAGCGGTTCAATCAAGGTGACCCTGATCCAAAGAAGGCAACAGCGCAAATAACCCTTTTCACGTTTTATCTCCAAGATTATAATACTTGTTTCAGTTGAATTTATGGTTCAGGAGTTACAAATTATCAAACTTGTTTTATTTACTGACAAAAATTGCATAGATTAAATACGGCAGCGAATTAAAGTGGTCTAATAGCGACTTTCCCTTATGTACTCGTTTTATAAGGCAATATTTGCACGTTTGTAGGTATTTTTTTTCTCTCAAGTTCTCTCTGTAAGGTTAACTCAACTGATCGATGTGAGGAAGAGCGGAAACACAAAATCTACCCTCCTCTTTCCGCTTCCAATTTGCCATTTGCGAATAAGACAGGAATCTCGTGACGCAAGTTTGCAGCACGTTGTTCTAGCCCCTAACATATAAAGGTTTGCGAAAGACAGGCCTAATAAAGGGAACCAACAAAACACCAATAAAAAACAAACAAATCCGCAAGTCACTACCTAACATCAATTCATAAATTGACAACCTGATAAACGACTACGTTTGACAACAACGATTTGTGAGCATGTAAACAATGTGAGCGCCATCCGCAAATTGCCAAGCAATCGGTCAATCAAAGACTAATAATCGGTTAGCATTCGACGGGCTACATTATCGGCGGCTAATCGCTCGTTTGTTGGATTGCCGATTCATTAAGTCGGTTTGGTCGTTGTGCTATAGGGTCAGCGCCAATAGGGTTATTGACAAAATTTTAAAACTGTTTTGTAATGAAAGTATACAAAAAATATTTTTTCCACAAATTATAACTAGTAGTTTTAAGACTAATAAATTGAGATTATTTATTTTCGTTTTGAAATTATTTTTCCACAAATTATAACTAGTAGTCTTTAAGACTAATAAATTGAGATTATTTAAGTTCGTTTTGAAAGTCAAAAGTCAAAGTCAAAAACATTTATTTGTAAACATAGGTACATAGGTCTTAGAATTATTAATATTACTGTCTCTCTATGTTTTGCCATAAGGCATACAAATATTTTGAGTCGAGATGGAGCATGCTTAAACAGTTACAATTCTTCATCTGTCAAGTATTCCCTTAGTGAATAGTAAGCTTTTTTAACTAGAAATGCAAATAGACTTTTTTTAAATTCTATCAATCCCTCTAATATGGTTATATTTCTCGGCAATTTATTGTAAATTTTTGAAATCGGCTCCTAAAGGAAAATTCACCGTGGCTGCAATATTATGACGTCAGTAAGTTGTATTCAAATGTTATGACATCTTTTAAGACCATTTTCTGTATTCCGTATTATCTTATTTTCTTTATACAAATCTGACATGTTTATATTGTTAACATTTTTGAATAGTAGTTTTTAACCTAATTTCTAAATGTATGTACGACTGTAAAGGTAGGATTTGGTGAGACTCAGAGCTACAAGTGTAACTGCAATTGTAACCCAATCTCCATATACATAAATAAATCATTTCATTTCATTTTCAAAAATATAACCGTCATAAATACTCTTTGATAGCGACAATCCATTATTGACATTTGGCAATACAACTAGATGACGTCACATCACAGATAACCTCGTCACACGCCATATATTTTTGTTTGTAGTCACGTGACGTGACATACAGATAAAAAAGTGTTTTTATGAAAACTTTTTTAACCAAATAAGTAAAATCAAAATGGTTTATTTGAGACCAATTTAGATCATAGAATTTAACGATTAATAAAACCTACAAAGGTACTATTGTTGATCTCATTGCTCAGTCGTTTGAGCTTGATTTTGTTTGATACATATAATGATAATAAAGGTGATAGTTGTTTCTTTCATACTAGACGAATGTTTCTGTATCAGGGTGTGCTTATAAGTAGGTACTAACTAGTAGAGTAGAAAATAATGAAAATTCAATGAAAACATCTTATTTATCAATATATTAGTATTTTTTGCTCAAGTATACGTAATAATAAACATTATCACCAAATTTCAAGTTTAGAGGTCCATGGAAAGTCAAACAATTCTTCGAAATATAATATAATTTTGTAAAAAAACTGACTTAGGTGGAATATTTTTTAAAACACTAAATAATGTATTTAGGTATCTAATCAATGAGATCTTTCTCTCTCTCTCTATCATAGACAGCAGCCGGTATCAACGGCTTAACGTGCCTTCCAAAGCACGGGAGCGCTCAGTTACTAACCACTCAAAGCGGTCACCCATCCAAGAACTGACGTCGGCCGACGTTTCTTAACCTCGCATACCGCACGCGGTACGCGGGCACCGCTAGGCCACCCATTAAAACCTTAAAAATAAGGTTTGACAATTTGTATGGCTTTAAGTGGCGGTTTGTAGCTTATAATATGAAAATTTGACGACTAGCTGGAACTGTTTGGCTGTAAAACTGTGTGATCAACGGTCGGACGAACGTACGGAACTCTAGAAATAGAAGATTGAATTAGTTTAGGCTTTTAAATAAGCCAAATTTAGTTTCCCAAGCATGGCGAGGATTTTTTTTGAACGTACGTCATGTAGCATGGTCTAAGAAAACAAGACAATCGGACAACCGGATCGTGACAACACATACCTCACTGTTGGCAACACACTCACACTTACGGCCGCATACCATCGAAAGGCTGATGATGGCTGATGCCATAGGTCGTATCACCCATAATACTAACCGATGTACCGGATTGCCATACC
The DNA here is from genome assembly GCA_963556455.1 of Epiblema foenella. Lineage (NCBI taxonomy): Eukaryota > Metazoa > Arthropoda > Insecta > Lepidoptera > Tortricidae > Epiblema > Epiblema foenella. Next base: position 9,234,878 of record OY747098.1, on the reverse strand, counting down.
TGGCGCAGTATATTATTGTATCATGGTCATGTAGCATCTAGAAGTAAAACAGTGAATGTCACATTAGCAACGCCAATCATTTGTGTTGCTCATTTCGTAGCATATATTTCGCAAGAGCTGGCAGTCCACCTGAGGGCCACCATACAACTCTCCAGCGTAGACCTCCCGCCTCCAGGACTTCCAAACGTAGAAAAGAATGGAGTACTTAAAAGTAAAACATTACATGTCATATTAGCAACGTCAATAATTCTTGTCGCTTTATTCAATTTTCGCTATAAAGCCTTTACCTAACTTCAACTTCAATATTCAAGCTTCCTAAGATTAGGCTACATTATCCACCGTATGTCTGCTTAATAAAATTTATCTTCTTTGAATATGAATGGCATATGAGAATTGTATGTTTTCATATTAGTTACCGCGAATAAGAGAGGGGAAATAAATTGGTTACATTATTGCTATCATATTTTTCCCTATCATGTTGCTCCATCTGGTTGAGAAATGACAAAACTTTGACGAAAATAGCCCAGAGCATAGAAAACATGTGCAAAGATAGTTGTTCTAACATTTTCATGATTAAAATTGCTCATAACTATTCTATTACAAACATAGGTACTTAATTGAAATTCTCTCTCTTTGGCAGCAGCATAGGCCCAGACCGTGCGAGACTCTTGGCGGTCGGAACCCGGGAAACTGGTTATTGGCTACATGCCCATCCCTCGCCAAACACTGATACTTTCCTGGATCCGACCTCTCTTAGATTAGCGACTGGGTTGCGACTCGGGGTCGCAGTATGTATCCCACACATTTTATCCTGTGACTTGGATAGCCTGGCACACCATGGATAGGTTGTCAAAAAAGTGCAGGTCGTTTTTAAAGACATACGACGCTAAATGACATAATCCGCAGGTCTCTTGCCACCGTCACCGTGTCTGCTTTTTTTTAGCCCACTGGCATGGTCAGGGATGATGGTGAGAGAGGGGTATATTTAATCCCTTGGAGCTTGGGACGGATGTTGGCGTGGGATGCTACCTGTGTAGACACACTGGCACCGTCCCACCTCCAAAAAACGGCAGTAAAAGCGAGTGCAGCGGCGAAAAATGCAGAAATATTAAAGCGTAATAAATATAAGGGCCTTTGCATAGAGTACAATTTTGTACCTTTAGGTGTCGAAATCGAAACTCTTGGTCCATGGGGTCCCAGCGCGCATATGTTATTTACTGAAATCGCGAAGCGTTTGTTTTACGTAACTGGTGACCGAAGAGCTGGCGACTTCCTCGCATAACATATCGGCATTGCGATCCAGCGAGGAAATGCCGCCAGCATCCTCGGTACAATGCCTCAAGGGCTTGTTTTAGATTTAAGTTAGTTGGAATATTATTTAAGTTATTGTTTTCTAAATGTTATTACCGCTTGTAAATAAATAAATAATATATTGAAATTTTGTCCCAGCAAAATATTAAAAATATATTTTTGGGTCATACAGGACCTACAAAATACAAATTGAAAATCAAGAACACTTTTTGGGTATAATGGATGTCCACGTAGAGATGAGACTGGTCCAGCGGTGCCCGCGTACCACGTGCGGTATCCGAGGTTAAGCAACGTCGGCGTCTAGTTTTCTCCTTGGGCAGGAAGGGCAGATGGCAGTCGCTTCCGTAAAAATTACTAAATCTTTACCGCGAGTTAAAGAGAAGACAAACTATATCCACAATCTGTGTTCACGAGGCAGATCTAAATATCCCACCAATTTCGGTATGGTTAATTGTACCTGAAAAATACATTACAAAGTGCACTAGCTGTCAGAATTATGCTGTGTCTGAATAATGTAGTGACCGGGATGATTATACTGATGGCAGCATCTGCGAACACGGCTTATTTAGTTTTTCAAATCAACAAAATATTCTCTGTGCATTAAGCAATATAGGATTTAGACTATTTTAGGATTTAGACTATTCTGTACCTGAAAAAGACAAAACGGAACCCTTGTAGGATTACTTTGTTGTCCGGCTGTCTGTCTAACAAAACGCTTTATCATGGAAACGCGTGATGGTATCGAGTTGAAATGAAAACCACTCAGGTCTACAGTCCCTTGAAGCTGTGAAAAAAAATCAAAATTCTAAGAAAAGATACGGCCATTTATGCCCTAAAAACCCTATATTTAGACTACATGGTATCAAAATTTAGAGGGTACTTTCTGATGACCTAGAACTATGAAATTTAGCAAGTAATATCGTCTTATACCACGAGTACAGGGGAAAATCTGAAAACTAAACATTAGTAATTTAAAAAAAGTCTTTATTTAAAGTAATCAATCAATTCCTGAACTGTCTATACATATAATAAAGCTGCTGTAGAGGTCGGAAAATCTGTACATTGAAGATATTAGCAAAAAAATTGATTGAGGGGTCGGAATCGATAACAGAACACATTTCAACAGTTTTTATAATTTGTGTCTGTTTATTTGTCTCATCATCACGCAAAAACTAGGGAATAGATTTTAGTACAACCTTCACTAAGAAGTATAATAGATCTTCGGCCAGGTTAAAGGCTAATCATACAGATTGGGGATGGAAGGGGGTGAAAAGAGGGGTTGAATTTTTGTATGAGAAGTCCTTCAATTCGTGCCTTATAGGCTTGAAAATTGATAAGCATATAATTGGAAGCAACATAAAAAGAATCCCATTCAAAAATTGTACAATAAACAGATAATATGCGAAAAATGGAGGGTAAAAAAGCGATTAGGAGACTAGGGACAAAAAACAAAAAATCCTTCAACCCATAGTAACTGCTTGAAATGAGAGCTATAATTATTTTAGTCAGTCACTGTCAACATTGACAAACCGGTGCCTTGAACTCCGTCTACCTATAATTGATATGTCTTCAGCGGTCATCTACAACGTTGTTAGAGAGGTCGAGTGTGATAACGGTGTTATCTGAGGGCCTACAAAATCCCACTGATTCCCACTATTCCCACTAATTAGAAATAGGGATACATATCAACATCTTGCACTCTCTGTTTTTCAAAATCAGCCAACGACAGAAATATGAAACGGAGGATATGCCGAGGGAAAAGCTTTGTGTAAGTAAAATTGGTCGGGTTAGGGTCGATATTCCATTCGAGGTATTTTTGGCAGGATTGTATTTACATATGTAGGTGGCTATATCCCTACTTCCATGTCCCTGTTTTTCAAAATTAAAATAACGAGGACATGAATGTGGATTACTTTTCCCATTCTGTCATGGGATGTGTACTGAGCATGGCTGTAGGTTACCTGCAGCGTCGGTATACTTACTTCGCAGACTGATCTATTCTGTAATTGTAATATAGTAATATAAATAAAGCCGTTACTTCACGCAATTTCAAGTAAAACGTTCCATATATCACTAGAAAACCCTTTTTGAAAGCAGGTTGCGAGCTCGGTAGCAATAAAAACATCAGGGAACGATAAAACATGTAACAAATCATAATTTCCAAGTTCCACACTAAAGTTTCACACGAGATATCGTATCGTAACCAACTGTAAAGCCGCTGCTCCATAATATATTGCCTATGCCTCGATAAAACTCGAGACAAACTTCACCTCTGATTTCTTGTTCATTTTCACGCTCACGTCGTGTATTGAAAACGAGAGAATTCTTCAATTTAAAATTGCCGACCTTTGTATGGCTTAGTGTTGCTGTTTCAGTTGGACATGGATGTACAATATATGTAGGTAAGTTCAATATTTGGTGATTTCAATTTATTTAGAAATACAATAATAAATTATTTAATTAACGTATGCTTGTCCGTCTAACATATAATTCATCACAAATGTCGTTTGGGTTTTGATAGAATATCATCAGTGTTTTGCTCAGTTGCGAGAGAAGCTACGCACTGACTTGGAACCCTTTTGTTTTGCTGCAACACGCACAACTAGTGTATTTATATGTGATAATCCACATCGAAAGGGGCCTTATGGCGGAAGGCGCTTACGTTACACCTATTCACTATTGTACTGGAATAGCGGCAATAAAGGCGTAAGTGCCGGCCGCCATAAGGTTCCTTTCAATATGGATTATCACGTATATTAAGATCTGTTATACAATTTATTCTGTTTACGTACGTGTTGTTTTAATTTTTGCGTTTGTCGTACATTTTTTTAACTTTATTTGTTCTTTATTGTTGTAACTTGTGTGTGTATGAGGCGAACAAATAATTGATTTATCTGTCTATAATATTAATACGAGTATGATGAGGGTACTACCTGCCAGGTATATATAAATTATGTGCTGTATTAGGTAAATTAATTCCAATTTGGTATATGTAGTGTGCACATATTGAGCCCATATTTGCTGTAAGAGGAACTGTAAATTGAATGTCATGTGATTAACCCTTGTGGATGAGTCCACATGTACGAATTCATTCTTATTGGACATAATGAGCCTTGTACACCAGTTAGCATATAAGACCCTATTTGTTTTACCATTTTTTTCAGAGACAATCTAAATAAAAGTAAGTTATATGTTCTGTGTAAGTTATATGGTATATATGTATCTGGGCTCCTACTTAGCCCAACCTAAGTAATAACTTGTTACTAAATAAAGCTATTTACTCAGCTCAGTATATTGGTGATAATTGATAAACCTCACCTTTTATAATCAGAATAAACCTGTCATAGTTTCAAGGTGAAATATTATGTAACTTACTAATCAGTGAATTATTAGCAACATAGTGATTGTCAGGGTCCCTTCTGAGCATGTGACCGATCCAGTTCCACTTGTGGCGTTTGATCTGCTGATCACATACCGAGGCAAGCCCTAGACTGGAATCCCTAAGGAAAGCGTAAGCGTGGCCGCCCTAAGCAAACCTGGCGGCGGACGATCATCGCAGGGGCGAAGAACATAGGGAAGACGTGAAGCGAACCATCTAGGGGACATAGGAACATAAGTAAGTAAGTCAAAGTAATTGTCAAAAGTAAGCGATTATTTAAACAAAATGTTTCAGATTTCTTCTCTCTGCCATCTATTATTACATAGTATAGCGTAGTTTTATGTATGTATGCAGTATTATTAAATTCAATACTGGTAACTTCCACGTTAAATTAGCACAAATCAAATACAATTTAATTTAATAATAATTAGATTCGTGAAAAAAGGTTTGAAAATTAATAATACTTTAGATTGGCAATGAGATCTATAAGATTAATGAAAGAAGCATCAAAATCCGGTAAAATGAAATGTTTCCTGCTTATATTTTAATGATTCTTCTCTTGGCACTCAAAGAGCAACAATTTGCTCAAACAAGCCCTTCTCAAACAATTCCACGGATTCACCTTGCTGCGTGGCGTTTGCCAAATGAAGGACTTACTATTTGCTTCTGACATACGGCCATAAAAACGGCGATTTGTAATTTGGCAATTTGATAAGTAAATTCTGTAAATTGCAGTTGGTGAACCAGGATATTGCAAGTATGGTTAAGAGCAAATAAAATAGGTATACTTTGTGACGCTTTACTCTCAAAAAGTAGATTATTCAACCATTTGTCCAATTTCATACTACAGATAGAGGATGTAATCCAGTTGAAAAAAATCGGTCAAGTGCGAGTCCGACTCGAGAGACCACACCGAGGGTTCCGTAGACAGATGTGTACCGGTTCCAACATGCTGTAAAAATTGAACGCCATAGGTACAGCGCCATCTATCGGCGAATTTTGTTACAAATTTGAGAGGCTAAATAAACTTAGTATGGTGGTTTTTCAAGGATAAATCTTTATCACGTGAACCGATTTTATTTAATTTTTCTTTATTTGAAAGAAGATACTTTCAACATAATCGCGTAGGAATTTATAAAACAAAAATACATGCAAAGGTGATTAAATTACAATCTTAGTACAGAAATGTTTTTGATGATAAAAAAAGAAAAACTAGATGGTTACAGTTATATTTTTCCTCTAAAATATACATTGATATCAATGTTATGGAATCATTTCATATTTTTTCCTTGGTAAACTTCGGAGATAAGGGGGAACGATATTTTTTTTAACATTTTCCCTCATAAATCGAAAATTAGTAAACGTAAAATAAAATAAAAAATTGTTTTAGAATGTGAAACTCAAGTCCTTTCATATGACACCCAACTCGACGTAATTCACTAGACTTTCAAATTTTGAATCATGTGTCATTATTCAAAAAAAATATATAAAAAAACATGTTCTATGCATCTAGGTTACCCTTCTTTATAACTGTTCCAAATTTCAAATCGATAGCGTAAGTAGTTCATGAGATATTTAGCGATGTCACAGACAGACACACAGACAAAGTGAAACCGCAAGGGTCCCTTTTTTACCATTTTGGTACGGAACCCTAAAGAGAAGTTATTTGAGTGAGTGAAGTGATTTTTGACAAAAATTCAACAAAGATTATTCAACAAAGGTATATTTGGATGGCATACATGACATGTAATAACGGCAATGTTTAGATAGTTTTATTTATATTTTTTACAAAAAATTAAAATTAAATCTTTTGACTATATTTACATATATGTTAACTTTAATTTGGAATGGGTATGACTTTATCAATTACCCAATAAATGAATTTTCAGTGACCTAATAGATTATATTTGTTCCTATTATAGTAGATCTGACACCTAAACTGAATCACCAAATAATATTAAAAGGCTTACCTAAACAACAATTTAGAATTACTTGGACATAATATCAATTATCAAATATGCAGCCATTGACGGTGGCTGCATGTTTGAGCCGTTTGGGGTGGAAACTCTAGGGCCGTGGGGATCTGCAGCTCATTATATGTTTAAGGAGCTATCGAAGCGCCTCGTGGAAGCGACGGGTGACCAGAAGGCTGGTGCGTACCTCGCTCAGCGGATCAGCATTGCTGTTCAGCGCGGCAATGCGGCCAGCCTTCTGGGCACCCTACTGCCGAGCTCCGAGCTGGAGCCTCTTTTTTACTTGTAAATATTTAGTTATAAGTTTAGTTTATTTTAAGGTTAGTTTATATTCTATTTTATTGCATATGTCTAATTAATGTTGAAATATTAAAATACCTCCTATTATCAAATAATTATTATTTAAAATAATTGCGTTTTCATATGACAATGACTGCCAAGAAGTTGACTGAGCCCCACTTTCGTTTCTGGGACTCAGTCTCCCGCCCTCCGCCCGGGCTCCCGCCAGAAACTCGCTTCGTCGGCCCTTCGTTTCACGTGCCTTCTGCCTGCACTCGACCTTCTGGCTCCGCGGGCTTTTATATACATTCTAGGGGTAGGACAGACAAGACCACGTGGAAGTGGGGTGCGCTGGTTCGGGGTTTGGTAGCTATTTTTAGCTTGAATTAGGCTATAGAAAAACGTGATTTAACTATAATTTAAAATACATATTTACATTAAGCCGATGATTTATACTTAGAAACAGTTTTGATTAAATTTATGACTAATATATTTATTGGGGATAGACATTATAATTAGGATATTGCAGATTACTGAAACAACTAAACTTAGGTGACAGAAAATATTGTTTCCATTTGAAATGGTATTAAAATGACACATTTTATAAATATTTGTAAACACTAGTTGAAATTTCATTTCATTTTATAATATTATTGTCATTTTATTTACTTGTGTAATTTAGTTTTGTGTAACGTTTTCATAATTTATATTTAAATGTATGTCTTATGACAAAACACAGTTGGACCATTTTTTTTAATACCAATTACACCTTTGTACCTGTGTTGAACTTGTTCACCGCCACAGTAGATTCCGTAAGGTGTGCCTCGTACGCCAAAGTCTTTGTAGCAAAAGACTGAATTGAACCTTAATTGATAGCCCGTAGGTTGCCTTTACATCGAGTTGATCGACTCTATATGAAGTCATTTTCGTGTGGGGCACTAAATGTCCTCACTATATCAAATCAATGGCGGGAAAAAGATAAACACATAAATTATTTGATTGATTGATTGAATTCTCTTACAAACTGACCGGTTTGAGAGGCTACTCAGTGTATAGATTGGGGAGAGACGAGGTTTTGCGGAAGCATATTGTGCTATGAAACAGTCCTTTGTTTCGCTGATATTAATAAGTAATTTCGCATTATGAATGCCTCTTCGTTTGTTGACAAACAATTTTACAAGTCCATATCATAGGTTGACAACCAAAAATCTATCGTAAATTTGTAATAACTCTCAGAAACCGTAAATATAAAAGTACTGAAAAAGTGTTCAGATATGAGCTTTATCTATTTTATTCATAACCATGATCTGTCACATCGCTTAATTATATTCAAAAAAATTCAAAAAAAAATTCAAAAATTCTTTATTTGGTAAAGTACAGTTTGTTATAATATAAGGCGATGGAGCCATCCGGTAAGCAAAAAAAGCCTGTGTTGGATGGCGCCGCTCTTCCTAAATGTTATAAAAAGTATTATGCTAGTGTTTAACTAATTTAAATCTATAGTTATGTTAATTTAAGTAACATTTCATTCTTCTATGGTTACAACTAACTTCATGGTGAATCTTGCAAAATAAATATGTGTTACGTTTAATTGAAATTTACAAGACTTTAAGCCTGGTGTTCATGAAAGATTCAATGAAAGAAATAAAAATGTAACTACTTATTAATTAATTCTCCCTCTGTTTATGTGTGAGTGTGTGTGTGTATGTGAGTGTGTGTGCATGTGTGTGTGTGAGTGTGTGTGTGTTTGTGTATTTGCATGTATGTGTGTAAACAAGTTTATTGCAGTAAAGACTCTATCTCATCATATGTCATAGTCTTAAGCCAGTTTATAACAACTTTCTTGCAGTCATAATAATGTTTTGAGTAAATATCAAGTTTCTTGTTCAATTTGTTGTAAATGTGTGAAGATTTTGTGTAAAACTGTCTGCGAGCAAATGAGGTTCTTGTTTTTATACATTCCGCTACAGCTGGTTTCTTTCTTTTATTTTTATTATTTATACTATAGGGTAATAATTTATGTTTTTTTAAAGTAACATGCAGGATATATAATTTTCTGACTGTTAGGAGATCACTGATAACATAGAGTTGGTCAGTAGGGAACCTAATTTTTTTAAAATAAATAACTTTAATTAATGCACGTTGGGCTCGTTCAAGGCCAATAAAACGACTTTTTGCTGACCCTCCCCACACCGAAATACAGTATACTAAAACAGATTGGACCAAGGATATATAAATTTCATTTATGATATTTCGCGAGCTTAACTGAATGCTTTTCCCTGGTACAATGTGCCTCAGTGCCCTAAATATCCAAGTTAGCTTTCTGACTCTACTTATGACTTGGTCCAGATGAGGATACCAGTTAAGATGTTGATCAAGTATAACTCCTAGGTATTTCGTTTTAGCAGCTTTGTCTATTTTTGGACAGTCACATGTCGACGAAGTTGGAGATAGACATGAGTGAATCCTGATCGACATATCATTTTTGGGCTGTGTACTATCCGAGATGCTGAAGCATATGTAATTTGTTTTTTTCGTGTTCAGTGTTAGTAGGTTCATTTTTAGCCAGTTGTCTACGTGTGCCAACCCATTTTCAGCATTGAATTTAAGCTCATTCCAAGATTTTCCAGTAAATACTATTGCGGTATCGTCAGCGTATGAGAAAAGTTTCGCATTTGGGATGATCATGTTAGATAATTCATTAATATAAACCAGGAATAAAGTAGGTCCTAGCACACTTCCCTGTGGGACACCATAGGCGATGTTTTCGAGCCCACTGACAACATCTCCAAGCTTTACCCTCTGGTTCCTGTCGGTAAGGTAGCTCTTGAACAGTGACAGCGGTGTTCCCCTGACCCCTATCCTGTCGAGTTTCTGCAGAAGAATGGGAACAGAGACGGTGTCAAAAGCTTTTTTTAGGTCTAGGTACTTATCTAGCTTATATACTGTGAATGACGTCACTTTTAATTGTCATTTACCTAATATAGAACGTTTCCAATGCTCAGCAGTTATGTTCTACCTTGAACATGATTTTTGTTTTTGTCTTGCTCTAATTGTATAGTTGATGCCATACAAATACAAACAGTTGATACTCTTTAAACACGGGTTCAATTGGCATCGTGAAAAAAAAAATTGAGGCCCCGGTGGCTTTATAGCCCCACCCGTTGTCTTCCTAACATTGCCTTCAAAGCTCTGACGGAATTGCCTTGCAGGAAATGAGTGCGATAATTTCCCTCGACCATGATGGCAATTTTAATTCCAGAGCTATAAAATACAGCTGAGAATTAGACAGGAATGAAATGAAATTATTTATTTATAACAAATGTTAGAAGTCGTGTAGGTATCATACAATTTTACTGTTAAAGACATAAAAGGTGCCTCCCCCCCTCTAATTTCAAAACTATGAAGATTGAAATTCTGAAAAAAATTGAGGTGTGAGGAATGAGGCATTAATAAAAATTTCAACTATTTTTGGTTTGGACAAGATAGGTCTTACGGCTTTTGAGCTTTCGTTGGAAAACTGTCTTGATTAAACAAAAGGTCGTAAGTGCTCTGAGTTTTCTATGAAGATACTATTTTTTTAAATTCAATGTACTGAATGAATGAAATGAAATGAAATGAAATGAAATGAAATGAAATGAAATAATGAAATGAAATGAAATGAAATGAAATGAAATGAAATAATTTTATTCCAGACAAATGTCCATAAATTAATAACTAATAATAATAATAATAACTAATAACTTTTAAATTGTAAATTGCATAAATTAAAATTAAAACTAAGCATAAGTCCATGTCTAATATCGCGGGTTCCCCGATCCCGCGACGACAGGCCTGTGGTATTGCCTCCACCGCTCATGCAGTGGGCTGGAGTCCCACTCTCTCGCCGCCGAAAGCAGTGTGTTGGAGGAGGCGTAAATGGCCTTCCTGGCGGTGGCCGTCCTCGCGCGCAGCAGCGCGGGCCAGCCCGGCGCGCGCCCCTCCGCGAACATCGCGCTCGCACTGCACCAGCGCGGCAGCCGGAACAAGGCGCGCCACGCGTCATTATATTGTACGCGCATGTCCCTCTCTGCAGCCCTGGTGAAGTTTGACCACAGTTCTACTGTGTAGACGCTGGTACAAAAACTCAGAAATAACTGTCTTTTGACACCGTCGCTGCACTTGGCGAACCTCCTGGCTAGCATATTCGCCCGTACTGCAACGGCTCGCCTTTGTCTGTCTATATCTTCGTGGTCTCTCATGCTTGACAGTAGGATGTGGCCAAGATATCGCACCCTGTATACTCGTCGAAGCTGTGCGCCGTTTAGCAGCAAGGGAGGTATATGACATGGCTGGTTCTCGGCCTCTATGAGCATAAATTCAGATTTCTCTGGGTTATATACCATGTTGTGCTGGCTCGCGTATTTCTCACATTCCGCGAGTAGCCGACGCATAGCCGCCACAGATGGAGCCAGCAATACCATGTCGTCCGCATACGATAGATGGTTGGTTAACGTGCCATTCATGGAACAGCCGACCCCTGTCTCTGTCAACGCCTGTGATAACCCGTCCATGTACACATTGAATAGCGCTGGAGACATACTGCCACCCTGTCTTACGCCACAATTCAGTCCGGTAGCTGTGGATAGTGCCTCTTTCCATCTAACCACATTTCTTTGCTGTGTATACCAGTTCTCCAGTACCTTAAGAACTGGGCTAGGCATTTTGCGCGCCCGTAGTTTGTTCCAAAGCAATGTGTGATCGACTCTGTCGAAGGCTTTGCTTAAGTCCATGAAACAAGCGTAGACAGATGTTTTCCTGGATTTATAATAACCGACAATCTGTTTAAAAGAGTATATGGCCGAGGTTGTCGACACCTTACTTTTAAATCCAAACTGGTTATCGGCGCTATGAAGATATGGAGCCGCAAGCTGATGGAGTATTCGTTCGAGAAGTCTGGCTATAAGATTAGCTAGCGCAATAGGCCGATAATTATTCGCGCTAGATACATTCTTTTTTCTATTTTTACAGATAGGTACAATCGCGGTATCGGTCAGGTCTAGCGGTAAGTGACCGGTTTTGATAATCGATGTAAATAGCAGAGCCAGCACCCGCAACAAAGTGGGGCCACCGTATCTAATATGCTCGATTGTCAGCCCGTCCCGGCCGGGAGACTTGCCGCGCGACATTTGTTTGATAACTTTATCGAGATCAGTTGCGGTAATCGTCAATGATGAAGATACCGGCAAGTCGGCGTCGAGTTTCTCTTGAGCGCGGTGAGTTATGACAGGCTTCGGTTGCGTGAACAATTCACTAAATGTTTCGGCAACGTCATTATCTTCTGTCTGACCATCAATATGCGAAGGGAAGCTAGTATTAGTCTTAAGAATTTTGTTTATACGTTGCCAAAACTACTGAATAGTAGTTTTGTTTTAAATAGTTTTGTTTTAAATGGACTAAATAATAGGTGTAGGTATTGAACCCTTCATTGTGTGTGATCCGACACGCACTTGGCCGGTTGTTTTAGTCTGCCATCGAACATCGGGGTGGAAGCTGCATCTCTGTCACCCTACTTCTAAAACAAACTAATCCATAAATTATAGTTTTGAGTCTATTGTGTTTTGGCAGGCGGTTAAAAACCCTAGACCTGAAGTAGTAAACACAGTCGTAAAGGGTGTCTCTCTAGTAAATCAGTTATTTTGTATGTGAGCATAAATAGCTAGCTATTATAGATATCATACGAAAGAGCTTCAATTGCAGATTCTGTGTGCTTCCCATGGCAGGGGCAGCCAGAAACTGTTGACAGGTGCCTAAAAGGCGAACGAGTGAGTTCAAAAACCGCTACGAAATAGACGTACTTCTCTAATTCGGTTGTTACAGCATGTTATTTGTTATGGGATTTTGGTACGTGGAAGAGAACGCGCGACTCTTGGGATTGGGACGGTTGAGATTAGAAGCAATAAACGAAAATAGACCTCCAGAACTGAGGGATAATTAAAGAATCATTTGCAATGTTTGATAGTTAAGGTATTTTAATTATGTTTAAATTTTAGTCGATTATTGGGTAACGAAATAAGTTGCCTATATTTTATTAGATACATATAAATTGTATGACTAATTTCCGTGAATTTTTGTTAAGCAATGTTATGTAGTGTATGCAGTACCACACACACATACACACACAATCACACCAGCCATAATATATAAGCTCATGTACCACCATATGTAGACAGAACATATCTTAATCTCAACACGAACAGTTGTATCACTACGCCGATCCCCACAGGTATCTTGAATCGGTTTATTGAATCCCGAGTGAATTGAAATATTCTACAATAGAATCCTGAGCATAGCGAGAGATTATAAAGTAAAATCTAGAACGTAGCGAGGGATTCAAGTGTTTACGCCCAAGACGGAAATAATTTTGCTGCCGTGTGACACATACTGCTTTTCACACCGTCTGAGGCCCGCTGCTAAATACCTGCATGGTCTTACAATTAATTTAGTTACTGTGTGGCACATACTGATTTCACACCTTCTATAACGAAAATAATCATTGTTGCCCTCAAATGAGGGATGAAAGTAAGACTTTAATCCTTCATTCGAGGGCAACACTGACTTTGTTTGAATGTGAGAATATCATAACAACATGTCGAGTCAAATATTAAACCGCTAGCACTTTTTCGACATAAAAGGACGCTCGTACATTTTTATTTAGATATTTTTTGTTCCCTTATTCACCCACCACCTATCTTTACTTTCACTACCATGATTGGATTGGTTGGATCCGGATTTTAGTAGGTAGCTTAAATTGTTCGAAAATGATAGATATGTTTTTGGTTATGATTTTAAACCCTACCAAGCATGATGTGAAAAACTACAAAGGCAACTAGGTACTTCGTGACTGACAACGCTTTTCAAGGTTAGTATAGGTACGTGTAGTTTATATTTATGAACAATCATTATTTTCCATGCTCAGGTTTAAAATATATCACAATTCATAATTATAATTTAACCGTTTTCTGTAATCCTGGGCATTGGTTATTTTACCTACTTGAGCAAGCATACAACTAAAATGTATATTTGACTAGACGTATTGAATTGGAATAAGTTTAGTATTTTTGCCCCGCATACATGCTCGTTAACCGTCAACTTTAAAACTTTAAGAACTTCATGCTCTCCCGCCGTTTATTTTTTTAACATACCTAATCGCAATTAGTGTATTTTCCACAAAAACTAAAATTTTCACAGACACACGAAAACGTCGCGTTTCCTACAAATAAACACTAGCTGAATTGGCTGAATACAACATGCCGTGTTTTATATGTCCGTTTCTTCTTTTTAAAAAGTTTTGAACTCGACAAATAGACGAATTTATATGTAACGTTCCAGGCGGGCATGGCATGTTTTTTATTTTGATCTAACCTTAAACACACTTTACCTTGCAATATATAGCGAGTAACGTTCGCTAAGCAGGCCATTTTTGAGAAAACGTATCATGAAGTTCAGCAAAGTAAGCCCTAATTCCATCAATTAGATACATTAGGAAGCTACTAGCTATACAATCACTTCAGGCCTGAATCTATTTCAGCACTTTCTATAGTAAGTTAAATTATTGTTAGTAACAAATACACGCTATGATTTATAAATAAAGATTTTAGTCTAATAAATAAATACGTTAAGTAACTATACCCATTCGTTATTCAATTACTTCCCGGCCTTGTTACACTTACAATACCTACATAAAATGTTTTATGTTTGCGGATCCAACGCGAGTTTGTCGGTCCCTCCATGGCCATGATCTCAATAACATTCTAATAAAGCACAATCAATGCTAAACCCAGCCGGCCCACGATCGGCTTGATCCCAATTTGTCCAATAAGGACCCTTGTAAGGATAATTTTGATACATTAATCCACCTTCGGATGGACATTTCCTTGGGGATGAACGCTATTAAGTGGAGAGCAGGAAACAACAAATTTGAGATAATGTTTATTGACTTACAAGCAAGGTTATTTTTATCGAAGTAGCAAGTTCACGTTCACGTTCCCTGTGGGGTTATGTACATATGTATGGGTAATTTTTGAATTACAGTGAAATAAAAATACCATATATGGATGGATGGCTGTTTGTTCCGTAGACCTATTGACAATACCTGGCTTATAAACTATTAATCAAGGACACAATATGAACACAGTTCGTATATAACACCACGGGAGCGCTCGTGGCCCAGCGGCGCTCGCGTACCGTGTGCGGTATACGAACTTAAGCTACGTCGGCTACGTGGTTATTAACTGAGCACTCCCCTGCTTTGGAAGGCACGTTAAGCTGTTGATCCGGGCTGCTGCTTTCTTACTGTTCGCTTCGACGGTACAGTTTAAAAAATCGTAAAACTGTACAGTTTTTTATAACACACGTTTCAATTATTGGTACAGTTTGAATGGTACAGTCCGTAACCATCTTGACTGTGTAGAAACTGTAATCATAAAAAAAACACTTTGAACTCGAAACTAAATGTATTTTCTATTCCATAAAAAATAAAATCACTAATATAATATAATATCAGTATATACGACAGAATCATACGTGTTGTAGGTACATCTATTTACATGCTGAACGCACTCGAGGTTTTGCTATGAGCTGATGAGTTCCGCGACAACTTCATACTTGAATCCATCATTTGTGGTAGGTACTTGTATCTAACAATGTTACTTTTCTCGCACAAGCACCTAGTCTAGCGCATTTAGAGTGAAGTCGAGTCTCATTAAATATGTAGGTAGTTTTGAGAGCTTCCACCAGCTTTCTTTAATGTATCAGACTTGATTAAGTCGTATTATAGGTTTCACCTTGGAATGAGATATAATGAGATGGAACTCGTATACTTACTTGCTCGCTTGCTGCTTGTTATATCTCGGATCTCATGACATTTTGTGTCTGCGTCGTAAGTTATTCAAGGTGAAAGTGCTCAGCCATACATAAGCACATAACGTAATTTAATGCCAAGTTTACTCTGAATCTGGGTTAGTAATTATTAATGAATTAATTATCTATTTATAAGTATAAAACAAATGTTTTGTAAAATGGGGTGGGGCGTAAGGGCAAACCCAACAAGCACAGAGATGCCCTAAAAAAATATAAAATCCAGGGATACATTTTTCATACACAAAAAAAATATTAGTGGATTAGGAACACTAAAAAGGTGTGTTAAAAATCGACAGTTTCTTTTCACTGTCACATAATGCCGGACCAAAACCAAGCCTAAATAGTAGACTGCTGTTATCCGGGCAACGTGGATATGGCACATCACCAACAATCGTTCCCTCAATGCTGAGGACCGTGTCTTCGCGTCCCGTTCTTGCTGACCAGAGTCCTCCATAGGCTCCTATCACCCAAGGATGACCTCGTGCAGATATAGTTGCAGGGCAGCAGTGATTTGAGTGCTCCATCTAGTGGATGGTCCGCCCGGGACGTCTGGCCAATCAAAGTCTGGCAATTCAATTTTTAAATACGCAATACGGCAAAAAAAATCTACAGATTGCCTTATTTTTACCCACGACGGAACGGAGAAGGTATATGCGTTTAGGGTGAGAGGTTGTTTGTTTGTTTGTTTGTTTGTGTGTGCACATCAATATCTTCGAAACGGCTTGACCGATTTAGAAACGGTTTTCTGCAATAGGTTTGTAGTTTAGTCGGGCAGAAATTTAGCTAGGAGTTACGATGATAACTCGCCAGGGGGCGCTGCAGTAAACATTTTTCACTTGCTAAAGTGCGTGTGAGTGCATTTTCTCCGGAACTGCTGGGCCAGCATTTACGATTTCCATAGAATGTGGTGTGGAGTACATGCACTTTAACTCTGAGGATCTGATGATGGAGCAGAAAAGCATAGTAGGGTACTGTGCAGAGGTCGATAGTATTTTTGTTTGTTTTTGGTCCCTTTTGTTTATGTTGCATGAACAGACGTCGTACATAACCTTCTGAGGGTCTGATGATGGAGTAAAACCATGCTATAGAGAACTTTGCGATGGCATGTAGTAACTTATTCGTGTTTGGGCTCTTTAGATTGTACTTGCTGAGTAGCTTCTATACATGATCTGCTGAGGATCTGATAATGGATCAGAACAGTATTTTAAGGCATGTTTTAAAGGTATTTATGTAGTTAGTAATAATATGTCATTAGACTCTTTTGATAGTACCTATCTATTGAGACGCCTCTGTACAGGAACTTGAGAAGGCCTGATGATGAAGCACAACAACAGCATAGGGAATTTTGCGAAGGCACATAGGTGGATTACCGTATGCCGACTATTTTAATACTGTTTGCTGCGTAGCTTCTGTGTGTCTCTTTTGTGTTCTCCATTTGGACCATTCGGGTACGGAACCCTAAAAAGTAACCAGATACTTACATCGTGTGCTTTGCGATGTTGTAATGTTTTGGATACTACCGATGTTAACTAGGTTACTAAGGCTCGTGAAAAGATCTCTGGCGACTCGTATGAAGTATTTTCCGCAATTGTATTAAATGTCCGAAAAATATCGCGCTCGCTGCGCTCGCGTTTCCATCTTGTTGTGATATGACTTTATAACAGGAGACCGAAAAGTATGAAGTATCGTCCAAACTGCATCATAATGTTTGAAAATTTTCGCGCTCGCTGCGCTCGCGTTTTCATCTATATGTGATATGACTTTATAACCGGAGACCGAAAAGTATGAAGTATTTTCCGCACTGCATCATAATGTTTGAAAAATTTCGCGCTCGCTACGCTCGCGTTTCCATCTACATGTGCTATTACTTTATGACCCGTCCTAGTGACTACTATAAATATTATGTTTGCTGAAATAACATATAAACTTCCTTGGTTCTAAATATGTTGGAGGTAAACGTCCCTGTACTCGACACTGGCCCAATACTGTGGTGTTTGGTGATTAATTACTGTAATCTATTGGCCACTAAGGTGTCGATTACTGGGAGGTTTACCTTAATTGTGTAAACGAAATAAGGCATACTTGTACTTCAAATTGCGTCATCCGATTTCAGGAGTCGTTGCGAAAATGAACCCTGGGTATTTATTTATTTACGCTTTGGGACTACTTGGAAGACGTGTAGGTACAAAATCCGTGGCAGCTGTGAGCAGAAGAAGGGAAAAGATAAATGACAAAGAATGTGCGTCCACGTGGGCTCGGTCGTCGGGTCTTCGGCCCCGCGCCGAACGCCTTCTGACCTCGTGTGCCTCGCCACTCACTACATGGCCTTTATCCCTCAGGTTTATTTGTAAGACACTCGGGGCTGGAAGTGTCGACTTGGCGAGCACGCTCCAAGGAGAAGCTTCGGGCCTTCGGCCTTTCGCTGAACAGTTTCTGACCTCATATACTTCGCTCCTCACCTTCGGGCTTTCGGTCCTGAGGGTCACCGAATGTCAATTCGAAGCTAGAAATTGCCGATTTGGGATCGTCTTTCGGGTCTTCGGCCCTCGGGCTCGCATCGAGGGCGAGCGAGCGTGCTCCGAAGAGAAGCTTCGGGCTTTCGGCTCTACGCGAAACGGCTTCTGACCTCGTATGCCTCGGCCCTCAGGTTCATTTGTAAGACACTTGGGGCTCGAAATTGTCGACTAGGGCTCGCCCCTCGGGCCTTCGGTCCTCGGGCTCGTATAGCAAACGTGCTCCAAGGAGAAGCTACGGGCTTTCGGCCTTTCGCGGAACAGCTTCTGACCTCGTTTATTTCGCCTCTTAGCTTCGGGCCTTCAGCCCTCAGGTTTACCTATGACGCATTCGGGGATAGAAAGTGGCCACTTGGCACTTACTTATTTTTGTAGCTCATTAGGAAAACATCGGTAGGGAGCTCATTGCACAACCGAAGTGTTCGAGGGTCAAACGTATAGGTATACTTAGACTGCTCTCTAAAAAGATTAAAATAAAGGCAAAATTAAAAATTTTGAAAGTACCCCCGACGGATGTTCTCAATTGAAAAATAATTAAATAATGCATTTGAAAATCCCCCGACTCTATAGTAAATAATTACTTATAGATAAAAACATTTTTTTTCTAAACGGTTAACTGGTTGCGAGTTATATTTACAAGCCCAGAAAAATCCGTCGGGGGCTGCCATTGCCATGTCAATTCCCAATTGCATTAAAATAGTAATAATAATGAAATGCCATGTGAATTCCGAATTGCATTAAAATAGTAATAATAATGAAATGCCATGTGAATTCCCAATTGCATTAAAATTCGAAATAACTTACAGAACGGTATAAACTAACTGCATAAACTATTACTTCATTGCAGGCAATGGCAGCCCCCGACGGATTTTTCTGAGCTTGTAAATATACCTCGCAACCAGTTAACCGTTTAGAAAAAAAATGTTTTTATCTATAAGTAATTATTTACTATAGAGTCGGGGGATTTTCAAATGCATTATTTAATTATTTTTCAATTGAGAACATCCGTCGGGGGTACTTTCAAAATTTTTAATTTTGCCTTTATTCATAACCATGATCTGTCACATCGCTTAATTATATACTGTGAATGACGTCACTTTTAATTGTCATTTACCTAATATAGAACGTTTCCAATGCTCAGCAGTTATGTTCTACCTTGAACATGATTTTTGTCTTTTGTCTTGCTCTGATTGTATAGTTGATGCCATACAAATACAAACATTTGATACTCTTTAAACACGGGTTCAATTGGCATCGTGAAAAAAAAATTGAGGGCCCGGTGGCTTTATAGCCCCACCCGTTGTCTTCCTAACATTGCCTTCAAAGCTCTGACGGAATTGCCTTGCAGGAAATGAGTGCGATAATTTCCCTCGACCATGATGGCAATTTTAATGCCAGAGCTATAAAATACAGCTGAGAATTAGACAGGAATGAAATGAAATTATTTATTTATAACGAATGTTAGAAGTCGTGTAGGTATCATACAATTTTACTGTTAAAGACATAAAAGGTGCCTCCCCTCCTCTAATTTCAAAACTATGAAGATTGAAATTCTGAAAAAAATTGAGGTGTGAGGAATGAGGCATTAATAAAAATTTCAACTATTTTTGGTTTGGACAAGATAGGTCTTACGGCTTTTGAGCTTTCGTTGGAAAACTGTCTTGATTAAACAAAAGGTCGTAAGTGCTCTGAGTTTTCTATGGAGATACTATTTTTTTAAATTCAATGTACTGAATAGTAGTTTTGTTTTAAATGGACTAAATAATAGGTGTAGGTATTGAACCCTTCATTGTGTGTGATCCGACACGCACTTGGCCGGTTGTTTTAGTCTGCCATCGAACATCGGGGTGGAAGCTGCATCTCTGTCACCCTACTTCTAAAACAAACTAATCCATAAATTATAGTTTTGAGTCTATTGTGTTTTGGCAGGCGGTTAAAAACCCGAAGTAGTAAACACAGTCGTAATGGGTGTCTCTCTAGTAACTCAGTTACTTTGTATGTGAGTATAAATAGCTAGCTATTATAGATATCATACAAAAGAGCTTCAATTGCAGATTCTGTGTGCTTCCCATGGCAGGGGCAGCCACAGGATCCACTTAGTTGCCACATAGAAACTGTTGACAGGTTCCTAAAAGGCGAACAAATGAGTTCAAAAACCGCTACGAAATAGACGCACTTCTCTAATTCGGTTGTTACAGCATGTTATTTGTTACGGGATTTTGGTACCTGGAAGAGAAAGCGCGACTGTTGGGATTGTAACGGTTGAGATTAGAAGCAATAAACAAAAATAGACCTCCGGAACTGAGGGACAGTTAAAGATTCATTTGCAATGTTTGATAGTTAAGGTATTTTAATTATGTTTAAATTTTAGTCGATTATTGGGCAACGAAATAAGTTGCCCATATTTTATTAGATACATATAAATTGTATGACTAATTTACGTCAATTTTTGTTAAGCAATGTTATGTAGTGTATGCAGTACCACACACACATACACACACAATCACACCAGCCATAGTATATAAGCTCATGTACCACCATATGTAAACAGTTGTATCACTACGCCGATCCCCACAGGTATCTTGAATCGGTTTATTGAATCCCGAGTGAATTGAAATATTCTAAAGTTCTACAATAGAATCCTGAGCATAGCGAGAGATTTTAAAGTAAAATCTTGAATGTAGCGAGGGATTCAAGTGTTTACGCCCAAGATGGAAATAATTTTGCTGCCGTGTGACACATACTGCTTTTCACACCGTCTATGAGGCCCGCTGCTAAATACCTGCATGGTCTTACAATTAATTTAGTTACTGTGTGGAACAACTGATTTCATACCTTCTATGACGAAAATAATCATTGTTGCCCTCAAATGAGGGATGAAAGTAAGACTTTAATCCTTCATTCGAGGGCAACACTGTTTTTTTTTTTTAATGTGAGAATATCATAACAACATGTCGAGTCAAATATTAAACCGCTAGCACTTTTTCGACATAAAAGGACGCTCGTACATTTTTATTTTTATATTTTTTGTTTCCTTATTCACCACCTATCTTTACTCGCACTACCATGATTGGATTGGTTGGATCCGAATTTTAGTAGGTAGCTTAAATTGTTCGAAAATGATAGATATGTTTTTGGTTATGATTTTAAATCCTACCAAGCATGATGTGAAAAACTACAAAGGCAACTAGATACTTCGTGACTGACAACGCTTTTTAAGGTTAGTATAGGTACGTGTAGTTTATATTTATGAACAATCATTATTTTCCATGCTCAGGTTTAAAACATATCACAATTCATAATTATAATTTAACCGTTTTCTGTAATCCTGGGCTTTGGTTATTTTACCTACTTGAGCAAGCATACCAACTAAAATGTATATTTGGTTAGACGTATTGAATTGGAATAAGTTTAGTATTTTTGGCCCGCATACATGCTCGTTAACCGTCAACTTTAAAACATTAAGAACTTCATGCTCTCCCGCCGTTTATTTTTTTAACAGAATCGCAATTAGTGTATTTTCCACAAAAACGAAAATTTTCACAGACACACAAAAACGTCGCGTTTCCTACAAATAAACACTAGCTCAATTGGCTGAATACGTATACAACATGCCGTGTTTTATATGTCCGTTTCTTCTTTTTTTAAAGTTTCGAACTCGAGAAACAAACGAATTTATTTGTATCGTTCCAGGCGGGCATGGCATGTTTTTTATTTTTTTATTTTGATCTAACCTTAAACACACTTTACCTTGCAATATATAGCGAGTAACGTTCACTAAGCAGGCCATTTTTGAGAAAACTTATCATGAAGTTCAGCAAAGTAAGCCCTAATTCCATCAATTAGATACATTAGGAAGCTACTAGCTATACAATCACTTCAGGCCTGAATCTATTTCAGCACTTTCTATAGTAAGTTAAATTATTGTTAGTAACAAATACACGCTATGATTTATAAATAAAGATTTTAGTCTATTAAATAAATACGTTAAGTAACTATACCCATTCGTTATTCAATTACTTCCCGGCCTTGTTACACTTACAATACCTACATAAAATGTTTTATGTTTGCGAATCCAACGCGAGTTTGTCGGTCCCTCCATGGCCATGATCTCAATAACATTCTAATAAAGCACAATCAATGCTAAACCCAGCCGGCCCACGATCGGCTTGATCCCAATTTGTCCAATAAGGACCCTTGTAAGGATAATTTTGATACATTAATCCACCTTCGGATGGACATTTCCTTGGGGATGAACGCTATTAAGTGGAGAGCAGGAAACAACAAATTTGAGATAATGTTTATTGACTTACAAGCAAGGTTATTTTTGTCGAAGTAGCAAGTTCCCTGTGGGGTTGTGTAATGGTAATTTATGTATGGGTAATTTTTGAAGAACAGTGAAATAAAAATTCCATATATGGATGGATGGCTGTTTGTTCCGTAGACCTATTGACAATACCTGGCTTATAAACTATTAATCAGGGACACAATATGAACACAGTTCGTATATAACACCACGGGAGCGCTCGTGGCCCAGCGGCGCTCGCGTACCGTGTGCGGTATACGAACTTAAGCTACGTCGGCTACGTGGTTATTAACTGAGCACTCCTCTGCTTTGGAAGGCACGTTAAGCTGTTGATCCGGGCTGCTGCTTTCTTACTGTTCGCTTCGACGGTACAGTTTAAAAAATCGTAAAACTGTACAGTTTTTTACAACACACGTTTCAATTATTGGTACAGTTTGAATGGTACAGTCCGTAACCATCTTGACTATGTAGAAACTGTAATCATAAAAAAAAACATTCTTTGAACTCGAAACTAAATGTATTTTCTATTCCATAAAATATAAAATCACTAATATAATATAATATCAGTATATACGACAGAATCGTACGTGTTGTAGGTACATCTATTTACATGCTGAACGCACTCGAGGTTTTGCTATGAGCTGATGAGTTCCGCGACAACTTCATACTTGAATCCATCATTTGTGGTAGGTACTTGTATCTAACAATGTTACTTTTCTCACACAAGCACCTAGTCTAGCGCATTTAGAGTGAAGTCGAGTCTCATTAAATATGTAGGTAGTTTTGAGAGCTTCCACCAGCTTTCTTTAATGTATCAGACTTGATTAAGTCGTATTATAGGTTTCACCTTGGAATAAGATATAATGAGATGGAACTCGTATACTTACTTGCTCGCTTGCTGCTTGTTATATCTCGGGTCTCATAACATTTTGTGTCTGCGTCGTGAGTTATTCAAGGTCAGAGTGCTCAGCCATACATAAGCACATAACGTAATTTAATGCCAAGTTGACTCTGAATCTGGGTTAGTAATTATTAATGAATTTATTATCTATTTATAAGTATAATACAAATGTTTTGTAAAATGGGGTGGGGTGTAAGCTTAAACTTGTGATGCTTTCTGGCAGAACCACTTGAGTTCTCATGAATTAAAAAAAAAATGTATTAGAAAAAAAATGCATGTTTTCAATGTATAAAATCTATAACTGTGAGGAACAAATATATCAATAGTACCGCTGTGGATCTTATCGCAATGTGGTCCTGCTGATGCTGAGGAGTATTTTATCCGCAGATCAACCAGAAGCGTATTTTTTAAATTTGGCGCCCCGGGCCAATAAGGTTCGCCGCCCCATAAACCAAGAAAAATACTGTAATTTCTTTTTAATAGTCTACATTTTTATTGCATGATAGTACATTACTGAAGAGGCCGCGAAATAGTGGATTGCCGGCCGAGTAGTTATAGATGGCCGAGTATTAACGAGGCCATCTAGAGATACGAGGCTGACAACCCCGGTACCGCAGAGGCTGTTATAGTGTTTTATTTTTCAAAAAATGCAATGAAGTTAAGTTTAATTGAAATTAAAAGAAAATTTGAAATGAAATTCTAAGGATTCTGTAATAAAAACACACGTTGCAGCTGCCGGTCGGGGGCGGTTAGGCGGTTACGCCGCCCTGGTGGATTGGCGCCCCGGGCCATGGCCCGGATGGCCCTAGGGTAAATACGCCCCTGAGATCAACCATGATATTCTTATAACGGCACACTGTACTAATGACATATCATTTATTAAAATCAAACCCTAAGTGTAGATCTGATGGGGTGTACAACAAGCAGGTCTAAAGAAGTACATAGCCCGTAGGGAAAATATGAATAGATATTTATGATTTGCTGAACATTTCGTTTAACCTATCAAAATACTAAATCCACCAAGCACAAAACACTACAAAAAAGTTGATATTAGGTATCAACAAACCAGAATGCAGCTTTACTAAAATCGACCGATCAGGAAACATTAAGTTATAGTAGTCTCTATTTCACAATAATTAAAACGCTTTAAAGCGCAAAAAATTGCGAAACAATTGCTTTACACCGGTCGGAAAAGCGTCATTCAACCCGGCTATCTACTTATGAAAATTTCATTTTCCCAACAGGAGAGATGAAAAAAATATTTCGTGATCCTTCTTGGATATAGGCTGCTTATATGTCACATTAACAACAAGGCTCTCGATCGCAACGAAGATTGAAAAAGGATTGAGTGTGTAAAAACGCGATAAAGCATGCAGGCTCGCATGCAATCGGGGCAATCTATAATAAACCGCTTAGGTACCTGTAATAAATACTTTGATCGCAGTGGAAAAAATTTTTTTTTAATACAGTTGCTCAAAGAGTGGTACTTTATGAAGCTATTATATATCGTGCGCAAAGTTAGATTTCGCGCACTATTGCTTTTTACTTTTACAATTTTTTTACTGTTGGGCCAATGCACACATCCAACAGAAGTTTACTCATTTATTTAATAAAGCATTTGGCATTAAAACTATGCTTCTATTATATTTAAAACATTAAAATTGCATATTAGACAGGTTAAAGGGTCATCATATACTAAAAAATCTAAAACTATTTTCAAAAAGTTATCTGATTGAGTAGACCAATGACCGGAAACGAGTATTACGCGAGACCTGAGATTAATAGAGTATTATGCAGGACCGCCGAGCCGGATAAATAAACGCTTGTTTTCTTACGCCAAAAAATACATTTATTTATCAAAAAATCATAAAAAAATAATTATAATATTAAAAATAACTGTTTTTTCATGTTTAAATGTAATTAAACTACCACGTGACATAAAATGTCTCGCAAAATAGTTTTTTATTTTGACTGAATGCTGACAACCATGGCTTGATGAAAAAAGTCTATCAATCAAAAGTTAAACCGACTTTATAATTCCCGCCTCTTTCATTAATAATTTCACGAATTAATTTTGTAATGACATTGTTTTAATAATATTTTTATGATATGTGCGATTTATACGATTGTTAAATAAAATGTGTGTAAACTACGCCAGATGTAGATTAGGTACGTGCAAAGCCTACAATGGCAAGTAAATACATTTTATTTTGTCTCCCTTTTGATTACTGTTTATTTTTGTTTCTTTGATATTTTTTTGCAGCTGTATTGTTTTTGTTTAGAAATCCCTTAGGTGGTGGGCGTTAACTGATTATTTTTCTAAGACGCATTGCTGCTGATGCATTATTCCCTTATCCTTATCCGCGTTTAATTGTGATACGTTTAAATTTATTTGAAATTAATTGTATAAAAAAATTTATGAATTTGAAATATTTCTTGTAAAATTATACTGAAAGTATGTTATATATAAGTGAATTGGTTTATGCCCTGTAACATACTCTATCCGTGATAGCCGGCTAGAATAATGAGATTCTAGCTTTTCTTCCACGACAAATCTGGCCACACTTTTCTAATATAAGGAAAACGGCGAAAAACATCCGGAAGTAACGAAGCAATAGTGCCACTTTAGGGACGTATAATCAGACAAGTCTGACAAGTCCCCCAGGGGATCAATTTGGTATATCACTTCACATTGTAATGTGAACTCAATGTGTTGCGTACCTACTATTTTTATAAGTAAACACATGTGGAAGCAAGCACCCAACAAATCAATTTGAGATACAAAGTGTTCACCTAAAGTTGACCTAGAGGGTGGTAGAGCTGTGATTGAACACTGAGATTACTAGCATTAGCCGGTTTTCGGCGATTAACAATGTCTCTAAAATCTAAAAAATATAGGGTGTAAAATTTAGCTTAAGTAGCAAGATGATGACGTGGTTCAGTATACTTATATAAGAAGAAACAACAGCTAATTTTCATAGTTGTTTAGCTAGAAATAGATAGCCAATTACAGGAACTCACGTTTAGATATATAATAAAATATACGCTTAAGTAACATACACGACGTAACAATATCGCATACATACAGAAGGTAAAATCACATTGATAAACAATATTAGAAATCGGAACCTTGATATGATCTGATTAGGTCACACGAACTGCTAAGCATTCCATGCAGATATTTTATTTGTTGGTAAATAACTTTCAGCTGATGCTTAACAATCGACAATAGTCCATTAGATTTTCTATCCATAACTCTAACATAATTCAAAAGCGTTGCAATCACTTTGTTTTTGTTGATCGTAGAAAATCAGATTGATTAAAGCGATGTATCCGTCAAGCGAAAACTCACTAGAGTAGATTGAAATCATAAAAAGTAAAGACACTAACTGTTGTCAACCAACAAACACACCTTAATCTATTTACCTTTTTATATATGCATTTGAAATGGTCCTTTTTTATATAAAAAAATACTTAAATTGTCAATGTCTTAAAATGTATTAGAAAATGGAAGGAATTAAATAAATGATTTTAATTTTTTTCCTTTAGTTTCTATATTTTTCACTAACAGAATGCAACTATAGTTTTTACACAATCAACCTTTTGTAGGTTGTTTTACAGTATTATTTATTGCAAATGTTGCGAAGTGGAAGGCTGGAGTAATTTCATACATTCACGTGTAATGGAAGAAAAGCATTAAACTGATTATAATTGTTAATACAAATGATGTTGGAAGCATTTGTTTAAATGATGTACAGTTCACGGGATTTTGTGACTCTAGAAATTTTGCCTGCGTGTCTTTTTTTTCAATATTAGTGATCAAATCTTTAATTAAACTTTTATTTATATAAGTAATATATATCCCATAATTAAGAAACTAAATTCAAAATTAAATATATGGTATCTAGATGACGGGACTCTCGGCGGTGATGCGATTTCAGTGCACAGTGACTTAGAAACATTAACAACAGAACTTAAAGCAGTCGGCCTCACTCTTAACTTCTCCAAATGTGAACTGTTTGTTACAGAGTCGTGTTCAAATGAGGAACGCGCAATAGAACAATTTAAACAATTAGCTAGCTCCTGGTATCAAAATTATGAAAAAGGAATCGCTTCGCCTCCTTGGTTGCCGTATCTTAGACCAATCTTTTGAAAATTCCATAATATCATCATACAAAAATTCACAAAACATCTTCACATCGTTTGACATACATTCGGCGTATTGCATAATTAAACATTGTTTATTTGTGCCTAAATTCACATACATTCTTCGCGGATCACATTTTTGGAAACACCCCACTTTGATTTCAAATTTAGACAATCTAGTTTTAGAAACACTCACCTCTATTTTCAACATATCTTTTAGCGAAAGAACATGGACCCAGGCTAGCTTACCCATTAGGTTTGGCGGCCTGGGCATCCGCAGAATTTACAGCGTGGCGCTACCTGCTTTCTTGGCTTCGGTACACGGTACTGAGAGCCTCATCGGGAAAATTTTAGCCCCAACTATTGGGGTCCTGGAGGCTGCGCACCATGCCGAGGCCAAGAACGTGTGGTTGTTAACCTGCCCCAACACGGACCCGCCTGCCAACCCATGTTCGCAAGACAATGGGACGAGCCCCTCTGTTGCCTAACTAGGAACAGACTCCTAGATTCGGCACCTAGTTCGACAGACCGAGCTCGACTCATTGCCACCGCAGACTGGGAGTCGGGTCTGTGGTTACAGGCGCTCCCATCCCCATCCATAGGCACATTGCTGGACAACAATACTTTTCGTTTGGCCACTTGCCTTAGAATAGGGGCGTCAATAAATATGCCCCACCGTTGCCAGTGCCCAGCCATGGTGGACAGTATGGGCCACCATGGCCTCTCATGCAGCCGGAGTTCTGGGAGGACCCCTCGGCATGCCTACATCAACGACGTCATCCGAAGGGCCCTTGTCAGTGCAAAGGTACCGGCAGTCCTCGAGCCCAACGGTCTGACTAGAGATGACGGCAAGAGACCCGACGGAATGACGTCGGTGCCTTGAAGTATGGGTCGGCCCCTTGTCTGGGATACTACTTGTGTAGATACCCTGGCGCCGTCCCATATTCCAGGCACCAAAGTCGATGCTGGTGCAGCTGCATTCTCAGCTGAAAACCTCAAGCGCCGCAAATATGCCACTCTCGGCAGTAGTTACATATTTGCGGCGTTTGGGGTTGAGACCCTGGGGCCATGGGGTCCAAGTGCTCGTCACCTCTATAAGAACATTACAAGGCGCCTTAAAGAGGCTTCCGGTGACCAGAGGGCTGGCCACTATTTTGGCTAGCGGATTAGCATAGCTATCCAGCGTGGCAATGCGGCCAGCCTTCTGGGAACACTACCGAGCACCGAAGACTTAGGGCAATTTTTTTTATTGTGTTGTTTGTTTTTTGCTCGTTTTTTGTTGTGTATTAATAAAAGTAATATATACATTTCTTATACTTTACTACCTACATCATAAACGAACACTTGTTCAATGAATTTTAATTTCATATAATGTAAAATCACTATAGACACTATTTCTAATTAAGTTGTACCAAATTCAAATCATATTATATTGCCTCGAGAATCAAATAGATCAATCTCTGAAAACAATCAAGTCGGAGTCGACATCGTGTAAAATTGTTAGATTTTTTGTAGTCATTGTTGTTGTTACAGGTGATGTGGATATTGCTTCTGTTGTTGACACTTGTACATCTGTTTCTATTGTCATT
Organism: Epiblema foenella; assembly: GCA_963556455.1. NCBI lineage: Eukaryota > Metazoa > Arthropoda > Insecta > Lepidoptera > Tortricidae > Epiblema > Epiblema foenella. The sequence goes on along the minus strand of OY747098.1, from coordinate 9,205,580 downwards.
TTAACCCACGCGTTGTAAGCGAATACTTTAGTGTACACTCCGTATGTCTTGTCCGCAAGGGTTCGGGCCGAAGCTAACTATGCCAGCTAGTTCTGTGGTTTGTCCCTTCAGCAGCATGAGAGGTCCTCCCGAGTCGCCCCGACAGGCGTCGCGGTTCTTGCTGCCGGCACACAGCTGCCCATTGGTTAAAGTAACACGTGAAGTTATGTTGTACTTATGTCGGCAAAGCTAGAAATAAATGAGGTTTTTTAGAATAAACATTATTTAGTCCTTTATATCAATGTGGTAGAATTCAATTGTCGTTCATACTATACTCGTAGAATGGTCATGTTGTGAAGCATTAAGTATAAAATAAGATCCTAAACTCAGCAAGGAAGGGTAGTGTGCACCCTTTTACAGAAATCTAAAATAATATCTGAGACAATAATAAATGTGAAAGACAAATGCCGGTATGTAATATTGCCAGCAAATAGACAATGTTGCTGGTTACCTACATTAAGGCGCGGTGCAATTCCCGCGTGGTTCCTTATTTATATGAAACAACCGCGCAGTTATGTCTAAACACCTCGAACATTTTCACCGCGCGGGAACCGCACGGTTCCCGCAAGTCTGAACCGGGCATAAGATTCACAGTCATGTGTTCCAGTTACGGGGATTTAATATACCTCCTAGTTTACTAGTTAGGTTAGGTTTGATATGCGATTTTGGCTGATGGAACTCAGGAACAGTGTTGGCCGGCAGCGACCGGACCTGATTAGTCCCGCTATCCTTTAGTTGGTAATCTTAGATCTCGTTCACGTGCAGGCTATATGCTGCTCTACAAGACGCGTCTCTAATGCGACTATGACAGCGATCGGGCCGGATTCGTCACGCTATCCTTTAGTTGGTAGTCTTAGACCAGTTAGACCTCGTTCACGTGCAGGCTATATGCTGCTCTACAAGACGCGTCTCGCATGCGACTAAACGTGGCGGCGTAGGAGGCGGAAAATTTCGTAGTCGCCTGATAGGTCGCGCGTCAATAACGCTAATAAGCTACATGCTGTGCTACAATAACTTGTAGCGTAGCATGTAGCCTGCATGTGAACGCGGCCTTACATAAAAATCCACATAAGGTACGTGAACTCGACGCAAAACGTTGCTTCTAGACACTGTTGCATTGACGGCACCCCAACCTGCCACCGTCATGTACAGATTCTGCGGTGCCTTTAGCGTGATGTCCAAAGACGGCATACAGATTGGACGTATAAAATCTGAAAATTACAGAAAATAAGTTAACTTTAATGTACTATCCTTTTTCGCTTGTCCGCTTATTTCAGAGTGATTTCATTTCTAAAAATAATGACATAGTAATATAATTAAAATCTCTAACCAATTAAAATCGTATTGCTTTAATGTTGGTGTTCATGTATTTAGTTACCATTCTGTTGGACCGGCTACGATGGTTCTCGAAGTAAATAGTTGACACGCCGCTTTTAACTTTGACTATACCTAAAATTACGTGTTTCATATAGATTACTTATATTTTAAACATTGTTACCTGTATAGGGAGCCATTCTTAGAAGCCGTATTAAAGTTATATCATTCTGACGACTTTCATTTATATTATAATCAGGATGTGTAGTAAATTTCTCTATAGGGATTGAGATTGCACCATCAGTACAATCCTCTGCTCCATTAGTATCCGTTTTAACGCAGTCTGGTCCATCATTGTTAACGTCATAATCTCCTAGACGTACATTAACTCTGAAATTAAAATTAATTAATTAACTAACGACTATAGACCGATCAACGTAGACGCGTAGCCAATATCATGCGTTTTAGACGGGCGTTTGTGACATTATTTCAAGTTGAACGGCATTTTGTAAACCATTTTGGCAACATGATTTTTCCGAAGTAAAAAAGCCTGCTGAATCCGATTCTAAATGTTGCAAATCCGAATATTGGCTCCTTTGTTCAAAATTCAAGATGACGGCCTAAGTTGCGAAAATACCTAAAAAATCCATATTGTAACTCTAATCTGGTCGTGTGAGGTCTGCTAGAATGGGCTTTGGGTGTCGCTGAACTCGATTTTGATAACCAGAAGTCGGTCCAGATACCAGAAGTGGATGCAAACAAGATGGTGGCCAAAATAGGGCCTAAACTTGTAAAATGGGTGACAAAATGCTGTTGAGTTCGAAGAGGAGAGCGATTTTAAGAAATAACCACCGATCTATTTCCCCATATTTAGAGGAAATTCCGTAGCGCCACGAAAAGCTTGGCGGCGAAAGTGTTCTCTAACTACATTTACGAGTACTATTATTTCTTCACTCTTTCCTCTTCTTTTCTATTTTCTTTCTCACAGCAGTCACAGCTCAAAAAACTATCTATCTGTCTCTTCTTCTTCCCTTCTTAACACGTAAAAATAATAAGACGAAGGTACAGCGTATTGTTGGTATGTTGTTTAGTAATAATTGTCGCCAGAGCTCCCGAGGATGCGCTGTGTTGAGAGTGAGGGACCTGCATTCATTTATTTTTTCTTTTTTTAAACCTTAGAATTGACATGTATTTGTCTTTAGAAAGACTAACGAATACTAAAATCAATAAAGGAGCAGCGCAGAATGATGTACAGTCAACTAATTTGATTTCTGTAGAAATCATTATGAAAACCACTAGAAATCTTATATTAATGTCACGGTACAGGTCAGGTACGAACTGAGCCAGAAATCAGAGCCGATCACGCATAGCGTATGCTTATTCGCCACCGTCGTAGCTAAAAGAAGCACGATAAATCAACTCACGGTGTTGCTATTTTGAAAGCGAGTGTAGAAAAGCAAGAGCCAGCAGACAGAACATATCTCCCACTGATCAGAACCGCGCCGCAGAGCAATTTTAACTGGTCTTCCTTCTTATATTCCACGCTGCCCATCCATGGGTACTCGCCGATACGAGCGATGGAACCACCTGTAATATGGGTTTGTCAAGTTAGTTCCTCCCTGGAATGGAGCGTCATAATAAGTATTGAGAATATGCATCATTTTTTTCCATACTGCTTTTCAAACCGATTTTTAGAGAGAAGCAAATGGTATATGGAACAACTACAATTAGAACGACACAAAAGACAAAAATGGATTTCAAAATGGAGCATCACGACAGAGCCCTGACAACGTCCCATACTAATTGGGCGTGTTATCTGACATCATGTAACTATTTGCCCCGTAATACCATTGTATGGAAAAACGAGTAAATTGATGTTTTGATCGTGAAATATTGCGTTTAAGTACATACATATTCTTATTTATTAAAACATAAGAATCCTGATGGTGATTTTATTTAATTAAAAAAATAGATAATTTTTCTAAACTTTCAAGTCACGTTTTTAAGATTTTGACCATAATTTGATGAATAATTGCGCCTTTTTACTTATCTTGTTGGCCATATATATATTTTAACCTGTTATTTTATACCATAAAGTGCGCACACCCATACCAACATAAACTTGACTTAAGAACTGTTATTGCTATGTCGTTCCTAGAAATTACGATTGTTAATTTAATCCAATGGGCTCAAACTCATTTACTATAGAACTGAAAAGGTGTGTAAAATATTGGAGATAATTATTTTAACAAAAATATAGGTACGGGGAGCAAAACTGATTCATTTCAAGTTTCTCTTTCAGTTTATTACCTATACTAGTAGTTATATGGAATATAGTGTGATTATAACGTCGGAAAATATCTGAGTAAAAAAATGATATAAATTGCGTTCCACTGCTTGGATACTTCTGTCATTCCAGTACAAATTATAAGTTTAAATGTCAAAGAGGTATAAATAGTTCTAAGTGGACAGGTGTCGCCAAACCCAAACAATATAAAGTATAGAGGTGTTAAGTAACCATTCAAATTTAAATCACTCACTTGTTTTGTCGCCATCCACGGGGCGGCCACAGCAACCACTGTTTGACTTTGGAGGAAAATCTGATAATACGCAATTATGAGTATAACCTGAAAAGTGAAAATCATGGCTTGTTTCAAATTGAAAAAAAAATCAAGCTGCATTCTAATCAACGGTAGATTATACTAACGTTCACATCACATCATACGTCCTGATATATATCCCATAATCTTTTATTCAATGTTATCTGAAATAACCATCCATTCAAACTCAAATGCTTGTATATTATATTCCACTTGTTACTACATTTCGACTAAACAACTGACATTTTAAACATAAAGAATGTGCAATAGTACGCAAATACGTTTTAATTTCAGAGATATATAAAATAACATACGCACCTGATTCAATTGAACAAACCACAATGGAAATAACTACACACAAGTTCATGATTACACGTCCACTCAGCAACCAATGCAAAATAAACTTGAAAAAGAATATTTTAATTATAGATACGTGCAAGAATAAACTTGACCTACGGGGCAAACTTACTGATACCACTGAATAAATCTTGAATTAATATTTCTTTATATAAAGCACGTACTGTTAAGTGTGCAACGGTTTTTAGCTACAGAATGCTTTAAATTTGTATTAAGCTCATCAGAACTCGCCCTTATACGTAGTATGTAAGCAGTATTAAATCGGACTAAGTCATGGGTTTATCATCAATAAATGGGCTATAATGCTCATTAATAAGGCTTATAATTAGTAAACAATTCTCAATAGATTACCTTAAGGGTTATTCACTTTTCACATTCAATTTATACGCTTAAACTTAAATAGCTGTCCAATGCATACATTCCGTGTAGTAATTAGTAAATGACATTATTAATACAGCTATACAAGTTTTAAGGAAAATAGGTACAGATTAGGATGTCTCACAAAAAACCTCCCAGCTTTTTCCTCCCCGCTCGTTTTATTAACAGTATAATAAGAAATCTAAGGACATCTTTACAAGTTCAGTCAGTAAGAAAATCCAATGACAGATAATTAAATCTAGACAGAATATCATTTTTCTGGAAAAACCTAGCCAGTCTGTGGTGCAAGTGTATCCAAAACACTCGAACAACCCCGTATAACCCTCAAGGGAATGGTCAGGTGGAGAAACTCAATGGTACTCTTTGGAAGATTATACAGCTGTCTCAAAGATCAAAGAACCTGCCCACTGAGAACTGGGAGCAAGTATTGAAACCCACTTTACACTGTGTGCAATCACTTTATTGCACTTCCATAAACGCTGCTGCGCACGAGAAGTTATTCGATTTCTCACGAAGAACGCCTGTCAGCTAATCACTCCCATCGTGGCTTGTCCTGGGACCCATACAATTGAAAAAATTCGTTCGCTCGAAAACCGACCCTTATGTCGATGAAGTTGAGCTATTTCAAAGTAATCCAAGTTACTCCTACGTCCGGAGCCGTAATGGCCAGGAGTTTACAGTATCCAAAAGACATTTGGCGCCGCTTCCCATCTCGGATGATGAAGATGCACTCCCAGATAACGACAATGAAGAGAAATCTTATTCGTCTGAAAATTCAACATCGGAAGAAAGGCCTGCCAATGAAAACATTCACGAAGAAGAGATTTATGAAACTCCGCTGCAAGTAGCTCAACCTTCACATGTTTTTCGAAGATCAACGAGACCTAGGAGAGACCGCAACGTCTCTACGACTACATCATCGGCGATGAAACCATAGAGAGGGCGAATGATATTATACAATCTCCTTATTATTGTCTATTATCTAACTGTACGATTGTCTGTCACTGTCAATGTAAAATACTTATCCTAATTTCTTATTTCGCTTAGTACCTCAAAAGGTGACTATATTGAAAAAACTTTGTTTTCAGGTAGGTATTTATGAAATTAGTAATAGAAGTAAAACGGACGTAAGTGACGTGAGTTTCCTACGAAGATAGGACCTTTTTTAATTAACATCATAGGACAGAACATAATTGTAGTAGGTTGTATAAAAGTAGTAGTAGGCACGGAACCCTTCATGATGCGTGGTCTGACACGCAATTGGCCGGGTTTTTAACAGACTGAATAATCTTTATGTAACGTCGGTTCCGTTTAAAACATATTTTCCCTGCTTCTGTTTTTCTATTTTTATAACGTAAAAAACATCACTGTCTCCTCAAATAATATCGTCCGGTTGACGGAAAAACATCAATCAGCAATATACTCATGAGACAAAATATACGAGTATTAAGTAGGTATATATTTGCCGCGAGAGTTATTGAGCACAGAAAAGACGACTTTTGTTTTTCCTACTATAAATGGAAGACCCAAACTCCCCTTTTGGGATAATAACAACTTAATTTCTCATATTATACACGGTTCAAAACATTCCTGTACCAAACAATAATCACCAATAATGTTAGTGAAATGTGCTATAATTTTCACATTATTCATTCACCTCTGCACATTGGCCTCGGAATTTGGAATAAATGGTGTTTGGAGGTCAATCGCATTTCTAACGCGTCTTTCTTTTTACTCTCATTTCTTAATATTAATATTAAAATAAATGATTAGTCCATAGTCACCAGCAGTATATTCTGTTAAATCATTAATATGTACTTACTCGTAACACGGATAAAGTGGAAATACATTGATACCGCTTTTGAGTTCAAGCCTCTCTTTAATCTGTTAAAAATCCTTCCAGAGCTACATTTTAAAACTGACTTACAAATCATAGCTAACGCGTGAGAAATTATGAGTCGACATAAAAATGTGACTTCCCCGAGCCCTAACTAAGATTAATTAATCTATCCGGAGATTATGCAACACGTGGCACTTTTAAATTGATTGATATTTTTTATTTTTAAAACTGCAATAAGAAATGCATGAGTTTAGGTAATAATTTTAAATGCCTTCATTAATCAGGTGTTACTTTGCGAAATCCAGCGACAAATTTCGAGAAAAATTCTTTACTACTTCACTAAAGAACGTGCAGTTCAGAGGTATTTCTTATCTTACAATACTTTAATGATTCTGATTACGTAAAATTTTCGAGCGTGCGTTAGGTAGATCTTAATGTTATTTTCCATACTAAAACTGACGATCTACCAACCACGTTTGATACGTTATGTAATCAACAAGCAGAAATCAATCCTTAGGTCTCTCCTAAACTAAAGTCCACAATTAGGCAAAGTAAACTGACATAATGATAATGTTTTGCCAGGAGTAAATAAATAATGACGGTATATATCGATAAAAACATATCTATCAGTATAACGTTGCACTGAGAAACTTATTTCAATGTTGTTATCTATATGAGCTTTCATTTTCCGGTCACTATAAAGGCTAATTAAGCGGGGCAAAAGTAATATTTAAATATGTAGCACTTTAATTTTTTTTGCACACTATTAAAAACATTGATTAATCAAACTTTGTGCTAATTAATAAAAAAAATAAAACAGAAAATGATAATGATTAAAAGTAGAAATAAATAAATATGTATAAATCTGGAGATTTACCTATATCATTTTAATCTGACAAATTCGGAGCATATCAGATGGAGAGAAACGCTACTAATTTCGATTTTCGATGTTCTCGGCAATCACCTAGGAGTACCCGATAAATTGGGCCGAAAGATCGGTAAGCCTAGTAAGGTAATCAGATTGATTGATAGTTGTCAAGCGAAAATAACTCACTCGAGTAAATTGAAATCATATAAGGTAAGGACAGACACAATACGACTATCGTTCTTACACAATCAACCTTTTGTAGGTTGTTTTACGGTATTATTTATTGCAAATGATGCGAAGTGGAAGGCTGGAGTAATTTAATACATTTACGTGTAATGGAAGAAAAGCATTAAACTGATTACAATTTTGTTACAAATGATGTTGGAACCTTGGCCTATTCTCACAATTTTATTCGTTTAAGTACATGATTACATGATTTTTGTTTTATCTAGGAATTTTGCTTGCGTGACTTTTTTTCAATACTAATCTTCAATTAAAGTTATATTCATATGCAACCTACACCTTTACACCTCTGTTTTGCTCTTCAAGGTTGAATAACGAAGTTGATTGATGACCGCTTTAGCCTAGTTGGTAGTGACCCTGCCTACGAAGCTGGAGGTCCCGGGTTCGAGTCCCGGTCAGGGCATTTATTTGTGTGACGAACACGAATATTTGTTCCTGAGTCTTGGATGTTTTCTATGTATTTAAGTATATATTTATTTATATAAGTATGTATATCGTCGCCTAGTACCCATAGTACAAGCTTTGCTTAGTTTGGGACTAGGTCGATTTGTGTAAGATTGTCCACAAATATTTATTTTATTATTATTTTATTTTTATTTATAAAATCAGGTCCACGAAATGAAACAGTCTAGAACTAATTGTAAGATCACTCACATTCACAAATACTGATTTATAATTAACATTTCAATATATGGAAATGGTTATATACATACAACCAACGCTAAATTGGAAATGGTTGTATACATACAACCAACGCTAAATTGTGATTTCAAGTTCGTAAACATCACTGCTATAAGTTGTTAGTTTGACCACAAGCATTTCTTATACTTTACTATTTCTAATTAAGTTGTACAAAATTCAAACCATATTATATTGCCTCGAAAATCAAATAGATCACTCTCTGAAAACAATCAAGTCGGAGTCGAAATCGTGTACAATTGTTGGATTTTTTGTAGTCGTTGTTGTTGTTACAGGTGATGTGGATATTGCTTCTGTTGTTGACACTTGTACATCTGTTTGTATTGTCATTTCAACCCACGCATTGTAAGCGAATACTTTAGTGTACACTCCAGGTATGTCTTGTCCGCAAGGGTGGGGGCCAAAGCTAACTATGCCAGCTAGTTCTGTGGTTTGTCCCTTCAGCAGCATGAGAGGTCCTCCCGAGTCGCCCTGACAGGCGTCGCGGTTCTTGCTGCCGGCACACAGCTGCCCATTGGTTAAAGTAACACGTGAAGTTATGTTGTACTTATGTCGGCAAAGCTAGAAATAAATGAGGTTTTTTTGAATAAATTTCATTATTTAGTCCTTTATAAATATCAATGTGGTAGGATTCAATTGTCGTTCATACTATACTCGTAGAATGGTCATGTTGTGAAGCATTAAGTATAAAATAAGATCGTAAACTCAGCAAGGAAGGGCAGTGTGCACCCTTTTACAGAAATGTAAAATAATATCTGAGACAATAATATTGCCAGCAAATAGACAATGTTGCTGGTTACCTACTTTAAGGCGCAGTGCAATTCCCGCGTGGTTCCTTATTTATATGAAACAACCGCGCGGTTATGTCTGAACACCTCGAACATTTTCACCGCGCGGGAACCGCACCGCGCGATTCCCGCACGGTTCCCGCAAGTCTGAACCGGGCATAAGATTCACAGTCACGTGTTCCACTTACGGGGATTTAATATACTTCCTAGTTTACTAGTTAGGTTAGGTTTAATATGCGATTTTGGCTGATGGAACTCAGGACAGTGTTGGCCGGCAGCGACCGGACCTGATTAGTCCCGCTATCCTTTAGTTGGTAATCTTAGACCTCGTTCACGTGCAGGCTATATGCTGCTCTACAAGACGCGTCTCTAATGCGACTATGGCAGCGATCGGGCCGGATTCGTCACGCTATCCTATAGTTGGTAGTCTTAGATCTCGTTCACGTCCAGGCTATATGCCGCTCTACAAGACGCGTCTCTAATGCGACTATGGCAGCGATCGGGCCGGATTCGTCACGCTATCCTTTAGTTGGTAGTCTTAGACCTCGTTCACGTGCAGGCTATATGCTGCTTTACAAGACGCGTCTTTAATGCGACTAAACGTGGCGGCGAAGGAGGCGGAAAATGTCATAGTCGCCTGATAGGTCGCGCGTCAATAACCGTAATAAGCTACATGCTGTGCTACAATAACTTGTAGCGTAGCATGTAGCCTGCATGTGAACGCGGCCTTACATAAAAATCCACATAAGGTACGTGAACTCGACGCAAAACGTTGCTTCTAGACACTGTTGCATTGACGGCACCCCAACCTGCCACCGTCATGTACAGATTCTGCGGTGCCTTTAGCGTGATGTCCAATGACGGCATACAGATTGGACGTATAAAATCTGAAAATTACAGAAAATAAGTTAACTTTAATGTACTATCCTTTTTCGCTTGTCCGCTTATCTCAAAGAGTGATTTTCTTTCTAAAAATAATGACATAGTAATATAATTAAAACCTCTAACCAATTAAGATACGTGCTTTAACGTTGGTGTCCATGTATTTAGTTACCATTGTGTTGGACCGGCTACGATGGTTCTCGAAGTAAATAGTTGACACGCCGATTTTATTTTTGACTATACCTAAAATTACGTGTTTCATATAGATTACTTATATTTTAAACATTGTTACCTGTATAGGGAGCCATTCTTAGAAGCCGTATTAAAGTTATATCATTCTGACGACTTTTGATATTATAATCAGGATGTGTAGTAAATTTCTCTATAGGGATTGAGACTGCACCATCAGTACAATCCTCTGCTCCATTAGTATCCGTTTTAACGCAGTCTGGTCCATCATTGTTAACGTCATAATCTCCTAGACGTACATTAACTCTGAAATTAAAATTAATTAATTAACTAACGATTATAGACCGATCAACGTAGACGCGTAGCCAATATCATGCGTTTTAGACGGGCGTTTGTGACATTATTTCAAGTTGAACGGCATTTTGTAAACCATTTTGGCATTATGATTTTTCCGAAGTAAAAAAGCCTGCTGAATCCGATTCTAAATGTTGCAAATCCGTAGCGCCACGAAAAGCTTGGCAGCGAACGTGTTCTCTAACTACATTTACTTTTATTTCTTCTCTCATTCCTCTTCTTTTCTGTTTTCTTTCTCGCAGCAGTCACAGCTCAAAAAACTATCTATCTGTCCCTTCTTCTTCCCTTCTTAACACGTAAAAATAAGACGAAGGTACAGCGTATTGTTGGTATGTAGTTTTGTATTCCAGGTAGTAATAATTGTCGCCAGAGCTCCAGAGGATGCGCTGTGTTGAGAGTGAGGGACCTGCATTCATTTATCTTTTCTTTTTTTTAAACCTTAGAATTGACATGTATTTGTCTTTAGAAAGACTAACGAATACTAAATTCAATAAAGGAGCAGCGCAGAATGATGTACAGTCAACTAATTTGATTTCTGTAGAAATCATTATGAAAACCACTAGAAATCTCATATTAATGTCACGGTACAGGTCAGGTACGAACTGAGCCAGAAATCAGAGCCGATCACGCATAGCGTATGCTTATTCGCCACCGTCGTAGTTTAAAGAAGCACGATAAATCTACTCACGGTGTTGCTATTTTGAAAGCGAGTGTAGAAAAGCAAGAGCCAGCAGACAGAACATATCTCCCACTGATCAGAACCGCGCCGCAGAGCAATTTTAACTGGTCTTCCTTCTTATATTCCACGCTGCCCATCCATGGGTACTCGCCGATACGAGCGATGGAACCACCTGTAATATGTGTTTGTCAAGTTAGGTCCTCCCTGGAATGGAGCGTCATAATAAGTATTGAGAATATGCATCATTTTTTTCCATACTGCTTTTCGAACCGATTTTTAGATAGAAGCAAATGGTATATGGAACAACTACAATTAGAGCGACACAAAAGACAAAAATGTATTTCAAAATGGAGCATCACGACAGAGCCCTGACAACGTCCCATATTAATTGAGCGTGTTATGTGACATCATATAACTATGTGCCCCGTAATACCATTGTATGGAAAAACTAGTAAATTGATGTTTTGATCGTAAAATATTGCGTTTAAGTAGTGAGAGTCAGGATGGCGGGTGTACCTAAACAAATATGTAAATAAAGTGTACCAAAAATTTGTACTAATTTTGTACTATTTTGTACCACTTTCACTTTGTAATAACTTTAAATACGGAAGGGTACAATTTTTTTCTAAAGTGGTACAAAATAGTACAAATTTAGTACAAATTTTTGGTTCACTTTATTTATATATATGTTTAGGTACACCCGCCATCCTGACTCTCACTTTAAGTACATACATTTTCTTGTTTATTAAAACATAAGAATCCTGATGGTGGTTTTATTTAATTAAAAAAATAGATAATTATTCTAAACTTCACGTCACGTTTTTAAGATTTTGACCATAATTTGATGTGCCATAAAATACTTTATGGCACATCAGATGATGTAAATATTAATAATACTCTTATTACTATTCATTTCGCATGCATATTCTCTCTTGGATGCAAACTTTACGTTAGCATATTTGATTTCGAATTTGAAGTTTATGCAACTGAGAATAAACGTTTAGGAAAATGATAGATTAGAAACATTACGGTTAATTGGAAGTATTTTTGTATACGAATAATTCCGCCTTTTTACTTATCTTGTTGGCCATATATATTATCCTGTTATTTTATACCATAAAGTGCGTACACCCATACCAACATAAACTTGACTTAAGAACTGTTATTGCTATATCGTTCCTAGAAATTACGATTGTTGATTTAATGCAATGGGCTCAAACTCATTTACTATAGAACGAAAAAGGTGTGTAAAATATTGCAGATAATTATTTTAACAAAAATACACGGAGAGCAAAACTGATTCATTTCAAGTTTCTCTTTCAGTTTATTACCTATACTAGTAGTTATATGGAATATAGTGTGATTATAACATCGGAAAATATCTGAGTAAAAAAATGAGATGAATTACGTTCCAAATTGCTTGGATACTTCTGTCATTCCAGTACAAATTATAAGCTTAAATGTCAAAGAGGTATAAATAGCTCTAAGTGGACAGGTGTCACCAAACCCAAACAATATAAAAAGTATAGAGGTGTTAAGTAACCATTCAAATTTAAATCACTCACTTGTTTTGTCGCCATCCACGGGGCGGCCACAGCAACCACTGTTTGACTTTGGAGGAAAATCTGATAATACGCAATTATGAGTATAACCTGAAAAGTGAAAATCATGGCTTGTTTCAAATTGAAAAAAAAATTAAGCTGCATTCTAATCAACAGTAGATTATACTAACGTTCACATCACATCATACGTCCTGATATATATCCTATAATCTTTTATTAACTGTTATTTGAAATAACCATCTATTCAAACTCAAATTCTTGTATATTATATTCCACTTGTTATTACATTTCGACTAAACAACTGACATTTTAAACATAAAGAATGTGCAACAGTACGCAAATACGTTTTAATTTTAGAGATATATAAAATAACATGCGCACCTGATTCAATTAAACAAAGCACAATGGAAAAAACTACACACAAGTTCATGATCACACGTCCACTCAGCAACCAAAGCAAAATAAACTTGAAAAACAATATTTTAATTATAGTTACGTGCAAGAATAAACTTGACTTACGGGACAAACTTACTGATACCACTCAATAAATCTTGAATTAATATTCCTTTATATAAAGCACGTAGCGTTAAGTATGCGACCATCTTTTAGCTACAGAATGCTATAAGTTTGTAGTAAGCTCATGAGAAACTCACTTCGTATGTATGCAGAATTATAACGGATTAAGTCATTGGTTTATCATTAATAAATGGGCTATAATGTTCATTAATAAGGTTTATAATTATTAAATTTATCTCAATAGATTACCTTAAGGGTTATTCACTTTTACCACATGCTATTTATATGCTTAATCTTAAACAGGCATGCAATGTATAAATTGCGTGTAGTAATTAATAAATGACATTAATTTTACAGCTATGCGAGATTTATAGAAAGTAGGTACAGATTAGGAAGTCTCATAAAAAAAAACTCATAACTTTTAGTAACCTACTATACTTTATCTTTAACATTATGAAACATAAAATATGCAGTGTTATCATAAAAACATTCAAGGAGACACTAGATCACTAAGGAAGAGGGCGTGCCGCAGTCATCCTTCAGCTATGCAATTTGCAACTCGACTCGACTCACCTCACTATTCCCTAGTAACTGGCCCAGCATTTGTAACAATTCATGAGTAATCGCAGGCCAGATTGTACTGGTTCCCCTGTCGCGAGTTGTTGGTAAGTAGTCGTTTCTCGTAAATACCACCCAGCTTTTTGCTCACCGCTCGTTTTATCAGAGTGCCGTTGGTGATGGCGACCACGATAATACCTAATGGCCGTTTTATAATGTAATCTATCTTTTGTTGTACGAGTACAGTATTTTTAAGGGGTCAAGATGAAGATTAGATAAAAGGAATTTTATGTTTAGACAAGTGATAATAATTGCAGACTCCAAAAAGGGGACTACATTGAAAAATAAAGATAAATTCTTTAAAAAACATCTGCATCCTTATCATTCTCATTACTTACTGAACACCCCTCGTTACTATTCAGAGTATGAATGATGATATTGATGATATAATATTGTGAATCTGAGAGAGTGTGAAGTGAGGTTTACTGGTAGGCATTTATAAAATTGGTAATCGAAATATAATTGGAAAAATAATGTCAGTTCTACATATTACCGCTATTTGCTGATATTGGCAATAATAAATTGAGCTATTACGCTCGTAGACAATCGTATTATATTTAATGTTTCTGAAACGTCGAATAATCTTTACGAAACGTCGTTTTCCCTGCTTCTGTTAAATTTCTATTTAATTACATATATACAGAGTAACAAAAAGCATCATTGTCTCCTCAAATAACATCAGTTTCACGGAAAAACATCAATTAGCAATATGCTCGTGAGACAAAATATGTATAAAAATATATACGATTAGGTATGCATTTGCTGAAAAAGTTATTGTGCACAGAAGAGACGACTTTAGTCTTTTCAACTATAAATGTATGAAACTCCCCTTCTGGGATATTAACACATTAATTTCTTATATTAATGCACGGTTCAAAACATTCCTGTACCAAACAGTAATTTGACGACCGCTTTAGCCTAGTTGGTAGTGAGTTAGTGACCCTGCCTTCGAAGCCGGAGGTCCCGGGTTCGAATCCCGGTCAGGGCATTTATTTGTGTGATGAAAAGGAATATTTGTTCCTGGGTCTTGGATGTTTTCTATGTATTTAAGTAAATATTTATCATATAAGTATGTATATCGTCACTTAGTACCCATAGTACAAGCTTTGCTTAGTTTGGGACTAGGTTGATTTGTGTAAGATGGTCCACAAATATTATTAAATATTATAGTAATTCCCAATAATGCCAGTGAAATGTGCTATAATTTTCATAATATTGATTCACTTCTGTACATTTGCCTAGTATAACTTGACCTCGGAATCTGGAATAACTCGTGTTTCTCCAAACACAATCAAATTTTTAATGTCTCTCTTTTTAGTCTCAATTCTTAATATTAATATTAATGATTCGTACATAATCGCCAGCAGTGTATCTGTTAAATCATAATATGTACTTACTCATAATACGGACAAAGTGGAAATACATTAATACGGCTCTTGAGTTGAAGCCTCTCTTTAATCTGTTAAAAATCCTTCCAGAGCTACATTATAAAACTGACTTTGAACAAATAAATAGCTAACGCGTGAGAATTTATGAGTCGAGATAAAAATGTGACTTCCCCGAGCCCTGACAGAGATTAATCTATTCGGGGAATATACGACATGTGGCACTTTTAAATTGCGTTATGATTTTTATTTTTAGAACTGCAATAAAAAAATCCATGAGTTTATGTAATACTTTTAAACGCCTTCATTAAATAATTTAAAAAATCAGGTGTAACTTTGCAGAACCCAATGACAAATTATGAGAAACATTCTTAACTACTTCACTAAAGAACGCGCCGTGCAGAGGTAGTGGCATTTTTGATATTACAATACTTCAATGATTTTGATTACGTAAAAGTTTTTGAGCGTGCGTAAAGTATATCTTAATGTTGTTTACCAAACCAATAATGACAATTCGATCTACCAACCATATTTGATACGTTATCAGGGGCTGGAAACTTACAAAGAGGGTGCCCGCTTAGCTGTTGTCTACCCATGCCGAAGATCTTCGGGCACATACCAATACAAGGCTATTATATATTAATTTTGCCGGGAGAAGAAGGGTTAAAGTGTACAGAAGGTGTGAAAACCTCGTTTCCTTCCAGAGCGACATCTCTGGAAAGAAACTTGAGTCTTTTGGTGGTTTTTTTGACAAGGCGCATCCTAACGTACCAGAAACCTAGTTTTCATAAAAGTTAAAATAAAAATCAATGTGATTTTCATCCTTGTGATTATTGTGTATGAACAATTCTGTGAACATTTAAATTGCAAAATATTTCAAATACGTCGTCTGTAGGTACGTGGAATTTTAACTCTTGCAAAAGGCAATTTTATTCGGTATGTAATTTGCCACGCTTCCGAATCGTAAAGTATTCTTTGTAACTAATATCATTGTTTATATTCTGTTAGGTATAAAGAGATTGTGGCTTATTTATTTTTGTTAATATTTGAGTTAAATAAATACTTCTACCAATGTTGCGTATTTTGCTTCTCAGATGTGTTACTTTAGTTGGTTTTTGCTTGAAATGCTACAAAGCGTAACTAAAATGCTATCTCTTATAGAGATATATAGATTTATGTTATAGAAATGTTTTCGCCCTGATTTTGCTAGTCACATTGTGGGTTTCAAAGTAAACAGAACAAAAAGGTTATGTTATGAATGTGTGTGGGTGTAGGTGTATGCATGCGTGCGTGTGTGTGAGTTGTATATGTTGTAGTTCTCTGAACATTCACTTGGTGGCCGGGATACCTTACCTCTTTCCATAAACATACTTATTATACTCTTTGCACGTTATATAGTCATCAAGCAGAAATAAATCCTTAGGTCTCTCCTAGTGATAATGAAACGTACGGTGTCTGGTGTGAACAGTGACTTCATGCAAAAATATGCAAGTAAGAATCTACATCTCATCACTAAAAGACTTGCATGTTATTAAGCGGGATAGCAAATAATATTTATCATTTTAGGCATTCATTAAAACTACTGGTGAACCAATAAAGTGAAATTAAACCGAATATTATGATGAATCCTAAAAAAAGTTCGCATGATTGGACCAAATAGAACTTATAAGAGTTATAAGGCTCGGTTTTATAAAGATCCGTTAGACCTTGTCGGTTTGTTATGTCAAAAAATGTACTGAGTTACTGAAATTTGGTCTAACGGATCTTTATAAAACCCGACCTAACTTAGTTAAATTAACTTAGCTTGAAGTTAAACGTCAAGTCAAGATAGGGACTAATTACTCTTGAAATGGAAATGAAGTGAGTTGTAGAAATGAGGCAAAGGCTATAGTTTCCAATCACTAAAATTTTTATCAGCGCCACAGTTATCACGAACTTATTAACTTCACTGGCTCCATAATTCATTGCGGTTGAACACACATTAATTTAAGGTCACGCTTAACGCTTGACTGAAGTAAATCATTACACCTCATAAATTTAGGTCAGGTTACGCTTAGGCACGCTACGGAGTTGTTAATATTTTGTTGCAATGCGGTACCTAGCTAAGACGGTATTTCACTTTTTCATTAGACAATGCCATTTAAGACAGGAGAGACGCCTTTAGCGCATCATTCCCAACAAAATATTTCGCCAAATTTTGGGGGATGATGTAAAGGAACTACGCGTATGGTTGAGCGGTTTCAATTATTTATTGGTTTTGTTTGTACATATCTATCTCAATATTCATCCAACGTAGTACAGCTAAAATCTATTAAGTGTTCATATTATCAACTCCGAATTCAAGTTGTAAGGTCACTTATGCCGGATTTTACTCTATATTTGTTCAGGTAAAACCGATTTGTACGCTCCACATACCGCACATTGCCATCTCAGCGAAATTACCTTCGATCGCGTAAACTATTAAGAGCGCTTTAATAAAATGTAACAGGTCCACTAGCGCTACTCGTAAATAATTGTAATTATTTAAATTTAATGATATATAACTAAAAAAGGGGGCCGCTACGTACTGTAGTTTGTATTAAAGTACTTTTTGAATCCATCAAACTAGTTGTTACGTTGCTGGATTCGTCAATCTATGCGTCCAAAGTTAAAACGGCCGTTTTAATTTTGAGCTCATAGAGAGACGAATCCAGCAACGTACAAACTAGTTTGATGGATTCAAAAAGTACTTTAATATAAACTACTGTACGTAGCGGCCCCCTTTTTTAGTTATATATCGTTAAACTTAAATAATTACACATATTTTCGAGTGGCGCTAGTGGACCTGTTACATTTTATTAAAGCGCTCTTAAAGTACGCGTCAGTACACGTTTACAACTAGCACTCATCATGTGTGTCCTCCTTCGCACTATCATTCATAATATCGCGCTTTTATAGTGGTTTCATACTATATCAATAAGCAAAGAACATTATACATGTTGTCTGTGGCACTAGCAGCCCGTGGGCCATTCTACTTTTTCATGTACATAATTTTTAGACATTTTTTTTTTAAATGCAGATTTTGAAATACATGGCCCTCACTTCATATTTTTGTATTGTTATTTAGAAAGAGGTTTAATTGCAGTATCACTTCCGATAGTTTTGATAATTAACGAACTACAGCTAATATCCATAAATCTAGTAACTCAGTGGTCCTTGGATGTCTCACCATTTGTATAACAAAATGGTTTTTACCACTGTGTTACCCACCTTTTACATCAATATGCTAATATTTAAGTATTTTTACCTATAAATTCCTTTTATTAGGTTCAGGTACTATTTCGAAATCATATTTTTGTACACTAATTGAATACACATAATAGATTTTTTTGTAACAGAAAACTGGTCATGAAAAAGTAGAATGACCCCCGTACACGATTATCTCTGAAGATTTATTCAATCGGTTAACATAATGTTACCTCTGGATGGCTGAAATCAGGTTCAATTGTACTATCTAAATAAGTCGTTCATACCAGTCACGACATTGGTCTTCTAGTCGCCCAGAAAATCGGAAGTCCACTCGTCCACACATTAAACTACTTGGGGGTTTTATTAACATTTTGTTTTTGAAATAGAGGATCGAGACAGAATTTAATTGTTTTGCTCTAGTATATGAAAATAGTATAAGTTATATAAGTTTCATGTAAGAACAATCATCCAAACTTTAAAAATAAGTTTTCTCGAAATTACTTTTTTGCACTTAACAGGTATTTGCAGTAATAGGACGACATATGCACACCACCGGTTCGACGCCAACGACGCATTTATGAGTCACGGCGTCCAATGCGATATCAACCTACAAACATTTATATAGGGTTCAACTTCGCGTTTGACATGGAGTGTGAGTAATATCATTTGTATTTGATAGAGCGCTGAATTGTTATTCATTTTTTTCAAGCGCTCACCTCTAGTTATTGCTTTTCCATACAAACTTTCACCCCTTTAGGGTATGATTTCTGGGATAAAAAGTACCCAATGTCCTTCCTTGGAATTCATACTACTTCCATACTTTCATCTATATCGGTTCAGTGGTTTAAGCGTGAAAAGGTAACAAAGGGACACACAGACACACTAGCGTTTATAATATTAGTATAGATAATTTTAGTTGGCTGAGCAAAAAAAGGAAAATAAACACACTTTTTATGGTCAGATAAATACTTTATTTAGCCTGCGTTCACAATTATCAAGTGTAAATAAAATCAATAGGTTTAACTTTTGACATTATGCGTTGCGTTCTCATAATAACATACATTAAAAAAGTTTTGAATCCGATTTAGAAATAATGCTTCACAAGACACTAAAAAGGCACGCATTCTCACGTTCCAACCGGCTTTCAATTGAGAACCACCAACCCAAACCGTAATAAAATTTAAGGGCCTACCCTAAAACACCTTAACCATTGACAGACAGATAAATGGAGGCTTCGGGACCTAAAACTACTCCCATGGGTAAGTAGATACCTTAAGTCGAAAGGGTTGGATATGCCTATAGTCCGATGTAGTGTTTTTTATGAAAAGTAGGTGTTATGAATTAATTATTATTTTTACGCAAATGTAATCCATATACGCTGATGATATAGCTTGACAAAATATTTCGGTAAACTCAGTATTTTCATCATCATCAGCCTATATAGGCTTATAAGTTATGTAAGCAAAGAGTAAGGACGTATAAAGGCTTACAAGCTCAGTAAACTACAGAGTTTACTGAACTTTACTATGATTGTTTGCCAAACTTCAATTTGATAGCCGTCTCAACGAAGGATGCGAAACAAAACAGAAACAGACACAGCTATTATTCGTATGGTATCTTAAAAGTAACA
The DNA here is from genome assembly GCA_963556455.1 of Epiblema foenella. NCBI lineage: Eukaryota > Metazoa > Arthropoda > Insecta > Lepidoptera > Tortricidae > Epiblema > Epiblema foenella. Next base: position 9,185,411 of record OY747098.1, on the reverse strand, counting down.
AACCGTAATAGGACAAACTTAGGCTTTCAAATACATATAACATATCAATTTGCAGGAGCGACCGAAAATAAACACTCGCACGAAAATAGCGGTTCCAACATTTTGCTATAGTAAAAAAATGATTCCCACAATTCGGCAATAGCTGAATTCGGCTGTCCCAGGACTTCGCCATTTGGATGGTGGTCACGTCACACTTACACGAGTCCCGTTTCAGTGCTCGAGATCACCGAGGTAGGTAAACAAAACGTGGCAGTTAAGAAAGGACACGTATATCACGTGTAGTATAATGTAGTTCTATTCTATGATAAAATAACTGTATACATTTCGTTACAACACAAACTGTTAAAAAAGAGTATTAAGTTACGGGCTTGTAAAAGTTGCAGCGCATATTTAACGAACAATCCTGTAGTTTCTGAGCAAAATTAAGTCTCAAGTTTCTTTTGCTGTTTCATTTAATTAGAGTCTACATTCTTCCAGAAAGATAGTACTACGGCGCTTTGATCTTCTGACTGAAAGAGTATAATTATACGACCAACGTGAAGTTTATTGTGATTTGTAACTTACCATAATACTACCTTTTGTAGGTACGTACATGAACAGTACTATTTCATATTTAGGTAACTAATAACTTCATTGTAATGGAAACTGTCTTGATGCAAGTCAATCTAGCATTTAATCATAAATCATTTCGTGTATTATAGTGACTTAGTTTATATCCTTTATTTTTAATTTAGCGTTCCAGGAACAACAAATTACAGTTTCTAAGCTTAATTTTGATACTCATCACAGGGGTGTTTTGAAAGGCTTACTAATGGTTTTGTGTGTTTAAATAAGTGAGTTTAAATATAAATTGGGTTTGTAAGCCGTTGTCTCCCGGCGAAAAAAATAAACAATAGCATTCTTTTGTTATGATCCCTGGGATCCCAGGGACCAGTAGACGACAGTAATTTTATAGGTAAACTAAATTATCAAAATATTTTTTAAAATAGTTATATTTAAATTATGATGGCTACCTAAAGTGCAATGGCAGATGATTATAAAGCAAATTCAGTTATTGTTGATTATCATTTTATTATGCATGACGCCCGGGCTGTAAAATTTACATGACGTGACACGTGTCGTAACTCAATATTTAAATATAAATATTTATCAGGCTTTTGTGTACCTATCATAATATTTATTAGATTAGGTTAAAACTACAAGATTCGTATGATATAAGGTTGGAGCCTAGTAAAGTAAAGAATACTTGTATTAATAAATCAATAATACTATTCAGAAAAGCATAAAAATAAAAGCAAAAGTTTTAAGTAAGTTTTAAGAACTTGCTGAGATAAAAATTAAAGCATGCGAACAGTGGTATTTAATTTGCAACTTTAAGCAATCTTAGTGTCCACACACTGGACACGAACTAAAAAAAATCTTATTAACTAAAATTTTTGGATTAAACATGCACGAAACTAATCTTCAATGATTGCTTTAATCCAAGCATCATAAGCGAACACTTTAGTATACACTCCCGGTACACCCGGTCTCCCGCAGGGAATTCCTCCAATGCTGACAATGCCAGCCACCTCAGTGGTATAATCCCTGACGTACATCAACGGGCCTCCCGAATCTCCTTTGCATGAATCCTTCCCCTCTTCACCGCCTGCGCATAGTTGCCCGTTGCCTAATGTAACTTGACGCACTTTGGAAATGTTGAAAGCTGATTGGCAGGTCTGAAACAAATAGTTTTACTTAAAGTAATCACTGTTGTTATTCAAGAATAATATTGGAAAAGGTGTCACTCACCCAATAAAGTCGAATAACGTTTGTCAATTATAATATATTAATTCATACTAATGTAATATGAATTCCTAAAATCTTGCCTGTTGCTTTGTTTCTTATAGTTGTACCTATCGTATTTATGAGAGTGAGAAGAGAAGAAATACATTTTCTAAAATAAAATCATTAAGACTTTTGCGCAAACTGCTCTTAGATAGATAGAGATATATTGCTATCATTTATTGTAGATATATCTTATTGACTGAGGCTCTATATAAGAGTACTTGCGTTTATTTGCTTATCGGAAAACAGCTTATTCTAGAATGTATTTTAGCGCTATTAAACTCAAGTGAAAGGAAATCTGCTGTTTTATGATAATCATGTTTTCAAGTTGAATATTCCACTAGATATTTTTATAATTATTAAAACAAAAATAAAAAACTTCGTGTAGATAAAATAATTTAAAATGATTAGTTGGCTAGCAGAGCTGACATGATTTTTGTTTCATTGTGTTTTATTTATGTTTGTTTTAATAAGAGAACTTTAGGTACCTACATAGGCGTAGGTACAGGAGATAAGGCGGCTTCCGTAATTGGAGGGGCTGGATCAGTATGGTGGTAATTTGTTCGTTGACGTAAGCTAACACACAGGTTTATCTCACTTGACGGGATATTGTTGGTATTAAATTTGCGCAGTAGTAATATTATGCGCGGAAGTTTCCCACGCAAATCTGTAGCACTCATGTAGGCGCGCTGTAAAGAAGCGGTGCTGACTCGTCTGGCAATTGATACTTAGGTACATCTGACAGGTTTCCAGGTTGACCGGCGCATATTGATGGGGCAAAAACTGGCTCCCCACATCCGCAATCGTGCAGGGGCCTTTCACTGAAGTAAGTCGACATATTTCTTGGACAAACTCTTACCTCAAGGTCCACGTGAGGTTATTGGCACCAGCGCTAGCGTTATTGATGGCGCTCCAGACGGCTAACAACAACTTCAATCGTGCACGGGCACTGTCAAGGAAATAAGTAGACAGATTTCTTGTACGAACTTTTACCTCAAGGTCCACGTAGGGTAAGTCGACGTGGTGGAGGCGGTCACTAGCACCACCACTAGTGCTATTGATTACGCCCCAACCGCTTACCCACATACGTTGGCGTATAGGGGTCACCGTCACGTCGGAACTTGGCAGACAGATTGGTTGGATGAAATCTGAAATCAACTAAGTGATGAAATCCAAAAAAAGTAAGTTCGTTAAGCAACGTGGGCCGAGGTCAGGTCAGTTTTCGGATGGGTGACCGGTTTGAGTGGTTATTAACGGAGCGCTTCCGTGCTTTGGAAAGCACGTTAAGCCGTTGATCCCGGCTGCTGTCTACGATAGCAGTCATTAAGCCAAGTTAAAAGCCTTCGGGTGGCTTGAGAACTTCTAACAGTCAAGTTGCCTACTCACTTGACAAGCCTAATTCCAATAAGGTCTGTTTTCCTCTCGGGTTGGAAGGTCATATGGCAGTCGCTTATGTAAAAGCTAGTGCCTACGCGAAATCTTGGGAATAGGTAGCGGACCCTGGGCATCCTTCAGAATGCGCTGTACTGGGATAACGCTAGGATGATGATGATTACTAATTAAGTAATATTTCAATGCCACCTGAGTTATACAAATGTAAATAAAATCAACTCTAGCTTTCGGAAAATTGTACGCTACGTAATCCGAAAGCCTGGAATAAGAACAATGTATATATTGCTTTACGATTGTCACCTTTACAAGCTTTAATATCCACAAACCAAACCTATTCTTTGCAAAACAAAATACATTTTTTTTTATTTCTTACCAGTCTTCGGAGCCATTTGTGACAACCGTATCAGTGCAATATCATGTTGGTAGCTCTTTCCCATGTTGTATTCAGGATGGGTTATAACTTTTTCGATGGGAATTGTGACCGCACCATCATTGCATTCTTGAAGTCCACCGACTTCTACACAGTCTGCTCCATCGTTACTAGTATCATACTCTCCAAGACGTACGTTTATTCTAGCAGAAAGTAAAGTTTTTATAACATATTTTTGTAAATGAATGTGACCCAACACATTATGCATAATTGTTAATTTTAATACAATTATTTTACATACAAACACATTCGTTTCATTGAAAATAGACCTTAAAAAAATAGACTCCCGTAGTTTAAGCAATCCGGCTTAATAAAAGAGGATAGATATAAATTTTACTGGACACTCGATTCCGTCGTATTAACCTTTGAACGTCAAGAACCGTTGCGTTGGCATGGACACTACGCCAGGAACGATAGGTGTTGCAGCGTATGTTGTCAAAATCACTTCCAACTAATGTTCATATTCACACACTTCAGGGAAAAATTGGCGTTTAGGTGTAAAGAATGGCGTCCAAAAGATGCGGCATCTTAACACCGGGCACTATTTTGAGCCAATTTTCTATTTGTAAATATGTTTTGTTTCGTTTCTAGTTACGTTTTGCCTTATATTTTATTACGAATTTAAACTCACGGGTTCCCAATCTGTCGAGCATTACTCCCAAAGCATTGGGCGGCGGACAGCATGTACCGTCCACTGATAAGCACGGCACTGCACAGTAATTTCGTTTTATTCTCCTTTTGGTATTCTATGATACCCATCCATGGGTACTCACCGAGCTGGGCATAAATACCGGCTGTAACAAAAGAGTTTTGGCAAGTCCAACGAAGTACAGACAAATAAACCGTGCGCCTCACAGTGAAGTGCGTAGAACAAACTAGGTGGACAAAAACCCCTATCGAATATCTCAAAATTTTCTATGAATAGGTGTACATGATAGCCATACATTAAGATCGACGCAAATTATTTTCCCCCTCTGCCCTCCATTTGCAAATGATAAGGGTCACTACTTAAGACAACATGCAATTTACAGTGCATTCATTGCAGCAATCGCTCTTGACCTTATATCGTTTTGTGCAGTTCTGTAAAGTTTGTTATCATGTTCTTGTGATGGATTCTAATCTCAAGGGTAAGTAGTATATTTTGTACTGATTTTTTTTTAATTATATCCCATTTTACATATAGATATAGGTGCCATACTTCGAAGTTATAGCAAATTTCACCCCTAACTTAAACTCTATCGGTCAGAAATTAGCATGTCCCCGCGGAGATTTTTAAATATATGATACTTATATGTATGTACTTTCATATACTGTTATCATTGGCGACTCGAGTTAACCCGGAATTAAAATATGTTTTTTTTTTCAGATGTGGACGTTTCTCTATCAAGATTGGACTTTTGCAATGTATGGTTGTCTCATGGCAAGGAAACAAGAAATACTAAACTACTTAACCCAGTATCATCGAAATATGATCTGAGTGGTGCGACTGAAAGCTGTTTTAGGGATGTCAAGGTTGCTATAGCACGATTTTCGTCTAAAATTTTACAAAAGTGGGAGAGTTGCCGTAAGTCCAAAACTCGCTTTTTTGAGAAGAATGCTGAGTGGATTCGGGGAGAAGATTTATCGTTTAAGGTGTCTGTGTGTACTGCCGTGCCATCGTCATCTTCAGAAATTACTCCAGGTCCCGGAAGACCACAGGCGGAATTTTCAAAATCTTGTCCTAAAACAAAACGACGACGTGTAGATGATCTCATACAAACTCGAAGTTCTAGTGAATTGTTATATGCCGCCGAAGTATCAGCTCGTTTATCAGGTAGTGTAAAAGTGGCACGTAGTATAAAGGAAGTTGCTGACAGCCCCGATGGACCATCCATGTCTACAAAGGATGAAGGTACGGTATGTGGTGCTAGGTGTATGACGAATGAAGAAGCTTTAGCGTATTATTTAGATAGTAAGTCAACAGTGAATACTTATAATATCGCACGAAAGTGCGCCATAAAATTAGGGCATAATTTATATCCGTCAATAGATAGTGTTCATACTCGTAAAGCTAAAGTTGAGTGCTATCCCCCTAAGGAGAAAATTATTGTGGACGATGTGAGTGTTAAAATCGAGCTTCAGGCAATTTTAGATAAAACTGCTGAACGCTTGGTTTTAGCTGAACAAGAGGTCCTCAGTAATTTGTTGCCTTCATGTTCTTCGTATAAATTAATTAGCAAGCGGGGTTGTGATGGAAGTTCCGGTCATTCTAGATATAAACAAAAATTCACCGACAGCGACACTGACGCCACCGATGAATATTTGTTTGGATTTTCATTTGTGCCTCTTCAATTACGGGATGATGAAGGCACTATTGTTTGGCAGAATCCTCGTCCGTCTTCTACTTCGTATTGTCGTCCAATGAAACTGATCTACTCCAAAGAAACAAAAGAGCTAACACTATCGGAAACTAATAAAACCTTGAACGAAATAGAAGATTTGTTGCCAACGATATGCGAAGTAAATGGGGCTGAGATTTCTGTCAAGCATGAAATGCTTCTCACTATGATTGACGGGAAAGTTTGTAACACTTTGACCGAAACTTCTTCAGCGCAACGGTGTTTTGTTTGTGGAGCAACCCCAAAAGACATGAATGATCCTTCAAAAGATTTTGCCCCTAATAATGATAATCTGTGTTTTGGTTTATCTACTTTACATGCTAGGATTAGATGCTTTGAGTGTTTGCTTCATATTAGCTACTGCCTTGATGTGAAAAAGTGGCAACTAAGAGCTGAATCAGATAAAGTTAGTGTGAAGCAACGCGTAGAAGAAATTCAACGTAAGTTTAAAGATAAAATGGGATTAATAGTAGATAAACCAAAACCGGGTTTTGGAAATACCAATGACGGAAATACTGCTCGAAGATTTTTTGAAAATTCGAAGCTGAGTGCGGAAATATCAGGGTTGGATGAGTCACTTTTAAATAAATTTGATACGTTACTACGATCATTGTGTTCGGGATATGATATTAATATAGAGGCATTCAGCAAATTGGCAAAAGAGACTAAAGCACTTTACTTGAATCTCTATTCGTGGTACTATATGCCGGCGACAGTTCACAAAATTTTAGTTCACGGTGTTGACATAATTCGATCGGCTTCGCTGCCGATTGGCCAGCTTTCTGAAGAGCCTCAAGAAGCTCGTAATAAGGATTTGAGAAGGTTTAGGGAACACCATACACAAAAGCGCAGTCGTCAAGCCACGAATAGAGATTTAATTAATATGCTGTTGATTACATCTGACCCTTTAATTACCAGCTTGCAGCTATGTACATAAACAAAAAAGAGGCCAACTCCCTTCTGATGTTTCAGCTTTATTAATTCCACCTAGTGTTAAGAATACAAATGTAGACGTAGTTTCTAGTTTTCACAATGTAAATTATAATGACTCTAATGATTTCTCTGATGATTCTGAATCTTCAGACGACGTCGATGAATAGATATAAGTAATTAGTATAGACCTTAATTTTCAATATCGTTACACGTAATTAGTTAATGTTTGTTTTTAATTTTGTACTGTTAATTAAGTTATAACCTCATTTCAATTAATTACTTTAGTCGTTAGTTAATAATCCTTACGAATAGCCGTAAATCGTGGTATTATTATACCAAATGTTATGTCTATATAAGATTTATTTGTTTTAATAGTGATAAGTTATGTCGCTTTTGCATTTTATGTTAGTTTAAGACATCTTGTAATTATTGTTTTAATTTTTGTATCACAAAATATACTGACTTTATGATATTTTATTTTATTATTCGAGTCCACCCCCTCTATACATCAAAATATCGATAACAACATGAAAAAAATATGTCATGTATGCATAATAAGCATAAATAAATTGAAATAACTGCAAAAATAATTTTGTCCACCTAGCTTGTTCTATGCACTTCACTGTGCGACTGGGTATAACTCAAACTATTCCAGTGGTCTTTATGGTCACAATTTTGACGTGATAAACTGGTGATAAAAAACGAAATAAAGATATCTGAGAGGTTGTTATTGGTATGATTTAGTTTGTCGTTAATGTAGTGACAACAGCCAGCAGCAGAGGCAAGAAACTTAAAAAAAGACCAATTTCGCGTAGAGATTGCTGCCGCCTATTGCATTTAATGTCGATTATTTTATATAATTCGTCTCTCGTACTTATCTGAGATATGTTATTATACTCTTTGGTAATGGCGGCGTTTCTGTTACTTTCATAAAGTAATCTAATTATCTGGTTACTTGCAATTGCTACGATGACTAGTTTGTACCTAGATTAACGCTTTCAAAGAGTACCTAGGTATAATAAACTCGGTTTTTTCATTGTTTTATTGTGCTTTTGATAAGTTTTCGGAAATGCCTTACCAGAAACCGATATTGTGTTTTCGGATGTGCCGATTTAGGTGTTTTTTATTCATAACTACTACACACTATAACTGCTCACACCCCCTGCGTTGTTGTATTCTATTCTATGATTTATTTAAATAAATTCTACATTATAGTAAAAATTGGTTGGTAGATTGAGTTGCCGACTTCATTTCATAAGTAGGCAGTAAAATATAAAGCTACACCATTTTAACATGTACCAAGTGAACTATGATTTAGACGTATCAGCGTCAGCGGTCTGTCTAAAATATAGAATAATAATAATGTGCCAATATATGCATATTACCGGATTGTTCATAATACCTAAACTATATTTTTCATCGCTTTCAAATAGATGCCTTCACAAGAGCACATAAATACAAATAAAATCAAAAAGATTAGAGTAAAGTTGGCTGCACAAGTATCTTGGCCATAGCGTGGCAGTCACTACAGATCACTTCATCGCACGAGGAATATTACCACAGGTGTGCCGGCAACTCGTTCAAGCTTTGTTATTATTAATATTATTATTTTATACAACGCCGGCGGCAAACAAGCATACGGTCCACCTGATGGTAAGCGGCCACCGCAGCCTATAGACGCCCGCAACTCCAAAGGAGTCACGTACGCATTACCGACCCTTTATAAGATTTGAGGATGCACTGTGTTGACAGCAGAAGGAACACATTTAGGTCCCTCGCTCTCAACACAGTGCATCCTCGGGAGCTCTGGCAGCCTTACTCACCTCCAGGAACACAACAGTAAATACTTTTGTAGTAAATAATGTTATTATGGCTGTGGTCAACTCAACTCTCAACTCAAAATATAAGAGGTCTTCTGCAAGGCGGAGGTACTTCCCCAGTTACGCTGCTCCCCTGTGACACACACACCCACACACACATACACACGCGCGCACACGCACACGCAAACACACATGAAATTAGTACACATCAAATCCGCTTGGGCCGCTTCTGCTCACTTGTATCCATGTTTTCACGTGAGATATCTCTTTTTACCTAACATATATTATTATAATCTTTGGCCAGCAGGCACCAAATGGCAAGACAAGCACTTTTTTGTCACTTTTCAAAAAAACACCTGTTTCACCGACTATATTATAATTCAGTTCTTCCTGCGATCAAAACACCTACCTACTTATAATCAAGTTTTGAATTTTGTCTCGTGCAGTAAAATGATTGCGAGACCAATATAAAAGCGATTCCCACGTAAATAAATATTAAACCGAATACAATCCCCAGTTATCAAAATTACGCTAAGCGGAAAACTCCTTTAACCAGAGTTTATTAACCGGTTGACTTGAGGAAATAAGATAATTTAGGTGTAGTTTTCCTTGTTTATTTATTCATTATGTTTATCTTGGATTCTACATTATGGAATTTAAAAAAACGCAAGGTTTGCCGTTGGGTAGGTGGAACATGCAAATATTTGTTTCGTATTGTTTTCAGCTTTGTGATATTTGAAAATTCGTTTCACTCTAGCAGTATATTTATACTTACGTATCGATTTGTTGACACCTACGGCTCTACCGCAGCATCCACTTTTAGGATCTGGAGGTGAAGCAGTTGGTTTACAATCTTCAGCGTTACCTTTAAAAAATAATAGAAAGGGATATCGGGCAGTAAAAATCCTTCATAGCCTTCATTACAACAATACAATAAAATTACAAAATGTTTTTTTTTAACCTCGCCGTGGCTTTATAGGCCGGGCCCAATAAAGTGATAGGAATGCGCGGTTGGGGGGTAGCCTGGGGAAAATCCAGGGGAAAATCTCCGACACGACCACGCGGGTGGTTTTGAACACTGGAATACTCTAAGAGTTTGCGTTCCAGTGAGATTGGTTGATCGGTGTCAACCGAATCTGAGGTGTGATTGGAATCGAGCTACTGGGAGTTTTCACTAGCTAGCCTAGCAGAGAAGAGTCCAGCAAGAATCTCAGCTACACCCTGCCTGGGTCGGACTGACTCTACCCGGTGTGCGGCGCTACCGGGAATAACTTCCTGCATTACTATGCATATACAAGCTCGTGTTATATTATAAGACTCAGTAGTTACAAAATCTACGTATCGATATGTATATGTAGGAAAAACCCGTTATGACCTAATTTAAAATGTCCCACGTGCAAAATTTAGATTTAAAAAAAATCTTCAACGAATTTTAAAAAGGAAAATCTAAATAATTGCCATATAGACTTACCAAAAGAACAATATAGTAACATCACAAAGAAAACACAAGTTATATAATCCGTAAGCAACATTTTCCTCGAAAAACGTCCGTGATCAATAAAATACTCCTTTATAATAACGCAAATACAAAAAGGAGGAAGTGTAGATGCTACAAACTGCATAGTGCCATTGGATGAGCTTGATAAACCGGTTTAGCTTCACAAAAAGCCAGAAAGAAGGTTGATTCAGTAGCATATTTAACTTTGTGTGCGGGAAAACCACTTTATAACGCCTTTATAACGACTTAACATACATGTTCGTCCAATGTAGAAAACCTTAAAAAAAATATCATATGGTTTCCCCAAATAATGCTAATTTTTAGGATTCCGTACCCAAGAACATCCGTAGCCAACGGAACCTTAATCATCGCCTTGTTCATCCGTCCGTTTCTCAGCGGGCTGCATAACATAAATCTTAATATGTACACAGTTGTTTTTTTTTATAGATTATCTATTACCGTTGTCGCTATCATAATAAAATAGAAAAATAAAACATAATACAAATTAAAAAATACATCAAATGAGTGATACTACTTTGCTAAAATAACAGAGCTAAAATTATCAGACAAGGCTTACAGTTGGTTTGGATTTATAATTTCAATAATATACTGTAAAACCACTGTTGTTTATCCTAGAGACAGATAACCCTATGTCCTGAAGATGGACTGAAGGTTATAAAAAAAAATGTTGCTTTAGTGCATTGCCAATATAAACTCCATTGTCTGGCTAGACACTGTAGGTACCAAACCAATTTAAACTAAATACTTATATCTAGTAGAATAGAGTCCCTGACCAAACTAAGCACTTCAATTTTAACATTAACTGAAAACGCAAGTTTAATGAATCGCTATTAAATTTACCGTTTTTTTGCTTTAGGAAAACGCAATTCGTAATATTCGGGGTCGTTAACTAACGAAGGTTCTATTGATTGTCCGAGTTATAACGAGACTCAACGAGTCAGCTTTGTCACAGTACACATTTTAATAAACAATATGTTTAGAAATACATTAACAACATACCTACCTGGGTAAGAAACATATTTTTGTACATACTTTTATATTATTATTTCGTGACGAGAATTACTCATACAATTTAAGGGGTAGCTTTCGTTACGAAATAGTATCAATTAAAATGTAGGCATAATAAAGTCATTATAACTATGTACGAGATATTCACTCACCTATGTTATGTTATAACATAGGGATTCTTTTGGCTTGTCCTAACAGTCTGAAGAAAAAACCAAGAAAAACCGCCTAGCAAAGAATTGCACTGGAATGATACAAAATACGTGCACTGTTGATATTTACCCACCATTTATCGTTTGGGAAATTGACCCTTTTTGACATTATAGTATTAGCCGCCATTTTATAGTCTATTCTCTATTAGCGCTGATTATATAAATATTATTTATAACAAACTCTCCCTACTCTCGATAATAATGACTCCCGAATACTTGATATCGAGGAGCCTGTCCATATTGTCATTATTATTGTGGTGAACAAAGTAATTTCGAGACTTGACATGGTTTTTTTTGCTTACTTAGGGCGTGTTGTACCAACTTACGATTACAGACCGATCAACGTTAAATAATGGCGCTGGCAGCTGTCATCCCATAGAAATTTGGTTAAGGCAAGGCCATTCCATTGCAAATGACCCCCTCTAATACGCGTGAGTTTGCAGATTGTAACGAATACCGCATACAATTATAGACGGTTTGGTGCAACCCACCCTTAATCTTAACCCCCGAAGCAAGCATGATCGTTGCCACTCTAGGTGCAGGCGAGAAACTTCACTACCTAGTAATGGTAGGTAGATTGTTCTATGTTTACAATCTTCTTGATCGCACATTACATTACTGTTTCAAAAAAGTACACTGCGCGCCTAATATTGCAAACGCAGCGCCAGGCCTACCCACTCAATTACATCAAATTTATTAAAGATACACAACGGTAATAAAATTAAGCATTCGCTTATCGTTTGCATTTTCTGATGGATAAAAGATTGGCCCAATCAAAACGGAATCTATCAATTCTACGTCCAGGCATTCGATAGTCTCCGAATAATTGGAAATAATTGAATTGAAACGGGACCTTTTAAAGTGTGGAATGGGGACAGGAATATCGGTGCGTCAGTTAACCGCTTTTCAGTAATTTAATGCTTTGAAATACTAAATTGATTTTACGTTATCTGGTTTTTATAAGGATATTTTTATTCCGGTCTGGGCATTATTATTGTGTGATGAGCACGATGTCCTGAGTATTGGATGTTTTCTATGTGTTTAAGTATCTATTTACCTATGTAATAACGTATATCGTCGCCTCGAGTACCAATCCATACCCAGTTCAAGCTTTATTTAGTTTGGGATTAGGTCGATTAGTAAAATATTGTCCACAAATATTTATAACTTTTTTTATTTAATGCAGGGTTGTGGATTCAATTAAATATCTGAATCCCGTATTTTACATATACGCCAGCATTTGTAACTCTTTTGGGTGCTCGGGTAAGCCACAACATACCTACTCGAGCACCCAAAAGGGACGGAAGGCTCCCACCTGCACAGCTAAATAATTGGAAACTTATCTAAAATGGCTGACAGCTTACCATAAACAACCTACTTAACTTGTTTGTGCAATTCTTTTTTTGCCATAATTTCGTATCAAACCGATTGTGGTAGACAGTAAAATGTATTTATTTATTTAAAACCATCATTACAGTTTGGCAACCAATGCAATAATAGTGTAGCACAATGTTACATATTAAATTATTAAATTTATATTTTAATATAACATAATTCGAAAATACTCATTTATGCGAATTCATTGTAAGAACAACAGAATATATAAATTTTACTATGAACTCGGTTAAGCGTGCGCAGAGCCCTTGTCCGGGCGCCTCACGCCATCAACAGCGGCCGGCGCCGGCGCCACACGTACAGCTCCGACACGCACAGTCCTACTGTTGCCACAAGCTCCGGGTTACTGGATTCCCTCCTCACCTTCAAATTATTGTAAGCCACCATTCCTAATCCGAATAACGTTGGGTACACGGGTAAACGCCTTATAATTTTAAATATAAAAGCTTTACAAATATATTTTCGATTCGTTCCAACATGAACTTGTACTTCGTTTCGTGTGGGCTCCATATCCATACACCTGAGTTACCTTGCAAGTGGTTTTTAACGAGTGTTTCGTACGCAGCACGTATAGCGCTTATATTAGTTAATCTTTCCGACTGCCGCATCATGAACCCCAAGTTTCTGTATGTTTTTTTACAAATTGTAATAATGTGTTTTCTGAACAAAAGATCGGCCGTGAAATGTACCCCCAAGTCACGCACCTCCATAAGGCGTTTCATTGGATCTCTCTCTAATTCATATCGATCGTGTATTGGGCTGTGAGACCGGCTAGAGGGTACTGTGGAGCATTTGGACACTTTATATAAAAATTAAGCCATGAGAAAACCTGAATGATATATTTCTCCCTGTGACTCTTATTTGGATTTGAATAGCTGTCTCATTCGGTTGTGACATTATTATTTGATGCCAAGTCTGGTTAGTCTGCGATTTTTCCAGAGTTAAATCAGCGCCATCATTTAATAATAGTATGCAACTATGTAATATTTCTAAATTGCTTGCAGTCCCTCCATATGAAATATTCACCAGTTTCTGCTGAAAATGTAAATAGCTACGCTAACAAAGCCACGACGCTGTCGCTATTATTCCTTGTGTGTCGGACGGTGTAGACTCGCTAGTGGATTTATCTCGAACGCGGACTGAATAACAACCGCCGCGGAAGTAATGTACAAATAGATTCATATTAGTATCAGGGTTTGACAAAAATGGGACAAATATATGGTTTTCATGGGTCATAAACGTCTACGGGCGAGAAATTGAAACCATTATCATTTGGTTTTGAAGTAGTGTTCCTATCGTAGTTTCGGCGTAAAAATATTGTACGATATTTGTCTTTTATAAAACGACAAATAGTAATAACTATCATATAACCTATCTACACTGCTTGATATCATAAAAGGCTATTATTTATTAATCTATTATTCTGCGGGGCAGTGACTGAATCTTCGTTGTTAGCCCTAGAAACGTGTTTGCCGTGTATAAGGAGTTTAGATAAGACCGATTTCTGATTACTAGGAGCGCCCATCTTTCCCGACGAACTCAGTGCTACTCTACGAGCTAAAAACGACGCTCTCATATCAGTTCTGGATCATCTAAAGAATCTATCATCTCATGTTTCTTTGACTTTGCTTCGTAATTGCTTTACTACACCTCGAATGACTTACATTCTCAGAACGTCGCCGTCGAGGCTTTTTGTCAACGAAGTAAGGGATATAGATCGAGAGCTAAAGCTTACCTTGCAAACTGTTTTAAATGTTGACTTAAGCGAACCACAATGGTTTCAAGCCAGTTTTCCCATTCGTTACGGCGGCTTAGGTATTCGTCGTGTTGAGGACTTGGGACCGGTCGTTTTTCTAGCTTCTTCTTATGGAGCCTTGGATCTAGTCACTCGCATTCTTTCTATAAACGGTGGCGATTTCCAGGCTCCATTAGTTTCTGAGGCGTTAGCGAGATGGTCGGTTACTGTCCCCAACGATTTGCGACCTGAAAATCCTGGGGTCCAAAAACAGTGGGATGACCTTTGGTGCAAGCGTATATATGATTCGCTGTTGTTTGATGCCTCGGAAGTTGATGTGGCACGCCTTAAGGCCCTTGCACAGCCAGAATCAGGGGCTTGGCTTCATGCACTACCATCACTTCAACTGGGTACCTTACTAGACGACGAGTCGGTTAGAGTAGCAGTGGCCCTCCGGTTGGGTGCCAAGATGTGCGAGCCCCACCGCTGCAGTTGCGGGGTCATGGCAGCAGAAAATGGGCACCATGGTTTAAGCTGCCAGAGATGCGCCGGGCGTTTCCCGAGACACCATTCTATTAACGAGATCATACGACGAGCCATGGTCTCAGCGAACGTTCCATGCGTGTTGGAGCCACCCGGGCTGAGTTGGTTTGACGGTAAAAGGCCAGACGGACTCACGTTGATTCCATGGCGAAGGGGGCGTTGCCTTTTGTGGGATGCCACGTGCGTTAGCACCTTTGGGTCCATGGGGCTCAGAGGCCCGCCACCTGTTTAGAGAGCTAGGTCGGCGGTTACGGGAGAGGGGCAACGATCCCCTCTGCGGGTCGTATCTGGTGCAACAGGTATCCATAGCGGTGCAGAGAGGAAATGCCGCCGGCATTATGGGTACCTTTGCGCCAGGTACGATGCGGGGTGGGTTGTTCTAGACTATGTACATTTATATCTTGTATTTCAATTTGTAATGACTAGTTAATTTATTCAGAATAAAAATAATTAAAATATAGAATAAAAACAAGATCCTACTAACTACCTAAACCTAACTTAAACTAAAGGCCTAAACTGAATGGGCATGGGTCGCCCAAGTCGCTGCCACTGGGCAGAGTTCCCATAAGTTGTAATTAATCATTTTTAGTTTTGGTCAAGTGTAACAAATTGATAGTAAAATTTTATATTGAATCGTTTTCTATTATCATATATATAAATATTATAAATTTATTCAAAGTTATTCTTATTGGATAATGTTCTTGACAATGTATGACAATAAATAATATTCTATTAAATAAACCGTAAATACTCTATTATTCGAACACAAATATTATATTGACGTCATAGTGGAATTCGCCAATATGATACAAATGTGATATAATGTAATATTCAAATTACATTCTAGGTATCAAAGCATAATATTACTTCATACTAAATTTATTTTTTTATTGTACTAATGGTATTAAGAAATAAGAAATAAGAAATATTTATTCGAGACAAAGACAACAATTAATACATTAGTATTTGCACTCGTTTCATTCGCGCTTAAGTGTATGCAAATAACGTCAAAAGCTAATTTGTTCTAAAGTATCGCTCGCTCGCTCTAAGGGAGCAGACATCTCTGAGCTAAGAGTGAACATTTGCTATAATTAAAATATCAAAAATAACAAGCACTGCTTGTAACAAAAGTTTACAGTGAAAGCGTAGGATTATATTTATAATTATGGCCCCAAGTTTAAAGGGGTTGAGTTCTGTGGCCGGTTTTTAAAGTCTAATTTATTGTGTTGGGGCTTTATTTGAAAACATGTGCTTAAAACATTTTGCAGTTTATAGTTTGCACCTATACCTTCGATACCCTACATATATTAAACTATCTCTATGGGTATTATATATACGTAGGCCTTGTTACCTACTTAGCGATGTGTTTTCAAGTGGAATTTTCAAACTGGATACTTTGGTACTTTGTCTTTTTCACCAGTTAAGAAATTAGGATGTAAGCTAAAACGTGAAGCGACAAGATACAAAGTTGTTAAGCTCCTTGTGAGGCCGAATGTACCCAGTCTGCACCGCACGCCGTGTGTACGTAGCAGCGTCATGTTGTACGAAAATACAGCTACACCTTTTTTTTTTAATGTGATCACACTTGTCCAGCATCTAGTCAGGGGGCAAAGATGACGGCGAAGGTGAAGCGAGCTCACCCAGGAGATGCCTATTCACTCGTGCTTTAAGTCGTGGTCTCTCGGCGAAAAAATAAACAATAGCATTCTTTTGTAATCAGCCCGGGGATACCCGGCACCGGTAGACGACGGGTTGCGTGGTCTAGGCTATATCTATGAACTCGGAAATACCCTTTGGAAATAACTCTATAAAACTTGACGCTGTAGGCCACTTCCTGACTTGGCAAGGCCTAACCTGAATGCGGTATTTTCTACTTTCCCGACAGCATATTGATGTCACCTATGTAGATTTTACACATCGGTAAACTGACAGCATCACGTTTGCACAGCTAGTGGATTCAGTACCGCCCCGCAACCGCGCCAATCAGGCATTCAGGCAGCACTCATTCAATGGTAGGCGCGTTAAGAATCTGTCTCGACTCTGCTGACATGTTACCATTTCACAAGAACTTATTTATTTACTAGGTACTCGTATTTTTTATTAGGTTGACAAGGTAATTCTAAAGTTTGAAAACTACAATTATAACGTCTTGTTGCACAAAGCGCTCCTTTGCCGTGAAACCGATTTTGGTACAATTTCAACAGCACTCTGTGCTAATATAGTCTTTACGACATCACTAATGGGCTCTCAGAACTTGGATGCCTGTGATATCGAAACTTCCCTAAGCCATTTGTAGAAAAGATTTTCGTGAATATTTTGCTGGAAGTTAAGTCTCGTGCGTGAGTTTTATCGCGGGTAGCACTCACTTGTTCCGTGTGAAATGTATACTTAATTTGTGCGCTTTCTTATAAAATATCGAAACACGATTTCAGATGCGTGTGAAACACAATCAAGTATTAACAATGTTATTTAATAAACTAAGTTAAATACTACGTTTTGCGTTTTTGAATTACCTATTCAAAAGTAATTTATCTGAATATTTGAAATTGAATTTAAAATTAACTTTGTCCAATTTCCATGTAGGGGTCTATATTGAAACGCATAATCTCATGTGTCCTATTTTCACTTCGCATAATAACTATTACAACGTTTGGTATAAATATCAAGCCCAATACATTGTTTAACATAATATTCATAAGCATAAACTTGTCTACCCTAAGACATGTTCCATATAGTCTAAAATCTAATATCCTAATAATAGCACTACTAACATACATGTTGTCTAATAACTTTGAATGCATAATATTCACAGCCTCTAATAATGAACTCATTGATTCACAAAAATGATTCAGATTAAGCCACGACAAAATCCCTCATTCAACATGAACAATTTATTCAATGATGACGTAATACAGTCAGTGCATTCATGTACTCGTCTGGAGTTGAAATTGCTTCCGAAATGAACTGGATACCCTATGTAGATAAAATATCAGGCAAACTATCCAGATTCACATATGCCCTATATCAACTCAAACGATGCACAAACTTAAAAACACCTACTACTGCATATTACGCCTACGCACATGCGTGGCTGAGCTACGGGGTAATTCTTTGGGGAAACAGTCCACACGCCAAAAGCCTCTTCAAGTTACAAAAGAAATGCATTAGAATTTTAGTCGACATCAGAGAGTTGGAAAGCCACACTTCACAAAGTTGAAAATATTAACTTTAGTATCCGAAATGAAATGAAATTATTTATTTACAACAATTGTTACAAGTTATGTGTATAAACACTTATTAATTTATGGATATACTAGTGCCGCCCGCGACTTCGTCCGCGTAGATTTTAGATGGTAACAAAGAAACAAATGAGGTTTATTTGTTTCTGTCAGTTGTCTGTTGCTATTATTCTTTTGTAAAAAATTACTCAAAAGAAAACTTGGTCTTGGATTTGAAAATGGATGTCATTTTCGTAATCGGCACCCGAGAAACCTCGAAGATGACACCTATATCGATTTTTAAGAAAAATAATTGTCCGCCATATTGGATTTGCAAATGCATGTCATTTTCGTAATCGGCACCCCGAGGAACCTCGAAGATGACACCTATATCGATTTTTACTAAAAAGTAAAGATTTGCTCCGCGTACAAACTTGGAACCCCTTTTCACCCTTTAGGGGAGCAATTTCAAAAAACCCTGAAATGCGTTTTGTTGTATTTAAACAGACAGTCTATATGCGAAGTTTTAAATCTCTAACTTCAAAAAAGATTTGCTCCCCGTACAAAACTT
The DNA here is from genome assembly GCA_963556455.1 of Epiblema foenella. Classification (NCBI taxonomy): domain Eukaryota; kingdom Metazoa; phylum Arthropoda; class Insecta; order Lepidoptera; family Tortricidae; genus Epiblema; species Epiblema foenella. Next base: position 9,166,433 of record OY747098.1, on the reverse strand, counting down.
GGAACCCTCTTTTCACCCCTTTAGGGGAGCAATTTAGAAAAACGCTGAAATATGTTTTGGTGTATTTAAACATTTATTTATTTATTTATTTATTGCAAACAAAACATATACAGCATTACAGTCGAAACCAAGGCACTGTATAATTTAGGTTATAAAACACATAATTCACAATAGGAAAATTCAAATATCAATCAACTCTCATCCATCATCTCACAGTACCGCAGACATATTCGATACACAACCGTCCATCGACTTTCAAACATATCACATTCTGGTGCCCATGACAGAAGCGAGTTCAGCAGTCGTAGAGCGCGTACAGCTGGCGAGCTTCTATGCGCCACAGTGCGTGTAATTGGGACTGCCAAAAGGTTGGGACTTCGCGGTCTTAGGAAATTTTTAGGCAGAAACGGGATAGCGAGCCTAACAATTCGTGCTACGAGCTCAGGACAGTCTGTATCGCCACGTAAAATTCCACATGCTGTCACTAAGAGATTGGAATTACGCCTTACAGCAAGGGAATTAAAACCTAGCGACCCCAATAAGAACTTGGTCGGATATAAGAAAGGATAGTAGGTATACAGCTTTTTGTATAAGAACCTAAGGAATGTTTTTTGCACTTTTTCGACTAGTACATACAACATAGAACATAGTCTATTTACGAAGTTTCAAATCTCTAATTCAAAAAGATTTGCTCCCCGTACAAATTTTGAACCCCCTTTTCACCCCTTTAGGGGATGAATTTAGAAAAACAGCTGTGACATCATCGGCGTACATATATATTTCAGCGTTGTGTATTGCTTCTGGTAGGTCATTGAGCAGGATGCTGAACAAAGTATAAGAGAGACACGAGTCCTGGGGAACGCCTATTATGTTCTGGAGGTCTGAGGATGCCGCTCGACCTTCATCACCCACGACGACCTGGGCCCTATTCGTGAATCCTAACCTAACCGAACTTTGACAGTACCTATCTGAGCGTTTTATTAAGCGACCTTACAGTTAGTACAAATAAATTTCAGTAACTTCAAATAGAAGCCTAACTGAAGTTACTGCAATTTATTATTAAATTGACATTAGTAAACACACTAGTTCGACATTATATATGTTATACTCCTCGAGATAAAAATAATTAAATACCAAGTATTCAATCATTTTTATCTCATACATACTGCATGCGTACTGTCACACTTCAATACACGTACCAAAAGGTAAAATTGACAGTATACTGAAAAGGAAAGAGACTAAACGACATCGCGTCTTCACGGCCACCGAGGTAAGGAATTAGAACGAGCGCGAACCGAAAGTGGGACGCCAAACTTAACACGTATTTTGTTTCTCATTGGTATAAAAAGCTAACATTAACATCCCCATCAACTTTACGTCCCATTTAAACATTAGTCAAATTGTGCCATTGCCGTCTCGTAAAATATTCGTAGGTACGAAACAAGAAAGCGCGTAATTATGCGACAAACAAACAAAATGCGGGGCAACCTGAATCCACGATATGGTAATTGGGGTACCCAACTTTCAGTACACGGTGCGAAAAGCGGAATCTAAAATATAAGCAGATTATTTGGGAGCACGTGGAATATTCAGCGTTGGCCGGTAAAATTATTGTACTGATTAGAACAATCCGCGTTTGATAGCATTTAAAAGGTCCTTCTCAATTAAAAACGCTCGTCTATTTAGGTTTTTTTTTCTGTGTGAATTGAAATGATACTTTTATCAACAGTTTAGATTCTTAAGCGTTCATAAAGCAGGCACCTATCATATATCTATCCTTTAATAAAATTAGTTTATTGGAATTACACACAATAAAATAAAAACGGACAAGTGTGTGTCGGGCCACGCGCACTGTAGGCTTCGGTAGTTTTCCACCCGTTACATTATGCGGAATTAAAAGTTCGCATACTTATATTTCTTTAGTATGTGTTTGAACTACTAAAAACTAAGTAATCAATGAAAATATACTTAGAAAAGCTAGCTTTTCTAAGTATATTTTTCAAGTTTGGCTAATACACGTTAACTAGCAAAATCTATTTACTTTTGAAATTTCCTTTTAAATTCATTATATATTACTATGACGATCGATGATGATATGATATTTATCAACGTTTTAGATTTATAAACGTTGATAAATTTATCATATCCTTTATAATCAGTTTATTGGAAATATCAATATTATTGTTATAATTTGAGTACAAAACATTTCAAAATTTCTTAGGCCTCTTAAGCTCAGGGGGTCTATGATGGTCGCATGATAGCATGATAGTGATAGACGACAAGATAAAGCGCTTGTCACTTTAATGATACCACTAGATAGAAAGTGACAGATGCCATATCTTGTCGTTTATCGCGCTATCACGCTACTATAATATGAAACCTGAACAATAATTATAATATACGTATGCTGCAGACCCCTTCAATAAGGAATATGCGAGTATAAATCTTAGATATGGAATCCAACATACATATTTGCTTCCTCGTGCCTCGAGCAAAGGTGAAAACTGATAAGCTAGATGGCGTTCCAAAAGCGAGGATTGAGAAGACCAATGTGGGTTAGGTACCCATTTCAGGACACAAAGAATAATAAATTATTACAGGATAATAACTTGTACACCCACATATTAGCTACACACAGATATTCTCCGTTACTGAATCATTTTACTCTATTAATGCATAGGTGATCATAAATCATAATCATAAATCGTTTATTTGCTTAAAACACGGTATACATAGGTGGATGGTTCAATTTATTTGATCGTACATGCTTTGTCATAAAGATGACATGCTGAGTTTTATATTATAACATTATATATTGTATTATTGTATATTGTGAACATAAATATTTGTTATGTATTTTCCGAGAAGCCGAGAGTTACGTATAATTTTGATGTGTATCAACCCCGAAACAATTACTTTGTTAATAAATGTGTTAACCTTGTACGAAAAATCTTACTCACGCTTTCAATCAGGATGTGAGCAAATGAACGGTGTGAGCAGGGATTTGCAATTACCTAAGGGCTATGTTTAATTCATCGATAAAATTCATTGCGACTACAATATCAGCAGGCATACAAATATCGTTTATAGATACCTACACATCCGTTCTGTGCGGATACAAAATCAACGCACCACTATCTATACTATTTTAAGCGCAGTTTGTGAAGAAAATATTCCGAAAAACTCCTGGGATCAATTGTGCAAATCCCCTCATGAAAAGTTGCTGGCAATTTCCAAGTCCGCTTTAACCCGACCTCTATCCCCACCCGATGTTGTTAAATAAAAGTGAACATTCCGTATACATTTTCGCAAGTCTCAGAGCCAAATAATCGTGTTTTCGCTTCATTTGGTAGCTTCCTTTGCATAAATTGCCATCTCCAGTAATCAAGGTGGAGGGAATTTTTAAGCAACGACCATTTTGTCAAGGTAAATAGTCACTGTAATTCATTATGTATTCAGCTTATGTTTTAACGCCACAGGAAGTTTTTAGAGCGGCTTATAAAATTTAGGATCTAAAGAAAACTATATCTACAACTAAATGTTGATGCCCCTAAAATATGGTCAACCTGTACAATAAATATACCGAGGTGAAGAAAAAGGATCTACTTTCTGACGCTGACCCGTAGTCCCGTTGGACCTCTTCATAAATAAAAAAAACATTTCCAGGAATTCTGCTACCGGCAACATTTCCAGAAACCACCTTGTTTCTGCTTACAAAAAAAACCCTGCGTTCCATAAAGCTGATTTATATCTATAGCACAAACACCATATAGTTTTGTTCGAATACCACGTAAACACAAATAACCTGTTCTCAAATAAATGGAATGCTTTTTGCACTGTATATAAAACAAACCACTGGGTTTAGCATTCTCAGTGCACAATTTACAGTCAAAACCTACATACATTCGACTTACACTGCACCCATCATAGCAGTGATGTAGTAGATTATCCGACTAGTGCGGGAACCCTCTTCGACTATTTCATTTAAATAATTTAAAAATCCGTTACAGTCTTACAGTCATTTCAAAGTTGCTGTTAGTTATATACTAATAAATACTACGGATACATAAGTTTACGACTGTATTCCAAACAAGGGGTAGGTAAAATAAATTTATATTTCAATGCCACTTCTAACAATATTGCAAGCTATAAATGTGAAAAACATGTGGTATTTATATTTGTTGCAGTGACAGTTTAATGCTAGCACATCGGCACAACCACTTGTTAATTTTTAATTCTGGTGTAAAAATTTGAGGTTTTCAATACAAAAATATCCGATCGTCTAAAAACTTGTTCTCTAATAATTATATATTCACGTATACAATGCCCAGTCCTAAACAACCCGATCGCCAATAAAATCGATTCAAAATTGCCTTAATCAGTTAACTTTCCGCACGGTTACCTTTCAAACGTTTCCTGAGCACGATTTTTTCATTAAATTTAAATCAGTAATTTACCTACGAAAACTTTCCAGTTTAAAATACGTGCGGATTTTTTAAATATTATCTCGAACGGACGAATTGTGGTTTAAATAAACCAATGCTGTTCAAAAAATGTTTATAAATCATAGTGTTAAACTGTTATATTACATTTAAGGGTTGAGAATTTCAAAACACTACATATATGATGTAGTGTAGGTGGGTGTGTAATGATGGGTATAAAAATAAATTATATATTTTCACTCAGTATAACATTGTATATAGTATAACATTATATGAAATTTCTAAGTATAATCAGTAGATTATACTTAGAAATTTTATCAAATGTTATACTAATGAGTACATTATACATACATATATAATAAACGTTTACTGTAATTTCAAAACATACAGGCTGTAACAAAAGTAGTGAGGATCCGTTTATGGGCATATTTGGTATCGTGTTCTGATTAGTAAAAAGCAGAAGAAATGTTTTTTGACATAATAATTTTTTGGCTTTTGTATGGACAGTTGGCTTGGACGACCTGCCCCATAGAATAGAAAATTTTTTTCGCGTCAAAAAATTTTCTTCTACTTTTTCCTAATCAGAACACGATACTGTGAATATGCCCTTAAACGGATCCTCACTACTTTTGTTACACCCTGTATATGTTTATTTTGTATAACTATCGTTTGGTATAACACTTATTTAGTTTAACCGTAATATGGTATAATTCTCACGTTATATATAACTTACATAAAAAAGGTTCGGTTCTGGCGCATTGCCGTCCGCTACCGCGGCACGCTCGCTCCGTTAGCTCGACTCGCGCGATGTAGGGTACGCAGTTCTCCTAACACTCCTCCTCGCTTCGTTTGTCGTCGTACCTACACTTACTCAACTGAGAGTGACCCACTATGACAATTTCTTTAATACATTATACCAAAAAATATTATGCTAGCTCTACATTAGAATAAATTAACATTATATCACATGTGCAGTATAGGAAGCAAGTATACTTAAAGTACGTTAAATTAAGTGTTATTACATCAAAGGATTATTATATAAAATAATAAATATATCGTACTAGATTTTGTCTGCGAGTTTGTACGCGTAAACTTCCACTCCTTATTTCATTCCTTTGAGGTACGATTTTCGGGATAAAAGTATCCTATAATATGTTAATCCAGGCTATAAACTCATTGTACTTATACCAAGTTTCATCATAATCAATTTCGTGACTGAGTAACTGAACAAACATCTAAACATCTATAAGTAAACATTCAAACACTTAAACTTTCGCATTTATAATATTAGCATAATGGTAAAAATATTAAGTGTTGTTATATGAATCAAGATTTATATAAAATGAGCTTTTTAGCTACGCATTCCCTCTTACATGATTTATTGACACCAATATTATTAATTTATTGCCCTAAAATCACACAGAATATCCAAGTTTGAAAAATTGACTACAAGAACCTTACAAATCTTTGAAAGCATATGCGATAGCAACACAATATATGCTAACGCATCTGTAGTTAGTTCTAAAAGTAACTACAGATGCGAAGTAGTAAGTTGGTTTAGTTAGTTCACAGAACATTAGACACACTGGGCTAGGTTCGAAATGAATAGGTAAAGGCAATAAATAGAAATTGTTCATAGAATAACGGCATTTCAATGGAAATTCTTATTCGCCTTCAGCTGGGAAGATTGACAAGTTCCATTTACGAAAAATTTAATATGAATTAGATTTCGTTATAGGTACGTATTGTAAGGAAATATTTTTCGATTTCTTTGTTACAGAACACTCAAATAATTGGCAGTAAAAATATCGGGATTTTTATTTCGTCTTTTGGATAGCTATCCATTTCGAATATAATAGCAACATTTGACAGGTCTTAATCAGGGTCGGACGTTTTGCTAGGAATGTACTCCGAAATTCATACATTAATTAGGTATCAGATGGCAGTTGGGGCGGTCTCGAATGACGACCACGTACTTACAGACTTACAGGAGGGCGCAGCGGGGGTATTTGGGTAGAACCCCACAAGGTGGACTGATGACCAGTGCCTTTACCATGAGTTTGCATGACCGTACTCGCTAGCGACTGCGTAAACGATTTAGTATGCCGATTCTTAGTTCTATTGCGTAACTGTCAGAGGCGCTGTACTTTTGCCAATACATTTTTTTAGGCAATCGCTAGCGAGTACGGTCATGTAAACTCATGGTAAAGGCACTGGTGCTCGCGGGAGTCCGCTGGATGCGGGTGGCGTAGAACACGTCGTTGTGGCACTCTTTGCGAGAGGCCTATGTCCAGCAGTGGACGCCTTTCGGCTGATATGATGATGAATTAAAAGTGTTTCATTTAAATATTCATGAAACATAAAAAAACAAGGGATCCAACTATACTGTCAAATACGCATTACACATACAGACAAACGCCAGATTGTACTAGTACTCGAAGAATTTCGCTCGCTCCGCTCGCTCGTCAACTAACACGTACCAGCACGGAACACCCCGGACCACTTGCTGGTTCAAAAGGCACACACTCACGGACCCGAACGACGTAATTACAGCGTCCATCGGAAGATGGAACGCTGTACTTACGGCGTCCAACTCTGACACGACGCGTACACTTAGGTATTCCCGCCGGCGGGGACGTCCACCGCGCGATCGCTACAACACTGACACATATAGTCCCTATTCGTCCCGGTACCGCCGCACACCGGGTAGAGTCAGTCCGACCCAGGTCGGGCCTAGCTGAGTTTCTTGCTGGACTCTTCTCAGCAGGTTAGATTTAGTGAACCAGCGACAAAACTCCCAATAGCTCGATTCCACTCACACCTCAGATTCGGTTGAAACCACTCAACCAATCTTACAGGAGCGCAAACTCTTAGAGTATTCTAGTGTTCCAAACCACAAGCGTGGTCGTGCCGGAGGTTTTCCCCTGGATTTTCTCCAGGCTACTGTCCAACCGCGTACTCCTATCGCTTTATTGGGCCTGGCCTATAAAGCCACAGTCAGGTTAAAAAAAAGGATTTAGTAGACATTCAAATTGTTTCTTATTACATTTCGGCGTTGGCAGTCGACCCGATTTTTGTTTATTATATAACTTTTTCCCCAGTACTAGGAAATCAACACTGCGCTGTGTCCCTTATTCAGGACACGTACATAGAAAATGTGAAACGAACTGACGGCGGAATTTCATTTCGACACAATCGAACATCTGCGACTCGACTCAGCCAACGTTCCAGTTTTTTTGTGACATGGGAGGTCTTATGAAAAAAGTGAATACTTTGAAAAATATATTCACACAAATCACCCAACATATATGAAGTGAATATTTAAATCGGGTACACATATAGGTAATAGATCTTTTGTATAAAAAAATTAATTTGATTTAACTAAGTTTACCCTTACGATGAATAAGTTTTACTTATTTACGAAAATAAAATAATAAACAAACATTATATACCTACAATCGAAATATTTCAAAAAAATTTTTTTGTCCCGTGTTCCACTTATAGACCTCCATGCGTCAGTCACTGAATTTTTAGTGTCGACAAAAATCAAATTATGTTAAAAGTGTAATAAACCGTTACAAAACCATCAATAACATTTTTTTAGTATGACGAAATTAAAACTTATACCATTGTCATAAAAACGAATAAATTGAAATCTCTCGAACTTCTTTTATTTGTATTAGCAATATCAACGTCAATGCATGATGAAGTACCAAATTGGCACATCCAATATGAAAATCAATGGGTGTGTCTCCTGGTGGAATGCCTAGAACACGCCGAACTAAATGAAATATTCATATTGTTTTTGGCATGATTTACAGTCTAGTAGAACTAGTCCTTAACTGGACCTACAGTAAAATGTTATAGAATTATAGACGTGCATTCAATGAAAAGCCGCCTTAACACAAATTTAATCGTAATTGAACCGGTGTCATAACCCTCAAAGATCATTAGAAATTCAGCTACCGAAAATTAATTATAATCTTTCCAAAACAATAGACGTCTTTAATCCTATAATTAAATTAACATTTCATAATCGCATCTTGCTAAGTCATTTGCATATCCATAAATATTTGACTTGTTGCTTAATTTAATCTATGTTAATGTTAAGGCATCGACATAATCTTAAGAGTTAAATGATTAATTAATGTTTTTGAGTAATTTTATTAAACATGGAAGACGTGGATCACTCTCTCGACTCGTCTCGTGGATATCTCTCAGTAACTGTGATATCTATATACATAAAAGAAAAAATCGTCACTGACTGACTGACTGACTGACTCATCAACGCACAGCCGAAACTGCTAACGCTAGAGAATTGATTTTTGCATAATCGGTTACATTTATAACGTACGAGTAGGCTAGGGATAGGAAAGGATTTTTCGAAATTCATCCCCTAAGGGGGTAAAACAAGGGATAAAAGTTTGTATGAAAACCGTATTTATTGAATTGAGAGTTATGAAACTTTGTATATAGACTCTCTGTTTAAATACAACAAAACGTATTTTAGGGTTTTTCGAAATTGCTTCCATAAAGGGGTGAAAAGAAGGTTCCAAGTTTGTACGGGGAGCAAATCTTTTTTGAAGTGAAAGATTTGAAACTTAGTAGACTCTCTGTGTGAATGCAATGAAAAATGTTTCAGCGCTTTTCGAGATTGATCCCCTAAAGGGGTGAAAAAGGGCTTTCAATTTTATGCGGGGAGCAAATCATTACTTATTTTAAAAATCGATATGGGTGTCATTTTCGAGATTCCTCGGGGTGCCGATGACGAAAATGACATCCATTTTCAAATACAAGATGCCAAATATTTATTTTTCACAAAAGATTAACAGCACCAGACAATTGACAGAAAAAGTGTAGGTATTATTGATGAATGAATCATACACATGTTCTTTTTATTCATCATCATCATAATCATCAGCTTATATACGTCCCACTGCTGGGCACAGGCCCCCCTCTCATAGATGAGAGGGAACGGACAGGGTCCCCCACGGTGGCCTAATGCGGATTATTTTATCTTATTTTTCCTCCGCAGAATCAGGCCGTACCGTAGAACTGAGGACACATATCCATGATAAGCCGTCAGTGCGGCTTCCACAGAGACAATGTCCCTCAACCTTCGGAGGGCATACACAAATATATTTAGTCTGGTAAAAAAAGAAAGAAAGAAAGAAAGAAACATTTATTCACAGACACAGAAGACACACATAAATGACAAGAAAAAATACACAGAAACCACACAACATGCTTGTTCCCGCGGCAGTGAAACGGACACTGGCTCAGCATTATGCTGAGGTGTCATTGACACCTACAGCGCTGATTTTCAGCCAGTACCATCGGTGACTCACGGAACGCCATACAGTTGCAGAAAAATAAATTAGTAAAATAAAAATAACTGCAATAGTGAAAACAATTCGTAACAAGTCGTACTTTAATAAATAAATAAAATAATAATAATAAGCAAAAATAAAAACACTTACTACTTACATACTCGTACATATACATGGTGAATCCAAGAAACTTAACTGAGGCTACTAGGATTGCCTGATTCGGTCTCTTGCCAGAATTCAGCTTTACAATCACCTCTTCAGGTAATCCCTTACTTTCGGAGTCTCGGAAATAATATACTATTACTTCAAAAAAAATATTATTAGGTTATAAAGCTAATGCACTGAATTTGAAATGCTGATTTAGGAACAATAATTTCTGTTCACGACTTAAGAGTCACCCTGATACATATTTCTTTATATTTTTATATGTTATTTAATCATTCAAAACCGTGTGCAAAATAAATCACCAACTTAACCCGAACGAACACGTTTCCCATACTCTGTTACATTAACATTTCGCAGGACCTGAAATCCTACCTCAACGCATCCAAGGCAGTGATTTACGTTAGTTTCGGTACCAACTTCAACCCGTCGACGCCCTCAGAAAACAAGACCCGTTTGCTACTAAACGTGTCCTCGCCATTGCCGAACGACGTCCTATGCAAATGGCACACCAACGACGTACCAGGGAGGCCCAGTAATGTGAGAATAGTTAAGTGGATCCCGCAAAACGACTTGCTAAGTAAGATTATAGTGAGGATTGAGTGGTTTGAATTATTTATAGGCTTTTTGGATCTTCTGAATTTAGGACCGTCGGAATGGTTTTTTTGTTAAAATTTTGCAGACCGATGAGTTAGAACTGGATATAAGTACTCAATATCAATAAAAATGGGTTAAAGTTTTGCGTTGAGTGTTCATATATGTTAATAAGAAAGTTAGAGAAATAATGTTTGATTTTAAAACCCAGAAGTTTACCTGAATATACCTATATTCAATGTTATTTTACATTAGTTACTTGATTCCACTTTTTATGGTGTCCATTTCATATGGAATGTTAGTAGCTTGATTGTTATTATAGGTATGAAAAACATGAATTTCAGAATTATAAATTAAAATGGCACCGTTATTTCAGGGCATCCCAAAATAGAACTGTTCATCACTCAAGGAGGAATGCAATCAAGGGACGAAGCGATTTTTGCTGGGGTGCCTTTGATCGGTAAGAAGAAGGAATCCCGTTATTATTTCTTCGATACTCTATTGACTAGATGATTTTTCATTGTCACTCTTCATCTCGTCATTTATTTGTGCGGTTAAGTGAACACATTAAAACGTATTTGATTTGATTGTTCTTTTTGTCATATTGAAACTCCAATAAAAACATGATAAAAAAAATGGCTGTGAGAGCTTGGTCCGATTCGAAACTGTTAGACAAAGGATATGTAAATAATATTTTGTCGCTTCCTATTTCGGACGAAGCCGAGTTTTTATACAATTTATTAGAAGTAGGTTCAAGTTTTTTTAGTTTTTTATTCATATTCTGCCTCTACGGGGCGGTATGTTCGCCTGGTGGCCAAAAACATGGTGAAAAACAAATTATCTAAATACATTATTGTACGTATTACAGGCATACCTATTCTGGTTGACCAGTTCTTTACCTAACCTACCTAACCTTGCCTAAAATATACATATAAAACATCAGATTGGCGAAAAGCTGGTAATGGAAAAAATGACTGAAGAAGAGTTTCATGAACACTATACCGAAGGTTCTGAGAAATGATAGGTAATTTATAGAATATTATCCTCTAAGTTGTTTTAGAATAGGTATTCATAAAAACAGTCCAGGAAAAAAATCAGAAAAATAACTATGGTATCCTTTAAGAAGCGTCACCACGTGCGCGCGTTTTAACATCCCTTAACCACCTACGTACGTTCTCCCTGACCTTAGGAAATGTAAAAACGTTACAAATTGGCATGACTGTGGTATACCGAACTCTATGGCCTTGTACCTTTCCCCGGGGGGCTCTCAGTGCCGGCCATGCCATTGACGCGATCGGACGTGTGTTTGGATTTGGTGAGCATAAAACTTCAGCTGGCGGTCTCTGACATGGCACGTAGGTGTTTGCATAGTAATTTTCGACGGTCTCTGAGACCGCACGAAGGTGATTGAAAAGTATTTTTCGACGGTCTCCGAGACCGCACGTAGGTGTTTGCATAGTATTTTTCTACGGTATCTGAGACCGCACGTAGATGTTTGCATAGTATTTTCGACACGTTTTATGGTTATTTTTTAGTAAAACATGATTCCGAACTCGAAATGTGGTTACAAGAAGTGTCGCCAGATAAAGATGATCTGGATGAATGCCAGTGATGAGTGTTGGGAGTTTTATTTATTTCTGTAATTAAATTATTCATTGAATTACCTTTAATTCAAGTACCAGTAATTGAATTACATGTTATTGAAATTACATGTAATTTGTAATTAAAATTATATTAATTAGTAATTTAATTTCTCTATTTACTTTATATTAACCTTTTTGGAGTGTAAGAGGAGTCAATTTACTCGCAGTGACCCTAAGGAAAAACATGTGGCATGCTAGTATAGGGCGAAATAAATTGAATTATCAAGTGTTTAAAACAAAATAAAGACATACATTATGGGGTTAAAATCTAATATCAAAAGCTCATTAATTATTTTTAAACTGATTCGGGTAATAAAAGTGATGAAACATAATTACGTATTTTATTCAATAAAAGTAATAAGTCAGTGACTAACGTAGTAAATTAGAAATACAAAATGTAAGCATTAATATAATTACTATTTACATTTCGTAATTGTTTTTAAGTAATTGAAAGTGCAATTACTACTTCTTTGTAATTCGTAATTGAAATTACAATTTATGATAATATAACATCATTATGTGCTCTAACAAATTGTGCATTGACTGCCGACAAAAATGGTTATTATTTTGAAGGCTTGCAATTTTGTAAAAATATACCGTTTCTATAAAGTAAAACTATTTTAGTAACTGGGTTGATAGTGAAATATATTTTGTGATCTCATCTCCAAAAAGATGACTAGTTTTATAATAAAAAAATATATTTACAAGAATTTATTAATTTAAAAAATAATTTTATGATTATTTTTGTTTTGTTTATTTTTAATAAATATTTTAAAGTATTAAAATGGAAATTATTATTATTAAGTATTAAATACTTACCTACATTAATTTAAATATTTTAGGTCGCACGTAAAGGGTTGTATATCAGAAACAGGAGACGTAGGTGGTTAAGGATATATACAATATATAAATACAAACACCTTATTACAAAGAGACTGAAAAAGAGAAAGATAAAGAGTCATCATCATCATCATCCTTAGCCTGCAGTCGTCCACTGCTGGACATAGGCCTTCCCTAATACACACAATACACTGTTGTTATTTTTAATACTCAATACTCAGCCATTTATTGCACACAATTTTAGTACTTATTAAAAATAAAATTGTATTATACTTTTACAAGTGAATAATATATTTAATAATTGTCAGTCATTCTTTTCCACTTAAACACAGGGTTTCCTAGCTCAGGCGTGTTATTTATTACCATTTAATTGTAAGCTTCTAGCATATAGTTATCAGTAATATACAACATTTTTTTTTATCAATAAATTATTGATACTTCATAATCTTATTATTCTCTTTATTTCTTTTTCCTCTTAGGCTAGATACTTTTACAAAATCGTTATTAGATAAATAATAGATTGTGCAGTAGGTGGTTTAACAATGTTCTGACCCAAATACAAAAATTATTTTAAAACGAGCGCGTAAAAAAAAGAAAAAGAAAAATTGCTTTACTGGGACTCGGGACCTCTAGCTTCATAGGCAGGGTCAGTACCAACCAGGCTAAAGTGGTCATCAAGTATTTGACATACTGTTTTAGTTCACTGATCAAGGCTGATGTCGCTAGTAGTATAAACGAACTTTGAAAAGTCACTTTTTTCTGTAGTTATCGTTCTTCTCCTTTAGTGAGTTTAATATTCTTTGATTCCTTCATTTAGCTGACAGCTCAATGTTACGATGACAGCCCAAAGAAAAGTTGGGTTCAGAAACAAACAAATCATTTGGCTGCCATACAGTTTCTTATTAGTAATGTAATCGGGACGAATTACGCTAAGGCGATGCGTCTGGACACAACAATTTTCTCTATTCAAGCGTTGATTTAAATGTAAGTTAAAGGCAGGTGGATTAGCTTCAACATTCCTTCAGCTTCAGCTTCTTTTTTTGAACCTGACTGTGGCTTTATAGGCCGGGCCCAATAAAGCGACAGGAGTGCGCGGTTGGAGAGTAGCCTGGGGAAAATCCAGGGGAAAACCTCCGAAACGACCATGCGGGTGGTTTTGAACACTGGAATACTCCAAAAGTTTGCGCTCCAGTGAGATTGGTAGAGCGGTTTTAACCGAATTTGAGATCGTTCGTTTGGGTCGTTTTGCTGGTTTACTAAAACTAGCCTAGCTGAGAAGGGCAAAAAGGGCAGCAAGAAACTCAGCTAGGCCCGATGGGTCGGACTGATTCTACCCGGTGTGCGGCGGTACCGGGACGAATAGGGGCTATATGTGTCTGTGTTGTCGCGATCGCGCGGTGGACGTCCCCGCCGGCGGGAATGCCTAATAAGGGTACGCGTCGTGTTTGAGTTGGACGCCATAAGCGCAGCATTCCTTCTTTCGATGGACGCTGTGATTACGTCGTCCGGGTCCGTGAATGTGTGCCTAGGACGCCGGACCGTGTGGCCCCTAGTTAGTGATCGCCGAGTTAGGACAGAGGGGGGAGAGATGGGAACATCGTCATCTTATTCACGTCCCACTGCTGGACTAGGGTGAGAAGAATTCTCATACACCTTTTAATTATTTCGTAGAAGTCTAATTATGAAAATTGAAAATTTTAAACGGTAAAAGTGCACGTTTGACCCTTTGAGGCTTATTATTGCGTAATGCTTATATTTTGGCTATTTATAGTGATTAAACCTTGATTTTTATTACAGCAAGCACCACCACACCAAGAGTTGTTACGTCTTAACGATCGTTCGAAAAGTTACACATTGATTCTGCAAGCGTTGAACATAACATGCACTAGGTTAGATTATTAAGTTACACTTAAATTAAGGCGGGACACATCATAGCTTCTTAAACGCTCTCGCACGGCGGGTGGCGCAGCGTGTGGCCGGCCGTGCCTGTAAGTGAACGCAGCCAGTTTCAATTCACAATAATTTAAAAAAAAAGGTATATTGTTACACTAGCATTTGTAAGCCTTTTAACAATAATAATAAAAAAAATTGAGACAGTAAGATAGGTAGGTACCCAAATGTGAGCCTTGCGTACACTGGCGTTCGATAACTGGCACACATAAAAATAGAGGCGAACTCATGCTGTATTAGATCTGTTTCTCTTGCCGCTTCAACAAAACCACAGAATAATTTATACTATTACATACAGAAGGTTTTTCTATTATAAAATACGATGTTTGGCAGGTAATCACAGCATTTCGCTCACCGCATAGCACGTGCTCTTTCGTTCCTAGCGCGATAGGGTACCTGAAGACCACGGAGGAGTGCCAGAGCCGAGTTTAGCCAAAGCGGCGAGGAACAGGGCTGGCTAAAATCGTCGACTTTCACGCACCTTCGAGGAGTAATTCGCCCGGACGCGGACGACAGTGACACTTTTCGTATCAGGCCCGGCGTTTTACTATGACGAAAGAGCGCGTGTTATGCAGTAAAACGGAATGTCACGATTTGATTTTTCTAAGTGTAGATGGATGGCCTTCTTTGTATATGTAAGTAAGGTAAACGTCCTTGTGCTCGACACACCCAATACATTGCACTTTTAATCTACAGTATTATTTTAATAAATCTAATTCAATTGGCATACGATACAAATTATTATTATTTTTGACTTATACCCTAATATTTTAACAGAAAATGAGTATAAGTACCATACTACATAGTTAATTTTTCAACTACAACTTTAATTTGCAAGCAAGTGTGCACCTGAGCGCCTGTGCCTGATGTATGGCGGGGCGGTCTCTGAAAAATGGCCGCAGCAGCCTCCGTATTGTTTGTATTGTACCGTTCTTAGGATAAATCCTATTCTCATTCTACTTAAACGGATAGACAAGCCTGATTTATGCTTACTATAAAATAAAAAAGGAAAAAAGCCTTTTATTTTGTGTTTTGTGGAGTTGGAGCGCATAGGGCGGACTAAATCATTGGATCTAACTGCATTTCTTTTCAGTATGTTTGTATACAGAGGCCAGTTCTGCATTGGCGGTACGGAGTCGGTGAAGCATTAGTCTGCTGTTTTTTGTCTCATCAAAGATATTTTATGCTAATTGTATATACGTATACCTTAGTAAGTACATATGCCTTCAACTAGCACTAAACTTAACCACTTCATTTAGCCACAGTTATGAATGCGTTTCAATTAACGATATAAAATAATTGTGATAACATGCTTTGAATATAACAGAAACAACTAAACTTGGCAAGCAATGAGGCCCAGTTCTAACAAAAACATTACCAATATCATGTACTTACTAATTGGAAATGTAGGATTTCCATTGTGTTTCCATTATTGAATAGCTAAATTATTGCCCTACATTGATATAACACAGCTAACATTTCAGCCATGATTATTATGTTTGTGCTATAACGGGAACCCTATGTAAGTGTTTATTGTTCTGCCAAGTTACCTGGAACTCTCTTAGCATTATTACATTCACAATGTAACATTCTTAACAATTCACTTCAGCTCGACCTAGCTTAAGCTTTGAACTCGAGCGAAAATGAACCAGCTAAGCGGTCCTTTACGTAATAATGGTCACAATTGCTTGAACATACACAGCCATGTATAATATGATTTTGATTTTGGGGTTATTCTGCTTTTAGCCGTGTAATGATGATTTTATTTATTTTTCATTCCTGAACATTCAACAGCACACACGGCCGTTCGAAATAAAATCAACCTTTGATCGATTGTTAAGTTTTTTTGGTTTCTTTTTAATTTGAATAAATGCATAATAAGCACCATGTCGTTGAACCCTCGAAGCCCTGCAGCGCCCGCGTACCGCGTGCGGTATGCGAGGTTAGGCTACGTGGGCTGAGGTCAGTTCTTGGATGGGTCACTGTTTTGGGTGGTTGTTAACTGAGCGCTGTCGTGCTTTAAAAGGCGTGTTAAGCCGTTGATCCCGGCTGCTTTCTATGACAGCAGTCGTTAACCAAGTTCCTTCGGGCGGCTTGAGAACTTCTAACAGTCAAGTTGCCCACTTACTTGACAAGCCTAATTAGGGTTTGAAGGTCAGATGGCAGTCGCTTCCGTATAAACTAGTGTCTACGCCAAATCTTGTAGCGGACCCCGGGCATCCTTCAAGATGCAACTGTACTGAGATAACGCTAGGAGGATGATGATTTAATAAGCGACGTGGTAGAAATGGAACCGACCTTTATTTGTGTATGCTGTGGTCGAGTACGTGCTCCAAATATTGAACACAATCAATCAGCTCAAGTGTTATTAATTAGTGTATGCACAGCTTGCTATATGGCATATTGCAAATAATGGAAATTAATTTACACAATGGTTACCATTATTTCGCTTGACTCCTGAAATAAAAAGCAAGTTCAGACCTGTTCCTTCTGCCACTTCGACAAAACTCGGCTCTCAAACAGCCAAGTTAAATTCACTTGAGCGCGACCGACACCACCGGACAGTCACAGCATTGTTCAACTAGTACGTGCAAACATGTTACTAAGGTGACGGCGTTGACTAACCTAACTGGACAACAGTGCCTTTACCATGAGTTACTCGCTAGCGACTGCGTAAAAAATTGTATGGGCAAAAGTACAGCGCCTATACGCAATAGAACTAAAAATCGGCATACTAAATCGTTTACGCAGTCGCTAGCGAGTACGGTCATGTAAACTTATATTAAAGGCACAGAGCACGGGCTATTATGCCGAAGTGGGATAGCATTGTTTTCTAGTTGTCAAAAATCGGTTTTACTCGATAGAAACCATCCGCATGTAAGTACAGTAACCAGCATTAAAATCTTCCAAGACAAAGGCGGCTAAAATATCAAAATGCTAAAATGAAAATTAAATCGTGTCAGATGTTTATGCGCGCTTTGTAGTGGCATATTGTGGTGCTAGTGAATGTATTATTAATTATTCTGTGGTAAGTGGGCAATTTTGCCGTTGACCTTGGTTGTTTTTATCATAATAAGTACAATCGTTCTTACCTGAAAAGAAACAAATTACCAATTAAAACAGAAAGGTGCTCATAAAATTGGCCAGAAGAAAATCTGTTCATATTCGAGTCTATCAACTTATTATTTTATCTTGTGACCAGCAGGCGAATCACGTAACTTTATATACTACCGTTAAATAGATTTTAATGTAATGTAAATTGAAACCGACTAAACAAATAACTAGAAAAGAAAACATAAAACTTCAACCTACTATGTATACGTATGTATGTTATTTTAAAGATTTTTCACACCTCCTCAAGGATGGCTAATTATATATCATGCAAACCTTACTGAAAGCAAATCATTATAGCCCTTGTATTGAGCCGGGTTGTAAATTGAAGTGAAATCACATTATCACCCGGCGAGTTATAATGAAATTCAGTACAATATTACAACTTGTATAATGCAGGGTAATAATGTGATTTCATATTTCATAGTTCTTATTGTTATATCATTAAAGTCTAATTTCGTGAAGTCCGCACGGTGGCGGAGGCGGAACGCGCTCGCTTCGCCTCGCTCGCCTGCATCGCATTCGAAACAAGACGACACCAGCCGCCGGCTGCTGCAGCGCTTGTTTTATTGTTAAATACCTAGCTAATATTATGAAAGAACGATGCAGTTTGACCATAGATAATTGTGACGTCATTAGTCATAAACTTCATGCTGCTTGCTGATTTTACTACTTATACTAATAAAATACCGTACATTTCGAACTAAGATTAACATCAACGTTATTAAGTGATCATTTTGTATGTGGTGCCTAATTATTCTTTTGTATTTTTGTAGTTCACTAATCTGCTTTTATTATGTTTTTTTTTACATTCTAATACATAATTTTGTGCACTGACTTACTGTAGGTACAGAGATATAGTAACAATTTAAAAAAAAAACTTCATTTGTTATTAATGCTTTTTTGGAAAGTTTTTATTAATAACACAATGTAGATCAAAAACATAACAATAACTTACTAACTACCTAAACCTAACTTAAACAAAAGGCTTTAACTATAAGCGCAAGGGCCACCCAAATCACTGCTATCATCATCATATATCATATCATTGCTGCATCTTGAGGTAAGTTCTTGTACAGTCGCCATCAGATACATCGAAGCGAACAAAGTGTTTACTAACGTCTAAACTCAACTCTATTGTCAAGACATGTCCAAGTGCATGTTCAGATATATTTGAACATTCTTAAACCGTCGTCTCCCGGCGAAAAAAAGCAATAGCATTCTTTTGTTATGATCCCGGGGATCCCGGGGACCGGTAGACGACGGCTTAAGTGTACAGTGGGTACATATACAATGCTACTGACACATTTGATGGTCAGACTACTGTCTTATTGTATGTTTGCGGTCAAGGTTTACAGAACCAAACCGAGGGGTGAATGGTCAAACCAACGTTTTGTTCAACGCGTAGAACAAAACGGATTTTCAGGTCCGGTTTGTTCTACGCGTTGAACAAAGCGGATTTTTTTCCCGGTTTGTCCTACGATGTGAAGAAAATCGTAGGACAAAACGGACTACTTCGATATTTGATATTTCGGTGGCACCGGGTGTCACATGTACAAAGGAACATTCCGAAGGCGGGCATTGTGTGTGGGGGGCTGTATGGCAGCATATTCGTCGTGCCGGCCACATTCTAATTGGAGGGAAAAGATGGCCACAGACACGACATTCCTTTCCTCAAAGGAGAGGGCTTAATAGGTACTGAAAAAAAAAGACGGTGCTTGAGTGTAGGTATTGTCTTAGGGTATTGTTAAATAAAAACTGGTCAAGTGCGAGGTTGATTCGCGCATCGAGGGTTCCGTACACAGATCGTGTACCCATCGCAACCCCATTACATCAGGAAAAATCTTAACAGCATGATGAATAAATTGAACGCCGCGCCGAATACAGCGCCATCGGTGCATTAAGTTAATAATTTGCGCGACTGAATAACTTAGTATAGTATTTATGTATGTTTGGTATTTAAAGATGATTTTTATCAGGTGAGCCGATTTCAATTTACATTTTTTTTTTATCTGAAAGAAGGTACTTTCAACATAACTTTTTAGCAGTTTATAAAACAAAATTACATGCGAAGGAAATAACAAACTTAGTTTAGAAATGTATAGTTGAAAAACTAGATATATTCATATTAGTCATTGATATTAATATTTTTTATTTTCCCCTACAAATCTACCTGACGAAAAAAAAACTGAAAATGTGTTACTCAAACCTTTTCCTATGACATCCCACTTGACATATAGTCACTAGACTTTGAGATTTTGCACCCTTGTATCAGTCATTTTTCACAGAAAATTAAAATAAATATAAAAAAACCTCACCGCTGCTTATTTATAACTATTTCAAAGTAATTCTTAAAATATTTAGCAATGTGACAAACAGAGAAAGGGACACCATAAGGCATGCTTTTTTAACTTTTTGGTACGGAGTCTAAAATTCGGTCTAAGGCTACTTCTTTCCTGCTGGGCTAGCACAACTGCCGCTGCGACGCGACGCGAGTAGAGAAAAATCTACCCTCCTCTTTCTAATTAGCACAGTTCGAGTGAGACAGGAATCGCTGCGTCGCGCGAGATACGACTTGGCAGCAAGTTGTGCTAGCCTACCTGTCTTGGCGGGGCGCAACCTGTCCTAGGTATATTTTCTACTTTCCCGACGGTATATTTTGTCTGTACTTCTTTACGTAAAAACATAGAAGAAGAAGAACAAAATAGTTCATCATCGAAAACATAAAATTATCTACAAGCAAAAGTAAATACATAATAAAGACAGAAATAATAATAGTAAGCAAAAGTAAACACATAAAAAAGACAAAAATAATAATAGTAAGCAAAAATAAACACATAAAAAAGACAGAAATAATAATAATAAGCAAAAGTAAACACATAAAAAAGACAGAAATAATAATAGTAAGCAAAAGTAAGCACATAAAAAAGACAGAAACAATAATAGTAGGTAGTTAAGGCGTAGGGTAGGGCAAGGCCTTCTCCATACAAACTCTGTGCAAAGTTTATTCGTCGGTTTTGGCACTCCCGAATATTATACATTTTTTTGCATGTCAACATTAGATATACGAAGAACCTGAAGAAAAATTTTACAAAAAAATTAAAAACTAAAAATACAAAAAAATCTCCAGGGTATGGCTAACAGCAAAATAAGCATACTGACCATCAAAAATCATAACTGTAGTGCAAACAAACACGTAGAAAAACTTGCAAGTTTGTATGGAGAGCGCTTGCCCACCCTATCGCCAGGGGTCTACACGTATTATATTTATTTAATAACGAACAATAAGAATAAGAAATAAGAAATATTTATTCGAGTCAAAGACAACAATTAACACAGCAAAATAGAATATAAAAATAAACAAAAAAAGTTGTGTTATCCCGAAACGGTACCATCTCAGCATAATGCAATAAGGTTATAATATGATGTCGCTGTACATGTGTGCGTGTGTGTAGGCCTGATTTTAGAAATTCTCAATCCCTCCGAAGGCCAACTCAACTTAGCCACTGCTGTGCTTAGCCAGTGCTGCCACAACAACTAATGCCGATGGCTTTAAATTACTTTCGCAGCACAGTTAGAAACGCTCCGCAAAGCTATGACCGCTCTAGTTTTATTTCAATAAATAAATACTTAATAACGTCTAGCCTCTAACCACGGAATAAACTACCGCCTGGAAAGTTAGATTGGATTCCTTGTATCTATGTATCAAGTAAGGCATGTAATTAATCGGCCAAGTTCATGCAACGGGATCTTAACAACTGAATCAGAATAGATTACACTTGGAAACAATGATAATACATCACAGATGCCGACTAAGGCATAGATGCCAACTAAATCTATTCCTAGGATTTTTGTTCGCTGTATCTCTTTCACACGCCAATAACATTTTAAAATGTTTCGCGCATTCGTTTGGACATGAAAGTTTGCACGCACATGGAGAATTTATAGTGAAGTTTGACTATAAAGATCTTCTAGCAACAGAATAGGTATGCTACTACACTAAATAAGAAAATCAATAAGTTCGAATTTTCTCGAAAACGGATTTAATTCTTAATCAAATGGCGAAAAAAGTAACTCACAAGATTTACAACACATGTATGTGTAACTTATTGATTTTCTTAGTTAGTTTCAACATACCTATTCTGTTGCTAGAAGATCATTATAGTCAAACTTCACTATCAATTCTCCATGTGCGTGCAAACTTTCATGTCCAAACGAATGCGCGAAACATTTTAAATCTTATTGGCGTATGATAGAGATACAGCGAACAAAGAACCTAAGAATAGATTTAGTTATACAACATAATTACATAGTTATAAGTCTTCAAAGTTTTAAGAAGGGGAATATTCTGTCCCTTTTCTGCAAAACGCACCTTCGTGTTGGAACGATCGTCATTTACTATGGCGCTCGAGATCAGTGACGTCACTGATCTGTCGCGCTTTCTCTCTCTAACCAGCAACATTAAAACGATTATAGTTTCGTTATTTTTTGAGATATTTGAATGGGATTTTCACCATTTGGCATATTTTTGGCCTTGTTTCATTTAAAGTTGTAACAACCCTATATCGTCAATAATGTCCACGATATATTTCACTACATAGTATAAAACAAAGTCGCTTTCTCTGTCCCTGTGTCCCTATATCCCTTTAAAATTACGCAACGGATTTTGATGCGGTTTTTTTTAGTAGATAGAGTGACTCTAGGGGAAGGTTTATATGTATAATAACTGCATCAGCATTGCACCCGTGCGAAGCCGGGGCGGGTCGCTAGTTGATAATAAATGGCTATAATGCCTGATGTTAAACGAAGACTTGTTTACAGGTTTTTTTTAAAGATTAGTGTATTTGACGCGATATCTTTTTGTAATAGTAGTGTGGTGTAACAACATCATCACTACATAGTATAAAACAAAGTCGCTTTCTCTGTCCCTATATCCCTATATCCCTATGTATGCTTGAATCTTTAAAACTACGCAACGAATTTTGATGCGGTTTTTTAATAGATTGATTGAAGAGGAAGGTTTATATGTATAACTAGCAGGCGCCCGCGACTTCGTCCGCGTAGATTTTAGATGGTAACAAAGATATAAATGAGGTTTATTTGTTTCTGTCAGTTGTCTGATGCTATTAATCTTTTGTGAAAATTACTCGAATGAAAAACTTAATGCCCGCAATCTTGGATTTGAAAATGTATGTAATTTTCGGACTCCGGATCCTACATTTGAAATATGATATGGTTCCTAAACCAAAACGTAAACACAAAATTTTTACCATTGCTGAGAAGTGTGCCATATTAGACAGCTTGAAAGATGGCGTGTCTGCTACTTCGCTTTCTCAAAAGCATGATATTGGAAAAGCTACAATTTCTGATCTGATGAAAAAGGAACAGAACATTAGGTAATTTCATTCCAACATACTATAATTCGAACGCTCCGTGAGTCCGAACAGTAGTTGTTTCTTTGAAGTTCGGATTATCGAGGCCCTACTTTATATCGATTTTAACGAAAAGTAAAGATTTGCTCCCCGCACAAACTTGGAACCCCTTTTTACCCCATTAAGGGAACAATTTAGAAAAACGCTGGAACACGTTTTGTTGTATTTAAACAGAGAGTCTATATACGAAGTTGTAAATCCCGCACTTTAAAAAAGATTTGCTCCGCGTACGAACTTGTAAACCCCTTTTCACACCTTTAGGGGAGCAATTTCAAAAAACGCTGATGTACTTTTTGTTGTATTTAAACAGAGAGTCAATTTACGAAGTTTGAAATCTCTCACTTCAAAAAAGATTTGCTCCCCGTACAAATTTGGAACCCCCTTTTTATCCCTTTAGAGGAGCAATTTTGAATAACGCTGAAATACGTTTTGTTGTATTTAAATAGAGAGTCTATGTACGAAGTTTCAAATCTCTCACTTAAAAAAAGATTTGCTCCTTTACAAACTTGGAACACACTTTTCACCCCTTTAGGGGAGAAATTTTGAAAAACACTGAAATATTTTTTGTTGTATTTAAACATAGAGTCTATTTACGAAGTTTTAAATCTCTAACTTCAAAACAGAATGGCTCCCGGTACAAAGTTGAAACCAACTTTTCACCCCTTTAGAGGAGCAATTACAAAAAACGCTGAAATACCTTTTGTTGTATTTAAACAGAGAGTCCGCATACGAAGTTTTTAATCCCGCACTTCAAAAAAAAATTGCTCCGGGTAGGAACTTGTAAACCCCTTTTCACCCCTTTAGAAGAGCAATTTCAAAAAACGCTGAAATGTATTTTGTTGTATTTAAACAGAGAGTCTATATACGAAGTTTAAAATCTCTGACTTCAAAAAAGATTTGGTCCTTTACAAACTTGGAACCCTCTTTTCACCCCTTTATGGGAGCAATTTTGGAAAACGCTGCAATATGTTTTGTTGTATTTAAACAGAGAGTCTATATACGAAGTTTTAAATCTCTCACTTCAAAAAAAGGTTTGATCCTTTACAAACTTGGAACCCTCTTTTCACCTCTTTATGGGAGCAATTTTGGAAAACGCTGAAATATGTTTTGTTGTATTTAAACATAGAGTCTATTTATGAAGTTTCAAATCTCTAACTTCAAAAAAGTATTTCTCCCCGTACAAACTTGGAACCCCCTTTTCACCCTTTTAGCGAAGCAATTTCAGAAAACTCTGATGTACGTTTTTTTTATATTTAAACAGAGAGTCTATTTACGAAGTTTGAAATCTCTCACTTCAAAAAAGATTTGCTTCCCGTACAAACATGGAACCCCCTTTTCCCCCCTTTAGAAGAGCAATTTCAAAAAACGCTGAAATATGTTTTGTTGTATTTAAACAGAGAGTCTATATACGAAGTTTTAAATCTCTGACTTCAAAAAAGATTTGCTCCTTTACAAACTTGGAACCCTCTTTTCACCCCTTTATGGGAGCAATTTTGGAAAACGCTGAAATACGGTTTGTTGTATTTAAACATAGAGTCTATTTACGAAGTTTAAATCTCTCACTTCAAAAAAGATTTGCTCCCGTACAAACTTGGAACCCCCTTTTTATCCCTTTAGAGGAGCAATTCTGAATAACGCTGAAATACGTTTTGTTGTATTTAAATAGAGAGTCTATTTACGAAGTTTGAAATCTCTAACTTCAAAAATGAATTGCTCCCCGTACAAACTTGGAACCCCCTTTTCACCCCTTTAGAGGAGCAATTTCAAAAAACGCTGAAATACATTTTGTTGTATTTAAACAAAAAGTCTGTTTACGAAATTTTAAATCTCTCACTTCAAAAAAGATTTGCTCCTTTACAAACTTTGAACCCTCTTTTCACCCCTTTATGGGACCAATTTTGAAAAAAGCTGAAATACGTTTTGTTGTATTTAAACATAGAGTCTATTTACGAAGTGTCAAATCTCTAACTTCAAATAAGATTTGCTCCCCGTACAAATTTTGAACCCCCTTTTCACCCCTTTAGGAGATGAATTTAGAAAATCGCTGAATTTAGTTTTGTTATATTTAAACAGAGAGTCTATATACGAAGTTTTAAGTCTCTAACTCTAAAACAGAAGTTTCTCCCATACAAACTTTGCACCCCTATTTTACCCTCTTAGGGTTAAAATTTTGCAAAACGCTGAAAACACTTTCTTTATATTTAAGTTCGTAACCTTTACACAAATTTTAAAGTCTTCAGCTCAAAAAAATTTTTTTCTCCCATACAAACTTTGCACCCTTATTTGATCCCCTTAGGGTTGGAATTTCCAAAAATCCCGTCTTATCCCTTGCTTACGTAATAAAAGTAAGCTCTGGACCAAATTTAAAGTTTCTAGTTCCAGTAGTTTCGGCTGTGCGTTGATGGTAGATCAGGACTTCTTCTTTTATATATATAGATAACATCCATTACATAGTGCACCCGTGCGAAGCCGGGGCGGGTCGACATTAACTGTATAGCTGCATACTGTGATAGGAATCAACTATTTCTAAACCCTGATAAGTGTAATATCATCACGTTTACACGTAACAGAAACCCAATAATACACACATATAACTTAAATAACCACGTGATAAATAGGGTTGACAAAGTCCGAGACCTTGGGGTGATAATTGACAATAAACTTACTTTTAACGATCATATTGATAGTATTGTTCAAAGAGCCTACAGGCAGCTTGGTTTTTTTATTGAGGGTTTGTAAGCCTTTTCATAATGTCATGACATACATGATTTTATACTATAGTTTAGTCAGATAAATCTTGGACTTTGCATGTATTGTTTGGAGCCCTTTCTTTAAATGTCATATCAACAGGGTAGAACGAATACAAAAGAAATTTCTGAAAGCTTTAGACTACCGTATGTGTCGTGGTCGAAATTCCTACAATAACAGCCTTTCTCACTATGGTCTGTTACCATTAGAAAGCCGTCGAATACAGTTTGATTTAATGTTTCTTTATAAAATAACTAACAACTTTATCGACTCCCCGTCGCTTCTTGGTAGGCTATTATTAAAAATTCCTCAACGCACAGCACGTCATAAGAAATTATTTGCTATCCCGTACTCCCGTACAAAATATGTCTCTAATTCTTACTTTAACCGTTGTCTCAATTATTGTATTGTAAACTTGTCTCATATTGATATTTTTTCAATTAGATATTGTCAAAGTTTTAAAAATCAAATTATTTGTCACTTAAAATCGAAACTATAACCTCACAGTTAGAAACTGTCTGTATTAGTAACCATGTAGTAACCATGTGTATGTATGCATGTAGTCTTCTAAACCATATTTAAAAAAATGGACTTTGTAGCAAATACCCAATAATGCACTCTTTTGCAAATTGTTTCGCTTCTTACCGCTCCTACAATAAGCTACTTTAAATTAAAATGTTTATGTAATCTTAAGATATGGCACTCAAGGTCTTTTACCACAATATGTAAAAATATCATTTTTGTATTTGACTGTTTGTTGCCTAAATAAATTAAAAAAAAAAAATAGGTAGTTGCTATGGCTACCTTTTGTCTCCTTCATCATATCAGCTTGGTTGAGCCATAATATTGCATTATTAAGTACTTAAGTTACGTATATAAGTACCTGTACCACCCTCAATGAGACACTGGGAAGTGGGTCTTTAACTTACATGATTTGAAACTACAAACAGTTGGAAGTAAACTAAATTAAAACTAAACAATAACACTAACGTCTCTTGTCAATAATCCTTTAAACTTGTTTTTTTTATACTACGCCGGTGGCAAACAAGCGTACGGTCCACCTGATGGTAAGCGGCCACCGCAGCCTATAGATGCCCGCAACTCCAAAGGAGTCACGTGCGCGTGTGTTTAGTTCTTTTATTTACTTACCATACAGTGTAGTTTTAAAATCGAATCGTACAACTAAAATTAAATTGGAATTACCAACGTGCCATACCGGTTCAACAATGACAAACGTTAAATTGATATTGCCCAATATCAAATTCAGTTAATTCAATAAAATTTACCCGGAATTCAATGTTCACTAGCTGGTATTCCCGTGCGTGAAATAATATGATGAATGTTTGGTTAATGTTTGAACAATGATATTTGATAACTCAATTCATAGCGAAATGTAAGTGGTTGAGTTGTGATTGAATCCCGAATAAAACGAATAACTAATAATATTAACTCAGAAACCCTGAAGTTTTTTGGATATATGTTTGAAAAATGTAAATGAAAAGATCGCCGGTTCTGGCGTGCGTGCGTGCGTGCGTGCGTGCAGCACGCGTGCGTGCGCATGTATATGTGTGTGGTACATCTAATGTATTAGGTAGGTACATCTAATGGATTAGGTATTATTTTGTTCGCCAAAAGCCAATCGCAGATACAAGTGTGCAATTCGCAATAAACTGTGTTTTAGATTCCAAATAAGTACTAACATAATCAGCAACTGGCATGCATAGACACAATAAAAATATTTGCGTAACCTACAGGATAACCGCGAAAGTCTTCGATTGTGAATGATGTCTGTCACTTTTTGAAGGCGAAAATGTGAGTCCATATTTCAAAGTCAAAGTGTTTATTTGTAAAAAAAATAGGTGAAACTGTCATGACAGTGTTGGAAAAATATAAAAATGTTATGCTATATTTTGCCCATGGGCGTACAAAAACTTAGTGGAAACTTACAACTAATTAAATGTAACAAGAGACAAGCAAAATTAATGAAATTTATAATCAAACAAATAATCAGTTACATACTAAGATTACATGTCAGAAAATCTGTGATTGAATAGAAACGGTGCAAGTTAATACAAGTTTACTTTTCTGTTGATATTTGCATGTAGCTAATATTCCCGACATCCCTCCACACGAGCATATTATGCAAATATTTTTTGCTCTCTAAGTTGAAATTAAATCGTTATTAATCGATTTTGACGAGTTTTGACTTTGAGTTGATATTGCTCCGTCTACAATTATAGATAATATATATTTATGTCACAAACGGTTGTCGGTTCTTCAATCCTTTAGCTTCATTTGCAAGAGCTAAATTTTGAAAAAACTGACTACTTATTTATTTACGATTTATTGAAACATGGTCCAGAAAAGCGCTATATGCTCTATATACTAATATGTTGTTGTGTAAGTATATGAAATGTACATGTAACTGTTCCTTATGACATCTCAACCACGCATGAGAGATTTTTATTTTGAACTTATTTTCATAATAGTTACGTCCATAAAACTGGTTTTTGGCTTAAAATTGCCAAAGTTTGATGCCGTATATGTCGAAGACAGTGAGTTTTTAAGTAAATATAGTCATAACCTCGTTGTTAATAATACGCTAAAATCGCTAAATCATTAAAAATACGAGAAAATGGAGAGTTATAGATCGAAGGTCATTGAAAGCTAGATGCCCTTAATAATAACTTCCTATGTCAACACGTAGCAGTCAACATGAGCGACAATGCAAAATGTGAATAGGGAATTCAACATTTTGGCCTAGGTACTAAAATGCTTTGATTTATTGATTGATATAATTACGTCATATTAATAATTCATCAATACAACTAAAATCCAGTGTACTAATAGCGTCACGTCTGGAAAGCGACGGGAAGGTAATCAAATCAAATTAGGGTATTAAGTAACTGGAACTGAATATCCGTGCGCGACGTGGTTGAATTAATCATTTCTGACTACAGCTTACTAAGTTCAGAAGGAACAGAAATATTAAATTTCACAATAATAAAGTAGAAAGGTTTCATTGTGTAATACAAATTTCTTATTTAGTTTCCATTCTACTGAAAGTTGCATTGGTGTTTTATCGTTTATTAATATTTTCAGTCATTACTTTTGCCATGAGCCATAAGTGTAACGTTTTGCTACCCATCCTTGACCCTAAGGATGCTGTAATCCTCTTGACCAAGGAATTAGATTTGTAATTGACAAAAGAACGCAGACTAACAAGTACAAGACTAGGCAGGAAATGACCCCCTCGAACACGCGTGAGTTTGCAATTTAGTTTCCCATCCCGCTCTCTAAGGAAGCGTATTTTCGTACCTAAATATTTAGTACATTTTAATTTATTTTTGAAACACTGGATCACTTATAAAAAATCTATCCGGATATTTTTTATAACAATGAAAAAGCTATCCTTTTTATAAAAAAAAACATATCACTATCGTTGATAATTACGAAATCTGCAGCATTAAAGTTTATTTTTACCAAGAGTTACCAAGGCATTTTTTTTCAGTCCACATTAATTTATAATTTTGTATTTTTGTACTTACATTAATTCTTCACACCAGCTCAAACTTCAGTATTTTCGTCAGATCTCTGAACGGGTCATGCCTTAATTATCAAAGTTATAAGAACAAATGTTGTGTTTAATATTTTTCGAGTAACCGTGTTTATTTGTAGATGTTTCTGCACTGAGTCATACGAGTGTCACCTTTCTAAAATATTTTGCGTTACGAAAGAACTCGCCATTGTTAATATATTCTGTGCTAATCTTGTAGAGATTAAGGCTTTGCATCTAAAATGTTATTTACATATTTTGAATAAGGCTGGAAATTCCTCTATTCTAGGTGTAGTTTTCTAGCAGGGGAAAATTCTTAATCTCTCCATTTGAAGTCATCACTGACAGAAAATGATTTAAAATTCCAAGTTATGTTATCTACATACATGTATTTTTAGGTTTTACAAGAACATTGACTTAAGTATATTTCAAAAGAGCATTTTATTTTTATTTTAGACACAGTATTATACATTCATATTGTCCTAGTAGCAAAATAAACCTTTGACATCCTAATTCCAGTACTGTGATACAGCTAGTTTGTGTCTCTTATCATCTCTTGTGTTTGAAGTAAGATTAAAGGGAACTAATGGATTAGTGTCGTGTTTTGGGATATTTACCTAATGCGCAATACATATTATAGAACGTTCAATTTGCTGTCATAATCTGTTTTTTTAGGGTTCCATACCCAAAGGGTAAAACGGGACCCTCCGCTGTCCGTCCGTCTGTCTCTCTGTCTGACGGTCTGTCACCAGGCTGTATCTTATGAACCATGATAGTTAGATAGTTGAAATTTTCACAGATGATGTATTTCTGTTGCCGCTACAACAATATATACTAAAAACAATAAAATTAAAAATTAAGGGGGCTCCCATACAACAAATGTGATTTTTTACCGTTTTTATCGATAATGGTACGGAGCTTCGTGCGCGAGTCCGACTCGCACTTGGTCGGTTTTTAGTAGCCCTATTTAGATACATCTAATTATGAGCAGTTACTGTTAATAGTTAGCTAAGAGACATAGTGAGGTTCCTTTAAATTAGTGGAATTAAAATTCAGCTTCATTCTGCTACAGAACAGACAGCGGTCAATATTAATGAACACCAGTAATCAGCATTCGTAGAGCAGTATCGTCGTCATAGTATGTATTTTTACCTTCAATTCACCATATATTTAGAGTACAAAAAAACATAACCAATGTTTCAATTAAGAGCCCTTTTCTATTTTTGGTAAGGAACAGGCGATTCTTGGCATTCTACTTCTAAGAAACAGCAACTTCTAAGAAAGAGTGGATATTAAGGTTATTACTGCACTACAGAGCTACTAGCCGGAGAGCTGTGCCTTTACCTTGAGTTTGCATGACCGTACTCGCTAGCGACTGCGTAAACGATTTAGTATGCCGATTCTTAGTTGCGTAACCGCCAGAGGCGCTGTACTTTTGCCCATACAAATTTTTATGCAGTCGCTAGCGAGTACGGTCTAACTAACCCTTTGCAATTTATAAACACGAAGTAGTGCCAGCCACCGTAAAAGGCACTGCCTTTCCCTAACCAAAATGACTCGCAATATTATATTCGAATTAAATTCCTAATTAGGTATCATACCGCACCAAGTTCAGAGCTCTATAAATTGCACACCTTTAATTATTTTTTAATAAATACACAGCTCAAAAGCTGTCCGTACTAGTGCACACTAACCAGGCGGATTTCGTGTTTCTATAAATTGCAAGGGGTTAGCAGTAGCCAGCTCTTAGACCATACATCGAGGCCCTATCATCACTTAGATCCTATCAGATGAGACTAGGATCAATCGCTGGTCAGTATTTTATAAAGAAATATTTTATATGAATATTTACCAATGAGTATCAATCAATCAATCAAAGACCTTTTTTTATTTATTATTATAATCAGTATTATTTAATAAACATCCTAAAAAAATACTATGTTCGTTTTACATGAGTACCTACATATACAAGACATTCCATAGTGGATTCCGCAATACTTCTTCCACGTGAACAATGTCGTACCTGTAATGAATACTCCCATCTAGTGCTAGAGGCTCTCACACACGGGGACAGCCGGGTGGGTGTGTACATAGCACTAATAGGTAAACACACTCGTGTGGGACGGCCTTAACTCGAGTGCTTTTTGCCGTAACATTTCGTATGCACGAGCGGTCGGGTATACACTGGTGGACAATGAAACGGGTAAAAGTAAAACAATATTTTACGCTTAAAAACTTTCATAGGTTATTTTGTCCGGTAACAGAAAGATAACATTTTCATAAACTTTAATTAAACCTATCCTAAAACATGTACACCTTTATTGCCTAATAACATATACACCTTTATTGCCTAATATCATGATTTTAATACCAATATGCTGTCCTAGCTTTTATACAACTTTTTCTAGAGAAAAATGCTCGTGGTTCATGCTGGACTTTAGAAAAACACTAGATTAAGTGGTAGACTTAATTACCCTTAAGTGAACGCGTAATAGTTTGTACTAGGACATAATAAATTTATAGGTATTATGCGATGCCCTAACCGGGTATTACAACAAAACAAGTTATTCTTCAATGTCACACATTTCACAATTTCATCAGAGCGTTCATCAGCTAAAAAAACTAATTACACACATATAAAATAAAATAACTGAAACTGCGCTGAAATATATTATATGTGGCCTACAGTGTACAGGGTAGACACCTAAGAGATTGAAGTGGTCGTATAAGACATGTCCTAAATTATGAGCTGTTGAAAATTTCGCAGCATCCTTTGCGTGGGAAATCTTGCGCGATACTGCAAGGTAATAAGATTAATTAAGGACGTCTTGGATGTCTTGTGGAATTCGTATAGAAAATTAAAAATGCTTTCAAGGGGTCCATTATTATGTTAAGCTAGGGCGAGGTAACTAAAAACTTAACGCAATAAGTGTCTATTAAGACATAATATTTCATAATGTGTCTATTAATACCCATATTATTATGTTCTTTGTTTTAAGAGCTAAGATTTGTAAAAACAGTAGACGTAGCCAAGTATCTACCTATAGTAGGTACGTATATGGTTATTACGGGGCCCTATTGTTCATTTGGGGACTTATAACACAAAACTTACGCAACATATTAGACACAAGTGTAATATTTTCAAAAGCATATTCCGTTACATTCAACTACGATTAAAGCGTTAGTAAACGGCTTTTAATCCAGTAACCTTGTCGTCTGAAAGTATGGAGGAGTGTGCGTCAAATCCGGTAGATTAGATTTTTTGCAAACATGTTTATTATGTTGGTCTAATGAATAATCCAAGTTTGTGACCTCGAGCGCCGAACGCAATTATATCAATAATCGAAAAACCGATTATAACCCTAAATGACTAGTTGCTGACAATACCTTCTCAGGAGATTTTAGAGAATAATGAATTTGCTACAATATGAGACTAGAATTGTCTAGACTATGTAGACCCAATAGTTTCCGCGATAAAGCCTTTCAAGGTTTGCGAAATTCGAAAAAAATATAAACTTTGAAAGGATTAATCTCGGAAAGTATTTGGTTTACTGAAACAATTTTAATCTCATATAGTACCATCAAAAAGTAATGCTTTAATGTAATATTTTTTTTTTTTGACATTTTTTTTGAAAAATCAAAAAAACTGATGATAACCCTAAGGAACTAGTTTTTAATATTACTTTCACGGTTTTTTTTAAAGTAGACTAAATTTGATACTTACAATATGAGACTAGAATTGTATTCATAGACAGAAGAGTTTCCGAGATAAAGCCTTTCAAAGTTTATATTTTTTTCGAATTTCGCAAACATTGAAATGCTTCGTCGGGGAAACTATTTGGTCGACAGAGACAATTCTAATCTCTGCTGTAGCAAACTTAGTCTACTTTAAAAACGTCGTTAAGAAAGTACTATCAGCAACTAGTCCTTTAGTGTTATAATCGGTTTTTCGCGCTCAAGGTAACAAACTTGGATTATTAATTGGGCGAAATCATAAACATGTCTGCAAAAAATCAGAACTATCGGATTTGACATAAGCTCTCAATATATAAAGTTACTGGATCATTTATTTCACGGAAATCAGTTTATTTGTCAATGACGTTTTCTAATTGAATTTAGAACGAAATTTGAAACCCCGTTGGTAGCCTGCGTGATTTTCCATTCCTTAAGTAAAAAATCAGAGTTTAATTTAGAACGAAATTTGAAACCCCGTTGGTAGCCTGCGTGATTTTCCATTCCTTAAGTAAAAAATCAGAGTTTAATTTAGAACGAAATTTGAAACCCCGTTGGTAGCCTGCGCGATTTTCCATTCCTTAAGTAAAAAATCAGAGTTTAATTTAGAACGAAATTTGAAACGCCGTTGGTAGCCTGCGCGATTTTCCATTCCTTAAGTAAAAAATCAGAGTTTAATTTCCGCGGGACCTTGTACAGTCAGGTGCAAAAATATGGGTAGATACAACTTACTCAAAAATATATCCCAAAGCTCTTATGTCAGTGAATTAGGGTTGCGGTACGTTTTTATGAGATAATTAATTCAATACGTATTTTTGCACTTGACCTTACTAAGCGGAATAGTACCTTTCCACTGTCTGAATAGTCCACGGGCCAACAGGAACAATTTTCATCAATCATTTCTACTCAGGAAATAGCTTGTATGATGCTTCAGAGAGCTGTGTCGTTAGGATAAGAATTAGGCCTTTCGATTGAAAATTTGGAGTCTTATTAGCGATGCTTGTGATATTCTTCACTCTTACCAAAGCACTTAAGACTCGAAAACTTGTCATCAATTTTCTCTTTCAATCTTACTGGATGCGAGCAGTGTAGCAGTACCTACAGAGGGATCAGCCACAGAGAGTAAAACTTACGCAAAAATGTCACGTTGTATATTCAATTACTTGAACATGAACTTTGTCGCCCCTTTTCTAATGGGTTTCTGCAGCGGTAATAGGCGACCTTTCCCCCACAGAGCATTGGCAGTTGTAAACATGGCAGTACGCTTTATACAAAAGCATTTATACCTTTTTAGAATTTTTCGCAACAGCAGTTGCCATATTCGTTTAATAAATAGGTAAGCGCCGATACGATAGATTCTATGTTAGTTAGTCTGATCAATGCCTTATAGTCGAGGAATGGGATGATGATTTTTACTTGATACGTACCTATTTAATTTAGTACATTATTAAACTTTTTATAATGTATATATTAAAGATGTGGTGCTGGCGGCAAATGGAACCTATACCTCTAAGCTGGACGGAAAAGAAAACAAATGAAGAGTTTTTGGATTTGATAGGAGAGAAGATACAGCCTTTGGGGATCATTGAGAACAGAAAAAGAAACATGCTGGAGCGCCTGATACGATATGCCAGTTACATTAAAATCATAATCGAAGAAAAGATAGAGGGGAGGAGAGGCAGGGGAAGACCGGGACGTGCGTTTATAGATAGAGTTAAAGAGAAGGTAATATAATGTAAAATCGTATCAGGAGCGCAAAGCGTTGGCAAAGAACCGAACAGAATGGCGATTACTTTATTTTTCATTTTCACTTTCATTTATTGCATCATGTTGTTACAGCAATACTCAGCAATACGTTATAGTCCAAACATGAACCCTGTCAGGGCACAGCAATTGTTATCTTACACAGCTAACATGCATTCATATAAAGATTATCTAAACTAACCGGTTATATTCGTTTCTAATAATAAATGAAAGTTTGGATATAAACTAGTGAGTCCATTAAATAAGAATACCACAACATAACATTACATTATATAACAGTGCACAATGTACATTACAGTCACAGACAAGAGCTAGTCTCTTAAAGAAATAATATGATGACGAGGTTCAAAGTTCAAAGTGCTTTATTTGTCAAACATTAGGTATAACTGAATAATACAGAGGTATTAAATACTTATAACGGACCACTATATTTTGCCAGTTAGCGTAAAAAAACATTAACATTACTACTGCATTATTTCATTGCATTATATTATAACATTACAATGTTTATTCAATAAAATTTCATCATTTACATAATTAGAAATAGAATAATAACATTTATTTAAAATTAATGTCATAAGTTTACGTTTCAAAACCAGTATCGGAGAAAGCTTTTAGTTCGGACGGTAATTTGTTGAATAGTTTAATTGCTAGAGAATACACAGTTTTGCGCATTAAAGCCGTTTTTGCAGCGAATGTGCCCACGTCCTCTCTGCGTTTTTATAGTAACAGTCTGCCATTGGCATTAATCTTTTTAAATAGTGCAGGATTATTTTGTATAAACCTTATTGCTTCAAAGATGTAAAGAGAGGGGATAGTCAAGATTTTCATGGCTTTAAAATGTGATACACAGCTGTCGGTTGGTCGGAGACCACGCATTGCTCTGATACACCTTTTCTGAGCCTTAAAGACCGCTTCTCTATTCAACGAGTTACCCCAAAATATTATACCGTAGCGCAGCGTCGATGCTACAAAGCCATAATACTCAATTAATACGGCATCAGGGCTCACTTTCTTGGTAAGTTTATAAAGAGCATACTTACATTGCAAAATTCGGTTCATAAAATTTTGAGGTTAATTGTCAAACTAAAATCGTATAAGTTGTTCGAATTTGACCATAGAAACATTTTCCGGGATCCCTAACCGCGGATGGTTATAACGAAGCGGTCGTAAATCAAAGATCAATAAATATCAGAAATCAGTGTCTGCAGAAAACGTGCGGCGAAAGCCGATGTTGGCACGGGTCGTGTAGATCGTGACGATAGCCCGTTAATTTATAGATAGATAGTTGTGAATAAAACCAATCTTAAGAGAAAAAACAGTTATAAACGACAAACGAGGTTTTCGATTTACAAAAAAAACCGTACTCAAATTAGTTCATTTGGGAGATACCAGACCAGACAGACACACATATACACATTTTAAATTCACGAGTAATAACAGTCCTCGTTTTCATCAGGGGTTAAAAAGTAACGTCTCAAACTTACAAAAACTAATCCGTTATTTTTAGTATGGAAATAGTAGTTTATACAATTGTAACATGAATTTCGGGTATATTGAAAAGCTGGTTCTTACGTATGTTTTTTGAACACGTTCATGATGGTTTAACATTATTTGGGTGTACATAAATTACATTTAGATCAACCTCGAAAACATTACGAAATAACCGTTCTGGTCTAGATGGGTCAAGAATCAGGGCTTGCGACATTACAGGAGCGCCTTCGGCATTAGGCCAGCCGGTCACGTCCCTGGCCGGAAACCTCTATTTCCAGATTGTTGAGGCAGCGCTGCGATTAAATGTAATGAGAATTGTCACCCGTTTTATTCCGTTTTTACGTCTTGTTAACCGTGCAATTAACATTGTAACAAGTTAAAAGACATTTTTTAATTAAATTTTATTATGCCTTATGTCAGTTTAGAAATTCTGCAGGTGAATTTAATGAAATATCTTCTATTTAAATATAAAAATAATTCCCGAAAAGTTCTCGTTAGAAAATGGATGCAGCCGAAGCCTATTTGAAGAGTTGTGCGGAAAGTAAAAAAAATGAGTTAAAAAATAACTATACTGAAAATCTGTTCGAGTGAGATAGAAAACCGAGTAATTCGGGTGTTCAGACTCTTAATTATATCTGTTACATTCATAAATAACAAATGTGGTTATGTGAAAGAATTACCTAGTAAAAAACTGTGGATAATTATGGCCGTACAATAAAGAGGTGATTTGATTTATTTCATTATCGGGTGTACTACAAAATTAACAAATTATTCACCGATTATTTTAAAAACCGTACCAAGTGCCAAGTGCGAGCCGAAACTGGTAAGCGAACGGCTACCGATTATGTAATAAAATATGTATATAAACAGAAACGTGTCTGTTATGTTATTTAGTTTGATTTTTTTTTATAGTTACAGAGGTTTACGAAAATGTTTGCTTATTTAATTAATTTATTTTTAATATTTGGGTGAATTTTAAAAAGAACACTTCACAGAACGTTTCAAACGCTTATTTCTTTGGCATTAATGGTGAAGTTCCAGTGCGTTTTTATGGTATACTCCGTCGTTTGAAAGAGGTCGCGGCCTTCTACCAAATAACCGGAAATATCATAAAACCCGTTTGGTAAAGATTCTGAACTTCACCAAACATAACATGAAGTTCAAAATCTTCACCAGACATGATGCCAAATAAATTCCTTAGGCGTTAGAAACGCTTTGATATTATTCACCCATTTTCAAAGTTCTATCTGCCCTATATTAATGTTTTGAGTAAGTTCTTTTAATTAACCTAGACCTTTTTAAGGCACGAGTGAATAGGCACCTTCTGGGTGAGCTCGCTTCATCGTCGGCCTCATCTTTGCCCCCTGGCTAGATGCTGGCCAAGAGCGACCCCATTTTTAATAAAAAAAAAAATCCATTTTTTTTAGTAATTTAACTACTTCCTATTAACATTGATTCACAGTTCCATCCAGGGACACCTGTAAGGTGAATATCAGAATGGTTAACACCTTAAATATTGTATTAATATTGAAAGTGTCAATATTTGGGTCAGTGACGAGCACTAGGACGTTTTCCTTACATGTAGTTCCAAAATAGTTACGCTTTTTAAAATGATTTTGTATTTTTTCCGTGAATTTACCCGCTGTTCAGCCGATCCCACTCTTTCTAACTGAACTCGAGCGTTTATAGTATGGGCGTGGATGCCGCGCGAATGGTATGTGACATCCCTGTGTGGGCGACACCGAGTTCCAGTCCAATTTAATAAAAGTGGCTCGCTATTGCCACCGTCGCTCTTTTGTCGTCAACACTTACGTTTACCCCATTTATGTTTTTCAAGTGACGTACTTATAGTATGTTTTGTTCAACCCATCCTGCTAGCCGTAATCACTTCTCTGGTTTTCAATATTGAGCGGCCCGGTTTAAGTAAAAAAGGGATTAATTGATTATACATTGGTAAGCCACCTATTCTGTTAGATATAATGTTGCATTGTCTCCGCTACCCAAAGGTTGTCTGAAAGTGATCGCTCTTTAGCGATAAGACCGCCTGTTGTTTACCTCTATCATTTAATCCTTATGTAATGCGTCCGTTTAGGCTTCCGTACACAAAGTGTAAAACGGGACCCTATTAAGTACTAAGAATTCGCTATCCGTCCGTCCGTCTGTCACCAGGCTGTATCTCATGAACCTTAGTAGTTAGATAAACATTTGAAATTTTCACTTATGATGTGTTTCTGTTGTCGCTATAACAACAAATAGTATAAAACAGAATAAAATAAATATTTTTAGGGGGCTCCCCTCCCATACAACAAACATGTTTTTTTGCCGTTTTTATAGATAATGGTACGGAACCCTTCGTGCGCGAATTCGACTCGCACTTGGTCGAGTTTTTTTCTGAGGTGTGCGATAAAGAGTATTTGTATTGTATTGTATTATTAAGAGAAAATGTTGCAAACAACTGTCATCTTATAGAACAGGGGTTTGCAGCCTTTTAGCAGCCAAGGGCATAGTAGCTAACAAATTTGTCGCGGGCTACAGGTGTTAATAATTTGAAACTATCAGACAAAGGGTGCCACATTGTCGGTTGTCAATAGAGGCTCACGGGCCACATGTGGCCCGCGGGCCGCCTGTTGCTGCTGCTATAGATAACTAATCAAAATCTCGTACAATCAGATTTATACGGATTACAGACAAACGGAATAGTTAAGTGGTTTGTTACGTTTTGGAGCTTAAAATGCGTGATAATTATGTAACTCGTTACCTCTTAAACTGATAACAGTGAATTAGGTTATGACTTTTTGAGCTTTATGAGGAAACAAGTATTTGGTATAAGTCTTGATTTTAACTTCAGTTAATATTGTAATGTAAAAGAATTGTATTTAGAGATAAGTGTAGTGTAAATTTAAATACATCACGTGTCTTGTGAGGTAAATGGAATAATGTCCCAGTGCTAAAAATTTAGGCACCGAGCAGGATTTATATGTCATAATAATATGGGTATGAACAATAGGTGTCATTCTTGGGTATTAAGGCGTCAAACATTGGGGCGTTTACTTTACCATTACCATGTTATTAAGAGAATTCCTCTATTCGATCAACCACGCCCCCTGTGAAAGAGACACGCTTATGTCTTTAACGGGATGTAACACTCTTCGGGGATGGCTTTTTCAGACAAGTATATATTTACGTTTTTGTGAAGTTTTATTAAATTTCCTCTGGGCAGAATTTAGATCCAGTATAATCCGATCATATTAACTTTAATAATGTATGCATGCATGTAACAAAAAGGCTTAATTATGCCAATTAATATGAAAATTACATTATTAATAGTCAACTTGATAATTACTATTAATGAATCCCTGGTACACTGTTAATTTATCTATAATAAATTGGCTTATCGACTATTTTAGAATTAATCTCTTCAGCCGTTAAAACGTGAATTGATGCCTACTTAAATATTTATAGGATACACGGTAAGGCACACATACGTTATGATACGTAAACGCGGATTATCATGTTTATAAATATTGGAGTTTCCGAGAACGTTACTACTTATGAGAATCACACAGAAAATGCAATAGGAGGAAGGGTGTTCAGGGAGATCATTAAATCCGATCCGACCCTTCTGGCAGCGCGCCAGTCTGCAAACAAACATATTGACAAACTGCTGTACTTACTTCGTATATTATTTTTGGGATGCGAACATGATGTACGTAGAACCGACAACCAGGAGTAGAGTTCAACTATTATCGGAATTTTTTACCAGTTCCTTTTTGACACATCTCAACACCCATATAACGACCGGTGTGAAGTTAGCGGCCAAAAGTTGGCGGCTGATTGGCTGCCAACATTTGGCCGCCAACTTCACAGCTAGCCGCCAACTTTTAGCCGCTAACTTCACAATAATATTAATCGACCAAGTAAAGAAGTCTCCAATTAATTATCCAATGTTATATAAGCTACATTTAAAATTAAAACAAATTATAACTAAAGCTGTTTCGATCAGCTTTCAGTAGAATATCTCGTTTGTTTCGGCGTTATGACACAACTCGAAGTTTCTGAGGACTACAACTATTTAGAATATTTGTCGTCACTATTTCTAGAACGATGAATAAGACATAACTATGCTCATGTTACTGTTTCAGTAGAACTTTACCTCGTTTAGTCTCGGGTTTATGTCTCATTGGCCGAATATAATGTGGTCAACTATTTCAAATTGTATTTTTGGACACTATTTCTAGATCGATGAATGGGATCTCACTATGCGGGTGTCAATTAGCATCCAAAAGGCTGTTCGAATAAGCTTTCAGTAGAACTTTACCTCGTTTAGTTTCGGCGTAATGACTCATCGGCCGAATCCACTGTGGTCAACAATTTCAAATTTTATTTTTTTGACACTATTTCTAGATCGATGAATGGGATCTCACTAAGCGCCTGTTAATGTGCATCTAAAAGGCTATTCGAATCAGCTTTCAGTAGAACTTTACCTCGTTTAGTTTCGGCGTAATGACTCATCGGCCGAATCTACTGTGGTCAACAATTTCAAATTTTATTTTTTTGACACTATTTCTAGATCGATGAATGGGATCTAACTAAGCGCCTGTTAATGTCCATCTACAAGGCTATTCGAATCAGCTTTCAGTAGAACTTTACCTCATTTAGTTTCGGCGTTGTGATTGTGAATCACCAGACGAAGCTACCGAGGTCCACGATTACAATTATGATTTTTTTGACACTATTTCTAGATCGATGAATGAGATCTCACTATGCGCATATTAATTAAAATTCAAAAGGCTATTCAAATCAGCTTTCAGTAGAACTTTACCTCATTTAGTTTGGGCGTAATGACTCATCGGCCGAATCTACTGTGGTCAACAATTTCAAATTTTATTTTTTTTACACTATTTCTAAATCGATGAATGGGATCTCACTAAGCGCCTGTTAATGTCCATCTAAAAGGCTATTCTAATCAGCTTTCAGTAGAACTTTACCTCATTTAGTTTGGGCGTAATGACTCATCGGCCGAATCTACTGTGGTCAACAATTACAAATTTTATTTTTTTGACACTATTTCTAGATCGATGAATGGGATCTCACTAAGCGCCTGTTAATGTGAATCTAACAGGCTATTCGAATCAGCTTTCAGTAGAAATTTACCTCG
Source organism: Epiblema foenella (assembly GCA_963556455.1). Taxonomy (NCBI): domain Eukaryota; kingdom Metazoa; phylum Arthropoda; class Insecta; order Lepidoptera; family Tortricidae; genus Epiblema; species Epiblema foenella. The sequence goes on along the minus strand of OY747098.1, from coordinate 9,124,477 downwards.
TTTAATTTCGGCTTTATGACTCACTGGCCGAATCTACTGTGGTCAACAATTACAAATTTTATTTTTTTGACACCATTTCTAGATCGATGAATGGGATCTCACTAAGCGCCTGTTAATGTGAATCTAACAGGCTATTCGAATCAGCTTTCAGTAGAACTTTACCTCGTTTAGTTTCGGCGTTGTGATTGTGAATCAGCAGACGAAGCTACCGAGGTCCACGATTACAATTATGATTTTTTTGACACTACTTCTAGATCGAAGAATGGGATCTCACTATGCGGATGTTAATTGAAATCCAAAAGGCTATTCAAATCAGCTTTCAAAAGAACTTTACCTCATTTAGTTTGGGCGTAATGACTCATCGGCCGAATCTACTGTGATCAATAATTACAAATTTTATTTTTTTGACACTATTTCTAGATAGATGAATGGGATCTCACTATGCGGATGTTAATTTAAATCCAAAAGGCTATTCAAATCAGCTTTCAAACGAACTTTACCTCATTTAGTTTGGGCGTAATGACTCATCGGCCGAATCTACTGTGATCAATAATTATAAATTTTATTTTTTTGACACTATTTCTAGATCGATGAATGGGATCTCACTATGCGCCTGTTAATTGACATCCAAAAGGCTATTCAAATCAGCTTTCAGTAGAACTTTACCTCGTTTAGTTTGGGCGTAATGACTCATCGGCCGAATCTGCTGTGGTCAACAATTACAAATTTTATTTTTTTGCCACTATTTTCAGATCGATGAATGGGATCTCACTATGCGCGTGTTAATTGACATCCAAAAGGCTATTCAAATTAGCTCTCAGTAGAACTTTACCTCGTTTAGTTTGGGCGTAATGAATCATTGGCTGAATCTACTGTGGTCAACAATTACAATTTTTTTTGACACTGTTTCTAGATCGATGAATGGGATTTCACTATGCGCGTGATAATTGACATCCAACAAGCTATTCGAATCAGCTTTCAGTAGAACTTTACCTCGTTTAGTTTGGGCGTAATGCCTCATCGGCCGAATCTACTGTAGTCAACAATTTCAAATTTTATTTTTTTGACACTATTTCTAGATCGATGAATGGGATCTCACTAAGCGCCTGTTAATGTGCATCTAAAAGGCTATTCGAATCAGCTTTCAGTAGAACTTTACCTCGTTCAGTTTCGGCTTTATGACTCACTGGCCGAATCTACTGTGGTCAATTATTTCAAACCTTATTTTTTTGACACTATTTCTAGATCGATGAATGGAATCTCACTATGCGCGTGTTAATTGACATCCAAAAAGCTATTCAAATCAGCTTTCAGTAGAACTTTACCTCGTTTAGTTTCGGCGTTGTGATTGTGAATCACCAGACGAAGCTACCGAGGTCCACGATTACAATTATGATTTTTTTGACACTACTTCTAGATCGATGAATGGGATCTCACTATGGGGATGTTAATTGAAATCCAAAAGGCTATTCAAATCAGCTTTCAAAAGAACTTTACCTCATTTAGTTTGGGCGTAATGACTCATCGGCCGAATCTACTGTGATCAATAATTACAAATTTTATTTTTTTGTCACTATTTCTAGATCGATGAATGGGATCTCACTATGCGCGTGTTAATTGACATCCAAAAGGCTATTCAAATTAGCACTCAGTAAAACTTTACCTCGTTTAGTTTGGGCGTAATGACTCATCGGCCGAATCTGCTGTGGTCAACAATTACAAATTTTATTTTTTTGGCACTATTTCCAGATCGATGAATGGGATCTCACTATGCGCGTGTTAATTGACATCCAGAAGGCTATTCAAATTAGCCCTCAGTAGAACTTTACCTCGTTTAGTTTGGGCGTAATGAATCATTGGCCGAATCTACTGTGGTCAACAATTTCAAATTTTATTTTTTTGACACTATTTCTAGATCGATGAATGGGATCTCACTAAGCGCCTGTTAATGTGCATCTAAAAGGCTATTCGAATCAGCTTTCAGTAGAACTTTACCTCGTTTAGTTTCGGCGTAATGACTCATCGGCCGAATCTACTGTGGTCAACAATTTCAAATTTTATTTTTTTGACACTATTTCTAGATCGATGAATGGGATCTAACTAAGCGCCTTTTAATGTCCATCTAAAAGGCTATTCGAATCAGCTTTCAGTAGAATTTTACCTCATTTAGTTTCGGCGTTGTGATTGTGAATCAACAGACGAAGCTACCGAGGTCCACGATTACAATTATGATTTTTTTGACACTACTTCTAGATCGATGAATGGGATCTCACTATGCGGATGTTAATTTAAATCCAAAAGGCTATTCAAATCAGCTTTCAAAAGAACTTTACCTCATTTAGTTTGGGCGTAATGACTCATCGGCCGAATCTACTGTGATCAATAATTACAAATTTTATTTTTTTGACACTATTTCTAGATCGATGAATGGGATCTCACTATGCGCGTGTTAATTGACATCCAGAAGGCTATTCAAATTAGCCCTCAGTAGAACTTTACCTCGTTTAGTTTGGGCGTAATGAATCATTGGCCGAATCTACTGTGGTCAACAATTACAATTTTTTTTGACACTATTTCTAGATCGATGAATGGGATTTCACTATGCGCGTGATAATTGACATCCAACAAGCTATTCGAATCAGCTTTCAGTAGAACTTTACCTCGTTTAGTTTCGGCGTAATGCCTCATCGGCCGAATCTACTGTAGTCAACAATTTCAAATTTTATTTTTTTGACACTATTTCTAGATCGATGAATGGGATCTCACTAAGCGCCTGTTAATGTGCATCTAAAAGGCTATTCGAATCAGCTTTCAGTAGAACTTTACCTCGTTTAGTTTCGGCTTTATGACTCACTGGCCGAATCTACTGTAGTCAATTATTTCAAACCTTATTTTTTTGACACTATTTCTAGATCGATGAATGGAATCTCACTACGCGCGTGTTAATTGACATCCAAAAAGCTATTCAAATCAGCTTTCAGTAGAACTTTACCTCGTTTAGTTTGGGCGTAATGACTCATCGGCCGAATCTACTGTGATCAATAATTACAAATTTTATTTTTTTGTCACTATGTCTAGATCGATGAATGGGATCTCACTATGCGCGTGTTAATTGACATCCAAAAGGCTATTCAAATCAGCTTTCAGTAGAACTCTACCTCGTTTAGTTTGGGCGTAATGACTCATCGGCCGAATCTACTGTGATCAATAATTACAAATTTTATTTTTTTGTCACTATGTCTAGATCGATGAATGGGATCTCACTATGCGCGTGTTAATTGACATCCAAAAGGCTATTCAAATTAGCTCTCAGTAGAACTTTACCTCGTTTAGTTTCGGCGTAATGCCTCATCGGCCGAATCTACTGTAGTCAACAATTTCAAATTTTATTTTTTTGACACTATTTCTAGATCGATGAATGGGATCTCACTATGCGCGTGTTAATTGACATCCAAAAAGCTATTCAAATCAGCTTTCAGTAGAACTTTACCTCGTTTAGTTTGGGCGTAATGACTCATCGGCCGAATCTACTGTGATCAATAATTACAAATTTTATTTTTTTGTCACTATTTCTAGATCGATGAATGGGATCTCACTATGCGCGTGTTAATTGACATCCAAAAAGCTATTCGAATCAGCTTTCAGTAGAACTTTACCTCGTTTAGTTTCGGCGTAATGACTCATCGGCCGAATCTACTGTAGTCAACAATTTCAAATTTTATTTTTTTGACACTATTTCTAGATCGATGAATGGGATCTCACTAAGAGCCTGTTAATGTGCATCTAAAAGGCTATTCGAATCAGCTTTCAGTAGAACTTTACCTCGTTTAGTTTCGGCTTTATGACTCACTGGCCGAATCTACTGTGGTCAATTATTTCAAACATTATTTTTTTGACACTATTTCTAGATCGATGAATGGGATCTCACTATGCACATGTCAATTAACATCCAAAAACCTATTCAAATCAGCAGACAGTAGAACTTTACCTCATTTAGTTTCGGCGTTGTGATTGCGAACCACCAGACGAAGCTACCGAGGTCCAAGTTTAACATTATGATTTTTTGACACTATTTCTAGATCGATGAATGGGATCTCACTATGCGAGTGTTAATTGACATCCAAAAGGCTATTCAAATCAGCTTTCAGTAGAACTTTACCTCGTTTAGTTTCGGCTTTATGCCTCACTGGCCTAATCTACTGTGGTCAATTATTAGAAACTTTATTTTTGCGACACTATTTCTAGATCGATGAATGGGATCTCACTATACGCGTGTTAATTGACATCCAATAGGCTATTCAAATCAGCTTTTAGTAGAACTTTACCTCGTTTAGTTTCAGCTTTATGACTCACTGGCCTAATCTACTGTGGTCAATTATTTCAAACTTTATTTTTTTGACACTATTTCTAGATCGATGAATGGGATCTCACTATGCGCGTGTTAATTGACATCCAAAAGGCTATTCAAATCAGCTTTCAGTAGAACTTTACCTCATTTAGTTTGGGCGTAATGACTCATCGGCCGAATCTACTGTGGGCAATCAACCGAGGTAAAGTTCTACTGAAAGCTGATTTGAATAGCTTTTTGGATGTCAATTAACACGCGCATAGTGAGATCCCATTCATCGATCTAGAAATAGTGACAAAAAAATAAAATTTGTAATTATTGATCACAGTAGATTCGGCCGATGAGTCATTACGCCCAAACTAAACGAGGTATAGTTCTACTGAAAGCTGATTTGAATAGCCTTTTGGATTTCAATTAACATCCCCATAGTGAGATCCCATTCATCGATCTAGAAGTAGTGTCAAAAAAATCATAATTGTAATCGTGGACCTCGGTAGCTTCGTCTGGTGATTCACAATCACAACGCCGAAACTAAACGAGGTAAAGTTCTACTGAAAGCTGATTCGAATAGCCTGTTAGATTCACATTAACAGGCGCTTAGTGAGATCCCATTCATCGATCTAGAAATAGTGTCAAAAAAATAAAATTTGTAATTGTTGACCACAGTAGATTCGGCCAGTGAGTCATAAAGCCGAAATTAAACGAGGTAAAGTTCTACTGAAAGCTGATTCGAATAGCTTGTTCGATGTCAATTATCACGCGCATAGTGAAATCCCATTCATCGATCTAGAAATAGTGTCAAAAAAAATTGTAATTGTTGACCACAGTAGATTCGGCCAATGATTCATTACGCCCAAACTAAACGAGGTAAAGTTCTACTGAGAGCTGATTTGAATAGCCTTTTGGATGTCAATTAACACGCGCATAGTGAGATCCCATTCATCGATCTAGAAATAGTGTCAAAAAAATAAAGTTTGAAATTGTTGACCACAGTAGATTCGGCCAGTGAGTCATAAAGCCGAAATTAAACGAGGTAAATTTCTACTGAAAGCTGATTCGAATAGCCTGTTAGATTCACATTAACAGGCGCTTAGTGAGATCCCATTCATCGATCTAGAAATAGTGTCAAAAAAATAAAATTTGTAATTGTTGACCACAGTAGATTCGGCCGATGAGTCATTACGCCCAAACTAAATGAGGTAAAGTTCTACTGAAAGCTGATTAGAATAGCCTTTTAGATGGACATTAACAGGCGCTTAGTGAGATCCCATTCATCGATTTAGAAATAGTGTAAAAAAAATAAAATTTGAAATTGTTGACCACAGTAGATTCGGCCGATGAGTCATTACGCCCAAACTAAATGAGGTAAAGTTCTACTGAAAGCTGATTTGAATAGCCTTTTGAATTTTAATTAATATGCGCATAGTGAGATCTCATTCATCGATCTAGAAATAGTGTCAAAAAAATCATAATTGTAATCGTGGACCTCGGTAGCTTCGTCTGGTGATTCACAATCACAACGCCGAAACTAAATGAGGTAAAGTTCTACTGAAAGCTGATTCGAATAGCCTTGTAGATGGACATTAACAGGCGCTTAGTTAGATCCCATTCATCGATCTAGAAATAGTGTCAAAAAAATAAAATTTGAAATTGTTGACCACAGTAGATTCGGCCGATGAGTCATTACGCCGAAACTAAACGAGGTAAAGTTCTACTGAAAGCTGATTCGAATAGCCTTTTAGATGCACATTAACAGGCGCTTAGTGAGATCCCATTCATCAATCTAGAAATAGTGTCAAAAAATAAAATTTGAAATTGTTGACCACAGTGGATTCGGCCGATGAGTCATTACGCCGAAACTAAACGAGGTAAAGTTCTACTGAAAGCTTATTCGAACAGCCTTTTGGATGCTAATTGACACCCGCATAGTGAGATCCCATTCATCGATCTAGAAATAGTGTCCAAAAATACAATTTGAAATAGTTGACCACATTATATTCGGCCAATGAGACATAAACCCGAGACTAAACGAGGTAAAGTTCTACTGAAACAGTAACATGAGCATAGTTATGTCTTATTCATCGTTCTAGAAATAGTGACGACAAATATTCTAAATAGTTGTAGTCCTCAGAAACTTCGAGTTGTGTCATAACGCCGAAACAAACGAGATATTCTACTGAAAGCTGATCGAAACAGCTTTAGTTATAATTTGTTTTAATTTTAAATGTAGCTTATATAACATTGGATAATTAATTGGAGACTTTTTTACTTGGTCGATTAATATTACTGTGAAGTTAGCGGCTAAAAGTTGGCGGCTAGCTGTGAAGTTGGCGGCCAAATGTTGGCAGCCAATCAGCCGCCAACTTTTGGCCGCTAACTTCACACCGGTGTAATAATTTCCTTATATTTTAAAAATGCTTAAAATTTTACTTTATATCTAATTAGCACTGCTAGCATCGATTTAATCGATGACTGCCAGACTAAAACTTTTATTTAAACTGAATGTTCCAGCATCTTTTGCCTGCTCACTTATTGAAGTATATAAGCTTAATTATAGGCGCAATATAAAAAAAAAACAATTAAAATATTGTTTACTAGGATACAGACAAACTCACTCCTGTATTCCCAAAAGGGGTAGGCAGAGCACATGAAATTAACAACAGTGCCACATTTAGCAATTGTAGGTATAATTATGGAAAAAATATGATATGGCAGTGATAGGTTGCTAGCCCATCGCCCACAACACACCACAACCCGATTCCCATAGTCGACTATTACGACACCTACGGCCAGAAAGGGGGAAGTGCTATTCTAATCCGGCACCTCACGGGGCCTAGTAATGTTTAGTGTTCTGTAATAAAAAGTGTTCCTATGGAACACGTATTAAAAATGGTTTTCACTCTACTCATTGAGTGCCTATGTATAATTCTACTCCTGGTATATTATAGCTTCAATTCCGTGTGTACGAGATTATGTTTTCTGCATTCGGATCAAACTTGATTAGTAAGCCATTATAATAATAACACTTTTTTAGGTTTTTATTTTATGTTTTGTAAATATTGTTTTATATTTTACTTTTTATATAATTATTATAAAATCTAACCTAAGTCCTTAAATAAATAAAGATAATAATAACATTTTCACTGGTAAATAATTCGTAGCGCTGCACTCGTAACCTAATAACATGTGTAAAACCGCATAAATAGAAAAGTGCCTACGAGCATATTCCTGCCACTGAGTGTTAATGTAATTTTAAATATTTGCCACACAATAATCAACTAAATATAAAATACCTTCGTTTGACTCTCGTTCAAGGAGTTTCTCCATAAACTGTCTTGGAGTGAACTCGTCATAGTCGCTAGTATCTGAAAAAAAAACACATTTAATAAAACCTGTTTTCACAGCCATTGTTAAAAAAATTAGACTCGAAAACAGTAAATTTTCATGTTTTTAACAGATCTAAATGATAGAACGACACATTCCAAGTTACTGTTTTCGATTGTCAAATATAGAGAAAGCCCATTTTAGAGTAGATAAATAGTTAATAGGCCAGAGTAGCCACAGAAAACGCAATTACAAAGCCTTTTCAAATAAATAACCGTGGCCTGGTTTTTCTTTGCTTCCTCCAACCTCACCGTTTACAGTCTTACAAAAAAATTAATCGACGTGCTCTGTTAAACGACCTGTCCTATATTTACTCTCTTTTACATTAAGAATGTAAACAGTACCTATTTATGTCTTGAATATATAATTCTCTAACTACGTAACTCATATCAAAATCATAAAACCAATTGTATCTATGTCTAAAGTATTATGTTGTAAAACTATGCCCAAACAAAATATTATGTTATGAATATTACTAACAGAAACTGTTTACAAAGACAAACAATGGCATCAAAATGATAAACACGCGATGCATTTTTGCCTGTAAAACACGGGAGATTCATTATAATTTTAACGTGGCTTCAATTCTTAACCATAACGGGTGTTTATGAAAATCGGCAGCATCTGACAAGCAACTGACAAAATTGACAGTGGTAGACAATCATAGACAATAGACGAAAGAATCAATAGACATAGACAACGATTAGGTAAATAGAGGAGTAAGATCTCATGGCAGGTTCCCGGATCACGTCCTTGAGTCTGGCTAGCAAGGCAAATTGGGTGGCAAGTTGAAGCTGCACAAGTCAAGAGCGGACAACACTGTTTATTAGGATTTGTACCTAACTTTGATACTTTTATTAGTTTTATATTTATCGGCAGATTATAGTAGATCGTCACAAAATGGCATTGTACTTTAAAAATTGGGTTACCCAGACTCTATGATACGGTAATGGGCTTAGCGGACGATATAGCCCAAGTTTTCATATTCAAGTGCTTATTGACCGGCAGGACGGCTGTCAGCACTCAAATATGACATTATACGCTGCTAGGCCTTACAACTCAGGTTGGTTGAAACCGCTCAACCCACCACTCACCTGAACCTCACTGGAGCGCAAACTATTAGAGTATTCCAGTGTTCAAAACCACCTGTGTGGTCGAGTCGGAGGTTTCCCCTGGGTTTTCCCCAATTTACAAACAATTATACCAATGCTTAACACATGCACATGCTTTGCTGTTGTATCAATGCTTTGTAGGTCTGGGCTGTTATTCACAAACCGATTCGTCCTCACCTGTCACATCACCCCTCATCAGTTTTTATATGGAAACTATCAAAAAGTGTGAAATGATATTCGACAGTTTCCATATAAAAACGGATGTGTTGTGAGGTGACAGGTGAGGGCGGTGCTTAGTGAATCGCATAGCTGCATCGTGGGATATAACTTCATGGTGCTCGGATGCAAAATAGCTTCACCCTTATTTGCATGGAAGTAAAGCTTCCCGCAACACGGATGCGTGCGGTAAGATGGTGTTTAAATATACATTGTGTCACCAAATTATGAAAGTGGGTGAGTTTTTGGCAATTTTTCATTCTTTAGATTAGCTTTTCGAGTTATACGCCTTAGGAGTGTGTTTTTGGGAAATAAATAATGGATGTATTTATATTAGGCCAGGCTCACACCACAATTATTTTTTTGCGACACGATTTAAGAATCGCGCTGTTAAAATATCGCAGAAAATTCAGTGCGCGCACTGCGATGAAAAAGTCGGTGGATTCAATAGATTTTTCGTTCTTAAATATGGATTTCGTACAAGTTGCTTGTCTTGCCTTGTCAATTTAGGGGAAATAAGAAAACACATAATCAATATGACCGATCGAACGATTGACGATATGAACGATTTGGAGTATTTGTCCCACAAAGCTGATTTCCCTTCTATTCGCATAAATAAATTTTCAACGTCTATTTTCTCGCCTTGAGACTCCAATGTAGAAGCAGGTTACGACATATTGGCGCTTGAAGTTTGGAGAGTGAAACGCTGACTGTGCGCCACCTCGAGGCCCGGGGTGCGATTTTGCTATCGCAGTGCGCGCGGGGCCATACAACTTCGTGTGCTGCAATTCGCTTTTGCGATAATCGCGTCGCGGGCAGTAGCGTAAAAATGTGACAAATCACAATTTTAAAATCGCTGCAATTTTATTGGTCGTATATGCGCGCACTGACATATAAACCCATACGTTGGATTTCTGCGACAAAATTATCGCACGACAAAAAATCGCTGGCCTTAGAGTTCGCTATTACTGAAGTCGCAAAAAAAAGTACAGGAGTAGAAAAAGGTAATTTTAAAACGGGCGACATACAATGGAAATTTCCTAAATAAATAAATTTGTAATTGTAAATGGACATGGATTATCAAAAACGAGTGTGGTATTTCTTAGTCATATGTTGCAAAATTGAAAATTATATATTTTAGCAACAAAAATTTTTTTTTTTATTTATTTATTTAACTCCAAAGTATAAATTACAGTAGGTAATGATTTTACCTCGCCAAACTGTCTATACAGTTTGTTGGCGAGTGTTGCGCTCTCTCACTTCCAGGTTCGGAACTTACACCTACTTCTTTCCTATAAACTAAATCATGCAATGCTAATGATAGACTAACAAATTAAATTTGTACGTAGTAATATTTTAACAATAACTACCTAAGATACGTAGTGTTCGTACCAATGACGTCACGCCGTACCGGTCAGCCTCTTGTTCAATTAAAGTTCTTATCTCGTTGCAATAAGGTTCACAAACGGCCGGTTAAGCGTTTCGCCGGTGGCGCGTTCACCACGTAATTAATAACAATATTATTCTTAAGTTATAAACACTAATACTAACTATTTCCTATATGATTGCAGGTTATTTATTGCCTAGCGTTATATGTGTGTGTATATGTATATATGTATCTATAGCGGTTTACTGTCTAAGTGCTAGACATTAACTACCTACACAATAAACCGCTATTTGCCCGTATTTATCATATATAACAGTATCGATTTTAATCTCTTTTTATATACTTGTTTACTACTACATAGTTCGACGTCGACATTTGTACTAAGTTGATTAAAAATTTTAGGTATGATGTTCTTACGCGTTCTTTGGCCATAGTAATTATGCGCCTTGTATTCAACATAATATATGTTTTCCTGCTGTTATCTCTATAGGGTGACAAGATTTGTGCCCTTTAATATACTTTGTAATGTATATTAAAAGAGAAATAAATGACGAAGTATGTAAATTACGTTGATTTTGTATACATATTTTCACATCTGAAATTTTCAAAGTGATTGTCTCTATTTGCTTGTTACTTACCACAACCCTTCCGACATCAGGTGGGCCACAATTCGACATGGCTTTTATAATGAAAGCTCTCCTTAAATATCCTCCAGACTTGTTTCATAACCTCATGTTTAACAGAGATTTCGTATTTATATAAAGTGGACAGATTTTCATTAAAGCATAAGTATTGTAAACAAAGTTTGTACGGAACCCTCGGTGAGGGAGTCAGGCTCGCCCTTGTCTGGGTTTGTTTTCTAATTTCCACTTATTAAATACATTAACTCCGCTATTAAAACCATCCTCTGTAACCATTCTGTAACACACAAGTACTCTCGTTATTGCAACTGAAAAAATATCATCAGTCTTATTATGCACATAGCATCACATGCATTTCCCAGACAATATGTCTTTTGTACCGTGGATCATTCATCTAACAATGCAACCCCCTTACAAACCAATAAAACTCCAGGCAACCCTCTCTCATACTCAATAGAGTTCGAAATTCTTCGACAACTCTTCCCTATTCAGTGACATGAAGCTCCTGAGTCGATGAGCCTTATTCGTATCAAAATAAGGATGCTATTTGTCTGGTAGCTTGAAAGTAATAAAGACTAGATCAGAAGACTGGAATCTCATTAGCGGTTGACCTAAATCGATGATAGCATTGCAAGTAGGGTAAATGCACCGTTTGGTGGTTTTCATGTAATTAGTGAAATGCGTAAGCAACGCTGGAACGTCAAAGGGTTTTGAGGGTTCTAGATTTATATTCCAATGTAGGAGCGCTTTTCCTATTTATTCGTAGTGGACGGGTTACTCCATTTAGTCATAGAGGTAAAGCTGCTCATGTTATTTGACAAGTAGTACGTATAATACGAGCAATTAGGGGCGATATTATAGGCAGTTACAATTTTTGAGCCTGATGGTTCAAAGGTCTACCTATAAATCCGGCGATATATGGTTCTAAGTAGAGAAAATATTTTTACACAGTATAGTCAATTTATTTGTAGGTATTATTGTTTTCATGTCCTTGTAAAACAGAACATTCAAAACTCTACTATGTGGGTCTTTGAGCAAGGGTAGATCTGTGTTCTGTGTGGTATTTTAAGACTCAGTTAACTAAAATTTTATAATTTTCACATCATTATCAGCCTGTATCTTCAAGTTTCACTTCACTGCTGTTTTTATGGATAAGAGTGCTCTTAAATTCAACTTTGTTATTCAGGATCGTCAATTGTAGGTACCCAAGTTGCTATCAATGATTTATGTGTGACATCAACAAGTCTCAAGTTCTCACGTATGTTTCACATTCGCCCGACGTGACGAATGCTCTCGGTACCAATAAACATTTTTCTAATGCCTTCGTGTCAACAGCCGCCTGAATAATCCCGTATTAAATTCCCTGCGTGCTTCGATTTGCTTTCTGTCAGTGTCTCGTGATAACGTTTGTTTTATTGCGCGTATTGAACGCGTGAGGTATCAAGCGCTGTTAAGCATTTGCTCAGTTAAGTAGACTGGATAGATAGGCTACGCGTGTCACGTTTATCTTTAATCTCCAGAGTGCGCAAAAATCGAACATGCGCCTTAACGCCTTGTCAACAGAGTGGTGCTTAGATATTTGTGAGTACATTGTTCGCTTTCATTCAGTGTCTCGTGATAATATTTGTTTTATTGCTCGTTTTGAACGCGTGAGGTATCAAGCGCTGTTAAGCATATGCTTAGTAGACTGGATAGATAGGCTACGCGTGTCACATTTATCTTTAATTTCCAGAGTGCTCATAAATATCTTAATGCTTTTGTAGACTTGATCTATGAATATATGATTATGAATTTAGAGATGGGATGACTATGGATTTTGCCGACTAGCCGACTAATCAGTGCTGAGCAGGGATCGGATACCGGTATTTTCGCCATAGAAAAATACCGGTATTATTATGGTCACCGGTTCATTATTTCGTTTTTAATGGGACAATCTAATAATACGACGTTGTTACCTAAATACATGATTCAGCCCTACGTAAAGAGCAAAAAATAATCCAAAATATTGGGCTAATTCAGGGTTTTTTAAAAATACCGGTATCGGTCCCTGGTTCTGAGATGGCCTACTAGTCGCCGACTAATCGCCGACTATAAATGTGGCCGGATAGTCGCCATTCCCGACTAGTAATTGTTTTTATTGAACTGGGGTCACCGACATAGCCTTCAAAATTGCGAGACTTAAGTGGCAGTGGGCAGGGCACATTGCTCGCAGGACTGACGGTCGATGGGGCCAGAAACTGCTTGAGTGGCGTCCACGCACCGGAAGACGAGCTGTCGGTAGGCCTCCGACAAGGTGGAGTGATGACCTGGTGAAGGTCGCGGGAATCCGGTGGAAACGAACGGCACAGCCTTGGGGGAGGCCTATGTTCAGCAGTCTTTCGGCTGAAATGATGATGATGCTGATGATGAATTGTTTTTATTAGTCTGTGATCAAAATAAAAAGTTCCAAATCCTCAGATGATTATTAGGTATATTTAAGAAAGATACTAAAAAATATGAAACTTGAAATAAATGTATTGATCTATTTTTTTATTTTATTGATTTTGTAAATCATTCAGTGTATTTTTGGACAATCTTACACAAATCAACCTAGTCCCAAACTAAGCAATGCTTATACTATGGGTGACGATATACATACTTATATAGATAATTAGATACTTAAATACATAGAAAACATCCAAGACTCAGGATCAAATATTCGTGTTCATCACACAAATACATGCCCTGACCGGGATTCGAACCCGGAAACTTCAGCTTCGAAGGCAGGGTCACTACCAACTAGACTAAAGCGGTCGTCAATGTGGCCGGATAGTCGGCTTTAGCGACTAGTCAGTGACTAGTCGGTACATCTCTAATTATAATATAATCATCACAATGGAAACAATGCATCACAATTATTGCATTACGTCTGTGCGTGATGCCAGCAAAACACAAACATTACTAGGAATCCTATAAAGCTAGATATAAACTGTGATTAATCGTAAATTCAACCAGGCTGCTACTTTTACCAACTTGTTTCTTTTAACCTCTCGACGACACTTGATACCCGCGGGCTCCCCAAGGAGCCACGGTTCTCGAAAGGCATACACCGTAAGAAGCGCGATCAATGATTATTTACTTGCTTGCTTTCAGTTTTGAGTTGAACTCTATTTCCTTGTAATAAGGGTAACTAGAACAACTAGAATTGGGGTCTGGGGCAACTTGAGTTACCAAAGATGTGAGTGACTGGTTATTATCCCTATTTTCGTAATAATTACGTACAACTCTGAGTCTAGGTTGAGGGGCAGAATATCTCTGGCTCTAATATCATGATCAACGAAGGACTTAACGTATTAGGTACGTACTATTGAAAACTTCAAGATACTAAATCTACATAATCCTGTTACTGTATCGGCGTATGTTAATGAAGTTATCGTAGACTTGTGTCCAATGGGGGCTATCGCGTATGAATTCGCCGCTAGAGGCGCTAGTGTAGCGAGAGTTCTCCGAAATATCAAATGTCACTCTTTGTGGTTGCGGTACGCGGGTTAATATCTAATTAGAACAATATGGTGAGTATTTTGCAATACCTGATATTGATTATGGCAAATATGAGTTAGGGGTCAACGACTGCCAGTGCTTTAAGACAGTTTTGTCTTTCGGAAACTTATTTCCTCCTTTTTCCGAACAAAACGGGACTGCGCTATAATGCGGGATGTGCGATATTTTTACGGTACGGTTTTAAGGTTTTAAACATGATTTAAATGCAAACTTCATTCTCATGCCCATAATAACCAATAATAATATTTGACAGCTGGACCGTACTCGACAGTGGCGCCAACTGGTGAGCACAAAAACGATAGCCCTCATTGTCATATCTTGCGATTCTCAACATGTCTCGACTTAGGTCTCAACCTGGTCGTTATGGCATACATAAGTATACAAGTCCAGGCAACCCTCTCTCATACTCAATAGAGTTCGGAATACAGTGCATCCTCAAATCTTATAAAGGGTCGGCAACGCGCACGTGACTCCTTTGGAGTTGCGGGCGTCTATAGGCTGCGGTGGCCGCTTACCATCAGGTGGACCGTACGCTTGTTTGCCACCGGCGTTGTGTAAAAAAAAGTAACTAAAACTAAATAAAAATATAAGTACAAAAATTTGCAGGCTGCGAAAATATACAGGCAGGCTGGGCTGGGTGGGACAGATCTAAATCTGTCAGTTTGGGCAAGCTTGAAACTATAAGACATACGCAGATCTGTTCATAGGAACCATATCACAACTTTTTGAGCTCGGTTAAAAACCGGTTTTTAACAACATAAACGGGTTATTAAACGAAATGATATTTAATACAGAAAACGACATAAATGGGGAGATTACGTCCTTTCACCTTCAAATCAAGTTGCAATATAAGGATTAACATACGTCATCCGTCATGTCATACGTAAAACAAATCGAAGTTTGATCGCAACTCGTGGCATTGCTATGTCGTTCCTAGCGCGATCCGGTATATCGATATCTCGAAGGTGCTCTATATAGAGCAGAGTTTAGCAAAAGCACCAAAAGAACTGGTTCATCTCATTCACATTTCAATCGCATTTCTTTATGTTTCGCGTTCCGAGAAGTTGGCTCATGGCGCGTGGGAGCGAGCGCGTGAAATAGATTGAAATATGATTTGATTCGAAGCGTTGGAGAGAAATAGACCTCCTGTAGTGTCTAACTCGCTATCGCTAACTACAGTAGAAAACAAGATAATAGCATTTTAACTGGTTGAAGATTGCACGGACAACTTTAACTGGATCACAACTACATTAAGCTCTTTCTATGTGAGCAACTTTAATATCCAACAGGATCAGGACGTGGGAGGAGGTGTGGAGGAGGTGAATTACAATTCTGGATGTTTTTTTTTTTAATTTTAAAAGCGCTTATTTCAACGCCCTGTTATTTAGTTAGCATGTATGTATCTTGTAATTAAATTTTAGATTATTTAGCCTTAATCGATTTAGATGTGGAATACTTCTGTAAGTTTGGTGGCAATGCAATATTATGATACCACCAAGCTGATATGGAGACAGAAAGTGGCCACAGAAACTCAGGGGTTGCTATGAAGGAACTTCAAACTACACAAGTTAAACCCGTCGTGTTTGGACTCATTACAAAATTATGACGACAGGTTTATAGAACGCTTACGCGTCTCAACGTTCTTGATGACTGTGGAAAAAGTGAAGTCGGCAATTAAAGCTTGTACTTACCAAAAATTTAATTTTTGACATAAGGTGTGTGTATGTGAATTAATTAATTTACATACACACATACATTTAACTATTCACAAAAGTATTTCCAAGTGATTCTAGTGCGGGTGTTTTTTTAACCGGAACCGGACCTATGGACGCTTGTGAGTCCAGAAGATTCACGAGCGCGCTGCCAACCCTTTTAGGGTTCCGTACCCAAATGGTAAAACGGGACCTTATTACTAAGACTCCGCTGTCCGTCCGACCGTCCGTCTGTCACCAGACTGTAGCTCATGAACCGTGATAGTTAGACAGATGAAATACAGATGATGTATTTGCCGCTCTAACAACAAATACTAAAACAAGAATAAAATAAATATTTGAGAGGGTTCCCATACAACAAACGTGTATTTTTGCCGTTTTTATAGGTAACGGCACGGAACTCTTCGTGCGCGAGTCCGACTCGCACTTGGCCGGTTTTTTTACCCAACGACGGCAAAGCCAAAAGGGAAGAGGGTTATGATTTTAGCAGTCTATGTATTTGATTTGATGATTCGATCCTATGCAAACATGTAAGTAATGCATCGACAGCTTTCGTTAAAGTTTAGGTGGCTAAAATTGTAACCTTAATAAAAAATAATAAAAACCGTTTCAGAATCTTCAACTTAAGCCATTTCATATTATTATAGTTAGTCCACTTGACCTAGTAACTAGACTTTCTTTCTTATGACCCCTCATATCGGATTTTTTTTCACAGAAGTAAAAAATATATTTTCTTTACTTTTATATTTCCAATACACCTGTAGCTTTATTTAAAACTATTTCAAATCGATAGCTCTAGTAGTTCCAGAGATACATGGTTGTGTGACAGACGGACCGGCAAGGTTGCGCCACAATGGTTCTTTCTTACCTTCACTCTTTGGTACGGAATCCTAAAAACGGTGATGCCGTCCGTAGCGTGCTGTAATAACTAGATTCCGGCACCATTCGTTTGCATTACGTTCTTAAAAAAATAACCTTTCCAATTTTAAATTGAATTTCCAAACCCAAACGTTATGCATTTCATATGTGATAAAAAAATTCGGAAATGGGAAAATGGTTTAATTTCAAAGTTGTATTGGATTCCAATAATTCCATTAAGCATAAAACGTAAGTGTTAACTTGTGCGTTCATATCCCAACTATCTTACTCGTACAAAGATACCTACCTATAGAAATGTATTATGAAAAAGAATTATTTAACTCATCATCATCCTAGCGTTGTCCCAGTACAATTGGATCGTGTAGATAAGTGAGAAACCATGAAATAAAATAAATAATCTTCAATATACGTACCTGTGGTGTAGCCAATGAAGGTCCTATGACTGTTTCAATATATTTTTTCTTTGTAAAATCCGCCGGCAAATCTTACAACGGAATCCGTTCTGGAAAGGTGAAACAGTCACATTTTTATGCGATCATAAAAACGTATTATAACGTTACTACATTTCCGCGAAAAAATGCCGTTAAAAGTCGCTTTTATAGCATGAAAGTGAATATGAAATTTAGGGAATAAAAACGTACCTACCCATTTTATATTTTTGCATTAGGATCTCACTGTTAATATTATGATAACGCTGCTATGTTATACGTCTGGTCGAGAAAACTGGCGAGGTAGGATTAGGCTATCTTGTCAAACTTTCGATTCCATTTTTTTTAGCAAAGCTCTTTGGTGTAAGTATTGCGTGGGTTGTTTTTTTTTTAGAAATTCAGTAATAAAACTATGCATTGATTATATGTTACCATAAAATTGTCACGGTACAAAATTTAAAGTATCCCGTCCTGTCAACACACTAACCGACGCAAACGAGAAGCGTTATCATAGTGGCATGTAGGCAAAAATCAAACTAGTCATTTTGGGTTGTAGACTCTAAGGGAACGACCCAGTTTAACGAGTATCATTGTGACTGGGGTGACTGTGGCTTCCAAACGGATCAACGAACTTGAGTTTTTTTAAGTGAGCATGTTTTCAATACGAACTTATATTTTAACACTATCAGTGCCACGAACTCCCCTGGGGAGTTCTCTGCTAGTGGACGCGTATTAGATAACATGCGTTTCCCCGTATGTAGAGGAAATTTAGTAGCGCTACGAAAAGCTTGGCAGCTAAAGTGTTAACCAAGTGTCTTATGTGACATGTATATTGTTTTAACCTTTTATTGTGTGCTTACATACGAACACACATACTAAGGATAGTTGTGCCCTTAGCAGTTTTATTTAAAATTTATAACAATAACCAATAACCATTGATATTTTTTATTTTTATTTTCTTAAACACACATCATAATATGACTCACAGTGCCTATGCTTAGAAAGTGCTCTCTAAGCATAGGGTAAATCTTAGGCATAAAAAGTGCCACTTTTCCGCACTAGTACGGAAAAGCAGCTTTTTAATTTTAATACCGTCCAGTCCAAATAGAGTTATTGTTACCACAACGAAATCGGTGACCTCTACTTTGTTTACTTAATCTATACGGATTATAAAACTCTTGCGTTACTTAGAAAACCATTGACAGACAACGCACAGCCTAAACCACTGAAGATGTAAGCCTGATATTTGGTACGTGTAGGTTCTACGAATTTTTCGAAATTCAACCCTTAAGGGGGGTGAAATACGGGTTAAACCGTTGTATGGAAATCGTTTATTTGGAATGTTACAGAATTCAATAATTTATTAACGTTTTTCTCACCCTCTAAAGGACTGAAAAGGGGGACGTGGATCAATTATTTTTTAACGAGAAACTTGAAACTTAGACCTACGAAAACTAATTTCAGCGTTTTGGAAAATTCAACAATTTTCTTTGAAGGGGTGATAACGGGGTTCAAAGTTTGCTTGGGGAACAAGAATTTTTTTAAATGAGAAACTTGAAACTTCTTTAAAAAATCTAACTTTGAAATACCTATAAGAAAATTATTTAAAAAGGGGTTAAAAGTTTGTTTGGGGAGCATGTATTTTTTTAAGCAATAAATAAATTATTAAAGAAATAAAAACTTAAAGGTGTAAAACAAGTTACTAAAACTTCATTTTTAACCGACTATAAAAAAAGGAGGAGGTTCTATGTTCCACTGTTTGCGTCATGTAAGTATCTTTTTTATGTGTGTTCACCGATTACTCTGCTAATTGTGAACTGATTTTATATTTCATATTTTTATTTTTAAGAGTACATGCGTGAGGTGGTTACTAAGTCAGAATCATGTAAAGGAAGAATCCCAGGAAAATCGAGCAACCTTAAAATTTTATATATGTCGCTACGTGTTTCTAAAGCTACTTAAGTATTTGCGTCTGATAATCATCATCTCATGTCGATGAGCTGATGATGGAAGGTACAACTCCTTAATGGTTAGCAGTTGGAGGATAATTCTTTAAATATTATGTGTACCTATAGAACTTTCTTCGTATTCTTTCAAATTATTCAGTCAGGTGATGAAAGATAAGGTTCCTGCAATTATATACATTAATATAACAAAGTAAAGATATCCTGAATTAATTTATGTGTGTACAAAAACGGATGAGATATTAATTTTACGGCAAAGTTTGTTAGACAAATTACATATTTCAAACAAAATACTTCTACTCCACCTCGGACCAAATGGTGACCGCGTACCGCGCCACGGTCTTACTGGTCTTTCCTATTCCAGTTTTTTTTTTTAATTTTGCCAACAAGTAAAGTCCGTATGTTACTCGTAGTAGACTAAAATTTAAACCCCCCAGTGACATATTATCTTTTTTACTTCAGTTTCTTTATAAATATTTTAGTCTTACTCAAAAATTAAGTAATCATCATTTAATATTGATTTATAGGTATATTTATTGAATATATATTTTTTGGTTTTGTCTAGTCTTAAATAGGTAATTTAAATTTCTGGCCCATAGACCAGTGACCAGTCTAATTAGAGACAAAAAAAACTACTTTCCACACATGTATCATAAATAACTATTGTTTGACACTTCTCACCATAAGTGAGAATAAACAGTAAGTATGGCCTCTCCACTCACTGAAGAAGTATCGTCGACTGTACTAACTTTTTAATTCAAAACGAAAGTCTTGTAAGACTCACATTTATCGTAACAAACGTCTATAGCTATATGGAAACACCACCATTTACGAAACAGTTATTACTATAGCCCTTGTTAAATTTCTCTTAACAACATCATCAGGTATCCTTTGACCATCTTGTTTCCCATAAGTCCAAGAGGGTTAGGTTGATTTTTCTTTGCCGAGTTGTGGGTAAGCGTAAGTGAATTTTACGCAAGTATTTTCCGGTCAAAAGTACGCTTGAAGAGGTCATGAGAAGGGACAATGGGCGGCGGAATTGTTATTCCCTGCAATTTATATGCCAGTAAGTATGGCTTTATGGTATCTGGAAATTTCCTGTGTTGGTTTGAATGTTGGGCGCAGTAAAATTACACAAGTTATCTCATTTGTGTCTAATTGAGGTTGCCAATTATTTAACCTAAAGGCCTTTTTGGTGGTGTATATTATTTTATACAACTCCTAATTATGAAAATATGGCGACAACGCATACGGAATATTTTATTGCCAGACCAATGGATGACGTAAAATTGTGCACTATAACCACGGACGGTAATAAAGAAAGCTTTAGATCCTAAATTTATGATCCTTACCTTCGGTCCGGGCATGTACCGGTATTCTAAGACATTATTTGTTTAAGTGACTACTGCAATACCAGGCCACACCGAGTAGGGACACTCCATACAAAAGGTATATCCGCGGCTCACGCACTCATGTACGCGGCGATGTGTGGGTGCTGCCTATTGCTACATGCTACCTGATTGACGGGGTGACCGCTCTCGGCCGTTGACAGTCGGGGCCGCCTTGCCGTCGCAATACGAGTAACACGTACTGCGCGTGTGAAGTTACGCTTTGCTCGCAATTATTTGGCGCTACCAAAAATGTCGAGTTACGACCGATATTGTTGTGTGTACGGATGTTTTAAAAATAATGTCTCAAATCCAGACCTGACATTTTGTCCTCAAAGATGAGTACCAGTTTTGATTATAGTTAAGATAAGAAAATTCTTTAGCTGGCATTCTCACAAGGTACCTATTACAGGTAAATGTACTTCCAAAAATAATGTTTACTTTTGGTCAGGTAATCACAATTATATCATCTATATATTAATTATACACACAAATAACAATAACTATACAAAATACAAATTGAACGTCGTGGGTACAGCGTCACAAGTCAATAATTGTTGTGACTAATAAGCACTGACAACTCCTTAAATTTTAGTTGAACCATGGGTTCTTAACAACTACGGTAGGCAGATATCAAAGCGCAATCTATTTTTTCTCCTATATTAAACATTAAAATTATCACGGCTCTATGGGTCAGCATATTATGGCTTATATTTATATCGCAAGCGCTTTAGAGGCTATGGGTCAGTGTATTAAGTAACTCTAATCTATTGTTTTCCATGCGATTATGCAAATAATTGCTAGAACTTTAGGGGCTGAAATGCGTTGATTTTAATTGACACAAGTCGTTTTGGTTTGGAGATCATTTAACACTTGTAATATCAGAGTCCTATGTTTACGAACTAAATCTGTCAAAATAGTAGCTTATTATAATCTAGTAGACGCGTAATACTTTATTTGTAACTACGATCGTAAAAATAAAAACTAAATAATGCGAAAACCTGCTTTATCTTAGCCACGATAACACTCAAAGAATAAAATTATGTTCAATTCATTTGTGTAAAATTATGTTCATTAGCTTCAACTGCACCTAATGTTATCGATATAAAATGACACGTCTATGCCAATGACGTTGTCAAATGTAGTGACAATTACAACTGTTTAAAGAGTCGCCTCACCATACGTCCTTATTATATCTTGACCCTAAGATTCGTGACAAATATATGCATATTCGGAGGTCAGCCTTATACTGGTTCATCTGAATCGAATTTTCCGTACGCCAGCAGGCATTGTAAATATCAACATGACTCTGGTCTGGTTAATAAGTTTAACTCCCATCCCCAAATTCATCAATTTGAGGGATGATTTAAGTGATAAAAAGTATCACTCGTGTTAATCCAGCCTAAAAACTCTACGTACACAAAGTTTCGTCATAATCCGTTCAGCCGTTTTAGCGTGATTGAGTAACACACATCTAAATATTCAAACATCTTAACTTTCGTATGTATAATATTAAGTAGAATATTGTATATGATTTCATTACAAATATATAGTTTTTAGATTTTTTCCTGTGCTTGTACGATATTACTTGCCAAATTTCATAGTTGTAGGTCAACGGGGAGTACGCTATAAATTTTGATTCCCATGAGTGTCGAAATATACGTTTAAGTTAACGTAAATATACGGGTGTTTATGTCGCAAAAGAAGTATGATTTTTTTCACAGCGTTAAGGGACTGTAGACCTTAGTACAAGGTTTTAATTTCAACTCGGCCTTCCCGAAATAAAGGGTCGTGACAGACAGACAGACGGACAACAAAGTGATCCTATAAGGGTTCCTTTTTTTCCCTTTAAGGTACGGAACCCTAAAAAATTGAGTATTCGTATTTAAAGAACAAAGAACAAAAACATCTAATGTATCGACCTAATTGTCTCTTAAATAATCTTACATAGTTATGTATCGTGCGTCCCTTAAACAATAATTCTTAGAGTTATATAAAATGCAAACTGATACGAGGGGCGTTCAAAATATTCTCGGTATTGGAATGAAAACAAACAAGTATGAACAGTTTGATATTTTTTATTTTTCAATATACTCCCCCCCTATGTTAATACACTTAAAAGATCGATCAATTATTTTTTTTAATCCCTCATAAAAATATTTTTTATCCTTGGTATAAAAGTGCTCCTCTACTGCCGCCTTCAACGCCTCATCGTCAAAAAATCGATTTCCACGCAGATCCTTTTTGAGATTGGGGAACAAAAAGAAGTCGCTGGGGGCTAAGTCCGGACTATACGGTGGATGAGTTATAGTTCCGAACCCACATTCAGCAATAGCTGCCTTGGCAATATGAGCAGTATGGACAGGGGCGTTGTCATGCAGAAGCAGAATACCTTTAGACAACTTTCCTCGCCTTTTTTCTTTTATTGCGTCCCTTAATTGATGTAGAATATTCGCGTAGTACTGTCCCGTGATATTTACACCTTTTTCTTTATAATCGATCAACAATACTCCTTCACAATCCCAAAATATTGTTGCCATGACCTTGCCAGCGGAAGGGACGACCTTGAACTTCTTGGGATGAGCTGAACCCTTAATGTGCCACTGCATGGACTCCTGTTTACTCTCTGGGTCATAATGATGAACCCAGGTTTCATCTCCAGTAACTATCTTTTGCAGCACCTCATCAGGATTTTCACCACACAGGTCAATAAAATCGGAACAGCAAGCTGCACGCACATCTTTTTGAAGTCGAGTCAGCATTCGTGGAACCCATCTTGCACTGACCTTTGACATATTAAGATGGTCATGGATAATGTCATGTACGGTACCAATAGAAAGATTGGTTACTTGAGCTATTGATTTTATCTTTACTCGACCATCTTCCAATATAAGGTTTTCCACCTGATCAATATTTTCTTGTGAAGTAGCTACTACAGGCCGGCCAGGTCTAGGGTCATCTTCAATACTCTCCCTGCCACGTTTGAATTCGCTTGACCACTTTTGAATTGTAGATAAAGAAGGAGCAGACTGACGGTAAACACAATCCATTTCCTCTTTTATGGTTTTTTGGTTTTTACCCTGTTTCGTCAAGAATTTTATTACGGAACGATGTTCTAATTTCGTTAACATTGTTAATTCACTCATTGTGTTCGTGTTTGTTCAGAAATTGCAGAAAAACAAAAGAACATCTCAGTTTGAATTATACTTTTTTTTAATGTCAAAGAATGAACCTTACCACCCAGTAACAAAACAAATTCAAAAAGAGGTTATAAGATTACAATACCGAGAATATTTTGAACGCCCCTCGTAGCTCCTAAACGCCCGTAGTTTCCCTATGCGGTATACCCTGGTACTACTGTTTTCTGGGTCACCGTTCTTTTGTGAAGACGTACTGCACCCATTTTACTGTTCATAGGGAGAAGTATAAAGACACGCCCACATCTGGTTTTTATTTGTCGTTCTGATTTTTCCAAATTCTAATGAAATCTTCCAAGGAAGCTGGTTTGCTCCTGAAATGCCACTGGACTTATTGTGCTACTTTGATTTATAGTCCAAGTAAATTATCTCACGATTTTTTTTACCTCCGTTCTCTCATCTTAACATACCTCGGTTAAACTCTAAAGATATTTCCAATATTTGTGATTAGGCTTTGTACATTGAGTGGGCATCTTGACTGCTAATAGAGGTCGCAGAAGTTATCAAGCTTAACAACTGATGTCAAGATAGTGCATGAGCGCTCTTATGGAAATGGGATGAGAATATGCTGGATATACCTATGTATAAGGTTAGCGCCTCTCGTGGATTTGCTGATTTTGAACGCATAAGCTTTGAGTTCTTTTCATTTCTATTTGAATGTCTTGTAACAGTGTTGGTAACAAAATATTAATGAAGAGCGTAACCCAATATTACTTTCTCCTTGTGTGAATGAAATAATATGTTTCGTCTTCTTTGTTTGAATCAAACAAAGAAAACGTGTAAGTCATCTCGTATTAGATTTTGCATGATTCTATTGTTTTGTTATTTCGGTCTGAGCATCAAACATTATTAATTGGCAGTGGAAACTGTTTGGCTTATGAATTGCTGTCATGGTTAAAACTATATGTGTTATATTCGCCTCTTTGTTTCCCTCAATAAATAAATAAATATTAAATGAAAATGAAAAATGATAATGAATGTTATATTGCAGGTCAGAGAATAATAATTCAAGTATTTTAACATTTTGATTTCTCATTTGTGTAGGTAAACAAAAGCGGTAAATTTGGCGAATTGTGAAATATTTAGCAAGACATACCAAAATGAGGATGGAAAGTTCAAATCTCGGTGTAGCCACTTATTTGTTTTACATACATGAATACTGATATTATGATATATAATCCCATGTCCAGGACGTTATCTTTATATTTTCGTATGGACAGTCAGCAGGCGGTACATCATAGATAAACACATATACATATTCGGATAGTAGTCGTAGTACATACAGGTAGTCAAAAATTCGTTTTACATATCTTACGTAATGAATGAACAGCAAGATTACTCAATCTAGAGTTTTCTCCTAAACCTGCCCATCACGATGGGCAAACATATTCCTATAAGTTAGAATACGCCTCGAGGGACTTAATTAATTAACAACTTTGGAATTGTAAGTGTTGGCCAAGTTAGATATAGTTAATGATAGATCGGTGACGTAACATTTTGTTGATCTATACCAGAGACTAGTAAATTATATAGACTGCCAATGTCAATACCTTGTACCTTTAAGATATAATGAGCTTGCTGCAGCTAGTTTCACTATCATATGGAGAGCCATTCATTTCGATAACATTTAGACCTCTTGGCAGTTTATATACCACCTATTAATTTGGCACCACTTTTAAGATTTCAGAAACTATAATGACCGGCATTATGGCCATCAGTATTTAAATACGACAATACTTTTATCTGCAATAGTAATGGTAGAAACGCAGTAGACATTACAATATATTTGATATCTTAATTACGTGATGGTATATTTAATTTCAATATAGTTTCAGATTACAATCAGTTTCATTAAAAAATCGTGTTTATAGTGCTTAGAGTTCATTTAAGTTTAGATAGCTCTTACATTCCATGTTTTTTTAATATTCTTCCCATTTATACATCATTTTTCGGGTTCCATAGTAAACAAGAAACCCGTCCGTCCGCGGCATAGCTCAGTAACCGTTAGTACCAGAAAAAACTGTAATTTTGCACAAGTATTTTTATCAACAAAACGGTTGAATTAAATCTTAAAAATTTTTTTAGGGTACCTACTGATTTAGTACTTTAAATAGCGTTCGGACGGTTTTATTTTGAGCTTTAAATAAAGGCGTAAGATCACAGGCACCTGCATTGCCCCAGTGTATAATTCCATACCTAAGCTGACTGTTATGAAACTGTTTCTGTGAGTCTTTTTAATACCCACATAAACATACTGATTTTTTTTAACTCAAATTACTTATGTTTATTTCCATCCAACGGTAATATCTATTTGAATACTCCGAAATCTATAGTAAATATAAGTTTGCGTACTTTTAAGTCCGCATAATGAAACGGGTGGACAACTACGGACCCCTACATTGCGCGTAGCCTGACACGCACTTGGCGGATTTTTTAGTTTTTATACGTTACTAAGCATGGGCCTATGTCAATAGTTATAAACGGCGAGTAGGTATATAATATTTTTTTATCATTATCGATGAAAATACCAAACGTCAGTTGTTGAATTCTTCACACAAAATCATTTCCAACATTGATTTTCACAAAACCAAACGTAATAAAAGACTGACGAGATCGGCGATAGCGACATCGATTTCCACGTTATTTGAAAGATATCACGGTCGAACGACGAATTCATGAGTTTCATCTAACTCGGGACGATTATAACTCGATATAGTCATGCTACATTACATTCCTATTAACCTATGTCGTCCCTGAGGCCGTGTGTCGATATAGCAACGGCTTACTTCGAAGAAGCTAGTTTATTTCTCACAACGGAGATGTTTCCACAATAAAAGTAATATTGTTGTGTACTATGAACATAGATTCAACACGAAAACGGATGTCATATTTTTGACATAATCTCACATAGATTATGTCAAAAATATGTGGGACATATTATTATTTGTTTTTAATTTTTGTACTTAGATAACAAAAATCTCTTCTCAACTTATTTCATTATAAAGAAATTTCCTTTTGTATTACAACGAGTAAGTTGCTACACAGCACTGTAGGTATATATATGTATTTTAAACGCATTATTTCAATTGCCGTTAGAAATTTGGGAACGAAAGTAAAATGACAACACATTTATATTGTGATATTAAAACTGTGTTTAACTTTAACAATGATAATAACATTAGCGTTTTGTGTATCCTTTTAATAAATCATTTGTTTAATTGTCTTATATGTGCTTAAATATTTGGCTAATACAGGAAAAATAAATAAAAAATCGTACCCCTTACTACTCAGGGTCCAAGAGTGGAAAGGTAGCAACACCCCGAATGACTGTACCAACACCTCGAAAAATTTTGACGGTCCATGTGCCGAATACCCTGTAGTGATAAAATGACTCACGAAAATTTAAATTCAAGTATTTAAAGGACTTGTTTTAAACGGGTCAAACGCGATATTTTTTATATTTACCTATTTCGAAACGAGTTGCACCGGCCATGTTCGCACAGCTAGTTGTCAACGGAGATATGGGTACGCAACATGTTTCAAACTATTCCGGAGGTCTTCTTCAGGATGAGTGATTCCGCGACGTATTAATAAAGTTAATATTTGTCCTGACTGACTTCACTGTTCTAATCTAAGTTACATTAATAAGTTTAATCACCGAATCCAAGTTTGAGTTGGAAATTCGCGTGTACTGTGCGCAAGATTGTGAAACGATACATTATTAATAATCGCTAGCTTAGTAATGATTTGCTTAAGGGATTTGAGAGTTTGATGGAATAAGTTGTATTTTAAGGTAGATTAGATAGCTATCATTGCATTAATTACATACAGTGTTGACTTTCTTAGACGTGAACTTTAGGTTCAAAGGACCACGTGTAGATAATAACTTTTGAGGGTCGTATGGCGATAACTAATAATGACGCCTAAGCTACGTATGCTTACCTTAAATAAAATAAATAAATATTAGGGGACAATCTTCCACAAATCGATAAAATACAGAGAAAACATCTAAGACTCAGGAGCAAATATTCGTGTTCACCATACAAATGAATGCCCTGACCGGGATTTGAACCCCAAGACCAACGCTTTCGTAGGCAGGATCACTACCATCTACGTCAAAACTTACAACCAAAAATCCTCGTTAAAATCTGAAATTGGTATAGATTTCCAAAACGGGTGTGTCATGTTTAATATAAAAACAAATTTCTTATTTTCATTTTGCATACAAACAGACTACATAATTTCGACTTCTATAAGTGATCAATTTTTATTAAAATAAAATGCATGCATACAATTTTCATAACGTCATCGATTATAATAATCAATAATCGTCAGTTGCATAATTACCAAACGCTATATGATCGCTCTGTATCATATTTAATAGTAATAATACATATACATTTTTATACAGAACTTGTAGCATAATGATCAACGAATATATTATAAACGCGAATTTACGCTATTGTCACACAGATAATAATGCGGTCAGGTTTAAGTAACTATGATCTCCCTAAAATTTCCTGTACTAATAATCAAACAAGCAAGTACGCATGCATGCATGAAAATAAGCTAGCAAGCATAATTTTTCAAGCCTCATAAATAAACCTAACATCAGTTTCCTGAACCTAACAACATTAGAGTCGGTTTTGCTCTGGAAGGTTTCGCTCGCTCGCCCAGTAGCCAAGTTTGTTTGTAGATATTTGTCTATTTGTATACGTATTAAATTTTTAACTTAAATAACCAAAGAAAATAGGCATATGTTGTTATCAGTCTTAAATATTATACTTAAAGTGTATTATTTCAAAATATATTAGTTCAATTAAACGTTATACAAAAGGTGGTTGTGAATGTTGTGATAAGTGAGTGTTATGGTATGTAAATAGAAAAACCAATGAAAATATGCATTTTGTTATTATGATAATCGTTTCTTATGAAATTCGGACATATGCGATTTGAACATGCATTTTGTTTTTATGGCGACTAATCGGCACGCTTACAAAATATATGAGAGTAGGTGCCACTAATATTGATGATCTTGATCTAAAAAAACCTCAAAATAAGTATGATGATGTATTCAAAATGCCCTTTCTTTAATCCGGTTACAAAGCCAAGAAAACAATTCCTTCTTTTCCAACGGACACTATTCCTTTCGGTGACATTCCGTGTCAAAAAAAGCCGTAATGCACAACCGCGCAGTACATCTTGATGGTAGTAAATTAATTAGGGAAGAAGGATTTCCCTCCCTTAAGATAAATGGTTTCTGGAGAGATAAAAAAATGGACCGTTAGCTAGATAAATGAGTTTATTTAATGAACTGTTATGAATTAGCGACCCTGACCGATATTGTAAATAAGAAAGTTTGTTCACCTAACCATTAACCATCGCTCTCGAAGTTTAGTCTGGGGCTTTTGTTAATTAAAATTGCCTGAATCGTTCGAATTAAATGTCTTGTAAGATTGACGCACAATTTATTATGATGTTATGGCCTAAAATCAGACTTGCAAATACTACGCCCATCTGTTATTCGATAATGACATACATTACATATTAGATGATGTAAAGATTGATAAATCGAACAGGGGTTGCCTATCTGAAACCTGGACTGGCCCTGTTAAAAAATAAAAATACTTATTAACTTTTTGGGTCAACAACCCTCATGTGTTATTCGTAGTGTTCGTAGAGATCCAGTAGTAGGTGAAATAACATGACAATAGGAATTGGAAAAATGGCGTTTGCTACTGTCACCCTGAACCACCATGTGGTTGCCAAGGTTTAAAATGGCCGAGAGTGGAATGAAATTACCCTCGTCTGTTATGAAACGAAAGGTTGTTAAATACCCTATCGAATGGTGTTAGGTTGCCTAGACAAAATTTGGATTAAAAAGTTACTGGCTATTTCAAAGGCGGTCCCGATACCTAAAAACAATTTTGATTAGCTGGGTGTTATATTAATACCATATTTTTATGATAATATCATACATAACGCCTAAAAATAAGCACGTTTTGTACGGACGACTTTCTTTGTAAACTGAAAAACTTCTCTGACCGAGTTTATGTAGCATTCGTCCCGTGTTACTAAATATGTGAAAGGGACGAATACTATATGCCCAAGATATACGCGACTATGATATCTAGGCAGACACAGACAGTACAGATAAAAATTCAGATTAGCAATGAATGGTTATCAAA
Organism: Epiblema foenella; assembly: GCA_963556455.1. Classification (NCBI taxonomy): domain Eukaryota; kingdom Metazoa; phylum Arthropoda; class Insecta; order Lepidoptera; family Tortricidae; genus Epiblema; species Epiblema foenella. The sequence continues at coordinate 9,094,093 of OY747098.1, read as the reverse complement.
ATTAAACTGATGATGCTTTAATTATTTTTCGAGTTACGACAGTGGGGGGAGGGATAGGAACGTAGTTGACAGCCTTCCTACGGATTTTTTTGACAACGCTTCCCATCATAGGAAACTGAAGATCATTCCCATCATAGAAAAAAAAACTGAAGAGGTCCCTAAGGTAAATATGGGATCCTTGAGGAATCGGCGGAAATCTTTAAATAAATTATCATCGGCCCGTATATAACGATTTGGTTATTTTCTGTAGTAACCACAGCATTTGGCATTCGCAGTCGAAAGTTTATTTGAAAATAAAATGTGAAAGTGTGTTGGCAAAACGAAGTACAAAATTAAATATTTAGAAATGGAAGTGACACAACGTTTTTTTTTTATTTTTTTAATAAAAATGGGATCGCTCTTGGCCAGCATCTAGCCAGGGGGCAAAGATGAGGCCGACGATGAAGCGAGCTCACCCAGAAAGTGCCTATTCACTCGTGCCTTAAAAAGGTCTAGGTTATATGAGCTCGGAAACACAAACGCCGGCAGAGAAACGTTTTTTTTGTATTAGAGACAATCCGTGCAAACATAAAGTTCCAGATTATCAAACAATTTATAAATTGAGGTTGAATCCTATCCTAATTATTTTCAAAGGATACAATCCAGCTTGCCTAAGTATGCTCACACAAGGCGGTCTGTTTCAAGGCGCCTTACCGAATGTGTAATAGCCACAACCACAGCATCTGCGCGCTGCAAATTGCTGCCGGACTGACTAATTGCATGGACGCTTTCACTGTGTAATTATATGTGTCTATACATACTCTAATATTATCAGAGAGGTAAGGAACAACGGATTGTCATCTTGCTCATAATTGGGACATCCCCACCCAACTAAGATAATTAAGAATAGCTTTTTTAAACAAATAGCAGCGTTACATAATGAAAAACCAATATCCGATGAATTCTAAACTAGGCTAAGCCTGTATCTTGGAACCCATGGAGTTAGCTACCAGTTTCACATGATTCTATAATACTCAAGTAAAAGTGACAGAGGAAATGATTAGGGGGAAAAAGTTATTTTTTTTTAACGTTGGGGGAATGCATTTACGCATCCCGCCTGGTTAGGGGGACCAGGGTGGGTATGACGGGCTAACCGCGGCAAAAATACCTTGGACTACCGTCTAAAACCCCAACGAGTACCGGCTACGCCTTGCAGAGTGGGACGCCGCAGGATCACCATCGGCATTCGACCGCGTGCGTTCCGGCAAGCTAGAAATACCTAGTTCAAACAACCTGGAATGTATAAATTATTAAAACTTACTTAAATTAATGAAAAAGATTTAAACTTGCGTTTATAGAACAAGCAAAAGATAAAGTCAACGTAATGTCGTATCAGGAGCTCAAAGCGTTGGCAGAGAATCGATCAGAATAGCGATTACTCCACCGACAAGAGCTAGGCGATGCTCTTAAATATATGACGATGACGTAAATTAATGGTCGTGTAAACTTCAATTTCACATCAAAGAATAAAATAATAAAATAATTACGGTAAAATTATTTTTATCAACGTACAGTATGGCCTTCCGTAGTGGATGTAGGTAAGCACTATGAAGTACTACTACTAACAAGTGAACAGTATATGTAGTGTAATACAATTACAACCCATGTTTGAAAACCTATGTAACGAATGTTACCAATAAATATTTTCATTTTCATGCTAGAGGAGTCAGCACATGATGAATTCGTCCCCATTCCTATATTGTCCCCTTCCTACTTTGTACACAGTGCCACGTAACATCAACCTCTGTTCACCACCTTACTTCATTGCCATTTCTGCTCCATGTTGACACTGCTGTCAGTTATCCACGAGCACCACGTCAACTACTTTATATTAGAAACCAAGCTGGAGCTAACATATTTACTCTTTTTTCAGAATCTATATTCAAAGTGTGCTCTTGTTGGTTTTAAAACATACAAATTTTGGTTTCTATCGCCTCGCTACTATAAGTAATCTAAAGTCGTAAGCCATCTACGGGCTACACGTCTTCCACAGTAAATAAGATGTCGAATACCTGAATTACCGTCAAACAGGACAGATACCATATATGCTGATTTTTGGCTTGCGAAATCTGTTTATTTCAATCTTAGCATTATAAACATAAATAGCGCCATTTCCTCGTGCAAGAGTTATTGTAACTGCCCCAGTTTATGGATAAATATGTTATCCTTTACATTTTATTGCCCAAGTTATTGTGCCCCATTCGAGTCTTCTGTGAGGAATAAAGGCATCGATGGAAAATTTATGTATAGCACACGATTTAAAACCTGTGAAAATCTGCCTGTTTTTAGAGAAAATAAACATAAGTATTTCGTTTTAATTTTTTTGTGTTATAATCTTGATTTTGCAAATAGTCATCGTTAAGTTTAAATCAACCGACGACGAATACTGCAAACGGCTGTCAAAGCTATTTTTAAACAAAACAATGAGGGAAGAAAACAGAGGGTAACGCAGACGGAAAGTCCCAACTGTCACGAAGGCAAATCAGCGAAATATCGATGCGAGTTGCTGCTGACGTTGAATTATTAACCTCTAAAATTGTCTCTGGCCCAATATGAAGCGGCTGGTGTTTATTAGATCCATTTAGCCTATTGGTTAGTGACCTTGCCTACGAAACGTACAGTGCTGGGTTAATCAAATATTTGTGTGATGAGAATGAATATTTGTTCAGCGTCTTGGATGCCTTCTTTGTATTTAAGTATTTGCATTTATTATTATAAATCGTTGTCTGATACCCATAACTCAAGCCTTATTGAGACTATTTACTTCGATTTGTGTAAGATTGTCCCCTAATATTTACAGTCAGTGAGCTCTTAGAATGACATTGTTTTAGAAGTAGTGCTACGGGTATCTCCGTATCTCCGTTGACACCCGAATCTGATACTACCGTTCTGTTTTCTTATAACTCACATCGGTTTTTACACTTACTGTAAATAGTTAAGTAAAATATGGCTACTTAATAATGGTTAACTAATACCAGATCTACTGATCTCCCATTTCGAGCGCCTGGAATTTCAAGTGAATACCCCGTTCAACAAAATCCAATGGGATGGTTTCTGATTTAGGTTGAAAGGTGGTGGTCTCTTTTGCAAAAGCAAGTGATTATTACGCCATTTATTTGGGTTTAGGTAGTCAAGTGGACCCTAAAACCTCTTGGTTGCAAGCGGGTTAAGACTAAGGCGTTAATCCAATATTTCCGCCATAAGTTCCTAATTTAAAATACACATTCAGGCCGGCTCCAAAAGGCGGTGTTTGGCGCCTTTTATCCAAATCTCCTTCATTCAGGCGTCAAATTCTCTTTATGCCGAGTTGGAAACTTTGACATACAGTATTATCACGAGTAGCATTATGTTTGAATTCACGTTGTCAGTCACTGCGATGATGTAATAAAAGTAGATTTAGCTCCTCAAACCTACTGAACTTTTTTTGTAGGTAAACGTTAGTTTTAGCTTCTTTTTCTCTGCTTAAAGGTAGAAATGTTTGTATTTGCGTTGGTAATTCATCCTTGCATTGTTTTTTAGAGCATTACTATTAAACTATCTACTGGAATAGAGTATGTGTGCAAAGCGTGAGAGCTTAAAATGTTATATGGATCTACAGGTGGTTCGTGCCAGTTCTAATTAACCATGTACACAGTCAGCTCACATATTTTGATCAAATAGCATTCATCTATTGTTGGTATTTGATTAATGTGAAGCAGATATCCCTCACGGATTACCTTTGTGTTGACGATTGTAATAATCGAATCTATTGTCAGAACCGAATATGTAAAGCCTACACGGGTATGTATCTACTTGGCTTGGTGACATATTTTGTCATTCATTCATTCAAATAATTTATTTTTGTTTTAACCGATAACTTTTACACGATACTCGATTTTTAGCTGTTGAAGGCTCGGTTTTATAAAGATCCGTTAGGCCTTATGTCGGTTTGTTATGTCAAAAAATGTACTGAGTTACTGAAATTTGATCTGACATTTGGTCTAACGGATCTTTATAAAACTCGGCCTTAAAAGAGTTCGTTGAATATTCAGTTTTCGCGTTCAGAGCCTCATGGGCAAAACAAAAAACACATCGTAGGACAGGGGTGTCTACTATTTTATAGAAATATATTACATCGATTTTCATTTCGCTGAAAACTATTACACGAATTTCATTAGTCTCTTTTTTTCAAAATAGTTGCAATATATAAGGATGGGTCAAAATCAGACATGAAAAATTACAGACCCATTTCCATTTTATCTGTTATTCCGAAATTGTTCGAGTAGTTAGTCTATCCCTTTCTATACTTTCATTTTGTGCAACAACTTACTGATAAGCAACACGGTTTTGTGCGGTCTAGGTCTAGTGGCTCTAATTTGGTCGCCTTTGTTGAAACATTAACAGAACATTTGAATCGTCGTGTGCAGGTTGATGCTGTTTATACAGATTTTAGCAAAGCTTTCGACAGGGTTGACCATGATATTCTTTTGAGTAAGTTAAATGATTATGGCGTTAATGGGTCGTTGCTGAAATGGTTCAGATCTTACCTCAATGATAGACTAGATAGACTAGTAGACTGCATGTGTCATTAAACGGAGAACAGTCCAGAACATTTATTGCTCCAACTGGTGTTCCACAGGGGTCACATCTAGGTCCGCTGTTGTAGGCTGTTGTCTTAATTCAAACCCTTATATCTTTATGCTGACGATCTCAAAATTGTTCGACCTATTAAGAGTGTGTTCAAAGCGACTCAAGCGTTACTCCAAAGCGACTTGGATAGATTGAGTGTTTGGTGTTCACAAAACAAAATGACAATGAATGCCGCCAAATGTTACCATATAACTTTCACTCGTAACAAGAACACAATTTCCACCAATTATGATATAGGAGGTAAACAGTTACAGAATTTTAATTCAATCCGTGATTTACGAGTAATAATAGACAGTCAGTTAAATTATAAGGCCCATTTTAACAATGTCACAAATAAAGCGTCTCGTATGTTAGGATTTTTAATAAGAAATACAGGACAGGACTGATGGTGATCCTTAATAAATAAATAAATACATTGCTTTTTATATAATCGAACTACTTTTCATCGTAAATCGTTCCGAATTTGTCTCAAATCGTAGCATAACGATTCATCGGATTACCTTTCATAAAAATATTCATCAATCATAGTATTAATTTATCGAAACATGATTCACAAGTGGTACGTTCCATTCTTGCCTTGAATAATGTTTCATCGGAATAATGTTTCATCGACCGATGAATTTGTTATTACTAAATTTTACTGTCCTAAAAAGCAAGCAAGTAAGCACGCCTGTATGCAAGCAAGTAAACAAGCACGCATGCTTGCATGCAAGCAAGCAAACAAGAACGCATGCATGCATGCAAATAAGCAGGCAAGCATGATATTTTAAGGCGCATAAAAAAACCTAATACCAGAAGCCTAAGGCGGCCAATATAAGAAATCCAAATATGATACTATATATTCCTTACAGTTTATTCTGATTGTTTCCTTTACAATAAAAATAGTAAGTACGATAGTAAAACAAATAAGAGAATAACATGCACAGTTTTAGGACGGGTTACACAAACTTACTATTACAAACGGTCAACATTAAATATTGTGCCGGCAGCTGATCATCCCATAGTAACTTATTTAACTATCCATACAATCAGATTTTAACGAACACCGCTTGCGATTACAGATAGTTTGGTGCAACCCATCCTTAATGTATACAATTATAAAAATACATTATTAACAACTAAAAACAGTTCAACCGTAGAGCCAGGTCCAAAAGAGGTTGAACATTTTATAATTGGATGTGTCTGGCGGCAGAAGATTTCAAGCCTTTTCTAGTCGTTGTCGTGGTGGCCGGTAAAGTCTACGGTTAAATGTGACTAAAGGGGGTCACCGGGGTTGGGGGTGCTCCATATGGCGGTGGCCGCAGCACTTGTTTATTAGCCCCAGAGAGCTTGGCTCGCTGTGAATGAGCGAAAGGTAGTAAAGCGCGGGGGGGCTCCAGTGCGTTCAGTATGACACCCTGGAGTCCCCTGCATGAGAGCGCAAATGCCACCACATAACCCAGTCATTCCCCGATGTTTGGGTACTTGGATCGCAGGTTTTCTGCACTTAAAAAAAGGTGCCCTTTATCAAAGAAAATAAATAATGGCTGTGTCTTTTTGTGCATATTGAAATCTTCCAGGGTTCATGATTTCTTAATAAAATTATTGTGATGATTGTTTACTACTTTTAAATGTATTTAGAAACCGTGGTACTAGATTGTGATCTGTCTAACAAAAATACAGTGTATTACAGTCCGAATTTTATGTTGAACTTGAATAAAGGATTCCGCAGAACAGTTTATTGCAGTCCCCATCAGTAAATACGCGCATAAAATCTAGGTCATAACAATAAATAATGTACCAACTCGTATAAAAATGTAATAAAAGTTACAGCTCTCGGAATGAACATAAAAATAATAATTCTCACGCATTTCGTTATTACTGTCACTCGCGTGTTACATACAATTTATTAGAAAAGTTTTGATATTCGAAAATCGTAGTGCATATTGCTTTCCAAAAAGTGTAATATCACGAAGAGTAAATATTAAAATACTCAACTGAATTTAAACAATTTTACCCGTTTATAGAATGGATCGTATTGTCATGGGCACGAACTCTTTTCAAAACGAGGGCGAAGCGATGGGGACAGCTAGTACCTATGACATAAAACAAAACAGTCTTTGATATCTTTAACGTTTTCTGTCTTAAATATGTCTAAGGCCGCGTTCACGTACAGTCAGGCGACCATGACTTTCCCCGCCGCCAGCGCCACCACCTGGCTGGTTGCATTGCAACGCAAAGTGCAAAGTATTGAAATTATATTTTTCAGTGAGAAATTGAAGTCTGCAAATATTGTTAACATGTCTAAGACATGGCAGAACTATTTGTTTGTATATATGTTTGTACAATACAAACTCTCTTTCATCTTTTTCTTATATTAATTGGATGTTTATGAGTTCTGAATAAATCGTTCCTAAAAATGTATTTGATAAGGCATTCTTAAACCTTATGCAAAGGTCGAACGGCACGAAAACCACTATTGCAATTCCCTGTTTTCCATAATTCCTATCTATACCTGCATAAAATACACAGTTTCTTTTGAAAATCGTTTCAAAGCTGCTTTCAAAACCTTTCGCTGTAAATGCTCCATTTTACACTAGTTTTTAAAAATTTGTGCAAATAAGCCAGCAATTAAAGAGATTACTCGTTTCGTGAAACACTGTAGTCAAAAGAATTTAATGCCTGCAAAGTGTTAACATTTTAAACTTTTACTCCGGTAATGTTAATTGGCCTGCATTTAGTATTAACGTTATAGGAGACAGCAGATACAGTAACACCACTATTACTCAGCAGCGCGCTTCTGATTTTTGCGGATTTTCGAGCATCCATAGACTACGGTGTCTGCTTGCCATGTGGCAGGTTGTATGCTTATTATCTGTTTTTATACTGAAAAGAACTACAAATACCTTTCTACCGCTTATATTATCTAGGTATTAATGACAGAGTTCGTTCTCAATTCTTTTCAACTAATAATTAACGCTTAATTCTGTTCTAAAATTTAAGCGGGCTTTAAGTACATTTCTAGTTCAAAAAGCTTAGGAACTAGTAGGTTAACGAAGATTTCAATAATAGCTTTAAACTACAGCAGTGAGCAATGTTAATCATAAGATCTTTGTATGATTGAATGAATGAATGAATGAATGCATTTATTTCATAATAAGATTACATTATAAATTACAATAGTATGTCAATTTACATGAAGTCATTATTATGATCGTCAAAACTAAACAGATATATGTCAACTAAATATAAATTAAATCTAATAGAATTGTCAATAGCATATTTCAAATTTTTATTAAAAGGATATAATTATCAATGTCATAAGTAGATATTATCTCCGGCAGTGGATCGTCAGTATACATTTATTAATAACTAATCGTGTTACATATAATTTAATTAAATATTACTTTTCTTGTCCATATATTCTGCATCAGTCTGTGTATGTCTTGAGGCAGAACATATTAGGTGGACTAATGCATATGTACCTACCATAATTACATTATGTGTATACCTATCGTTCACAAATAAATGATTTGACTTTGACTTTGAACTATCGTTCTCCTGATTGAGTTGTTGCAGAACGTAATTTAAAAAATAAAACTCCCGGGAGTTTCCGACGTATTGAAATATAATAAACGGGTCACTCACGTCTTTAAGGTAGAATATCGCTTGACATGTTATGTGCTAGACGCGCGGGCGTCGCGACCGTTTCTCATGATTACCTAAGGGGTCACGTATTGGTCTAAAACATGTCGAGCGATATTCGACCTTAAAGACGTGAGTGACCCGTTTTTTGTGCTTTTTTCCACAGTCATAAACAACGAGACGGTTTAGGAGTCACTATGGCCACCTTATGTCACCATCATCAGATCAGCTCGGTGGTAATACCATAATATTGCATTGCCAATTGTCACCAAACTTACATAAGTTTGCCAAATTGTAGCTCAATCGATTACCGGCAAGTTGCTGAAAAAAGGATTGCGAATTTCGTGGACAACTTACTTACATATTTACGTACTTAGATTCCGTACATCGTACAGTGCAAGTTAAATAAAAGCTTGTTTAAAAAACAGGTTCAAAAAGGAACAGCGCAACATATTGGCTCGCAAAAAACAAAAACAAAATTACTTAGTCAATCACATTTGTGGGCAAAAAAAGTTAAGCTGTGCTGAGTAAACACATTAAAGCGTCATTTCAGTTCCAAAACAAACACAATTTCAAATAACGTTTAAACTCCCGCCGCTCGCGCACGGATATTTGGGGATAGATTGAAATAAATATGGATGCCGGGTTATTTGATAAAAAGGAACCGTAGGCCGGGCACACACTTATGAGGGTAAGGGACTAGTGTCAGCGGTGTGATAATTGGTGAAGCCAATAATCGGAGCAATGTAGGTAATAAACTTACACAATCAAATTCAATTACTGATTCCATAAGTTTTGTATTTAAAGTTTTTCTCGCTGAGTAACCTGGGGGTCAGTTAGGAACTTTGCATGGTAACGTGGTAACCTTGATACACGTACATTGTACCTAATTAACTTAGCCAGAAGTTAAAATTCTAAAATACAGTCAATATTAGCAAATACTTCTTGTAACATAATGAAACTGATATTGCTGAAGGAATATGACAAATATCGTTTCTGTCATACAGTTTATTTTCAATGAGACTGATATTGATCGGTCCCATCGTACCCGTGCATTGGCATAGTATAATTGACGGTTAATTATAATTCGTAACTATAACGAAATTCGATTTGTTTATTTGCATATTTACTGTTTGTATGATCAACTCATAGCGCGTCTCGTATGCTGGCGCCCCACCCTATGGGATGGAAGGTCAGTATTACCCCAAATGTAACCAATATCTCTGTGAAAAATGACTCTTTCGCATCTACTAATGCGTTCATATCGGCTGAACGTCCGTCCGTAACGTTTTTTCCAGGGCCATTTGGTAAAATAAAATCCTTTTATGTAAATTCAGTTAGGTAGATGTTATCAGCCCTGTTTTGGTGTAAATAACATCGATCCGGAAGATACTTTTTTTTTCATAAATAAATACCCCTGAAAATGACAAGGAAATTACTTTAGAACTTGCTGTTATTTTCGAAACTTTGGCCAAATTTTGGGTAGGAAATGATAATGCGTTGGTATTAATTAGGATACTAACGTATATTGATTTTAATACTCTCAAAAGATTGGGACTATAAAATTTTTTTTTTTATTAAAGTGGTCGTATTGATATGTAAAATAGGTACTAAATGTTTATAAACGACATTGAGAGATCCACATACGCTTAATGGTGGGTCAACCTGCGAATATGTATGTTTTCATCATCATCAGCCTGTAAAGGATCAAAAGCAACGATGCCTATAAAGAGGTCAAAAGTTCTTATTCCCTCATAATAAATACTTTGGACTTTCATATGTGTTACTTTTGATGCTGACTGCTATTGGGGACACAGTTGACAGACACATCCGTGACCTTTTTTGCAACACGCTGGATGCGGATGGACTGTAAACGCCAGCTGACTCTGGCGGCTAATTATTGATTCTAACATTAAATTACCTGCCTAAATCTCCATATTAAAACCATGTCAACTGCAGAAAGAAACCACAACTGCCTCAATGTGTATGCTCGCCACCAACATAGTAGTATTCTGAAAAGGTCAACGGACATAGGGCAACCAACCCACCTTTTACTCATCATTCACTTCAACTTAATTTTTCTCCATTCATGCATAGCATCTCTATAAACTGGAATAATGGTATAAGTTATAAAGAAAAGGACGAGGATGGCTACATTTAATGCTGACTAAGCACGAAGACGCTAACTACTCATGTTTGTTGATAGTTTGGCGTACCGTACTAGTTTGTGCAAATGTGCAACATTGCTAAACAGTTTCTCAACCATCACTTAAATTAATTGGATTGAATAACATTGTACTTCGTATTCTATGTTTGACGTTCCTTGTAATTTAATATAATATGTAATCATGAAACTATCATGAATCATAATGATTACTTCTATGTTTTCCGCTATCTTATTAGCTATCTTAAGGTTGTCTGGAAGAGATCACTGTTTAGCGATAAAACCCTCTGTTGTTTGCCTCTGCCTCTATTGTCTGTGATTATGTACTGTACTGTATTGTGTTCTTTTGTTGAGGTTGTGCAATAAACAGTATTTGTATTGTATTTTTTGGGCTAAGTGCCTTTACTTTCTGGGAATAAGTTTTTTTTAATGTATGTGATGTGTTGCTTGGTAAACGTACCGTGTGCTCGAGACACACTTCATACTGACTCTTTCAATCTTGTGCCTTAATAAATTAATAATAGTGGTGGGTGAGCAATAAGTGTCAACTATTGAGTATAAGGTGTTAAACGTTGGTACGTTTACCTTACTTGTATTATAAGTTTACATTGGATTGACCGAATAAAAGAATAAATAAAATGATTCGCAAAAGCAACAACTACAATAAAAAAATCGGCCAAGTGCGTGTCGGACTTCGCACATTTAGGGTTCTCAACCAACCGCAATATTAAGTTAGTTTAAAAGTAAAAATGAGAAATAATGCAATAAATCTGATTTATCAACATGTTAGTGTCTGTTGGTAAAATATAAGTACGTAATTTTTAAAGTTGGCAAAATAATTATCACCAAATTTCAAGTTCATAGGTCAATGGGAAGTTCAAAAATTCTTCGGGACAAAAATTTGTGACAGAGGACGGACGGACGGACGTGTGACTGACAGCAATAGGGTTCCGTTTAGACCCTTCGGGTACGAAACCTTAAGAACTAGGGGAGTGTCCAGGTATACTCGTACTAATATATCCAATTCTTTGCCTGCTGCTGTTATGCAGTCATTTTCAATTTGAACCCACATCGTATCTCGCTTCGGTATTCGGATCAAATTATACGTTCGATGTTTGATAGAGAAAACATGAGAAAAACATTCTATATCTGATCCGCCTATTCGTTCGATTTTTTTTCACAACGATAGTGGCAAATTTGCGTACTGACTCGACACCATGACTCTAGAATAATCACAAGCGCTTTGCCGACCCTTTCATTCGTAATGTTCACAGATCTACCTGTGAACACAATAAATATGTCTCTACATATGCGGCTCCCTCACTCTCAACACAGCTCTTCCTCAGGAGCTAAGCTTACCCACCACCTGACACCTAGGAGCAATTAGTGATTATCATGATGTGGGCGTCAGTGTTAAATAACAGAGCAAAATTGGTCCTATTAAACACTTATCTAATACTGTATACCTAAAATAGTATCGATAAACGATCATGAATAAGAAAGTAAATCAACACTACATAGTCAAATACACCCAAAGTCAAACGCTCCGAGTTTCTCGCGTGAGCTCTCTGCCTCTGCGGTCCGGGCCATGACATTTTGCGGCTGCAGTCGGATATTGCGGCATCTATCTCAAAGCGTGTTAACTGCTCGCTGCGAAGTTAATTTTACTTGAAATTTTGCAATCCATTCTGATATCTGTATGTTTCAGTTAATAACGGTACTAAGTTAATAATGGTACATCTGACACACAGAGAGCACACCCGGCGCAAAAAAGGACGTTTGACTGCTAAGAAACTTATCATCACATTCAGCTCTACCGTAAAGCACGTGCTCTTTCGTTTTAAAACTCTCGGATCGTAATATAACCTACAAAAAAAAGAACAAAGAAAAACAAAAAAGAACAAAAAATAAGAAGTAAAGGTACAGAATAACTGAGTTCAGCTGAGTCGATAAGTGAAGTGATCTGCTAACGTGTCAAAACGAGCGGGCTAGATATTACAACCCCACGAATACGAGAAATGTCGACTCAAATTGGCTTCCTATGTATGTCAATCTGCTCAAAAAGTACTTTATATATAAACGGATATACTATAGACCGGTACCGTGCAGAGCCGAAAATGGCAAGTATAAGTATTGTGTTTGTCTCTTTTAATAACTGTTCTTTTTGTTCATATATTTTTTCGCAGCTGTATTAAAGAACGTCGTTTGATATACGCGCGGAAGTGTCATTTTCACTTATCTGACGGCTCGGGCCACGATAACTTGGGACTCGTGGAAAATGACATGTTACCTTCCGCACTTGCATCAAAATGTACTACTGTATTTCACATTGTACTTGTAAAAATGCCCACGTTTCCTGACTTATTTGCAGTAGGTGCTGTAAAATTATTTATGTATTCAATGTATTATATAAATCAAAATTAATATTCTTAAAAAAAGTATTGTATTGTCCGTCGTTGTTATTGCTCTTTAGGCCAGATTTAGCCAAATCTTAATTTGAAATTAAACGATAAAATTGTATGACTTTTTCTAATATCCTGTATTTTTATATTTTCGAATTGTATTTGCGGGCCGCTTTAATTGTGGGTTTTCATAAGAAATATTGGTAAAATTTCTGCCATTTACCGCTTCATCGAGATAAGTCGGGTGTGATGTCTAACTATCCTTTTGTTAGAAAGTTACCTTCCACTGCAAGATATACGACCAGACCCAACTAAATTTTGTAAAAACAACCAAGATCATTAAAATACTGACTGCATGAAATTCAAGTTTAAATATAATATATTTGTTAATAAAATTGTACCGATCCTGAACAGTTTATTTCGAATTGTGTTTAACATGAATGAGATCAATTTTCGGTAGTAGTTCACAAACCGACTATTCTCGTTCAATTGTGTCACTTACCTCAAAATACATTGTTAAAGCCAGATATACAGGGTGTCCAGTAAATAATTGACAAGCTTCTAACCACCGATAGAGCACCTGAGGCTGGTCCATAAAAATGACTTTCAGGTTTATTAAAAGTCCCCTGGTTTCCATTTTCTTAATAATTGACTACCACCTGAGTCAACGAAAGAAGTTGTTAATGAAAAAACAGAGATAACTTTAGGTAGGACCTCGTCTCTACTAGCTGTCAGCACAACCATCCTCAAGTCAATAAGGGTAGGCAGCAACTGGCTTGTGAATTTTCTGGACTAGCAAGCGTCCATAGGCTAATTTTTAATAATGAGTCCTGGCTACCCTATAGCTCTAAATACCTGTCTCTCTCGGTGATTAGAAACTTGTCCATTATTTACTGGACACCCTATATACGTGATACGAGACAACCTTTTTTTTGTTTTTGACACAGGGAAATGCATTTATGCCGGGGGGATCCCCGGGCCTTTGAAGGCCCATGGTGGGGGTATGTGGGACTCGCCCTTCCATATGGGAAGGGAATACCAACTAAAGCCTCTGCGGCATTAACCCTCGTTGCCGTATAGGGGGGCCTCGTGGGGTCGCTGTCTTTTTACGTCGATGTCCCCCCCACAAGACTTAACCCTGGTCTGCGCAGTGCGTATTTCATTCCCACATTGTAGCCACCAGTGAAAACTGCATTTGTGAGAGGATAATTTACGCCTTGATTTCGTTTTAGTGTGCTAAGTTCTCAATTATAAATCCATATTTTAATATTGTAAATGCGAAAGTGTGTCTGTCTGTATTTATTTCTGTCTGCTTGTCTGTATTTATGTCTGTCTGTTGCCTCTTCACGCTTAAATCGCTGAACCAATTGAGATGAAATTTGGTATGGAGGTAGTTTTAGTCCCGGGGAAGAACATAGGACTGTATTTCCCAGAAATCATCCCTTAAGGGGTGGAAGTTTAACGGTAGTCGGTAAACCTTGTTGTTATATATATAATAAAAAACACGAGAAAACGCAGAGTTGCAGATCGAAGGTCATTGGGACCTAGGAGCTCCTTAAGTAGGCAGTCCAACGCTTTGGCCATACGTAGTCGCCATGCTCGGTTGCTTGGCGATCATCCAACAGTGCAATGTCTTACTCGCAGCCTGCATTGCAAATATTCGAGGTTGTTCAGTCTTAAGAAAACGTTGCAATTTAACTTTCGACGTCAAAGATACGTTTGCAATTTGCACCTTATTCCGTTGCAATAAGGTGAACAATGTATGTATATGCATATCTTTGACACGCTCCAAACATAGGTATTCTTTATAGCTGAGCAAAAATAGATGCCAGTTATATTTGCCGACACAAAATAAACTGAAATGTAGAGATCGAAGTTTATTACACGCGAATCAATCGACCCTGGCATACGACAGAGCGGGAAAAAATGGGGTCGCTGTTACGTGTACGTAGATATTATATAAAGTTTTTATATACCACATTTAACAAGTCGCACGCTGATATCTCGATTCGGTTCAGTGGAATAGTCCTTCAATGTGTGAACGACCGTGCAATAAAATACAATTAGCAACACAACATCAAAACAAAATATATACGATAATTTCGATACATATTTTATAAAAAATGCTATTGTGTTACATAATACGAGCTATTGAAATCGAAGTAACGCGTGAAAAATAAATTTTACTTCGCAACCTCTTTACAAACCCGGGTCACTCCTAAACGCCTCATGATATAAATGTCATAATATCCTGAAACTAAAATATCGCGCTAGGGTTCAGTTCGCATACGGTTTTTCTGTTGGATAGAAAAGGACAAAAAAGCAGGCGACCAATATCCTCTTATTGATGAGAGAATACCCAGTGCTCAACATTAGGGCGTAAAAGGGTGACGGGTGATGATGATGATGATGATTGATGAGATAGAAGACAAACGCATTGCTGCTAATTCGACAACCAGCATATTGTAAACAAACTGTCCGTCTTTTGTTTCCAATTTGACATTTCCTACTTTGGAATCCGTTTTACCCTATAGATTTCTATTACGAGAGCCATACTGAGAATCAATGGGCGAGCCAGACACTAAATGAATCCCGATTCGTGTACTCGTATTTGCAGTGTAATCTTCCTATATAACTTCCTATATACAAACGAAGCTGGAGTATCCAATAATAGAGCTTATTCTAGTTTATGAATAGTTCCTTGAGGGGATGCATTGCAAAATTATAATGTTTGTCAAGGCAAGCTTGCAGGAAAAAGAAAACTAAGAATTATTTTTTGCGTATCTTGCCCATTTTGTCTGCGTATTTTATGTTTATGTTTAATAGACGCAAAAACTCGCATTGTAATGTGGAAAAATACAACATTGGACCTTTATTTCCTTTTTTTCTGTCACGCAACAAAACCAAAACATAATGAAGTCGCTAAATAATATAATATTTATATTTAAAATGGCAAATTTAATAAAGTGCGAATAAATTACTAGTTTTTATTATTTATTAGTTCTACTTTTAAGTTAGGTATTGTTATATTTTTTTATTTTATTTTATTAAAAGTAAGTAAGTAAGGTTCAGTTGCCAGAATAAAAAAAAGTGCGAAGGGCATTTTATTTATTTAATTATTAAGATTCATATAAAAATGGGAATAAAACTTTATTTAACAAACTTACATATTAAGGCCATTTGTTAAAAAAAGTGAACTTAGAAGATAGAAATTCGTGGGTATACTCATACTCATTTATTAATAGAATATAAAGTTTTACATGTCGAAGATAATAAGGTACATATTTATATAATAAGTATGTCAGTTAGTTAATTTTTCAATTTGATTACATAATTTGTCAAAATGTAAATGTGATACATATAGCAGTAAGAATATTAGTTTCATTTATTACTGGAATTCATTAATATTGTAAAAAGGTTTTTCAGTCGGCCATTTTTTCAATAGACATGACAGATGTTGACACCAAATAAGAAAATCAATAAGTGCGAATTTGTTCGAAAAAGGATCAAATTCTTAATAAAAAGGCGAAAAAAGTAACTCAAAAGAGTAAATAATAACATAATTATAAGTTTCAAAAGGGAACATACACTGTCCCTTTTCCGCGAAACGCACCTTTGTATTGGAACGATCGTTATTTACCTACTATGGCGCTCGTGGCCAATGACGTCACTGATCTGTCGCGATTACAGAATGTTGTATCATTTTCGATGTTTCTTATATCGTCGGGTAGTTTATTGTAGATACCTGGCCCTACGATAGACATTGTTTTGGTCGATTCAGTAAGTCGCAACATGTAGTGGCTAATGTGTTTTTATTTCTCTGAGCAAGTCTTATACTTTTGATACCTTTTTTGGAAATTGATCCATGTTACTTCTAACGTATTTAGCAATGTACAATATGTACGTATTGTGATGTCAGTGTCATTATATTAGCTTCGATAAAGAGTTGTCGTAATGGGGTTCCGGGTGGTACGAATGAAATAGCCCTAACAGCTCGTTTTTGAAGTACAAATACTCGTTGCCATTCAGCTGCTGTGCCCAAAATTCTAACCCATAGTACGTCACCGTATGTATATAGTACATACAATACCAAAATATTACGTCCGCCGACTGTAAACAAAATAAACGGTAAAAATATTGTCATAAAAATAACAAAATAAATAATAATAAAACAAAGAATCATTCTTTTTCATTTCCAGGCATGTATATAATTTCCATAAATTCTTTGTTTTGAAATTTTTTTCTATCTTTTAAGTTCACTTTTATCCCCAGTCGTGTTTTTATAAATTTATTTTTTGCATTAACATATTCATCTTTTTTATTTTGATATCCCTCTTGATAAGATTGATTTTTTTTTTCAGATCAGATGGATTCTTCAGATGGAGTACATAGTCCGCCATTTTGTATAATTATTGCAACCGTGCAACGTCACGTCCTTACATCATCCTGAGTAACATGTTTCATGTTCTAACGATAACTGACATATTTAAATCGGTTAAAGCGTTGAGAAGTTCTGGTGTATAAAATATCTCACATGAACCCTGAAGATATTACACTCCATTTTTGGCAGTCATTTAATATAATCAGTAAGTAGTTTGGTTACTCCTTTGTCCGTTGTCGATCATCATCATCATCAGCCATAGTCCGTCACTACTGGCCTTATTCACGTTGCGCCATAATGTTCAAGACTGGGTTTTCCCCATCCAACCACTGTCAGCAATCCTCTCGATCGTCTTCCTTAACTGCGTTTACCTAAACGCGGTATCGACTCCAGCAGTGTTATTCTAGTAGTCTGCACAACGCTTCACTTCGCGCTCGGCGAACTAACGCGTCAGACCTCTGATTACATGTTGTTAGTTCCGCTGTCAAGATATAGATCTACCGGGGGTGATGGGTGAGGTGAGCGGTGAGGTGAACGTTGTAAATATTGTCGGAAATTTTTACCAGTTCCTTTTTGTCAGTTATGAATTGGCGTTTGTAGTGATGAGGGTAAGACGAATCGATTGTCTTAATAAGCGATTATTAATAAATAGTGAATGATTATTCAAGTCCATTTTATTACAATTTATTTTTTAGTGTTCCAATAAATTTCATGACTGGACGCTTATCTAGAGTAAGAACTTTTGTCATATGATTTTTATTCTACCTACGTTAATTTTGTATCGTTCAGAAATCGATACTGTATTCCCAAATTCCACGATAAAGGTAATTTCACATTTCATTCGTTTGCACTTTATTGGATTACTTAATTTTTTTTTTGTACACCGTAAGTTATTGCGGTTCTAAATTCATTCATTTGATCGATTTCCATCAACTTATGGAAATATCATCTCAATCGAAACGAATGATTTTGTCACTACACTAGATTTAAAAAATAAAAGATATGGCACGTAACTGTTTTCGTGGTGAATTATTATCATTACTCATATACATTCATTAATTTGATTGCTCCTCTAAAACGCGTATTACAACTTTCTAACTACTCATGAATATCTAATATCAATACTAGATTTTATTCATTGTTTGGATGTGACACAAACATAAACATATACATACATACCTATATTATTTTCTACACAAACTACGTATATAATAGCCTTAGCCATACAGTTTCCGACAAACAGCAAGCAAATCCGTATTGTACGAAGGGTCGGCCTGAAAACCAGCGTTGTAGTAGGACCTACTAGGTAAGCCTGCTGCAACACATGCTGAGGTTCGCTCCTTTTTACCATCATAATTTTAAGTCTTTATTTCTACATGTAAACATATAAATTTGTGCCTATTTAAGTTTTATTGTAAGGCTTGTAATGGTTTATTGCATTGTAAACACATCAATTTAGTGTTAAATAAAAAAATTCTATGTCTATGTCTATGTCTAATGCGGATTTACGTTATATGACCGGTGTGAAGTTAGCGGCCAAAAGTTGGCGGCTGATTGGCTGCCAACATTTGGCCGCCAACTTCACAGCTAGCCGCCAACTTTTAGCCGCTAACTTCACAGTAATATTAATCGACCAAGTAAAAAAGTCTCCAATTAATTATCCAATGTTATATAAGCTACATTTAAAATTAAAACAAATTATAACTAAAGCTGTTTCGATCAGCTTTCAGTAGAATATCTCGTTTGTTTCGGCGTTATGACACAACTCGAAGTTTCTGAGGACTACAACTATTTAGAATATTTGTCGTCACTATTTCTAGAACGATGAATAAGACATAACTATGCTCATGTTACTGTTTCAGTAGAACTTTACCTCGTTTAGTCTCGGGTTTATGTCTCATTGGCCGAATATAATGTGGTCAACTATTTCAAATTGTATTTTTGGACACTATTTCTAGATCGATGAATGGGATCTCACTATGCGGGTGTCAATTAGCATCCAAAAGGCTGTTCGAATAAGCTTTCAGTAGAACTTTACCTCGTTTAGTTTCGGCGTAATGACTCATCGGCCGAATCCACTGTGGTCAACAATTTCAAATTTTATTTTTTGACACTATTTCTAGATTGATGAATGGGATCTCACTAAGCGCCTGTTAATGTGCATCTAAAAGGCTATTCGAATCAGCTTTCAGTAGAACTTTACCTCGTTTAGTTTCGGCGTAATGACTCATCGGCCGAATCTACTGTGGTCAACAATTTCAAATTTTATTTTTTTGACACTATTTCTAGATCGATGAATGGGATCTAACTAAGCGCCTGTTAATGTCCATCTACAAGGCTATTCGAATCAGCTTTCAGTAGAACTTTACCTCATTTAGTTTCGGCGTTGTGATTGTGAATCACCAGACGAAGCTACCGAGGTCCACGATTACAATTATGATTTTTTTGACACTATTTCTAGATCGATGAATGAGATCTCACTATGCGCATATTAATTAAAATTCAAAAGGCTATTCAAATCAGCTTTCAGTAGAACTTTACCTCATTTAGTTTGGGCGTAATGACTCATCGGCCGAATCTACTGTGGTCAACAATTTCAAATTTTATTTTTTTTACACTATTTCTAAATCGATGAATGGGATCTCACTAAGCGCCTGTTAATGTCCATCTAAAAGGCTATTCTAATCAGCTTTCAGTAGAACTTTACCTCATTTAGTTTGGGCGTAATGACTCATCGGCCGAATCTACTGTGGTCAACAATTACAAATTTTATTTTTTTGACACTATTTCTAGATCGATGAATGGGATCTCACTAAGCGCCTGTTAATGTGAATCTAACAGGCTATTCGAATCAGCTTTCAGTAGAAATTTACCTCGTTTAATTTCGGCTTTATGACTCACTGGCCG
Source organism: Epiblema foenella (assembly GCA_963556455.1). Taxonomy (NCBI): domain Eukaryota; kingdom Metazoa; phylum Arthropoda; class Insecta; order Lepidoptera; family Tortricidae; genus Epiblema; species Epiblema foenella. Next base: position 9,073,947 of record OY747098.1, on the reverse strand, counting down.
AATCTACTGTGGTCAACAATTTCAAACTTTATTTTTTTGACACTATTTCTAGATCGATGAATGGGATCTCACTATGCGCGTGTTAATTGACATCCAAAAGGCTATTCAAATCAGCTCTCAGTAGAACTTTACCTCGTTTAGTTTGGGCGTAATGAATCATTGGCCGAATCTACTGTGGTCAACAATTACAATTTTTTTTGACACTATTTCTAGATCGATGAATGGGATTTCACTATGCGCGTGATAATTGACATCGAACAAGCTATTCGAATCAGCTTTCAGTAGAACTTTACCTCGTTTAATTTCGGCTTTATGACTCACTGGCCGAATCTACTGTGGTCAACAATTACAAATTTTATTTTTTTGACACTATTTCTAGATCGATGAATGGGATCTCACTAAGCGCCTGTTAATGTGAATCTAACAGGCTATTCGAATCAGCTTTCAGTAGAACTTTACCTCGTTTAGTTTCGGCGTTGTGATTGTGAATCACCAGACGAAGCTACCGAGGTCCACGATTACAATTATGATTTTTTTGACACTACTTCTAGATCGATGAATGGGATCTCACTATGGGGATGTTAATTGAAATCCAAAAGGCTATTCAAATCAGCTTTCAGTAGAACTATACCTCGTTTAGTTTGGGCGTAATGACTCATCGGCCGAATCTACTGTGATCAATAATTACAAATTTTATTTTTTTGTCACTATTTCTAGATCGATGAATGGGATCTCACTATGCGCGTGTTAATTGACATCCAAAAAGCTATTCAAATCAGCTTTCAGTAGAACTTTACCTCGGTTGATTGCCCACAGTAGATTCGGCCGATGAGTCATTACGCCCAAACTAAATGAGGTAAAGTTCTACTGAAAGCTGATTTGAATAGCCTTTTGGATGTCAATTAACACGCGCATAGTGAGATCCCATTCATCGATCTAGAAATAGTGTCAAAAAAATAAAGTTTGAAATAATTGACCACAGTAGATTAGGCCAGTGAGTCATAAAGCTGAAACTAAACGAGGTAAAGTTCTACTAAAAGCTGATTTGAATAGCCTATTGGATGTCAATTAACACGCGTATAGTGAGATCCCATTCATCGATCTAGAAATAGTGTCGCAAAAATAAAGTTTCTAATAATTGACCACAGTAGATTAGGCCAGTGAGGCATAAAGCCGAAACTAAACGAGGTAAAGTTCTACTGAAAGCTGATTTGAATAGCCTTTTGGATGTCAATTAACACTCGCATAGTGAGATCCCATTCATCGATCTAGAAATAGTGTCAAAAAATCATAATGTTAAACTTGGACCTCGGTAGCTTCGTCTGGTGGTTCGCAATCACAACGCCGAAACTAAATGAGGTAAAGTTCTACTGTCTGCTGATTTGAATAGGTTTTTGGATGTTAATTGACATGTGCATAGTGAGATCCCATTCATCGATCTAGAAATAGTGTCAAAAAAATAATGTTTGAAATAATTGACCACAGTAGATTCGGCCAGTGAGTCATAAAGCCGAAACTAAACGAGGTAAAGTTCTACTGAAAGCTGATTCGAATAGCCTTTTAGATGCACATTAACAGGCTCTTAGTGAGATCCCATTCATCGATCTAGAAATAGTGTCAAAAAAATAAAATTTGAAATTGTTGACTACAGTAGATTCGGCCGATGAGTCATTACGCCGAAACTAAACGAGGTAAAGTTCTACTGAAAGCTGATTCGAATAGCTTTTTGGATGTCAATTAACACGCGCATAGTGAGATCCCATTCATCGATCTAGAAATAGTGACAAAAAAATAAAATTTGTAATTATTGATCACAGTAGATTCGGCCGATGAGTCATTACGCCCAAACTAAACGAGGTAAAGTTCTACTGAAAGCTGATTTGAATAGCTTTTTGGATGTCAATTAACACGCGCATAGTGAGATCCCATTCATCGATCTAGAAATAGTGTCAAAAAAATAAAATTTGAAATTGTTGACTACAGTAGATTCGGCCGATGAGGCATTACGCCGAAACTAAACGAGGTAAAGTTCTACTGAGAGCTAATTTGAATAGCCTTTTGGATGTCAATTAACACGCGCATAGTGAGATCCCATTCATCGATCTAGACATAGTGACAAAAAAATAAAATTTGTAATTATTGATCACAGTAGATTCGGCCGATGAGTCATTACGCCCAAACTAAACGAGGTAGAGTTCTACTGAAAGCTGATTTGAATAGCCTTTTGGATGTCAATTAACACGCGCATAGTGAGATCCCATTCATCGATCTAGACATAGTGACAAAAAAATAAAATTTGTAATTATTGATCACAGTAGATTCGGCCGATGAGTCATTACGCCCAAACTAAACGAGGTAAAGTTCTACTGAAAGCTGATTTGAATAGCTTTTTGGATGTCAATTAACACGCGCGTAGTGAGATTCCATTCATCGATCTAGAAATAGTGTCAAAAAAATAAGGTTTGAAATAATTGACTACAGTAGATTCGGCCAGTGAGTCATAAAGCCGAAACTAAACGAGGTAAAGTTCTACTGAAAGCTGATTCGAATAGCCTTTTAGATGCACATTAACAGGCGCTTAGTGAGATCCCATTCATCGATCTAGAAATAGTGTCAAAAAAATAAAATTTGAAATTGTTGACTACAGTAGATTCGGCCGATGAGGCATTACGCCGAAACTAAACGAGGTAAAGTTCTACTGAAAGCTGATTCGAATAGCTTGTTGGATGTCAATTATCACGCGCATAGTGAAATCCCATTCATCGATCTAGAAATAGTGTCAAAAAAAATTGTAATTGTTGACCACAGTAGATTCGGCCAATGATTCATTACGCCCAAACTAAACGAGGTAAAGTTCTACTGAGGGCTAATTTGAATAGCCTTCTGGATGTCAATTAACACGCGCATAGTGAGATCCCATTCATCGATCTAGAAATAGTGTCAAAAAAATAAAATTTGTAATTATTGATCACAGTAGATTCGGCCGATGAGTCATTACGCCCAAACTAAATGAGGTAAAGTTCTTTTGAAAGCTGATTTGAATAGCCTTTTGGATTTAAATTAACATCCGCATAGTGAGATCCCATTCATCGATCTAGAAGTAGTGTCAAAAAAATCATAATTGTAATCGTGGACCTCGGTAGCTTCGTCTGTTGATTCACAATCACAACGCCGAAACTAAATGAGGTAAAATTCTACTGAAAGCTGATTCGAATAGCCTTTTAGATGGACATTAAAAGGCGCTTAGTTAGATCCCATTCATCGATCTAGAAATAGTGTCAAAAAAATAAAATTTGAAATTGTTGACCACAGTAGATTCGGCCGATGAGTCATTACGCCGAAACTAAACGAGGTAAAGTTCTACTGAAAGCTGATTCGAATAGCCTTTTAGATGCACATTAACAGGCGCTTAGTGAGATCCCATTCATCGATCTAGAAATAGTGTCAAAAAAATAAAATTTGAAATTGTTGACCACAGTAGATTCGGCCAATGATTCATTACGCCCAAACTAAACGAGGTAAAGTTCTACTGAGGGCTAATTTGAATAGCCTTCTGGATGTCAATTAACACGCGCATAGTGAGATCCCATTCATCGATCTGGAAATAGTGCCAAAAAAATAAAATTTGTAATTGTTGACCACAGCAGATTCGGCCGATGAGTCATTACGCCCAAACTAAACGAGGTAAAGTTTTACTGAGTGCTAATTTGAATAGCCTTTTGGATGTCAATTAACACGCGCATAGTGAGATCCCATTCATCGATCTAGAAATAGTGACAAAAAAATAAAATTTGTAATTATTGATCACAGTAGATTCGGCCGATGAGTCATTACGCCCAAACTAAATGAGGTAAAGTTCTTTTGAAAGCTGATTTGAATAGCCTTTTGGATTTCAATTAACATCCCCATAGTGAGATCCCATTCATCGATCTAGAAGTAGTGTCAAAAAAATCATAATTGTAATCGTGGACCTCGGTAGCTTCGTCTGGTGATTCACAATCACAACGCCGAAACTAAACGAGGTAAAGTTCTACTGAAAGCTGATTTGAATAGCTTTTTGGATGTCAATTAACACGCGCATAGTGAGATTCCATTCATCGATCTAGAAATAGTGTCAAAAAAATAAGGTTTGAAATAATTGACCACAGTAGATTCGGCCAGTGAGTCATAAAGCCGAAACTGAACGAGGTAAAGTTCTACTGAAAGCTGATTCGAATAGCCTTTTAGATGCACATTAACAGGCGCTTAGTGAGATCCCATTCATCGATCTAGAAATAGTGTCAAAAAAATAAAATTTGAAATTGTTGACTACAGTAGATTCGGCCGATGAGGCATTACGCCCAAACTAAACGAGGTAAAGTTCTACTGAAAGCTGATTCGAATAGCTTGTTGGATGTCAATTATCACGCGCATAGTGAAATCCCATTCATCGATCTAGAAACAGTGTCAAAAAAAATTGTAATTGTTGACCACAGTAGATTCAGCCAATGATTCATTACGCCCAAACTAAACGAGGTAAAGTTCTACTGAGAGCTAATTTGAATAGCCTTTTGGATGTCAATTAACACGCGCATAGTGAGATCCCATTCATCGATCTGAAAATAGTGGCAAAAAAATAAAATTTGTAATTGTTGACCACAGCAGATTCGGCCGATGAGTCATTACGCCCAAACTAAACGAGGTAAAGTTCTACTGAAAGCTGATTTGAATAGCCTTTTGGATGTCAATTAACAGGCGCATAGTGAGATCCCATTCATCGATCTAGAAATAGTGTCAAAAAAATAAAATTTATAATTATTGATCACAGTAGATTCGGCCGATGAGTCATTACGCCCAAACTAAATGAGGTAAAGTTCGTTTGAAAGCTGATTTGAATAGCCTTTTGGATTTAAATTAACATCCGCATAGTGAGATCCCATTCATCTATCTAGAAATAGTGTCAAAAAAATAAAATTTGTAATTATTGATCACAGTAGATTCGGCCGATGAGTCATTACGCCCAAACTAAATGAGGTAAAGTTCTTTTGAAAGCTGATTTGAATAGCCTTTTGGATTTCAATTAACATCCGCATAGTGAGATCCCATTCTTCGATCTAGAAGTAGTGTCAAAAAAATCATAATTGTAATCGTGGACCTCGGTAGCTTCGTCTGCTGATTCACAATCACAACGCCGAAACTAAACGAGGTAAAGTTCTACTGAAAGCTGATTCGAATAGCCTGTTAGATTCACATTAACAGGCGCTTAGTGAGATCCCATTCATCGATCTAGAAATGGTGTCAAAAAAATAAAATTTGTAATTGTTGACCACAGTAGATTCGGCCAGTGAGTCATAAAGCCGAAATTAAACGAGGTAAAGTTCTACTGAAAGCTGATTCGAATAGCCTGTTAGATTCACATTAACAGGCGCTTAGTGAGATCCCATTCATCGATCTAGAAATAGTGTCAAAAAAATAAAATTTGTAATTGTTGACCACAGTAGATTCGGCCGATGAGTCATTACGCCCAAACTAAATGAGGTAAAGTTCTACTGAAAGCTGATTAGAATAGCCTTTTAGATGGACATTAACAGGCGCTTAGTGAGATCCCATTCATCGATTTAGAAATAGTGTAAAAAAAATAAAATTTGAAATTGTTGACCACAGTAGATTCGGCCGATGAGTCATTACGCCCAAACTAAATGAGGTAAAGTTCTACTGAAAGCTGATTTGAATAGCCTTTTGAATTTTAATTAATATGCGCATAGTGAGATCTCATTCATCGATCTAGAAATAGTGTCAAAAAAATCATAATTGTAATCGTGGACCTCGGTAGCTTCGTCTGGTGATTCACAATCACAACGCCGAAACTAAATGAGGTAAAGTTCTACTGAAAGCTGATTCGAATAGCCTTGTAGATGGACATTAACAGGCGCTTAGTTAGATCCCATTCATCGATCTAGAAATAGTGTCAAAAAAATAAAATTTGAAATTGTTGACCACAGTAGATTCGGCCGATGAGTCATTACGCCGAAACTAAACGAGGTAAAGTTCTACTGAAAGCTGATTCGAATAGCCTTTTAGATGCACATTAACAGGCGCTTAGTGAGATCCCATTCATCGATCTAGAAATAGTGTCAAAAAAATAAAATTTGAAATTGTTGACCACAGTGGATTCGGCCGATGAGTCATTACGCCGAAACTAAACGAGGTAAAGTTCTACTGAAAGCTTATTCGAACAGCCTTTTGGATGCTAATTGACACCCGCATAGTGAGATCCCATTCATCGATCTAGAAATAGTGTCCAAAAATACAATTTGAAATAGTTGACCACATTATATTCGGCCAATGAGACATAAACCCGAGACTAAACGAGGTAAAGTTCTACTGAAACAGTAACATGAGCATAGTTATGTCTTATTCATCGTTCTAGAAATAGTGACGACAAATATTCTAAATAGTTGTAGTCCTCAGAAACTTCGAGTTGTGTCATAACGCCGAAACAAACGAGATATTCTACTGAAAGCTGATCGAAACAGCTTTAGTTATAATTTGTTTTAATTTTAAATGTAGCTTATATAACATTGGATAATTAATTGGAGACTTCTTTACTTGGTCGATTAATATTATTGTGAAGTTAGCGGCTAAAAGTTGGCGGCTAGCTGTGAAGTTGGCGGCCAAATGTTGGCAGCCAATCAGCCGCCAACTTTTGGCCGCTAACTTCACACCGGTAATTATTACATACCTACCCACTTTTACAGATGAGCCAGAACCTGTAAATACATTTACATTTCATACTAATACTACTGACAGCCCAGACACGCCAACGCCACTTGATGCGAAAAATATGTTATGCGAGGATTTTGAGGAATACGCGGCCAACTGTACTTACCAAGCTAAACGACATTACACATCTACAATGACACCGCCTTTTCCTAATCAATTAAAAAATTGGTGCACGTGAGTATATTAGTGTTGAAATATAATAAACGGGTCACTCACGTCTTTAAGGTCGAGTATCGCTCGATATGTTTCTGACCAAAACGTGGCCCTTAATCATGAGCATGAGAAACAGCCGCGACGGCCGCGGCACTGCGCGCTCGCGCGCGGCTCGATCGGCTGGTTGATGTTGGCGGCGGCGGTGGATGGGGGCTAGAATCCACCCTCATTTTCTTCACTATTATTCAATGTCGGGTTACACACAATACTTAATACAACGTCACATCGTCCACACTCGTGACAGACGTAGAATTCAAGACAGTCTCGACCTTAAAGACGTGAGTACCCATTATATTTCAATGTCTGGAACTAAAGGGAGTTTTATATTTAAAATTGAATTATTGTTATTTATTTGTATCGCTTGGGTCAAAAGGTAGGTATACTTCGTCGGTAGTCAATCAGCTGACTGCCGTTTTGTTCTTTTAGGATCATTAGTTATATGTACATGATTTTGAGCAGATTCAACCAAAAATTCCAAATTCAGGAAAAAAATACTTAAAGGTAATTTGCTCTTTAGCGATAAGATAGTCTGTATATCGTATTGTCTTTGAACTGATTCGTATGCAATAAAGAGTATTTCTATTGTATTACCTACGTAATGCAAATAAAATTCTAAAATGCATTATTCTGCGCCGGCAATGTCCGAACACACCGGACATTTCCAAATCAAAGTCCCATTACCGACCTGCGAATTCGCGACGCCCGACAACCATGTGTTTCGCAGTCTGTTATCGCAAACCTACGCTCTGATTTTAATAAAATGCATTATTTATATAAGATACATTATTTATATAATAACAAGCAAGGAACTCAGAGTACTCCCGCTGAGCTCTATCATCCGGTTTATGGAAATGGTGGAGAACAGCTTGGAGTAGGCATAAAGGAGGGGACAATTGCACAAAAGATCCCATTGGGTCGAAGTGCATCCGCAAGGGCCCTCATCTAGATAAGATAAGATATATAAATAAGCACTTTATTTATTTTGTCAGAGACATATTGCAATATTCCAGAGCTTTTTCATGCTACGATGGATTTATCCGCGCCGCTGATTCAACGCTAATGACGGACATATTCGTGAAAAGCATGCAGTTCGTTCATTAGTATGTTTATAGACATATGTGGAGGGTCGAGCCTAGCAGAGTTTTTTGCTGGACTCATTTCAGCTAGGCTGAGTTTAGTGAACCAGCGACAAAACTCCCAGTAGCTCGATTCCACTAACACCTCAGATTCGGTTAAAACCACTCAACTAATCTCACTGAAGCGCAAACTCTTAGAGTATTCCAGTGTTCCAAACCACACACGTGGTCGTGTCGGAGATTTTCCCCTGGATTTTCCCCAGGCTACTCTCCAATCGCGTACTCCTATCACTTTATTGAGCCCGGCCTTTAAAGCCGCAGTCAGGTTCGAAAAAAGGAGCGGCGCGAAACGTGGCGCCTGAAGCATGTATCGAAACTTGTACCAATAGTATTGTGAACTCTCATACACGTCGCCATTCGTATTATTGCCACCGACCCGACACTGACCAGCCCACCCAGGCGCAGCCTATTATTATTTAAATGTATAACTTGTATACTATCTTGGCGGTAAACAAGCATACGGTTTGCTACCAGACTCTCGTAGCCTATAGGTGCTGATGATGCTTCGCAGCCTGTTATAATGAACGCAACGTCAATATTTCATTGCATGTTTGAGAAAAGTATTTGAACGATTGTGTAGGTTATGTTTTAATGTTGTTTTAGGGCACTGCAGTCTCTTGTAACTTGCGAGTACGATTGGAATGTGGATTGCAAGGATGTCACTGAGAAGACTTTCAATGAGTTAACTATTAAAGGTCAACTACACATACTCGACAAAGTGTGTACCGACGCTGATTTTTCGATCCGTAAGTCACCCAGTCAACACAATATTAGCTTAAGAGCCATTATAATAAAGCCATTTATTCATGTCATAATGTTTTACATTTTGTTTTTGAATTATTACTATTTTTTTCCTGTGTTAGATATGAATCCCTCTTTCGGTGAAGGCCTCCTCGAACTTCATCCATAGCTCTATGTTTCCACCAAGACTCATCCAATCTTTTCCTGCTACTTGAGTTAGGTCATCAGCCCACCGTTGGACCGGCCGGCCTACATGCCTTTTCCCCAGTGGTCCATTTTATGTCGAGGAATCGCGATAAGTGCCCGGCACAACGCCATTTCAAGGCTAAGGCCATGTGTGAGAGCGTCAGTCAATCGTGTCCTCTGTCTAATCTTTTCACTTCTTCTGCTTAAGAGCCATTATTTTAAGTTAATTGTATCGTGATTGGACCCGGAAACGGTACATCATATTCAACGTTGATAGGCCCCTAATCGTAAGTTGGTGTAACCGCAGTCAACCTGTGAAACGATATGTCAAAAATAACTGTGCAAAAGGTTCATTCGAATTTCAAAAGTTAGTTACTACACACAGGTTAATAACTCTCGACGTATCAAAAGCCCAGAGGCGTACTAGTATAATAAATATTTGCATTACAGTCGTAAAACTATGAATTTTGATAAAATTTTAATAGCTACCGACATCGTTTGAGCAACTTATATGAAGCTTTTACACGACTTTTCGACACGTTATCGGATCTGTTTGGCTCTGATCTAATTTTCATTTGAGTTATATTAAAATGATTGCGAGAGAGTATTGGAGAATAACACAACAACATACAGACCGAAAAAAAGACCATGTATGTGAGTGCGGTTTAGTTGTAAAGCTGATTAGTTTGCTGAAAAATAATAAATCTACCGGAGGAAGAACGGGCGAGAGATACCTGCCCAACTTTCCTTCCGCTACCCTTTGATGTTTGCCGTCTTATTACGCGCGCCACGTAAGCACTGTCCACAGATCTGATTCAGCGTGGGGGTTGTAGTAGATAATGTAAGTCCCAGCTTCGACCATACAGTTGAGTTATTTATTTATTTATTTGGAGAGACAAACAGAGATAGATGTACAAATTGAAGTAACTTATTTTAGGTTAATGTTATACATGCATCCAGCTCCTCAACAGCTCATCATATGTACACTTTTGCACTCTATTGCTTAGTAACAAGGTTCAAAAATGCGTAGTTATTCGGTACTTAAACGTACATATATTAATGAAGGTTACAATTATTCTGAGGTCGACTGAATTTTGTTTGTTGACTAGATAATAGAGTTTCCTTACTAATGTGATTGTTTCTTTATTTTCAGAATACGATGCCGCTCTGGATAATTGCATCACAGCTGTCTCAAAAGAGTGGAAAGCATGTTTCACGGGCTTAAGACACTACACGGACCAGCAAAAGAACGCTACTAATAATTGGGTTCATTACGAAACTCACTTCTATTTGTGCTGGTATGAATACTCGTACTGACTCGAATAGATCTTTTTAATTTTAGAAACCCGTAGAATAGTAGATTGTATGACAAGGGTCTAAAATGAGCCATATTACCACGAGATAGTTATTTTCCCGAACGAAGTGAGGGAAAATAGTTCGAGGGGTAATATGGCTTTTAGACCAGAGTTATACACTCTACTTTTCACTTCGATTGCGAGAAAATAAATAAACAAAGGTTAACCCACCCAAAATTAACAATATATTCCACGGCGAAGATATATACTTTTGCAGCATGATTTTTTTTCTATACTCCTTTGACACATAAAACATAGACACTGCGGTTCGCGCGCAACATTCACGCGCGAAAAAAGCTAACTGACCTTCCATTGAGCGCTTCAAAGTGTTGCTCGAACGATTTAACCACTTTTTTAATTATTGTGAAAAAGGGACTACTACAAACTTAATCTTTAGACTCTTTAGAAAAAATAATTATGTTTCCTGATTGGTCGATTTTACTAAAGCCGTATTCTGGTTGGTTAATACCCAATACCAAATATTTTTTTAAGAGTTAAATTAGTGTTCTGTGATTGGTGGATTTAATATGTGAAGTATTTTGATTGGTCAAATTCAAATGTCTTGTAAATCATAAATATGTATTCATATTTTCCCTAGGGGTTAAATGTACTACTTTAGCCCCGCTTGACAAGTCTAATATGACACACTTTTCGAGCATGAGAAGTGAAAAAGAGTTTTTCATATCTAATATTCAGAAAAGAGTCACTATTGCCCTCGAATGAGGGATCAAAGTCTTGCTGTTCTTCCCTCATGTGAGAGCAACAATGACTCTTTTCTTCATAGAAGGTGTGAAAAGCAGTGTATGGTATGTGCCACTGGGTAGCAAAATTATTTGTAAAATATTTCATGTTTTTAGCAGCGGCACAGATTAAATAATAGGCAGTGTGAAAAGCAGTATGTGTAACACGGTATCAAATTATTTCCGTCTTGGACGTAAACACATAAATCTCTCGCTACACTCAAAATTCTACTTAAGAATCTCTGGCTACGCTCAGGATTCTATTGTAGAATCTTTCGCTTCACTCAGGAATCAATATATCGCCCTCGCCGTAAATATATAATTTTGTACCCTTAACACACAATCTACTACATAAAGTTATAAACCATAAAGCAATAAGGTTCCCAATACGCTAATATCTGTGTTTCCTTTCTCTTATTTCTCTTGAATGCCTAGACGCCTAGACTGATGAGTGGAATACTTGTAAAGGAAGATGTACGGTGTATAGGAAGATAGCTTCATCTTCATTTACGAGTTGGCACATGCACCTTGAAGTATATTAGTATTGGTTCTTTGATTTGAATTCTTTAAATATTTTTGAATTTTTTGATTAGAATTCTTCAAATATTAAAAAAAATACTGTGTTTATGGTATAAGTTTTAATTAAGCAATTGTATTACGTTTAATAAGCTTTCAAACGAGACAGCGGAACCAAAATGTCCTTAGTTTGAGAAATATACAAGTAAGCGAAGATCTGAAAAATGTCAGACATTTTGCCCCGCCCCCAACTCAGCACAGGGTCCTTGCGGTGGAAGACTATCCTAAAGTCTTCCTAGCGTCCCCCAAATAACTCCGTAAGTTTTCATTAAGTTCCGAACACTTTCCAGCTACACCCACTTTGTTACGACATACCGACTGTATATAAGGTTATAGTACATTTCTCATCTCATAATAATTTATGGTTCCTAACCTAAGTGCGGTGCATACGTCCAATAAAGTGTAATATAGCAGACAAAAGTCTTTATACCGGCGCCACGTCAAACTATGTAGCAACTTTGTTGCTTCCTATCGATGTTTATATTCCTTATAAAAACCTTGATATTATTTCAACAGCGCCAGGACCCGATTCCGCCGGTGCACTTTAGAACTCCTGTTGAATTCTTCGCTACATTGTACTCCTCAACAGTCCATTGTACTTCAAAAATTCTCGACCATCGTTTCGGAGGGTGAAGTTTTTCAGGTACAACCTATATAATATTTTAGATTTCCTACACTACTCACTAAATAAATATGAATTAAGTGAAATTAAATGGTGATTGGTGCGACAAGAGCATAAAACGAGCTATTTTACCCGAGACGTTAATATAGACACGTCTGTCCCGTGGCCTGTCTGTGGGTTAATTAGACAATTACAAACCTAGTGGACGGGTAGAAAACTGTTTCTGGCCTACCCTTCATATTTTTATAAACTTTTGTCGGGTAGTCAAAGTTGTGTACCCATATCTCCGTTGACAATTTGCTGAGACGACAGTTCTGCCGCGAACATGACCGGTGCAACCCGTGTCGAAACGTCGTCGGTAAAAAAGGTAAATAGGTACAGTAATATAGCGTTAGACCCATTTAAATCAAGTACGTCCTAATACCTAATGAAAGATTAAGGGTAGGTTGATATCTTACGAATACAGACCGATCAACGTTAAATATGGCGCCCGCAGGTGTCATCCCATAGAAACTTGACAAACTTTCCATACACTCAAATTTTAACGAACACCGCTTACGATTATAGACGGTTTGGTGCAACCCACCCTAAGCGACATATCACTATCAACGGTCGACATCTTTATAGAACTATAAAACGTCCAGATATTTCAACGTAGCCAAATTTTTCAAGAATATAATTTGAAATAGCACATACGAAGTGGTACGCAGTTTACTGTCACGGGGGTGGCATAAGCTACCCTATAACTAGGAAATATATATATACCGATTCATGTATATTCTTTATTTATAGGTATTATATGTGTTTATTAACGTGTAGTTGAATATTGAGAATATTTATAGAAATACATCTTTCCGAGTATAAAGCTCTCTTTCACGTCTTAGAGCTTGGGTTCCGCTTGCTACCTGATCCCAAGTATTGCCGTAGGCACTAGTTTTTACAGATGCAACTGTCATCTGACCGGTTGATTAAAAAATTTAAATTACAAACTTCTATTTTTATTATTCATGATATTCTCAAGGACTACTGTGTGCACGCACTCAGCTCTCGAGGGGCTTGTTAGCATACTCTTTTGAATATCCTAGTTTATTAGGGCGACTCTATTTCCTTCGGAGTATTTTTGGTCTATTTTGGACCTTGAACAATGCACACAAAGGCCAATTTTGCATAAAAGTAACGGAATCAGCTCTCTTACACAAATACTTTAAAATACGGGTCAGCTAGTGTCTTATTATAGTTGTATACCGTTTGTTATGAAGTTGTTGGGTGATATTCGCTATGAAGACATAATTATCGCTGTGGTGCTTATCAGTCTGTTTTAGTAAATTAAGCTTGACTAGCCTAACTCATGAGTATTTTATTATTATTTTTTAGACCTCGTTAATTTAAATGTACGCTGGCGGAGCAGGGACAAAGCCAACCACCTCTTGTCGTGTACATATTCAGATGTCATATTAATTAAATTTGTCTAGACACGGCGACGGTTTGCTCGCGACTTAGTCCGCTTAAACTTACACTCCCTATTTCATCCCTTCGACGGATGAATTTCGGGGTAAAAAGTATCCTATGTGTTAATCCAGGCTGTAAAGTCATTGTATACCAAACATCATAATCCGTAACAAACATCTAAACATCCAAACATCTTAACTTTCGCATTTATGAGTATAATTTTAAGTATGGTATATTTTTATATAACGACCGTGGCAAACAATATTACGGAAATAAAGATCCCGGATGGTAAACAGGCACCATAGTCTATGGACGCTTAAGATTTCAGAAAAATCACAAGTGCATTGCCGACCCTTTATTGACTTGCGGATTGGTTGTGTTAACAGCTGGGTACATAATTCTCTCACCCTCGACACAGCTCAGCTTGATAGCTTTTGCGACCTTACTCGCCACCAGGGACATAACACCACATAGGTACCTAAATATTGACCTATGTTTTTACAGAACTGTAACTTCAACATGGTGTACCCAAGCTGTCCAGGTGGAGACCCTCGCCCACCGACCGAGTGGGTTAGCAAACTCACGGGTGAAGGACAAGAACGTATTAAATCTTTTGTTGAACGGAACGGGGCTGTTCAAGCATTGCCAGTGTGCCTTCCATTAATGCTAATTAAATACATTTTGTGAGAGTAAAACGAGTTTAATTCGTATAAGGTCATAGCGGTTATCGAGGGCTGTACCACATATGTGATTTGCTGAACTGAAACCGATCACATTTTTTATGGAGTGTACAAGTAAGTGTTAACCAAATATTTACACATTTATATTAAACATTTAATCAATCCAGCGTCCCGATTTGATAAGCAGAGAGCTAATGTACTTATCGGATAACTGATTATATGCCGATTTTTAAGAATAGAATAAAATAGAAATAAATCCCCAGATAAAAGTATCTATCTGATAAATATTAGCTCTGTTCTTTTCTTTCATATGACATTAGAAAGTGAGCGATAATTTTAACTCACTATAAAATGTATTCGCCGGGGCATTCATTTAATAAACGTTAATCCTGCCGCACCAACATATGAAATGCAAAATGTTAAATGTCAGTGCATTCATCTTACTTTTGTGTATAACAAATAGAATACTTGGTGTTTGTCCGGTGACAAAAATGCTTTCGTATGTCCGGATTTCCGGATTTCCGTTTGTTCTAGTCTACAGGTCGCAATTCTCAACCAATTCTCGTGAAATTTCGTGAGCAGGTTCAATAGTTAAATCAACGAGAGTAATTTACATGTACATACAGTTATTACATCTCAATAACAATTTAGTCATATAACCCGCCCCTCATCGTCCCGGTGCAAAAGCGTCCGCTAGCAGCATTTCCGCACTGAATAGCGATAGAAAGTCTTTGCACCAGAAACGATTCGGAGCGGGAGTCCTCTCTTCTATAGTTAAATAGATTTTTTTTGTCGAGACGGTTTTTGGAAATTTCCAAAAACATTTATTTTATCAGTGGTATAAGGTTCTGTGGCAAAGATTGGTCGCATTTCTCAACCGATTCTCGTCAAATTTTGTGAGCAGGTTGGATAAATATACAGATTTTATTGTCGAATAAGTTTTTGGAAAATAAAAAAAAAATTGCAACGGTTTGTTCTCCTCTACAGGTCGCGTTTCGCAAACGATTCTCTTGAAATTTTGTGAGCAGGTCCGGTAATTATATAGAATTTTTTTGTCGTTTCAGTTTTTGGAAATTTTCAAAAACAATTTTTATTTCAAAGATTTTGTAAGTTTCTGCGTCCGAATTTCGGTTTGTTCTCCTCCACAGGTTGCATTTTTCAACCGCTTCTCGTGAAATTTTGTTAGCACGTTCGATATTCATAATTGATCTTTTTAATAATGTCAGATTTTGGAAATGATAAAAAACTCACTCACGAGGTCTACAGCTCACAGAGCCACTTGTTACTATATGTGTACGTGTGAGTTAATAACGATGTTGGAGGTTATTTCATTTTATTTTAGGTATCTAGGATCTAACATCCAATGCGATAATACAATAACACATATTCGAATTGTGTGCCTACATCGATGTACTATATTAGTTTTATCTCACAAATGCCTGCGGATTGTCGATAGTTGTGGGATAAAATGCACATTGTTCAATTTATGTGTGATATTTTCAGTTCAGTAATTTTGCCAAACCCACGCACACTGAGACAATTTGTACGAGTAAATACTTACCCAACAGAATTGTAGGTAATCAGTTAACGTGAGATAAAAATAAACAGTATCGTTATAGCCTTTCTGAGGTGAAAAATAAATGTTAGTCACTGATAACAATTATTAGTCCGCTCAAGTCCTCACGAGTAAATGTTACATTTAAAGGTTTTAAAATCATCTCGGGGACTAATTTATATTAATGTTGGCTCAAACTTCAGTCCGTCGACCCTCTCTCAGGACAGTGCTCGTTTGTTACTAACAGTGTTCTTGATTACCTTATGATGTTTTATAAATGTGATGCTGAAAATCTACCTGGGAAGACGAGTAATGTGAAAATACAAAAGTGGCTGCCGCAAAACTACCTATTAAGCAAGATAATCTATGTCTTTGTTTCCATTTTTATTTCCATGTACGTACATATATAGCGGACTGGCTTTCACGTCCGTCGGTATATAACATGTCAAAACCGATGCGGCATATTTTTTTACGGAGTGATTTATTTTGCTTTAAATTTATTTGCTAAATACATAATTTTTAATGAAAGCGTAAACCTTTGACGATGGTTATAAAACAACTTGAACCTAACTACCCTAACCTAATAATGGGCTGTGTGCAACATCACTTAGGCCTGAAAAGTTAACAATTTCGAGAAATAAAATTGATACGAAATGTAAAATAAAATACACTGCGAAAAAATCGCCCATAGGAAATCATACCGGAATGCATATGATTTTATTTTCCAGATGGCCACCTAATTACAGTTATCAATACTATTGAACAATCTCGTCGTGGATTTTTGTTAGCATTTATGGAGACATGTTTTGGTGGTGGATGGTTATTTTTTATTCTCTTGTTATTTTCTAGGACATCCAAAAATCAAATTATTTGTAACTCAGGGAGGAATCATGCGATCTACCGATGAAGCAATCGTTGCTGGAACACCAGTGTTAGGTAGGTACACATCATTCACTATCAATAAGTTTTAATACTATAAGGCAGGGTTTGGCAACATTTTAGCAGCCAAGGGCCACATAGTAGCTAACAAAATTGTCGCGGGCCGCACGTGTTAATAATTTAGGACTCTATCGGAGGCTCCCAGGCCGCAAGTAAGGGGCTCACGGGTCGCACGCGGCCCGCGGGCCGTCTGTTGCCGACCGCTGCTATAAGGTATTTAATTAATGGAATCAGGCGTTACTTTGCGGAATTCCATGATAAGTCTTTAGCAGAATATCCCTTTGATATTCCGCTAAAAGAACGTGTACGTGGTTAATAAGTTAAAATCGTATATGTCAATTTCTAGGCCCGTGATTATCTCCATAAAAATATCCACAAAATTGCTCAATTGTGGCTTAATAAATATTAAAAGGTCGTAAATCGTCAAGACATCAACAACAAGAGTCGTTTTCGCATTTAAAATCGTAGCATTTATGGATCACAATTGGTAAAGTGATTGTTATTGTCAAAAGTTGTGAGATATTACGTAGAGCCAAGAGGCATTGTTATTAATCTTTATTTGCTTACTAAATAAAATTTTGTGATTTGGTAATCACCTTATACATGGGTAGCATAAACTCTCAGGTCACATTTTCTCGTCCCTACAAGCCGTGTTGTTTTCAAAGTTAATTCATTAGAGGGCGAACAGATGGCGCCTCTGGGAAAAACGATCCCTTGTTTTATGTTGTAACTTTTGTGTCACAGTCAAAGGACAACCCTTTCTACGCTCTAACTGGTTATAATCACAACTGCCATCCCTGTAAAAGGGGAATACACCTAGCAAGTTCAGCGGCAAAAGGCAGTCTTAACAACATTTCTTTCCGAATTATTTTAGGCTGTGATAGACAGCTTAATTAGGGTTGTCAAATGTGTACGCTCTTTTAAAGCAGGGCTTCATAAACAGAATTTACGAAACAGGCGTTAAAGAAAGTTGAGGAGTTAACTTTAATAATGAATAAGTCGGAACGTCGAATGAGATATACGGTTTTGTTTGGGATTTCTACTTTAACAAAAGTTTTTGTGTTGTAAAATTCAAATGTTTCGTCTAAAGTTGTCGGTGATGACGCTCTTGGGATAAGCATGAGCTCAAAATGCTGCTTTGTGGGTAAGGTTTACGTTAATAGAAAAAAATACAAACATCTGAAACTTTGTTGCTGCTAACTTTTAACATCATTCTCATAAGATTCGTATGTTTGCTTCAGAGATTTAGGTAGGTCTTATTAAATATACTTTGCTAGAAGTGATTCGTCAAAAGTATCTACAAAATTGATGTTATTTAGAAACGTAATGTTGAAATACGTTTGATGTAGGTATCGATCGACATTAACATTGTTGAAATATGTAAATTGATTTAGAAACAGATCTTATAAAAAAATATATCCAATATCATCAATGTACTTAACCTTTCCATATATTTTTTTTATATATCTAAGATCTCGTGTATGTTCATACATTAGTTCAGTTCGGATTCATATTGACGACCGCTTTAGCCTAGTTGGTAGTGACCCTGCCTTCCAAGCTGGAGGTCCCGGGTTCGAATCCCGGTCAGGGCATTTATTTGTGTGATGAACACGAATATTTGTTCCTGAGTCTTGGATGTTTTCTATGTATTTAAGTATATATTTATTTATATAAGTATGTATATCGTCGCCTAGTACCCATCCATAGTACAAGCTTTGCTTAGTTTGGGACCAGCTTGATTTGTGTAAGAATGTCCACAAATATTAATTTTTTTATATACTTCAATACTTCACTCGGACCAGTTCATGAATCAACACGCCATGATTGAATGAATGATTGATATCATTACCCAATCTATATCATAGATGGATCTGTTTAGCTACTAAACTAAACTGAACTAGTGAACTAAATGAGTGATTATACTTCACAGTGAAGGAATGAAGTATATCAATCTTTTCTTTTTAGTATCCCACCTTAAAAACCAACAGTGGGAGCAATAGCCTTCAAATTTTCACAGTATAAGCATTTGTTGTCCTAAAGCTATACAAAATACCAAAACAAATTTGCATTTCCATAAGGGGGGCTCCCATACAAATAAAGCGCGAAAAAGAAAATTGGCCTACACCAGAGGGGTATCGTTGATTAGAGCTCGTTGAGTGCATAAACACTGTATATACAACGCCGGTGGCAAACAA
This sequence comes from Epiblema foenella, assembly GCA_963556455.1. Taxonomy (NCBI): domain Eukaryota; kingdom Metazoa; phylum Arthropoda; class Insecta; order Lepidoptera; family Tortricidae; genus Epiblema; species Epiblema foenella. Next base: position 9,054,798 of record OY747098.1, on the reverse strand, counting down.
GCGAACGGTGCACCTGATGGTAAGCGCAGCCTATAGACGCCCGCAACTTCAAAGGAGTGACGTACGCGTTTGCCGTCCCTTTTTAAAATTTGAGAATAGTGTGTTGACAGCAAAAGGGACACATTTTAAAATATTGAAAACAAAGAAATGAGATAACCACTTATAATTTCTTAGAATTAACTTTCCCCCTTTAAAATATCATTAAATATTCATCGTAGCGAAAGATTGTGTAGGTAGAACCTTTTTTGTGGAAAATTTTATTTAAAGAACTTATATGTCTCACAACATTTTTTCCTACGGGCCAGCGTTTACTAGTTTTTGAAAAACCGAAAAAAGGTAACTTCAAACCTCCCCCCCCCCCCCCCCCCACCTCTCGGCTCGAGGGCTATGGGCGGGGACTTTTGATATGTTTACCTTCTCACTAGTCCAAACCAAGTTACGAAGTCAAAAATTTTCTTCCAAGCATTTCCCTCAAAATCCTTTCGTTGCCTGGCCTATTTGGGGTAGTCATATTTGAGTTAACTACCCTACTGTTTGATATTTTCGTTCTTGAGTATATAGTGCTTATATTTAGAAGTATCAAATTACTTACTTGCGGTCAGATCGAATGAGTAGGGTACAAAACTAATTACTAACGTCTGTGCTTACTGGAGCGAAAGTTTAAGGGGATTACTTAAGTGTTTGGCTAAGTATTGGCTAGGAAAATTTCCACTAGGAAATTTAATATAGTCGACTTGTGTCCGTAAGTTAAATTGTGTAACATCTATGTTTTTGTTCCTACCCTACAGAGCCCGATCTGACTTGACAAATTGTCACCTAACAATGACGATTTGCCGGGCTGTTATTCACAAACCGACACGTCCTCACCCGTCAACTCAGCCCTCACCCGTTTTTATATGGAAACTGTCAAAAAGCGACAAATAACATTTAACAGTTTCCATATAAAAACGGGTGAGGTGACTGGTGAGAACGGTGCTTAGTGAATCGCATAGCTGTACAGTTATGGACAGAAATCGAACGGATGGTCGACATTATAATATATGACAGGGCGTCATCATAATGACAATGACATTATTGCGAGTAATGATGTCCATCCATCCGGATTCTAGGTTATAATTAGGCAAACAATTGAAAAACGTTTGACAGTTAATCATGGCATCCCGCTCGCCGCATAGCACGTGCTCTTTCGTTTCTAGCACGATAGGGTATCTGGACACCATGGGGGTGTGCCAGAGCCGAGTTAAGCTGAAGCGGCAAGAGGAACAACAGGCCTGAGGGGCTACCGCGAACCACAAACGAAGTTTTCCCTCTCTGTCTCACTCATGTACAAACTTGCAAGTGCGACAGAGAGGGAAAACTTCGTTTGCTGTTCGCGGTAGCGCCTCTGGTTATTGGTCAGCCAGTTAGCAAAGCACAGAGGGACTACTCCGAAATTCGAAATCCGAACTTCGTATTGTGCCGTCCCTTTCACTCATATAGTGCAAAATTACTTTTTTAAAGCACTTTTAAGGGAATATAGTAGGTAGAGTAGTAACATACACATACTGTAGAAACCTTAGCACAACATCAATGAAACAATCGCCGTAGTCAGTTAGTAGAGAGGGCAAAATAATCTGAGAAGTACTTCAAAACGGATTTGTATTACAATAGTTAGAGACCAAATAAGCCAAATAAAGTCGGAATATTCTCTAAAACAAGGAGTCCAAATTAGCCCCGCCACGCCACAGCGCAAATTGCCACAACCGCAAAGTATTCACGACGCTCACCAACACCTCGACTCAAAAGAACCAGTGTAAGTCTGACCTCTGATTTTATAGTTTCCAGAGTGGTATGAGAGGCAAGAACCCTTGTGGCCCAGCGGTGCCCGCGTACCGCGGGCGGTATGCAAGGTTAAGCAACGTGAGCCGAGGTCAGTTCTTGGATGGGTGACCGCTTTGAGTGGTAATTAACTGGGTGCTCCCGTGCTTTGGAAGGCATGCTAAGCCGTTGATCCCGGCTGCTGTCTACGATAGCAGTCGTTAAGCCAAGTTAGAGGCCTTCGGGCGACTTGAGACCTTCTAACAGTCAAGTCTAATTCCAATAAGGTCTGGTTTCCCCTCGGGTTGGAAGGTCAGATGGCAGTCGCTTTCGTAAAAACTAATGCCTACGCAAAATCTTGGGATTAGGTAGCGAACCCCGGGCATCCTTCAGATGCAACTGTACTGGGATAACGCTAGGATGATGAGAGAGGTTATGGCACAGCGGAATATTATCTCGCTCATATTTGGGAAGTACCTCCACCTTTCAGAGGACCGTAGGCATACTTAATAACACCGTACTCGTATGCTTGAATTCTAATTCGTCTTGAAAATTTGTTCTAGTAAGAGTGACCGGTGATGCATGTCGCCGGTCGACCATTCTCAACACAACGCTTCCACGGGTTTGCCACCATCGCTTTATAATCATCATCATCATCATCATCATAAATAAAAAAGTCTGAATTTGACACCAGCCTATCCAATACAACGAATCTTCAAATCAAAAAAGATCAGCAACGCGATGTGATTTTTCTGGAGTCGCAAGCGTCCATAGGTGTCAGTTTACCATCACTTATGTTGCTTTTATTATATTATTATAAAGAGCCTCAAGTGTCCCACAGCTGGGCATAGGCCTCTCTCTTTTTTTCTAAGCGTCCCTCTCTGGGCAGTCTCCCACCCCTCCTGATCTGAAACGTCAAGTTTGTCTCTCCATCTGGGACGAGCTCTTATTGTACAATATGCATATACCTTTATGCTAAAATAAGATTTTATAGCAAAAAAATGTTAACACTTTCGTTGCCAAGCTTTTCGTAGCGCTACGCAATTTCCTCTACATACGGGGAAACGCATGGTATCAGCTACGCGGCTACGAGCAGAGCGCGCGCTAGGCGGGTTCCTGGCCGTGAATGGGTTCAAAATGTCGAGGTCAAGTTGTACTAGATACGAGAAGGAGAGTCGTGACGGGTTGCGAGTTGCATAGCAGCACCGAGCAGTCGAAACTAATTGCTCTTGAGCAATTCATTCTACTTGTACTGTTTGTGAAGGCTCTGGACATGCCTTAACTACAGGATCGTCCACACCGCAGCCTAAATACGCCGACGCATTAGGGTCATACACAGTTTAAGTTGCGCCTAATGTGCGGACGAATATAAAGTTCAGTTTCAGGGCTATAAATCAGAAAATAGACTACAACTACCAATACAAACATAAAAATTAAAAAATACTACTACTAATAACTGTACTAGTAAACTATAAAGCTAATAAAGTACATTAAGGCCGGGTTTTATAAAGATCCGTAAGACCAAATGTCAGATCAACAGTAACTCAGTACATTTTTTGACATAAGAAACCGACATAAGGTCTACGGATCTTTATAAAACCGAACCTAAGTATGTACTGAAGGAAGGTAAGGACGAAGTTAATAAATAGTCTAAAATTGTATCACATTGTCCTTTATTCTGAAGATAATTCCCCCACAGCATTTATTTATTGACAAATAACATAACACTGGCGCTAAACTACTTATCAAGCAAACAATCACAAGAACAGATACCATTCTTATTTCTTAAATTTTGAATTATAAACTCTTTGATATGGAAATCATCTAACATTCATACAAAAATTTTAAATGGTAATACGGTACGGAAGCTATCCCTCTCGTTAATATACCGTCAAGTTATAAGTAGCGATTTGATCGAACTTTTAATATTTTTGTCACATCAAAAAAAGTTAAGTTGATTCTTAAAGTAGGCGGAACATTATGCACTGAGCAAAAAACAAACATTTATAAATTATATTCCGACTTTTTCAAGTAAAAAATCCTCATGTTTTGTATTAAAATTATGATTTTGTTCATGACTAGCGTTAAAAAAGTCCGGAAAAAAATCAGTTTTTTTAAACAGCTCGCTTTTTTCCTGTTTTTATAATGAATAACAGTGAACTTTACTGTTCTTATTTTTTTGAAAAAAAAAAACGTTTAAAACCCAAAAAAACTAATTTCAATGTGAATGTTGTAATTTAATTAATTAATTCAATGAGTTAGTTTAGAATTTTGTGTACAACCGATGCATTTAGCTGTTCCGGATCCAAAAAACATTGCGATAGTCATTCACTCGTCTGCCCACGTTAGCACAGAAAGGCAGGTGGCTCCGACCCAGTTGTTCGACCGGCACATCCCCTGGGCCAACGGAGTCAAATAAATATCTTGGAGTGACCCTGGACAGAAAACTGACTTTCCGTAGCGTAGCTACGTCAGTAGGGAGCGCAACCGTGCGTTGTCGTGCTGGTTTACGCGCTTGTCTTACGGCGTTAAACTCAGACACGACGCGACTTATACATATTAGGCGTTCCCGCCGGGGACGGGGAAAGAAATATAGAGACAGAAAAAAATGGAAATAGATGGCGAGAGTGACAGTGATTGACTATAAATTAATCTTATAATTTCTTTAAAAACCCGAAAAAAAACGAAATTATAAAAAACTCCAAAAAAGTCTTCGATCCTTTTCGGAATTTTCAACGCTATTTATGGCCTCCATTTCTTTCATATTTTCGCATTTCAATATCTTTAATATATATAATAATGCATGTTTTGATATTGCAGAGAAATCTGAATACTATGCAAAATGGTGAACACAAATAGACGGCCGGGGACCCATTCCATAACGACCTGTAGCTTGTATTACAGGTGTACGTCTCTTTCTAATACGAGCGTTTGTAAAGAGGTTTCCGCTTGAATTAAGAGCTACTGGCACTATGCAGCTGGCCTCCGTGACTTAAGACCTAATATCGCAGCCATTGCTTTATCCTCATAAATATAATGTTGTCATCGACCCAGGTCCTAAGAGCGGAGATCTTGGCGTACACTCCAGGGTAGCTAGGACGGGCGCAGCCGACACCCCAGGACACTACTCCCGCCAGCTTTCCGTTGTACACTAGAGGGCCACCGCTGTCGCCCTGAAGACAAATTGGTAACATTAGGATTGTATTTCTCTAAAGTTTGTTTTTTTTGCTTATTGTTTGCTAAATATGTTGTCTTTATTTTCAACTGACTTCAAAAAAGGAGGAGGTTGTCAATTCGGTTGTATGTTATCTCTAGAACTCCGTTTGTTATGAACCTATTTGGACAAATCTTTATTTGTTTGAAAGCATATTCTTCAAGGTTGGTCCCGCTGTTACTAGAACCCAGTGCTGATGGGATCCATGAGGAATTGCACTCCTCAAAAATTTAGAGGAAACATACAGTGATTTTAGTATTTTCGGCAAGAAATTGAGCGTACAGAAAAATCATAATGAATTAAATATAGGTTTTATTACAAATGAAAACAAAAATAAATAACAACTAACCTACATATTTACAAATAATTAAATATATACAAACTTACAGATACGTACTAAGAAAAGAAAGACCTCACTAAGATAACCATTTTGGGTCTTACCTGAGGCAAATGTTCCCATAGCAGTGGCAGCGTTGCCTCGTTGAATAGCTATGGAAATGTGCTGCACAAGAGGAGCTACTCCGAACTTCGAATTCAGAACTTCGTATCGTGCCGCCCCTTTTACTCATATACAGAATAACACGAGAGTGAAAGGTACGACACGATACGAAGTTCTAGTACAAGGCCAGGGATCGGCGCCGTATAAGTTCATGTTGTTTCTAACCTGACAAGCATCCTTCCCGCCGCTGGGCACCCCGGCACAAAGCATTCTCGGTGTGATGCTGTACAGTGGAGAGTATGCTGATCGGCAAACTTGCTCTTTAACTTTCGGCACCGACACCTTCTGAAGAGTAGACGGTGATCCGCCTCCTTCCTGCAAAAGGGTGGAGTAGTAGTACAGAATAAGTCATTGATTAAGTAACTAATCGATCGAAAGCCTCCGTTTCAATTTGGGCAAAAAAATTGTGAGCAGGTTCGATAACTATCCAAATGGATTTTTTTCCGTCTATTCAGTTAAGTAATTTTTTCTAAGCGTTGGAGCATGGATTCAGGTTATAAACGTAAAAATGCTGTCAGTGAGGTCTACTCGTACAGCAGCTCATTGAGCCATTAAGTAGTAATAAGGTACAGAAGGTCCACTCCCTCAATGTTGATGTCAGGTGTCAAATGTACACGATACTAATGAATAATAAGCATAATCAGCATCAACTTATATACGTAACCCTGCTGGGCCCAGACCTCCATTCAGGAATGAGACGATTCCTTGACTGACTTTATAAAAAAATTGATATTTTCAAATTCGTCACTTTTTGATTTTTTTTATACAACGCTGGTGGCAAACAAGCGTACGGTCCACCTGATGGTAAGCGGCCACCGCAGCCTATAGACGCCCGTAACTACAAAGGAGTCACGTGCGCGTTGCCGACCCTTTATAAGGATGATGCACTGTGTTGACAGCAGAAGGAACACATTTAGGTCCCTCGCTCTCAACACAGTGCATCCTCGGGAGCTCTGGCAACCTTGCTCGCCTCCAGGAACACAACACTACATACTTGTATAGTAAATAATGTATGTATGTTGAATGTTCAACGATCATCTTTATAAATGCTTTATCAACTTTATCATTTCTATTTTAATGTTTTTTTTTTCAAATCGACATGTCAAAAGTGCTAAAATAGATAGGCGCACATAAAACGATGTTTTGGTAAATTGAATAATTATTATCGTTCGTTTAAAATTTCACTCTTCCCCTCTCTCGTACAATGTTCTATAAGAAGTCAAAAAGAAATTATTGTTATTATGCGTGTCACAATAATTTGCGTGGCTTATTCTGCCTGTTTATACATGTGCACATAAATCACGATCGCCTTTGTCACTTCAGAGGCATTTTAGACAGCCAGTGAATGCTTTGCACGACAACCCGCAATTTACGAATCTTAAAACAATTACCACGAACAACTTTTAACACGAACGAACTAACCTAACCTAAACGAAGATCTTTTTATTTTTTCCAGTTTCTCAATAGTTAAGAATCGATTATACTTTATCGTACAGTAAGTGAAACCATAGACACGTTCTTCATGTCCCGAATTATAATGGAATTATATTAGCTAGAAGCTATGAAGTTCGACTTGCTTAAATGTCAAAGTAAAGAATATTAAGAGCATAATTTCGGTGTGAATATTCAATGTTCATTAAAACTTGTTCCAACTAACAAGTCATATTAGTGTATATATTATTCCAGTCAAAAACTCATAATACAACATGCTACCGTTATATTAAGGGAAACTTCACGTACCACCGCTACCGCTCACGGTCGTTTGAAGAACTTTTAAGCTTATTAAACCTATGTTACAGTGTTGGCTGTGATGAACATTTCCAAATCAGCTTATAGCTTTAATTCTACAATGTTGTACCTACTATCAGGTTCCCTAGATATAAAATTGTTTCCTAATGAACAACTTTCGTTTTGCTAGTTCGGGAATTTCATTAGCAAAACCACTAAATGAAAATGAACACGATTACAGGTTAGGTACATACTGTTTGGTATAAAAATGTTTACTGCAGCGCCCCCTGGCGAGTTATCATCGTAACTCCTGGCTTAAATTCGGCCCGACTAAACTACAAACATATTGCAGAAAACCGTTTCTAAATCGATCAAGCCGTTTCGAAGATATTGATATGCACACACAAACAAACAAACAAACAAACAAACAAACAAACAACCACTCACCCTAAACGCATATACCTTCTCCGTTCCGTCGTGGGTAAAAAGTAAACAACTCCGCGACACAAGTCATCACTAGAATCTAATATGGCGAGTGGTACAAACCTACAGAATATTCATCTAAGGCTTAACATATAGCCTTTTCTTAGCTTCAATATAAGCAGTCACTTGTTTCAATGACAGCTGAATGTCATTGACACTTACAGATACCTACTAGAGCAGTGGTGGGCAAAGTACGGCCCGCGGGCCAACTGCGGCCCGCGAAAGCATTTTATCCGGCCCGCCGCCGATACATCGAATTAATTAGTACATGGCCCGCGATGATTATATTTTGACGGTTCAGCCAAAAACCAGAGCCAGTTCGTCTAGCCGCATAGTTCATGTGTCACAGTTGAATAAACTTAACGCAGAATTTGAAACTAGGATTCAAGATTTTAAGAACATACAGCCATTACTAGATGTTTTTTCGATGCCGTTTAACGTAGACCCCGAGAACGTCTCTGCAGAGTTGCAATTGGAAATTATCGAAATGCAGTGTAGCAGCCATTTAAAACAACTCTTCTTAAATTCAACAAAGCTAGATTTTATAGAACCCTGCCGAAAGCTGAATACCCAAAGATTGCTCACGCCCAGAAAGTCATGGCGATGTTTGGGTCATCGTGAGCAGACATTTTCAACAATGAAATTGCGAAAAAACTCAATCAGAAACCGACTTACTGATGAACACCTTTTTTCGCTGCTGAAAGTTACTTCGTCGCAACTCGAACCTGCATTCGACGATATAATGGCACAACAAAAAAACAATTTCATATGTCTCACACACCTGGCCCTTCGAATAAAAATAAATAAAAGCTAAAAAGTGTGTCATTTTGATCACTACATATGATTAATTAAAGTTTAATTATAAGATTCATGAAACCACTTGAAATAAAATTTTTGTGTATATTTGTGGTTTTTTTAACGGTTTTATACAAAAGTGCAGTTTTGCTGCAATTATGGCCCTCCTCCGAAATTTCTCAAGCTTACTGGCCCGCCATGAAAAAAGTTTGCCCACCCCTGTACTAGAGCATATTATGTTTAGACACGTAAGCATACATCTGTCACTACTCTTAGAATCCTCGTATCTCAGTACTGAAACGATGCTGAGATAAGAGCTTAATTTTAGGTAGGTATTTGTTATTGAGCGGCTTTTGCTTGTCAATCATCGAAATTATATAATTATGTAACTAAACTAGGACGAAGTAAATATAGGTACATATAATAAGCATACTCATTTATAGTTTGTTTTATGTAATACATACGTCTAACCTGGTTGTTTCTGCTATCTACTGCATTGCTTAAAGATTAATATAGCGATCTCTTAACGAGCATCGGAATACCCCTGTTCCCTATAAGACAGGTTTACCTATTTTGTGGCACAGGACACCGTCCCTAGGTTTATCTAGTAATAAGTGCATTCTTTGTACCTACACTCGTATATGCACCATAAGCTAATATACTGATACCCAATAAATAAATTTTCACTTCTCTCTCTCACACTCACCCTTACGTCCTCATACCGTCGATAGGTGTGTCGATGGTTCTGTTTCTGTAATTTGGTCACTTTATTACAAGATCCGTATAGACAGGATTGAAAAGGTTCAAAAGCAGTTCCTAAACATCATGTCCTACGGGCTCCAGCTCGGTCGCGAGCACAGATCATATGTCAGCAGGTTGAATCATTTCAACATACCGTCCCTCTTATCCCGCAGGAAGTGTAACGAACTATTATTGTATTATATTATACAAAATAGTACTCTCTCACTTTGACTGTTCTTCCCTTCTTTCACTTTTGAACTTTGTTACTCGTTACAAATCACGTAACCCCTCACACAAACTATTCCAACTCCAATTTAAAAAAATATACCTTTTTATAACCCAGTCATTCGAATGTGCCGACTGTATAAGGATAATGTTACTGAACATCCTTCTTTGGACATATTTATACAATGATTACCCACATCATCATCATCATCATCATCATTTCAGCCGAAAGACGTCCACTGCTGAACATAGGCCTCCCCCAAGGCTCGCCATTTAGACCGGTCCTGTGCCGTTTGTTTCCACCGGATTCCCGCGACCTTCACCAGGTCATCACTCCACCTTGTCGGAGGCCTACCGACAGCTCGTCTTCCGGTGCGTGGACGCCACTCAAGCAGTTTCTGGCCCCATCGACCGTCAGTCCTGCGAGCAATGTGCCCTGCCCACTGCCACTTTAGTCTCGCAATTTTGAAGGCTATGTCGGTGACCCCAGTTCTGCTACGGATAGCTTCATTCCTAATTCTATCACGCAGAGAAACCCCGAGCATAGCTCTTTCCATTGCTCTTTGGGTGACCTTGAGCTTTCTTATGAGGCCCATCGTTAGCGCCCATGTCTCGGATCCATATGTCATCACTGGCAACACACACTGGTCAAAGACTTTTGACTTGAGGCACTGCGGTAAACTGGACGAGAATACACTGCGAAGCTTCCCGAACGCTGCCCAGCCGAGTCGGATTCGACGAGTGATCTCTTTCTCGAAGTTGGACCTACCTAACTGGACTGTTTGTCCCAGGTATACGTACTCGTCAACAACTTCGAGCGCCGAGCCGCCGATTATTACGGGAGTTGGTACGACATGGGCATTAGACATGACCTTCGTCTTGTCCATGTTCATTTTCAGACCAACTCGATCGGAAACTCTGCTGAGATCAACGAGCATTGTACTGAGGTCCTCCATGGTCTCAGCCATGACTACAATGTCGTCAGCAAATCGAAGGTGAGTGATGTACTCGCCATTTACGTTGATGCCTCGTCCTTCCCAGTCCAGAAATTTGAAAGCATCCTCCAGTGCAGCGGTGAAGAGCTTCGGAGAGATCACATCTCCTTGTCTGACTCCCCGCTGCAGTGGAACAGGTTTTGTTTCCTGGTCCTGTAGTCGAACGGACATGGTGGCGTTTTCGTACAGGCACTTTAGGACTTCGATATACCGGTAGTCAACTTGGCACCTCTGGAGAGACTGCAGTACAGCCCAAGTCTCGATCGAATCGAAGGCTTTCTCGTAGTCCACAAATGCTAAACAAAGTGGCAAGTTATACTCTTCGGTCTTCTGTATAACCTGCCGCAAGGCATGTATGTGGTCTACGGTACTGTAGCCTTTTCGGAATCCGGCTTGTTCGGGAGGCTGGAAGTCGTCAAACCTGCGCGCGAGACGGTTCGTGATGACTCTCGAAAACAGCTTGTAAACATGGCTCAGAAGTGAGATGGGCCTATAATTCTTCAACAAAGTGTTATCGCCTTTTTTGACGAAAAGCACCACCACACTTCTGTTCCATGCTTGCGGCGTTTTCCCCTCGTGAATTACAGAATTAAACAGCGTCTGAAGGGCTCTGAGGACAGGTTTACCGCCCGCCTTCAGGATTTCGGCTGTAATTCCGTCGTCACCCGGGGCTTTGCCGTTCTTCAACTGTTTGAGAGCCATACTAATCTCATACAGGCTGACGTCCGGGATATCTTCGGTATAATGTCGGGTTAATCTAGCTCTAGGGTCTTTGGCTAGATCAACGACGGGTCTTCGGGTGGTTGTGTATAGCTGCCCATAGAACCTTTCAACTTCACGCAGAAGCTCAGGTTTGGAAGAAATGATCCTGCCATCGTCGGTATTCAGCTTAGTCATCTGGCTCTGACCAACAGACAGACAGATGATTACCCACATTTAAAAATATTGTTAGAAATATATTGGTCAAATCAAATTAGGATCTTGAGTCTTAGCTACGCATTGTATTTATTATTATTAGTTAAATAACGCAATAAATAAATAAATATGGAGTAAAGTCAATGTCATGATCCTGTAGGCTAGATATCCACTTCTCAATAAAATAAAAAACATCATGTGTTTGTATACGCTACTCTTGTAAGTTCACCAATAAACATGTCATCTAGTGATTAACTTGTAATAATATTTTATTAATCTGTTTGTGCACACATATATAAGAATTACAGTCCAGGTCTAGACTTTAAGCTATTTATGTAATTGTGTAATAGACTGTAATTTGTTGTGTGAGCCTAATAATAATTAAATAAAAATAAATAGATAGGCTGATGACAGGTCGTGTCACCCACACTAATACCCGATGTACCGGATTGCCATACCTGGGCCCGGTATATTATTGTATCATGAGCGCGACCAGTCAGGCGACTACGCCCGGTGACGGCGGCGGCGGGAAACGTCATAGATGCGACTTACTTAAAAAAGCAATAGTAGTACTTACCTTTATGTTTCCCCAACCACTAACTTCAGTGATAGCTCCATCATCAAACTCTTCTCCGTCTCCCATCATCTCTATTGGCATCACAGAGTCACTGAACTTCAAGGGAGTACTCAGTCTTAACAGTGCCACGTCGTTGTCCATCTTCGAGTACGAGAATTCGGGATGATATATGAGATCTGCCACCGGGACGAGTAAGCCTCCGTCTTTGCTGGATGATGAACCTACACGTATACTGTAATCTTTCGGGGAGCTCCTAAAATGGAAAGAAATTATTTAAAAAATCTGCATATAATAAAAAGAAGGCTCTAGACTAGAGTAAGATAACCCATGCGATCATTTTGTTATATTAAAAATTACGCTTTTTGAAACAAGCATTATTTATTTTAACATTTGTGGTGCAGTCAGGTTTAAATAAACATTCTCATAACTCAGAATTAAACAAAAAACCGGACAAGTGAGAGTCGGACTCGCTCACCGAGGGTTCCGTACAAATTTATAGGTATTGATTACGTACTTTAAATAAAGACTATGCCTAATTTTTATGATTTAATTACAAATGTATCGTTTTCAGATTTTTCCCTGTACTTGTATTCTAAAACGATATTACTTGCCAAATTCATAGTTCTGGTTAACGGAAATTACCCCATAAATTTTGATTACCTTGCGACATAAAGGGCCATATCTCTCGGTACAAAAAACCTTGACTTAGAAGTTTGATTTTTTGACATGTACAAGGGACTGTAATTTGAGTACTTATATACGTTCACTGCGCGCGTTAGATAAGAGGTCTTGACAGACAGACGGACAACAAAGTGGTCCTATAATGTTTCTTTTTTCCTTTTAAAGTAAGGAATCCTAAAAAGTTAAGATTTAGCTATAATTAACTCGAGAACAAAAAGTAAAAGATTTTTTTTTTTATTTGAACCTGACTGTGGCTTTATAGGCCGGGCCCAATAAAGCGATATGAGTGCGCGGTTGGAGATTAGCCTGGGGAAGATCCAGGGGAAAACCTCCGGCACGACCACGCGTGTGGTTTGGAAAAGTAAAAGATAAACTTTTGAGTGAAAGCACGCAGTTTAAAGTTTAATCTTAATACGTGAAAAAGGTAAAAGAATTACCCAATTACGCAGTGTGCTGCAGTCAATATGATATCGTCTGCGATGATGGCTCCCCCGCAAGAGTGGCGACCGCGGTACACCATGGATACTTGGTATGGCGCCTCGCTGATGTCGATATCATCCCCGCCAACTATCTTCACATCGATGCTTTTGGGTGTTGGAGTTGAAACTGAAATTTTTAATAGTGTAGGTACATTAACTAATTTGACTAGTTCCGAGTCATTGTAAAGGCTGTCCTTTGCGGTTCAAATGTGGGTACGCGGCGTGATTGGTCCCTTGGTGTGAAATGGCACCGCGTAAGTACCTATTTTGTGTACTATTACACTTTTGAAAAACAAGGTACATAAAAGATCATCATCATTTAAAAAAATGGGTAAAATGTTAAGACAGCGTACTTCAAGGATAGTTAAGCCATAACAGGATAAATGTACATGCATGTATTTTTTTAAATCACCCAAATAATAGTCGATAACAGCAATATCAGGTTTAGATGTGCATTAAACGTTAATCAAAGGAACTTACCGACCAACCCGAAGAAAGCACAACCCAACATCCAATTAAACATCTTGAAACAAACTGAAACAGAATCATAAATTCAGTCATTAATTCAACTATATATACCTGCAAGTTACAAAATAAAGAATTAAGGACAGTCATTAAACTGATAACATAGACCTTCACACCATTCTAAAGGGCCCGACTGATAATGCAAGTACCTAATCGTGATTTAGATTTTAGAGTGTTATTTCAATATTGACTATAATGTTTTGATTAATTTAACAAAAGAAAGGGGGACCTGAGTGTTTCTCAAACATTTAAAATAATCTCTATCTCTTTAGCATAGTTGACTCCACTGCTAGGAAAATTACTCTTTCATGGAATATACAACGTTCTAGATGCAGCGGGCCAGGTCAGCCCTGCTGACTTTTTAAAGGGCTCCTAGCTCCCAAAAACCTTCGATCTGTAACTTTCCGCTTTCTCGTGTTTTTTATCGCTTTAAAATTCACTGTCTTCAAGATATATGGCATCAAACTTTGTCAATTTTAGGCCAAAAAACAGTTTTATGGACATAACTTTTGTAAAGATGAGTTAAAAATAAAAATCTCTCTTGAGTTGTTAGACACGTCAATAAGGAACGATTACATGTAGATTTCATATATATATAAGTGCATAAACAACATACTAATATCGCAAATAGAGCTTTTGGACCATATTTGAAAAAATCATAAAAAAATATATAATTCGTCAAGCTATCGTTCCGCATTTTATCTCGGAGCGATATTCCAAATATTTAGAGCTATGAAGCTATATTAGCATCTTCGGGAGAAAAAGAATATTTAACTTGAAAAAATAAATAGTGGAGCTCGTTAAATAATAGCCATTTTTAGGGTTCCGTACCAAAATGGTAAAAAAGGAACCCTGTATAAAACAGGCAGATGCATAGCAAATGGTTTTTTTATTATTTCTTCTTATATTTTGTGAAAAATGACAGATAGGTAGTTTAAAATAAAGTCTAGTGAATAGGCCAAGTGGGGTGTCATACGAAAAGGCTTGAGTTACATTACACATTCTGAATATTTTGTTTTACGTCGAGTCATTTTCGATTTAGGGAAAATGTAAAAAAATACCCCCCCCCCCCCCCCCCCCTCCTTATCTCTATTGTTTACCCGTGAAAAGAGTATGAAATTCTTACATAACATTAATATGAATGAATATTTCACAGGAAAAATATAACTATAACTCCATCTACTTTAGGTATCTTTTTTTATCATCAAAAAACATTTATTTATTAAGTATGGAATTTAATCACCTTTGCATGTATTTTTATCCTTGAAAAATCACCATACAAATTCGCCTACAGATGGCGCTCTACTACCCATGGCGTTCAATTTCCACACCATGTTGTAAAATTTCCTCAATTGGATCAGGCCGGGTACACAACTGTATACGGAACCCTCGCGCGAGTCGGACTCGCATTTGACCGGTTGTATTAATTTATTCGTGCAATAATATATATTATTACTAATATTATACATATATACTATTATACTGCTGGTAGTCCCTATGGGAACTACCACTCCACATCCAAGTCCACATTAACATTTTTCTTTATAGGAAGAGTTTTTGTGTTCCTAATTATGTTGTGACGAAAATGACATATCTAGAATCTAGACACATGATCCTCACAATAATATTTCGAACAAAATTCATACTGTAATCAAATACATCAAGTCTCTGTTAGAACAGTGAAAACAAATTTTTTTTTTCATCATCATGTAAAGTGTGTATTTAAAAATAATGCATAATAGATAAAAATGTATCTACCTTAGCTTACATTGAAGGACATATTGACATTATTTGATAACAATTTCATAATCAATTCACGTGAGTAAATAATTATATTGTTATGATAAATAACTAATTGTAAAAGTTTGCCAAGTACAAAATTCGGTTCGGGAACTGAGGGTTCTGTAAATACAGTTTACAGTAATTCCAATTATATAAATTGGGTATCTTGGTAATAGTTTTAGGATAAATGGGACCTATGTATGTTCAATAACTACGATAAAGAATACCGAGGAATGATCAGCAGCATCTTTAGAGTATGGTGGAAATACTGCGATAGCCCACCCGCATACCAAGCGTGGAGAGATATTATAACCAAGACCAGCCAAGCGAAGCGCAAGGGCACACATTACCTTTAATCCGAAGCGCTTTATCATTTTTTGAACCCTCATAACTTGGGTTTGGATTATACCGGATAAACAAAAATAATTTCAAACTTAAAAGTATGATCGTGTTATTCACGTACTCGACATAAATATATCGTATTTCTCGCGTTCACACATTTCCCAGTTTTAATGGATAAAAGCTACAATACATATAAACGCGATCATGCTAGCCTAGCTGGTCTAGTTTTGTGACATGACTATTATTTGTAAATTTTTCACGGAACCATAAACCCATTCAATGCTTATTGTGTATACACTCATAGTTAACAATTTGTAGTACAAATTGACTATTATCTTGAACAGTTTAGATAAGTGATATTCAGTAACGGTCAAGTGCCTAACGTAGGTAGGTACCTACTTAAATTATCAACAATTTACTCTCAAGGATAATCTCATTGTAAACATTACACATAATCCGGGTAGTGTCACTTGTTTGAAACGTTCTTGTAGCATATATAAACTTGCTCATTAGGAATCGATTCGGAAAATGTCGCACACTAGT
Source organism: Epiblema foenella (assembly GCA_963556455.1). NCBI lineage: Eukaryota > Metazoa > Arthropoda > Insecta > Lepidoptera > Tortricidae > Epiblema > Epiblema foenella. The sequence goes on along the minus strand of OY747098.1, from coordinate 9,038,477 downwards.
GTTGAAATACAATACATACAGTATACATTCACGCCACTTTTTTCAAAAAGGGGGTAAGCAGAGCACGGGCAGTTTAATTTTCAGTGCAACTTCTAGCAAGTATAGGTTTAAAGACAGAAATAATGTGATATTGCAGTGACAGGTTGCCAGCCCTCAACACTCTTCACCCTATCCAGTACCTCTAGTATAAGTTTTCTCGAAACGAAATACAAAAGAACGCGTTTTGGTTTAGTCTCAACTTGGATGACGAAAAGTAATTACCACCTAAGGCCACCAAGTAACTGTTCGCGTTGCTATATAAATTGAGATTAAACGCAAACGCGTTCGTTTGTGTTTTGTTTAAAAAAAAACTCATACTAGAGGTACAATTAGTAGACTTACGACGACAGCCATGAGAAGATTTAGGTGCAGCACCTGTGTGCTATTCGGTAACCCGAATATATCTCGAAAATATATTTTGCGCGTGCGTGTGCATAGAGAGTGTTCCTGGCCCAACAACGTCGTCCGAGGTCAACTCTTGGATAAGCGACCGCTTTGAGTGGTTATTAACTGAGCGCTCTCGGGTTTTGGAAGGCACATTAACCCGATGATGCCGGCTGTTGTCTATGATCAATCGTTAAGTCAGGTTAGAGGGCCTTCGGGCGGCTTGAGAACTTGTAACAGTCAAGTTGCCCAATCATTTGACAAGCTTAATCCCAATAAACCTAAGCCAAATCTTAGGATTAGGAAACGGACCCCGTGCATCGTTCAGGATGCAACTGTACTGGGATAAAGCTAGGAGGATGATGATGATGAACGCGTTTGCAGGCCGCGGTCACGCGCAGGCATAAACGCGCTGCACTCGACGTAGCGCGAGCTCTCAGAATGTATGGCATGATAATATACTGCGCCAGGCCCCTATTTCACCAAGTTGACATATTTTAAGTTGTCGATTTGTCAGCCTACATATGTCAAATACATACATATGTCAACTTGGTGAAATAGGGGCCAGGTATAGCAATCCGGTACATCGGTTAGTAGTGAGTGTGACATGACCTACATCATCATCAGCCTTGTATCAGCCTATCAGTGGTATGCGGACGTAAGTGTGAGTGTGCCGTCAACAGTGACGTATGGTCGTGTCACGGTCCGGATTGTCAGACTTTGTTTCCTTAGACTATGAATGTATATCCAATACGTTTGGCATGATCCTGGATTCAAACTCACGTCTCTGTTGAAAGGCCTAAACCTCGCTGCTACCATAGTTTCGGGCCACTGGCAAAACCATAAGGTTTATTTTAAAGTAAAAGGTTAACGATTTCATCCTTTGGGAAATATAACTTATGCAAATCGATAAATGGGCGAAAAATATTGACACAGCGAATTGACACTCCAATAAGTATAATCTTCTTGAAGCCGTAACATGAAATTTAGCTCTATCCAGGGTTATTTCTGATGATTGTGTACTCGTAATATAAATTTAAGTCTTAACAAAGTAATCCGGGATAAGGATTCATAATATTATCAATCACTTTAAAACAAAGCTAAAACAATTACTATTAAAACAGTTGTTCTGAATTTACGATGGTGAAAAGCTATAAAAACCCCATTATTTAAAGTAACAGGCAATCAAATGATATTGTACCAAATGTCTTAATCAATTACCGTTTTACAGCGTATTTCTTTATTGGGGAAAGTTAGGTATCCGTTTGCCATTATCATTTAGTCGATACAATGTTCTTGTTGAGTAAAACGAATCATTTCATGAGATGACCATCAATATTGCACGTTTTAAATGTGTAGGTCAGTACCGAAATATTTTTACCACAATGAATCCTACCAAAAATAATAATTATAATAAGTTTCTGCCAAAAAAACGTTTTTGGTACATCCTTATGTTGCCGACTCTACTTCTTCCCACAACTTCTTGATCCCAAGTTTAGTAGTTTTGTCAATCAGGCTACTATTGGTCTATCCCTTAACTCAAGCGGTTCCTGCGCGGCTCTCGCTAATCGCTCGCTGCTATCTCGGTCTAAGCCTATCATCTACCCTGACGAAGACGTCTTCGTCAACGGGTTTTTTTTGTTGGGTACTGGGCGCACACTGAAGGGTTCCGTACCAACACCTACTAGACCACATTTAAGACCGCTATCCATTGGATTGAATCTAAAAAGGTCGTATCTTCACAGGGAACTCACTGCAATTACGACCTTTGTTTGGGCAAGACAGTTTTTAAGCGAAAACTCAAAAAACCGTAAAATATATCGTATTGAAACCAAAAATCGTTTAAAGTAATTATTAATGAACAACACCTCAACTTTTTTTCAGAATTTTACACTTCATTGTTTGGAAATTAGAGAGGGGGGATTTTATGACTTTGACAGCTTATATCTCACAAACGGTTGACTTAGATGGAAAAGTTTTGTAGAGATATCATTTTTATCATTTCATTTTTAAAGGCCTATACATAGATACCCCACACGACAATGTGCGTTGAATTTTTTTTTTCATCCACCGTTTACATGTACGGAGTGCCCCCCCCTAATTTACTTTTTAGCGTTTCCCAGAATATACTCTTGCTAAATTTCATAATTATAGTGCTTATAGTCTCCGAGTAAATCGGCTGTGACATACGGACGGACGGACAGACATGACGGAACTATAAGGGTTCCGTTTTCGCCATTTTGGCTATGGAACTCTAAAAATCATGGTAGTATTATTTATAAATGAACCGGACCGGGACTGTAGGGGCAGTCGGCACGATCGATAGCTAGAGAGGGATTGATTGACGTCTTGAATGATAACACTGACTAATTAATTAAAACACTGATTTTAATATTAATTAAACTGATGAAACTGATTAAAACTGTTCAAATCGAATTTACACTCATTAAAGAGTATTTAAAATAAACTAAAACTTGATATACTACTGTAGGGTGTGCTCGTGCCGGCGGCTGGAACCAGAAATCTATGATTATTAACATATTTAGATTAGCCTTGTTTGGGCTTTATAGTAAACCTTATGGTTTTATGTTCTTGTGCCCGATGGGCTTATTATTGTGTTATGCCAGTAGGGCTATTGTTTGCCTTAAGGGCTTTTCTATAAGTAAAATGCCCGAAGGGCGTTTCCTACCTACCTAATGCCTTAAGGCCAACACCAGGGATATTTTTTATTTCCTATCCTACCTACTTAACTAGTTCGTTATATTATGATTATATATGTACATAAATAATATGTGTCACGTCAGGCACAATAAATTATGAAATTAAAAGGCTATCAAGAATAAGTAAACATTGCTTTGCTATTGAGTAATAGCTTAAAAAATTACTTAGAAAAGCAAACTCGAACAATTTCCATTGTTTACATAGATAAAGTTATTAGTTGAGTCAAAAACATAGTAAATATAAGTTTGCGAACTTTTAAGTCAGCGTAATGTAACGAGTGGACTATTACGAAACCCTACATTGCGCGTGGCCCGACACGCACTTGGCCGATTTTTATGGTTGCCATTCCGGCGCCCATGGGTACAGTTGGTACACTTTTTAGGGAATTCCAAAAAACCAAGCGCGGTTTCAACGACGCTAGGTCAGCATACGCTGGTTGGCCAGATTCAGTAACTTTACCAACGCCTGCCTATAGTGGTGCCACAATAAAATGGCCACTAACACCCGGCCGACCACAATGGTCGGAACGACCGCGTCAAGTGGCCCGGAAAGCGATAACAGGACGATTTATGACGTAACTGTGGCGCGAAATTCGTTGAGCTGATCGGTTTTAGCTCGTTACGTGATAATAACAGCAATTTAAAAGTAATTATAACACGGTCGAATTAAGGTTGCACCTCGGTATTATGCGGCGCTATACTAGTGAGTAGAATGCCGGCCCTGATGTTACAATACCGGAGTTTTTGCTGTTGTTAGGCACTGGCATTTGGCGAGGCAGAATTTGTTAAGGTATAAAGGCGGTGTCATCACACTGATGCGATTTCCGCAGTGCGAGCGGGATACCGCTTTGCAAGTATAGCGGTGTCCCGCTCTCACTGCGGAAACCACCCGGAAACCGGCTCAGTGTGACAACAAAAGGTATTAATGATAGTGATGTATGTATGTGTATATAATAAGGCAATACATACTTAATTAGAGTAGGAGGGAGGAGGAGGCAAACATCTACGGTTTAACGATGCCGTATGTATAAATTATGTTACAGCAATACATTGTACTTAACCTTAAGGGCGCTTTAATAAAATGTAGTGGGTCCACTAGCGCCACTCGTAAATAATTGTAATTATTTAAATTTAACGATATATAACTAAAAAAGGGGGCCGCTACGTACTGTAGTTTGTATTTAAGTACTTTTTGAATCCATCAAACTAGTTTTTACGTTGCTGGATTCGTCAATCTATGCGTCCAAAGTTAAAACGGCCGTTTTAATTTTGAGCTCATAGATTGACGAATCCAGCAACGTAAAAACTAGTTTGATGGATTCAAAAAGTACTTAAATACAAACTACAGTACGTAGCGGCCCCCTTTTTTAGTTATATATCGTTAAATTTAAATAATTACAATTATTTACGAGTGGCGCTAGTGGACCCACTACATTTTATTAAAGCGCTCTTAATTAATAAATATTACAGTGTGAGGGAGACAGGTAATTAGCAAACAAAAAAATAACTCGCTTGTTAAATGTAGATCATTTGTAACTTTGATGCAGTTTAAATTACACTCTAGACTCGGTTTACTCAGCTGATGGCACAAAGTATTTATTACCTTTCCACCTTCTTACATAAGGATGAAAATGGCATATCATCGTGCCAACGACCAACCTATAAACAGTTTTATCAGACTAGTTGCAGGCATTAAGCGTCAGCGCTTCTCGTTATACGGTCTCCAACTGCCAATGGCGCGCTTAGCGCTGTCCAATTGATGTATGTAGGCCAAATTGAGCACTAATTCACTGTAAGCTATTTAACTGTTCACAATATACCTTGTTCTTGCCTGCCAACTTATTCCTAGTATAACTTGACCTTTAGTTTTGTATGTAGTTTTTCAAGACATGCGACGATAAATGACATTATCCGCAGGGCTCTGCCTGCTCTTGTTGAACCGACTGGTCAGGGATGATGGTAAGAGACCTGATGGGGTGTCTTTAGTTCCTTGGAGCTTGGGATGGATGTTGGTGTGGGATGCTACCTATGTAGACACACTGGCACCGTCCCACCTCCAATGAACTACAGTAAAAGTGAGACAGAGATACGACAGAGAGTACAATTTTGTAACTTTTGGTGTCGAAACTCTTGGTCCATGGGGTCCCAGCGCTCATAAGTCGTTTACTGAAATCGCGAAGCGTCTGGTTAACGTAACTGGCCGAAGAGCTGGCGACTTTCTTGCACAACGTATCAGCATTGCGATACAGCGAGGAAATGCCGCCAACATCCTCGGTACAATGCCCCAAAGGCCTATTTTAGATTTACGTTAGTTTTAATATTATTTAAGTTATTGCTTTTTAACTATTTTTACTGCTTGTAACAGACACAAGATGTTAAAACAATATGTACTTAACATGTTCGACAAGATTGAGCGCATAGGCGATTTATCCCTGTGAGGGATCTCTTCCAGCTAATCTTTGAGTAATTTAGTGGAAAACGCGAAAACGAGACAGTTTTGTAATGACCTTATTAAATTATTTACTGAAAATCCCGGGAATTACTTAGAAACCGTCTACTAAGTAATTCCTGGGGCGCTACCGCGAACAGCAAACGAAGCTTTCCCTCTCTGTCGCACTTGCAAGTTTGCATATAAGTGAGACAGAGAGGGAAAACTTAGTTTGTGGTTCGCGGTAGCCCCTCTGGACTGCGGGGCTTGAGTTAACAGAACTCAGGCTTGTACTTGACGAACTCTTGACGGCTCAGCAAAAGACCCTCCTGCTGGCAAGCAGACACGCTTATGGGCGCTTGTGGCTTTAGAAGAATAGCTTTTTATAAGCGTCGGCAATGTGTACGTGACTCCTTTGGAGTTGCGGGCGTCTATAGGCTGCGGTGATCGCTTACCATCAGGTGGACCCACCGGTTGTTTGGCACCGGCGTTGTATAAAAAAATAGCTTTATGGATTTGAGAATTGACGTATCCTTTATTGATTTGATGATTCGTTGTTTTCTATAATCTAATAAAAACAAAAGTAATAGGAAAAATCATACTCAACACAGGTGAATCATCCTCCTACTTAATACATAGACCAAGAAAATTAGCGAGACCTGGACATAATTCGATAACCCGTTGTTTTTATTACTTTATTGGATATTAATGTTTAGTATGAAATATTAATTGGATATATTAAGTAAAAAATGCGTGATCGTAACGTATTAAAAAAAAATCGTAAGTTATCGTACACTACCTAACTTTTTTCTACAGGCAAAATAGGTAACCAAATACCATGTTAGTATAATTTTGAGGTGGACTCAAATGCGATCACTGAATAGCAAAATTAACCTGAAACCAAATTCGCAAGTACGTTTTTTTTTCACAGATTCCATCTGATCTCAATATCTAGATAGGCAAAAATGGTAACTATGATGGTTGAATCTGTTTAAGCTATATTGTGTCTGTTTAGACATTTTAGACCAAAATTAAACATTAATTTTTAACGTTTTAATAATAATGTATTTCTCAGTAGGCAAAAATCGTAACTGTGATTTTTTTGTTTAATAATAGCTTTTTGTGTAGTATAATCATGTTTTCATCAATATTAAACACATTAATGTCACGCTTAAGAAATTGAAAATACGTGCGAACTTGTCGTGGAGCGGGATACATGCGGTGGGTGCGGGGTGGGGAGAGAGCGGAGCGCCAGCGGCGAGCGTGCGGCGGATCGGACCTGTCGTAACGAGTGCGACATGAAGTACTCACCTCAATGCTCATTCGTTGACAAAAATGTCGTAAGCGCCGCAGGATTTCATACATCTTACGCGTTTACGTCACATGGTCAAATTTTTGTAACGAACGGAACGTTTACCTATCTTGTTACTTAATTTAATTTGTAACTCACAATATGACAATAAAGATTTCAAATTCAAATTCCAACTGCTGCCGTGGTGTGATATATCTAAATACATGAAAGAAGAAACTGGCTGATTGACATATCAACGCATAGCCCAAACCGCTGGTTCTAGAGATTCCAAATTTGGCACGTAGGTTCCTTATAAGGCCAACAGGTGCACTAAGAAAGGATTTTCCAAATTTCACCCCCTAAAGGGGTGAAACGGGAGTCCAAAGTTTGTATTAAAAACCGTATTTATTGAAGTGAGAGACATAAAACTTTGTATATAGACTCTGTATTTAAATATATTAATTACGTATTTCAGCGTTTTTCTAAACTGCTCCACTAAAGGGGTGAAAAGGGGGTTCAAAGTTTGTACGGGAAGCAAATCTTTTTTGAAGTGAGATATTTGAAACTTCGTATATAGAGTCTCTGTTTAAATACAACAAAACACGTTTCAGCGTTTTTCGAAATTGCTCCCTTTAAGGGCGAAAAGAGGGTTCCAAGTTTATGCGGGGAGCAAATTTTCTCTTTCCTTAAAGATCGATATGGATGTCATTTTCGAGATTCCTCGGGGTGCCGATTACGAAAATGACATGCATTTTCAAATCAAAGATGGCGGAAATTTATGTTTCTTAAAAATCGATATGGGTGTCACCATTGTGGTTCCTCGGGGTGCCGATTACGAAAATGACATGGATTTTCAAATCCAAGAAGGCGGACATTTTTTTTTAAATTATCGATATGGGTGTCACTCTCGAGGTTTCTCGAAGCGCCGATTACTAAAATGATATGGATTTACAAATCCAAGATGTCGGACATTAATTTTTCTTAAAAATCGATATGGGTGTCATCGTCGAGGTTCATCGAGGTTCCGATTACGAAAATGACATGCATTTTGAAATCGAAGACGGCGGACATTTATTTTTTCTTAATTATCGATATGGGTGTCATTCTCGAGGTTCCTCGAGGTACCGTTTGCTAAAAATACATGGATTTTCAAATCCAAGATGGCGGACATTTATTTTTCTTAAAAATCAATATGGGTGTCATCTTCGAGGTTCCTCGGGGTGCAGTTTACAAAAATGACATGCATTTTCAAATCCAAGATGGCGGACATTTTTTTTTTTTAAATCGTTATGGGTGTCATCTTCGAGGTTCCTCTGGGTGCCGATTACGAAAATGACACACATTATTTAATAAATAGAAAGAATAAAATCTATACAATCTTTACGAAAATAAATTGGCTGTTGAATTATTAAAATAATAACCGGCCAAGTGCGTGTCGAATCACACACAATGAAGTGTTCCATACCAACACCTACTAGTCCACATTTAAAACCACTACCCAATACATTGAATCTAAGAAAGTATCTTCATATGAAACTCACGTCACTTACGACCTTTTGTATAGGCAAGACATTTTCTCCGCGAAAACACAAAAACCGTAAAATCTACCTTGTTCAAAACAAAAATCGTTGAAAGTATTTATTAATGCACACCTTAATTTTTTCAGAATTTGAAACTTCATAGTTTGGAAATTAGAGGGGGGGGGGACATTATGACTTTGACAGCTAATGTCTCACCAATTTAAATGTAAAAGTTTTAAAGCAACCTCCATATCATTTTTAAACACCACACGAATTTGTGGGTTTAAAAATGGGTTAACGAAACACTTTTCAAAATGGTCAAAAAAGGGCAAAAGGAACGCAACTCAATTTTGGCAATGTCAGATTCAAAAAAATTCTGAATCTGACATTGACAATCTGACAAAACTTTATCACTTTGGGATGCTTGTTTGTTTCTGAGGTTTGTTTATTTAATTTATATTTGTATCAGCCTGGGTAGAAACATTTAGCCGATACATGAATATCTGTGTATGTACCTTGTAGTGTGGCTGAACTTGTATTGTTGATGTGGTTTGCATTTTGGACTGCGACATACGATTCCGGAATTACTTTTAATGTTGTTTTTATTCCGCCTCATTGATGTTATATCATTAGTAAACTAATTATTTATATGTCAGTTCAAATGATAACATCTTGTAGTGATAGTGTGAGTCTAATCTATGTGATTTTTTTTAAATTACCCAAGCATGCTCAAATTATCAAGTTAGAATAATAACTATACTGCTGTAGTTCTTGAGTACTTACGAGTATATTACGTGTTTAGTATTAATTATGAGGTTTACTATTGGGTTGTCATATTATATAAGTCTATGGATCTCAAATCTTTTGCAGTGCCAATCAAAGGAATTACTTAGAATCTTCTAACGTCTTATTGGTTTGATTCACCTGACTGGGCATTACAAAATAAAACAGCCTCTACAATAAATACCATTTTTATATGAACTTAAGTATAAATATAATGCATGAAAGTGGTTGGTGACTATCATATACACTACATCTGAAAAAAGCCCTGTTTTGCTGCTAACAGATACTAAGTATATGTTGCTACCATACCTCACCTCATTTGAAGTAGGACATTCAGCCACCTCATTTTTGGAAATAAGGTACTAGTCAAACTCATTTTAATTTCATGTCCTACCCAACATTAAATCATATATCTCATTTTGAACAATTTAGTTGTTATCGATTTAATAAACACAATATTTCAATAAATTTTCGCCCCAGCCGAACCGTGGTGCACCCCACGTGCTTATAAAAGTTTGACAATCATTGACTAAGCCTATAATAAATGAATGCACGAGCCGACTACCACACGAGAATAGCTCGCGAGTAGCGACAGCCCGGCCGTGAGTTGAGAAACAAAGAAATTACGACCTTATTCTGCAAGACATAATGTTCATATTAAAACGCAAGTAAGAGAAGATAACAATTAATTGATAATCGTGGATATTTTTTGTTTAATTTGTTTCTTTTAGTGCTAGTAATATGTTGATGGCATAAATTAAACACTTTTGAAGTAGTTACGTATTTTGACTTTCCAAAAATTACCAATATTTGTGATTTTAGAGATCCGCAAAGTGAATTAGTTTAATTTTTTATAATTTATCAACACACATAATATACTATTCAGCATAAATTGTTGAATTGCAGTTATCTATAATGCCTGATAAGATAAGCCAGAAAATGTGTAACTAACCGAAAGTTTTTTATTAATGATAGTACCGATTGATTAATTAGTTTAATTTTGATTTATTTAACTGGAATGCAAGCGTCATATCATAATAGAGGTACTTTTACGTAGTTACATATTATGCTGTACTTATGAAATCAAAATGTGTTTAAAATTTAGTTTTTCGGTTTTTTTACAGTGGCGCGCAACCTTACAAAGTTTAATTTCTATTATTTTAAGTATAACTAACAATACTTCATATCATAGAAAAAGAAAATCACAGTTATCTTTTATGTCCAGGTTTCGCTAATTTTCTTGGTCTATACAGAACAAGTAGTGATACCAGTACCACTACTTGCTTTGTAATATAAATAAATAAATATAAATAAAAAAATGTCGCAATTAATCTTACACAAATCGACCTCGTCCCAAACTAAGCAAAGCTTATACTATGGCTAGTGGCTACTAGATGAAGGTATACATACTTATAGAGATAAATAGATACTTAAATACATAGAAAACATCCAAGACCCTGAAACAAATATTCGTGCTCATCAAATAAATGCCCGGACCGGGATCCGAACCCGGGACCTCCAGCTTCGACGGCAAGGTCACTACCAACTAGGCTAAAGCGGTCGTCACGTAAGTACCTAATATTAATACCTATACTATGAGCTGTTGAACTTGTTCTGATTGTACCTAGATAGGACTATGGTGGTGATGAGTTTTCAAAAGAGTCTATTGTGATATTTGTATGCGTTCAATACGTGTAATAGGTACGATACAAATGATTTATTCGCCAAATCTCCGGCAGATGAACTCGTAATGGTTCGCTGGTAGAGATACTAGAGATGCGTGTTGTTTAGTGAATAACTGGTTCACGCACGAGATTTACCATGAAAGATGGCCGACCCGGGCGATACTTGTGTGCTAAGCCATCCCACAATAACCGCAGAATAGATTGTACTAACAGAGAAATCACTATATCGAGGATGGCAGCTAATACCTTACATCAAATTTACGCGAAAATATACCTACACATTCATGTTTCTGTCTTTCAATATTATGAATATGAAACACGTGCTAATGGGGGACGTGTCAGATTTTGTCAACTATCGAACTAGACTAGGCTCACATCTAGAGTTAGGAGGAGCTACTCCGAACTTCGTATCGTGCCGTCCCTTTCACTCATACAGTGAATGACACGAAAGTGAAAGGGACGGCACGATAAGAAGTTCGGATTTCGAAGTTCGGAGTACAGGCTCTGATTTGGCAGTGACCTGTATTTTATATATTCCAGACAGCATACTGACATCGTCTAGGTTTCCTCCTAAGCTCAAACCACTTGTCAGGTTAAAAAAAATAGATTCTTCGCTAATCAGTATAGGTAGGTACTGTAGTATTACATTTGCAGAGCGGAGGTAAATACGTCACAACTAGTCACAAGGAGCGGCCACCTCGGCCAACTCGAAGCGAACAGGGGCGCTACCGCGACAGCAAACGAAGTTTTCGCTCTCTATCGCACTTGCACGTTCGGACGTAAGTACGACAGAGAGGGAAAACTTCATTTGCTGTCGCGGTAGCGCCCCAGGTATTTCCGTTTTACGTAATTGCTGAAAAGTTGCGCCTACCGAAGCGGCCATGCATCAGGTACGCGACAAACTATTGCGGCAAAACTTTATCAGGCGCTCAATATTTTTAAAACAATGTCATCTAATTCGCCTGCGAGTATGATACTACTCGCTGCTGAAGTGCTGACTAGGTACAGCATCTACTCATTTAGGGCCTAATGTTTCCCACACTGACCCAGATCTCATCTTGCCCAGCAGTGGGACGTTAGTCGAGTTATTCTATAATGTATCTCAGTAATGAAAGTATTGGGAAGTTAAGTGAAACGTCAGGTGGAGGAGGAGAGGAGACAGAGTTTTGAATATACCATACCTAAAGGCATCATGCCATACCTACAAGTTTCAAAACTTTATTACTTTGTTTGTCTGAAAAATATGTACACGTATACTTATGTGTAGGATAGGCTGATGACCCAATGACAAATTGGGTTGAAAACTTTACATAGTAAGTACACATTTTTTATTTCTTTCTAACCCATCGTCTACCAGTCCCTGGGATCCCAGGGCTCATTACAAAAGAATGCTACTGTTTATTTTATTTCGCTGGGAGACGACTGCTTTAAATGAAATGTTTCTCCTTAAATCCTTTACATGCTTCGTTAGGTACTATTACTAGTTGAAATTAGAAAATCATTTTTGATTTCTTTGCTACTTCGTACCTCGTCACAGTGAATATCAATATGAAAGCCGCTAGAGATCTCTTAATTATTAATGTCTCTATGACAATCACAAGGTACGAAGTGGCACAGAAATTAAGTTGTTTGATCGTAGTAGGTAAGTACGACAAACGATATCTAATGTCAAGAGATAAAAGCGTATGTAGGTATTTACTCAACCAAATTTAATATATAAACCCTAAAGATACCCGCATTTAATTCTGCGGCAAACGAGTAAAAACAATAATCATGTTAATTTTAATACAAACTTGCCATAATTCAAACTTCTGGAAACATTTCTCATTTCCAGGTTATTAAGGATAGATTACAGAATCAGCGAGTCTAGCTCTAGACTAAGTTGCTAACTATTCAGAGTTCAACCAGCTAAAGTAACGTGCATATTGGAAAGTTTGGATATTTTGATCTCATGATTTCAAACTTGCTTTAGCTTGCGGGTTTATTCATAGGTAATGGGTTAAATAAATGGGCACCCATGCCAGCTAGGATTGCGGCAAGTGTAGTTTCGGTATAAGACTTGTACTATTACTTATTCTGGGGTATAAGGGCCCATTTACGCATTCGATTTACAACGTGGGTGTATAATAGGATGGAATAGGAGGCGTACTACGACAAACGAAACAGAAACACGTATACATACCTAGGTATGTATTGGGTATAAGACTTGTACTGTTACTTATTCGGAGGTGCAAGTCCCCATTTACACATTCGACGAACAACGTAGGTGTACATATAATAGGATGGAGTAGCAGACGTACTACGACAAACGAAACAGAAACATACCTTAGGTATATATTCGGTATAAGACTTGTACTGTTACTTATTGTGTGGTATAAGGCCCCATTTACACACGGGCAAGACTCGCTCGCAAGTTTACCAGTACCTTACATACACCTACCCATACAAACATATCATGAGGATCATCAATCTTGAAGTATTGAAGAGCGATGCTTAGGTACTCTATTTGCTTGAGAAGGAGAATTTGCTTTGAGCTTTGCTTAATAGAGGGAGATCGTTTCAATCGAATAGCCAGAGGGGCTATATCTCCCTCTCTGTTGCACGAACTAGTTAGTGCGACAGAGAGGGATATATTCGAACTTCGTTCGTTTTCGGTACGCGGTAGTCCCTCTGAACAGCGAAGGTAGTTACTTATATCGTGTACCTAATGCCAGATTCATACAATGGGCCCATAATGGCGCAGGACCAAGACGCAGCTAAGCGGTGGAATGAGATGAAAATATGTCTTTCTCCCTTTTGCGCACCAAACAAGACATAAGTCGTGTACGTTGGGCCACCGTGGCCCATTGCGGGCGGCAACAGGAGATTTTCTGACTTGGTGGGTGGTATTTGCTATTTTGTTCATTGACATGAGCAGGATGACGTACAGTTTTCCTCACTTGGCGGTATACTGTCAGTAGTTATGCGAAGTAGATATTAATATCATGCGCCGACGCGGGGCAGTACTTACAATACCATGATACAATAATATAGTGCGCCAGGTATGGCAATCCGGTACATCGGTTAGTAGTGTGGTGACACGACCTACGGCATCAGCCTATCGATAGTATGCGAACGTAAGTGTGAGTGTGTCGTCGACAATGACGTATTTTTTTAGACTATGAGTTACTTCGCAAGTCCTAACAAGGTGTTGTTTGGCCTACGCTTTCAATTGACAATGATGTTGACTTGATGATGGCAATCCGGTACATCGGTTAGTAGTGTGGTGACACGACCTACGGCATCAGCCTATCGATGGTATGCGGACCTAAGTGTGAGTGTGTCTTCGACAATGACGTCACGGTACCACGAATCTGGATTGTTAGATCTTGTTTTCTTAGACCATGCCCACTGCAGCTGCATTCGTAGCCGCCCGAATGCCTCTAACTTGGCTTAACGACTGCTATCATAGAACCCGGAATCAACGGCTTAACGTGCCTTCCAAAGCACAGGTCCGCTCAGTTAATAACCATTCAAAACGGTCACCCATCCAAGAGTTGACTTGGGCCGACGTTGCTTAACCTCGAATACCGAACTCGGTACGCGGGCGCCGCTGACCCACGATTCCACGAACGCCAGCGCTCTATCTACCAACTACGTGAAATATCTATTATGTGTTAAGGTGCTCTTAGCGTTCAAGTTCAAATCGATCTAAGTAGGTTCCTAAAATAGGGAACTTGCATTATTTCATTGATCTAGTTTATCTTAAAGATTTAAGGATAAATTAAAGATACCAAACACGAGAAATTTAAAATATGCACAAATAATTTATTTTTTAATTCAAATGTCGACATTTCGATTTTCTAGTGTAAACGCCCACTGGCTCGACGTGACGACACTGCATAACATGTCAATATTATTTGCATCATGAAATAATATATTTTTCACTTCTCATGCTCGAAAAGTGTGTCATATTAGACTTGTCAAGCGGGGCTAAAGTAGTACATTTAACCCCTAGGGAAAATATGAATACATATTTATGATTTACAAAACATTTGAATTTGACCAATCAAAATACTTCACCTATTAAATCCACCAATCACAGAACACTAATTTAACTCTTAAAAAAATATTTGGTATTGGGTATTAACCAACCAGAATACAGCTTTACTAAAATCGACCAATCTGGAAACATAATTAATTTTTCTAAAGAGTCTAAAGGTTAAGTTTGTAGTAGTCCCTATTTCACAATAATTAAAAAAGTGGTTAAATCGTTCGAGCAACACTTTAAAGCGCTCAATGGAAGGTCAGTTTAGCTTTTTTCGCGCGTGAATGTTGCGCGCGAACCGCAGTGTCTATGTTTTGTGTGTCAAAGGAGTATAGAAAAAAAAACATGCTGCAAAAGTATATATCTTCGCCGTGGAATTTATTGTTAATTTTGGGTGGGTTAACCTTTGTTTATTTATTTTCTCGCAATCGAAGTGAAAAGTAGAGTGTATAACTCTGGTCTAAAAGCCATATTACCCCTCGAACTATTTTCCCTCACTTCGTTCGGGAAAATAACTATCTCGTGGTAATATGGCTCATTTTAGACCCTTGTCATACAATCTACTATAAAGTTTTTAAGATAATAAATTATGTTCCATTTAATTTTTCAATGTTTTCGAGTGAATTTACTGAAGTGACTGATGGAGAGACGTCACTATGCGTTTTAAATTAAGTACGTAAATTAATCTAAATTTTTCTCATAATAATAAATCATAGTAAATCTTCCATTAATTACACTTGTCACTTGCAATTATTATTGGATTACTAATATCGTTTATCGATGTAATCTTAACGCAAGTTCCCCGTTAGAGATTTTAATACTTACTTACATCCTTAAAGAATGTTTTAAATTAAATAAAACCAATTATTCATAGAAATACGATTATATTACTTATTCTTAACAAATTAAGTCTTAGGTAGGTAGTACTAGGTACTATAAAACATTTATATTTAATTTAAAATTCAAGGCCACTGTTATTTTTAATCACAGTCGTTACTATAACTTTTTAGTATCAACAAGTATTAGAATCAAGGGATTACGTAAAATTAAAATCAAATAGCAATTAATTCGCAATAATTTCAAACATATCTTAAGCTAAGTGGCTGAAATTGGTACTAACTGTACGAAGGCAGTGCATATGAATGTACACACTAATTTACAGACGGAGGCGACACTGTTGCTGGCATATGTTTCGTTTTACTCTGCGCATATTGTTGTCAAGCGGTCAGCACAGGCGGCGGTCGGCGTAGCAACAGCGCGTGCGTTATCGCGAGAGAGATAGCAGTAGTTTCGCATCTGGTGTCGCACGCGCTGCGCTCCGTACTTATCATTCTTTGAAGTACTAAACTATCTATTTCTTAGTGGCATGTTTCGCATCATGACTCACGCTTCCTTTTACAACCACGTGGTACCAAACAACCACGGCGCGCTTATGAAAATAATAAATGAACTCTTACTTTCGACATTTCGATAAATAAACTTTGTAAATAGTCTACACATGCTTGATCATTTTATTGGAAAAATCGTTCGGACTTTTGGTAATAATAATATGAAATCGGACACTATTTTGCAGTTTCCTTCTAAGAATTTTAACGTTTAGTGGTACTTTTAGTTTTGTTACCGTCTATGTCGCCAATTTTACGCTTTTTATTTTCGTATTGTGTATTTGAGAGCGTACATGAAGTACATGTTACTGTCAAAACGTCTGCAGGGATGTTGGGTTGTAATAGTCTATCAGAACAGAACAAATGCACATTTCTATTACATTTGGTACACGTATAGGCTTTGTTTATTTCGGTTTTGCATACGTGACACTTTTTGTTCGTCAGTTTCGTCAAATCTTTGCCTTCCACTACATTCAGTTCCTTCAAGGTATTATTGTTATTTTTAGTGTTTCCAAGTACGTCAGTTGGTTTAGGATTAGTCGGTTTATCATCCAACAGAATTTTTCTAAGAATTTTTGGTCTATTATGTGACTCTTCATTCGGGAGAGTTATAATTGTAGGAGCAGATTCGCCTGGTGCGTCAGTAAAAGATATCAGACAGTCATCATCATCTTCATCGCTAACTTCATACTCTTCATGGGCTATAAGTGTAACATCTTCATCGGCACAATTAATTGCAGTTGAAGAATTTGAACAACTATTATCATCTCTAGAATTTAAATGATGAGGGCTTACGGTACTTAGCTTGTTTAACTCATCTTCTAGAGGATGCTCCATTCTTTGGTGTTTATCTGTTCCAACCGAACATCGTTTAAATACACTTGCATATGGCGATGGTCTATTGAAGTTCACTTCAGAGTTATTATTCCATTGAATCTTGTAACATCCCATCGCCCAGTTGCTGCAACCGGTCTTATTTTGCCATTTGCAGAGCATGTCTCTCACGTTAAACGGGGTAATCACTGGCATTTGTACTGGCAACACCAAACTAATATTAAATTCATTATGTGCTGTGTTGATTAAACTTATGACCTTGAGAAAGAAAGGTCTATTATACGTCTCCAATTTCTCTGGAGGGCCAAAATCGAAAAATATTTTTAGTAGTTCCATCGCTGTCTCCTGCACACTATCGGTCATTAGCGGCCGCAACAACATGAATCTTGTGAATCTATCGATATAACATAAAATATGTTTAAACTGGTTGTCGGGCGAATCAGTCATATCTATTAAACTTACTTGGCCTCTAGCATGAAATACATGAGGTATCCTTTCATCAGCTCTTCGTTTCATTTTACCGTTAAGGTTGCACACTTTACAAACAACCAATAAAAAATCAATGCTGGTCTTTGGTACGACGTAGTTGCCTCTTTTGATAACACTTAGCATTTTCTCTTTGGTTCCATGCTTGGTCTGTAAATGAGCATCAACTAAAATGTCAAAACAGTCCTCAGCTGGGACAACTTGAACAATAGGGTCATCCGGCAACAATCTCTTACAAATTAAAATTTCCTCACCGTGTTGTTCGTACACTTCGTATCTCTTTGCCACCCTGTATTTTGAATGCTCTGAAGGATGTCCGGCTGCAATTAGAGCTTGCATTTCTTTAATCAGTTTTTTTATTCTGTCCACGACCTCCCGCGTATACGGAGTGACCACAGGTAATTTCCTATTCGAATAATACATTCTCACTTGTTCCATGTATCTATTTTTCACTTCTGTGTAATCGAAATGGGCACTAGATTTTAATGAAGCGTACGCGTGTTCCAAGGTTAAAGCGTCCGCCATTTTGCGTGGAGCGCGCGGCACTGCACTGGCACGAATAAATAATAAGCTAAGCAAGTATCGCGTGAGTCTCGGTTGAGGCCGCAGCGAGAACGAGATACTTTATTATGACGACGCACCTAGTGCGAGCGAGATAAATTAACGTTCACTCGCCGTTAGCCGTTTCACCGAGTCGCCGGCGCGCGCGGTACGTGTGTGATGTGAAACGAGTGACAAACAAAACAAGCAGCGCCTGAGCCGCTTTGTACCAAGGTCATTAGATACCTACATAATCATAACAGACTGTCGTAATCAAGTTAATTTCAATCTATTCTGTTTCCAATGCGTGTTGACCGCGTCTTGTTAAATAATAAGTTGAACAAAAGGCGCAATACGTGTAGTGTTATTTTTTTGTTCATAGATACTTTTATTCTATTAAAATACTTACTATTTCATTTTTACTTAAGTACTACATTGTGCCTTTCAATAATCGATCGGTTTACCTAGTTAAGTATACCTAAATGCCTAATTAGTTGGAGATGTCTTTATTTTTACTTAGTGCGTGTCGGATTACGCAATATAAAGGGTTCCGTATCAACATTGAAAACCACTATCCAATACATTGAATCTAAAAGGTCGTATCTTCATAGGGAACGGGGGGGGGGGGGGTCACTATGAATTTGACAGCCCTATCTCACCAACGGCTGAATCCGAAAAGTACTACTCGGCTGTGTGCTGTCATCGGTTACATGTCATGGAGTTCAGAACGAGTATTTTTTTAAAAGAGGTGTTTCAAATAACCACGTGTTTGGGGCTTTCTGGAAATCGATGGGTTTCAAACTGGTTTCGGCTGAATTTTAAAGCTTGTATTATTTTAATCATAACTAATACTTTAGGAAAGATCGCCGAATGTATTAAGAGCAGAGTAACCACATTTTCGATATATTTGTACTTTTTCACCATTGTCCTGTGAAAAAAAAAAGATAGTCAACAGTTCTTATAAAGTACTGTATGTAAGTGGGATATTTGGTACTTGTAACCAAATAGCTCCAAAAGCCGTCTCAAATATCCTCGTTTAAGAAAATCGTTAAAATAAAATTCAAAATAAACAACTAAAATAATGTGACATAAGTAGCTTTAAAAACTCCCGAGAATATGTACTTTTAGGTATAATATAATATAACAATATTTGTAGACAATCTTACACAAATCAACCTAGTCCCAAACTAAGCAAAGCTTGTACTATGGGTACTAAGGTATGTATAGGAAAAAAGTTTACCCCACAAACATCCAATCCAACTTTTGGATAGATGTAGGACGGTATTCAATTGCATTGATTTTCCACCGACACAATCAAAATTGTTTTAAGCCGTCGTCTCTCGGTATGATATAGATGTATGGTGTATATTATAGTCCGGAACTATAGCTACCAACCGTGTTGATAAAAAAGAAGTTGAAAAATTAGGTAGGCACCTAAACTTTCACGGTCGTTGATCAGCTGATATCGTCGAATTTATGCTATTGTAAGCTGTTGTCTAATACAAAATACGGCTCATATAAACGTGGAATCCCAATAATAAATACTTTAATTTAACCTTTTTTTGAGACTGAACTGAAAGGAATGTCAGCAGCAGCCCGAGTTCAAATGGCAACCTTATAAAATAACGTTGATATTTAGCGTTACGATATCACAGGAACAGTGGAACCGGTCGGTGCCTAAGGAATCGCCTCACGCTGAGCACCGCTGTGACTGTGGACCAGCTCGGAATAATTCGGGGCCGGTCGGGTTTAGTCGGCGTTTTGGGAAATTGGGACAAAGACGCTAAGTTAGCTAGTAATTACCACATTCTTTCGTTGCAATATTTAATTAATTACTTCAACGAAATAACGTGTAAATATATTTAAAGTTTAACTCTGCATTGTCACTGATAGTGAGCTAAACAAAAGTAAACAACCAACAATTTTTAAGTAAGTACGTTTATTTCTTCTGCGTGAGTCAACAAAAGTATGTCATAAAGTAATTGCAAAAGTATTAACAACAATGTATGGGGTCATGTAGGTCTGAAATAAAGATTTTTTTTTTTTAAATTAACTTATTAACTGTATAACAGTATTTTACTAGTTTCATTTATTTGTGAGTTGACTCCGGCTTCAACTGGAGCACGTTTTAGGCCCTCAAAACTGAATACCTAGATCAAGCAAAACCAACAATCTATGTATTGTTATATCTTTTCAAAACTGTTATTAAACGCCTTCATTGTCACAGCGTTATTGTATATTGTGAATTTGTGACAAAGGAGTAGACGTAGCAGTCACACCAGTCGCAGAGTAGCATTAAAGTATTTACCGATGTTACAGAAATATTAGTAACAGCGCCCGGAACCGGAATCATGGTGATTTTTCACAGTGATTCTTTTGGAACGGGAATAACATTAACGGTGATGTCTCTTCACCATCTCTTTACCTTTCCTTTTATTATTTTGTTTGACAGTTGTTTGTTTGGATTCTGACAATTCTGACAGCTAGTTTATTTTTTGTACTTGCGCAGCCGCAAAGAATAATAAAACGTGTGTTAAAATTAACAAATATTAGGTACTTGTACTACTTACATAACTTAATAATCTAGGTGCAAAAACAGAATATAGAATATGTGACAACTACGATTGAACATTGCAATTCCCCGCTGCTGTATAGGTAAATACATAAAGTTATCTTTCAAGAGTTTCAAGACCATTCAGTATGAAGAATCCTAGAAGTAAGAAATTCTGAAATTGCACCGGGTGTCCGGTGTATGTTATGTATGTATATCCTATCTAAGTAGGTACTTCATTTAGACGGTGATATGGCGGACATGCGATTTTTATCAAATGAAATAAATATAAAGCGCAATTTAAAAAACAAGTCTTAAATGTTATTCCTGAGGAGGAATGGTAATATTTAAATGTTAGGCTAAAGTACTTCGTATTATTTAATTTACCGCTCGCTACGAGTGTGATGTGTTGTTAGTGAGTGATGTGTTCTTTTGTAAGTTTTGTAGCATTTCTCTGCAACTTTTTCGGATGTAATATTTTCTATAGGGTAGTGCATAAATAATATAAATTTTTATGTCTTGGTGAGAGCTGTTGAGGAGCTAGATGCATGTATAACATTAACCTTAAATAAGTTACTTCAATTTGTAAGTACTTACATCTATCTCTGTTTGTTTCTCCAAATAAATAAATACCAGTACAAGCTCTCAACCTTTAGTACAGTAAGCCAAGAAAGTGGTCTGCTTTTCGACTTTATTATTTGTACACCACTGGTACTTTCTTGGCTATTTGCATAATCACTACATAGTATAAAACAAAGTCACTCTCTCTGTCCCTATATCCCTATGTATGCTTAAATCTTTAAAACTATGCAACGGATTTTGATGCGGTATTTTTTAATAGATAGAGTGATTGAAGAGGAATGTTTATATGTATAATAACATCCATTAAATAGTGCACCCATGCGAAGCCGGGGCTCATCTTAATAAATATAATTCTTCGGTATGTGTTTGTAATCTAACTCCTAAGCGGTTGGACCGATTAGGATGAAATTTTGTGTGTATTAAGTATTTCAATGGGTTCCTGTTTGGTTTGAAAACACAATTGGACCTGGTAGGTGGCACTGCTTTTTAGGGCAGGACTATGTCTGCCGGGTTCCCTAGTATTAGTATACTTAGATTGAAATCATGCAATAGTTGTAGGATTGCATAGGTGGAATTATCATGTAAGTAATTGATATATACATTGATATAACATATTAAGTAGAATGAATTTACCCATACAAACTTATGTAATGTAGCAGGTTGGCAGCTTGAATTTCAATATTCCTACCTTTTAAAACAATTGACCAAGTGATAATAGGTTACCATTTCATAAATAAATAAGGGACATAATGATTTAGAATAGCACCACCCCGTTTCTTCCCGTGGGTGTTGTAAGAGTTGACTATGGGTTGTAGTGTGGGTGATGTGGAAAATGTTGTATTGTAGTGATAGGTTGCTAGGGATAGCAATCTATCACGGCAATATCACATTTTCTTCATCTTTAAATCTTTATTATTATTATTATTATTAGCCTTTTCATCGGACATTAACTGAATATGTCGTATATTTCGCTTTTTTTCCATTTCTGGATGTCCGTTTGCCGGGCGGCAAAGGCCTCCTCCAATCTCCTCCACTCTTGTCTCTCTATCTTTAAATCTACAATTACTAAATGTGGCACTGGAATTAAATTTCATGTGTCCTTTTGGGAATACAGGTGTGAATTTATGTATGTATGTTGTTTAATATTGCCTATGGGTTGGCAGCTGCTTTTGTAAAACTACTCAAAATCTTAAGATTGTGTGCCAAGTGGATTCTGGGTTCATTTGGGTTCCTACCGGCAAAATGCTAGGATAATGATGAGTTCATTTTTAATACACATTGCTTTATTTACTCCATTTATATATTCTTTAGGACACCAGTAATGAATTGAAAAGGAACAAGTTATTGGGAGCAATTGATATTGCAAATAAACAAGCCCATAATTATGTAAAAGGATTTGCCAGTCCTGCCATATTCATGAGAAATGCTGTATAATATGTGACTGCAAGATAATACAGTAACCTTATGACCTATACTGGTAAGATAAAGCAAAATACTATGTAACTTCTCTTCAATATTATTAAGCAATTTTAATCTTTATTAGGAATTTGCAATAGAAAAAACACTTGTGAACTGTCAATAACGGTGTGGGGGGTGCTAGGATACTGCATACTACTGATTGTGTCTGGACCACAATAATTATTTTAGAGGCAGACATTATGAACAACATGAAACATACCTAATTTTATTTGTCATGCTTATGAATGAGGAAGGTGTTTACAGTTTTTTTTTTGAAATTTTATTAGTAGTTATATTTGTTAATAATTTAGGTTGTTTTATTTTTCCATTTTTATTTTCTGGTAATCCTATACATATAATATATAAATGTAAATATTTACAGCTGCCATGATTTGAACCCAGGACCACCAGCTTTGGTAAAATTGTAAAAATGGATAGCTAGGTATCTATTCCCAATACTGATAAAACTAAATGCGAAATAGGCAAAGATAATAAAACTAATTAATTGCAACACTTATTATTCTTTAATTTTTGCAGGACCAAATACATCATATAAAGGAGCTGGCTAGATCTTACGGAACATGTCAATATCAGGAAATAAAATTACACAGAAAAAATTGTAATTAGACTTCCTGTCTAAGATAATGATTAATTGCTTGCAAAGTGGATCATGGCTTCTGAAACTAAGACACGTTATTGTGCTTCCCGAGCAGTGTGCATTCTCAAGATCTCAATAATCAAGATCGGCTCATGGGCTGTTTAAAGGCTGGTAAAAAAAAACTTGACCGTTTTAGACTGTTGTTTCTGTGAGTACTCAATAAATTATGAGAATTGTATGAACTGCAGTTTTGCTATTACTCTTATAACATTTTTAGCGTATTATATTTTTTATTTATTTTTTTATTAAGGATTGCTAACAACTGTTAATATGAATACTTTCATGATTCGTAGTTTTAAATACATAAGAGATAAATCAGTTCACAATCAATTACAGGCGAACACCACATGCGTTATAATAAGAAAAAAAATTACATCTTTCAAAATACAGACTAAAAAGTCTCCATTTAACTCCAATTCAAATTATAATGAATAATCGCCGCCAATTTAATACATAAGTAAATGGATTTTTCGAAAGTTGTTCAAGCTTCCCTTACAAAACTAGACTAATATTTACATTTCATCCGGTGATTATGTAAATCTGGATGTAACTTTCGGAAAGTCTCATAATGATGTTACGTTGTAAATTTGAACCTTGTTCTTATATAAGACA
Organism: Epiblema foenella; assembly: GCA_963556455.1. NCBI lineage: Eukaryota > Metazoa > Arthropoda > Insecta > Lepidoptera > Tortricidae > Epiblema > Epiblema foenella. Next base: position 9,014,494 of record OY747098.1, on the reverse strand, counting down.
AGGTATTATTTAGCACTGCAGGAGGCGACCACATGATAGCCCAGTAAAATGCACTAACGCGGCAAATGGGCGCTTGATAATAAAACGTTGTATGTGGACAGCATGATAAACTAAAATTGAACTTTAACTCAATAGCAGCAAACTGAATTTGTTCAAGTACAATTTAGCTCTTCCCTCTTATTGTGTAACGCGAATCATTTGCATATGACTGTCGTACAAGGGATGGGGTAGTTTAAATTTAGTTATTTTTTTACATAAAAAAGAAATAACGATCTTGAGTAGCTACTTACTGGCAATGTTCCTACATAGTGCTAGAATGTGCAAAGTTAGGGAAAAAGTAAAAAATAGGAGTGGCACACGTCTTTGTTGCTCGTAGAACCGATAACCGTTGGGGAAGAAAGGTTCTCGAGTGGCGGCCTCGCACGGGAAGACGGAGCGTTGGACGGCCTCCCACTAGGTGGACTGATGACTTGGTCAAGGCAGCGGGGAGTCGCTGGATGCGGGTGGCTCGCGACCGTGTGCTGTGGCGCTCCTTGGGGAGGCCTATATCCAGCAGTGGATGTCTTCCGGCTGAATGATGATGATGATGATGACACGTCTTCGTGGATTAAACCATCTATACTAGGTGACTTTGTGAGCTAAGCATTTTTTAGGTTTTGAACCCTAATGGTTCCGCCATTTTGAATTCCAAAAACTGAATCTACAATAAAATTCCACATGACTGTAGAATCTGCTCACAAAATTTCATGAGATTCGGTTGAGAAATCCGGACATACGAAAGCATTTTTGTCCAAGCTGAAACGCAGACCTACGATCGCTTCGCTCACTCAGTCAACTAAGGCTTCAATGTCTGTCTGTATGGCAGTCTGTACACGTAGGTAAGTAGTAAAAGTTCTACTCTCACTTCGCCGATTCTTTTTCTGATAATGTCTGGTACGATACATGCACCTGTTGAACTGTCATAAGTACTTATTTACTAAATTTCCAACGGATGAAAGCGACAAACTAAAATGTCCAAATACTGTCTTAAGTCTACTTAAAAAAATTATCAACCTCAATTAGGTAGGTAGAAACAAGATTACTGAGGAACAAATTTAATTAAGACTTAAGGGGATTACACACACGCCATGAATAATTGTACGTTCTCATTTTAAGCATTTGCATGCCTTAATTAAATATTCAATTCAATATCATTTTTTATTTTAATTTTATAATTTTATGATGCAATGGACTTGTTCTGGAATAAATTATTTTCATTTCATTTTATTAAAAAAAAAAACTAGGCAAGTGCGAGTCGGATTCGCCCACCGAGGGTTCCGTACAAATTTGTGGGTATTGATTACGTACTTTAATAAAGACTATTTCTTATGATTTAATTTACAAATGTATAGTTTTCACACTGATTACAAGATGTAATATAACTTTATAATTCTTAGTGTGTATTGAACAAATACGAATACGATTATATATGTTAAAATAACTATTAAGTAATTTGAACGCTCGCGAATAGGGACTAATTTGTTTTATGTTAAAATTACTCATTCAGTTAAATGTTATTTCTTTTGAGTAAAAATAAAATGTCTTTAACAAATTTCATAGTTCTAGGTCAACGAAAAGTATCGTATACCTACATTTTGATTCCCTTGAGAGTGTTGAAATAAAAGTAGGTACGTTTTTTGCGGCATAAACGGCCGTATTTTTTTGCGATAGAAATTTCATTTTTTCACAGCGTCAAGGGACTGTAGACCTAAGTATATATATCGATTTAATTTCAACTTGATACCTCCACGTGCTCCCTAGATAAAGGATTTTGACAGACTGACAAGGTACGGAACCCTAATAAATGACTGTGAATGCTCTAGGAAATACACACTTTAGCAAGATTATATTACAAAAACTGCATTTATTTTTGTTAATAAAGAGGACATTGCTCAGATAAATGCTGTGTTATTTGTTGGGTATAACTTAGATAAATAATATGTAACCTTATAAGCCAAAGCGAAAACAGGATTAACCCGTCGTTAGTCCCATAGGGCCTACTCCGAGCATCGAAAGCCGAACTTCGTATCGTGCCGTCCCTTTCATTCATATGGTGTACGGAGTGAAAGGGACGCCACGATACGAAGTTTGCAGTAAGTAGGCGGGCCATTCTACTTTTTACATACATCATTTTCAGACACTTTTTTTTAAATGAAGATTTTGGAATACTTGGCCCCCACTTAATATTTTTTTGTATTAGCATTTAGAAAGAGGTTTAATTGCAGTATCACTTTCGATAATTTAGGTAGTTAACGAACCACAGCTAATATCCATAAATCGAGTAACTCAGTGGTCCTTGAATGTCTCACCATTTGTATGAAAAAATGGGTTTTACCATTGTGTTACCCACCTTTTACAGCAATATGTTAATATTTAAGTAATTTTATCTACAAAATTCTTTTATTAAGTTCAGGTACTATTTCGAAATACTATTTTTGTACAACTAATTCAATACATATCATAGATTTTTTTGTAATAGAAAACTGGTCATGAAAAAGTAGAATGACCCAGGCCCTCAGGGCTAATTACAAAAAAATGACATTATTTATTTGTTTCGCTGGGAGACGACGGGAGGCTTAATCAGATTTCATTCCTATGTTACCTATATGTATCCAGTACTTGTTCTATAGCAAGTACTTAAGTAGATAGGTAACAGATGTGTTTTATCTTATGAGAGCACGCGAGTTTTTCGCAAGTTTCCGCGCTCGGACGATTAATACGTATAAAAGCGAACGAGCGAGATGAAAATGTTGACGGAATTCGCTTTAACCGTGGATGAATGTTTCCTCAGTAGTTAATGCGCGAACGTTCGTTCAAGCGTTGCATAAAATGCAAAACAGAAACAGCATGACAACACCACTGATAAATGGCGGTACTTAATGGTGTAATACGTGTGTCTTCCGCATATGTTGAACTAGCTGAGAAATGGCTTCTTCAAGTCAGATAGGTATACGGCACAACAGTGAAATGAAAATAGGGACAAACTCTGCAAAATATATAATAGTGTTGACTGTTGAGCATCTGTGAATATTGCACTCATACTTTTAAGCAGCTATGATAACGAAATAAATGGCTCAGGCATGGGATCTTCAGTTGGGGTTTCAGATTTTACCACGTATAGACATCTAAGAAAGTGACCACTTTTACACCTAACACCAGATAAATTATAAGATACGAAAAACCGTAGACCACTTTCTTGGCTGACTGTGCCATTGAGTTTTTCAGAATTTATATCCTGAATATTAATTTGATATTTCGGTAGTTAGCACAGGAATCATGGATGAATGGGCCTGTGCCCAGAAGTGGGACGTACGTAGGCTGATGATGACGAATTGATGATGATTAGTTTAGTGTGGTTTAGTTTTTGATGCATCGCATGGAAAGCATCGCGTGAAACCTTCGCCGACTGAACTATCGATGTCCTTTTTCAAGACCATGGAATATAATAATTACTTGTTCTATGTTCAAGACCATCAATGTCTTACATTAATCATCTTTTTGCTTCATGTTTGCCTCCGTGAATACGTTAAGTAATTGGCAACTTTCAGATTATATGGTTAGGAAAATATTGGGTCAATAGAGATTATTTTTTGCAATTTTAAGCATGGATTCAGTAAATGAAGGCGCTAATATTGTTTTTTTTTTTTTATTTTAGCTAGTGTGCATTTTGTTAAATGAGGTTTTTTTTTTATTTGTTAAATTTAGAGAAAACACGTGCTTAACAGAGGGCCTACTGCGAACTTCGTATTGAAAGGGACGGCACGACACGAAGTTCGGAAGTAGGCCCTCAGGCAAACGATTTCTCCATATCCGTGAAACGGGGTTAATAGATACGATTGGGTGAATAGAATAATCCACCAGGGTTGTCACTATTTCCAAGCTATGTTAGTAATAGAAAGTGCTAGAAATATACCTAAGTACTTACAAAACTGACAATAGTATGTGGGTATGTTTAGTTAGGTAGGTATTTGCTAAAAACATTATTCATATGACGATGATGATTTTAGTACTTAAACATTATTTTATTTATTTAAATCACTGTTTATTAGTTATTACGTAAAAAGGCTATTTGTAACGAGTTACGGTTTTAAAACGTTTCTCTTGGTATTGGAGGATTCTAAACAAATTGTGAATCACAGAAAAGTACTCAAGCCCACGATTTCTATTGACCCCCGTTCACGGAAATCGTTTCAAGCAATCTTTTTTATACTTACGTCAAGTTTCGTTTCTTATCTCAAAATGTTATGAAGGGTGACATCAATATCTGATACAGTATTTACAACCTTCGATCTCGCACACTTTACTACTCCCAGGCCGCCTGTATAAATCGCGAATCTTGTAACATTGTGAGATATCTTATATTTTTTAAGAAGTACGTAGGTTCGTTTGCGACGATTCAGTTATGCTATTCACAATTTGTCTCGCGTCATGTCCCCAATACTGCTAATTTCTTGACTCTATTCGTATCAGCTACGTGCAATCGGAGGGACGTAGCCCAAGTAACAGTCATGTTGAATAAAGTTTGAGTAAATGTCTATTCAGCTGTTATTCAAGCAATTTGGGAACATTTTTAAATGCTTTAGCCTGTATAACAGCGATGTAAAGTCTGGGTAATAGCTTAGTAATACTGTGGTATGATACCCACCTTAATACAACTTTTACTAAGCTTAAAGAGGTATTAAGATCTAAAGAGAATATTATTCAGAATTTGGCTATATTAATTAGCCTTTACTCATACATTATGGAAATTATTGCTGATAAGGGGTGTAAAAATTTGCGAATTGGCATTACTCAAACTTTATTCAGCATGCTGTGTTACTTGGGAGGTGGTAATTACCATATACTAAGGCTCGGTTTTATAAAGATCCGTTAGACCTTATGTCGGTTTGTTATGTCAAAAAATGTACTGAGTTACTGTTTGATCTGACATTTGGTCTAACGGATCTTTATAAAACCCGGCCTTAAGCGGCCGGGCGTTGTGAATGTTCGATCTGGATATGTACACTCAAGGGAACCAATATGTATACATTTTTTCACCTTATTACATTGAAATAAGTTCCAAAAATTTATACATATTTATGCCCTTAACTGTACTTACGCCAATTGACAATTGAGATCTATGTGTTATTTATTTGTGTAGATACAATGCTCTGCTGCTTTTGTAGGTACTTAGTTCTTATTTCTAACCTCGTGCGTAGATTCAAAATGATGAAAAATAATGTGAAATATTTTGATGCTATTGAAGATGAGAGGGTCACTAGTATATAGATGTGATGGTCTCCCTCTGCCTCCCAGTCTGCGGAGAAATGGGATCCTACCTAGGTATACTTACTTACAGGGATTCTTCGTAAATAACACAATTGCGATATCACTAAATAAGTCTAAAAATCCACATCAGTGCACGGCACTAAATTAGTCCAAATGACTCGACTACAAAAACAGTTACACAACCAAATACTTAATTAATATAGTTTATCTTGATAGGCATAGGCGCAAGCATTTAGTTTTAGTCCGATATTGTTGTTAGTATTAGTGTACTACACAACATTGACTTACTATTACTAGGTATACTCTGGCTACCTAGAACATTTATTATTTTCCTGAAGCAAAGAATATAGAGAAATATACCTAGACAACGTGCGGTAGATGCGACATTTTTCTGAAACAGAATGCTAGTGATTGCATTAATTGGACCAACAAAATGGAAGCATTTTTTGGCAGATTGAATATGCAAGATCAATTTTGAAAGCATTCGGAAATCAAACTAGTGGCCCTATTTCCAAAATAGGTAGGGATGTTGATTGATAGTGAAGTTAATTTTTTTTAAGAAAATGCAAAAACGCTTTGTTACTTCTGTAATATGGAATTAGAAGGGAATCACTTAAAAAAAAAATGTGCCTGTACGGCGAGAGGCGGTTCCACGCTCGATAAACAATATCGACCTCTTGCCCCGTATTACGGTTACAGTTATTACTTTATAAACAACAAGATAAAGCGTCTGTCACTGTCTATCAAGTGGTATCAGAAAGTGACAGATGCTTTATCTTGTTATCTATCATCCGATAAACGTGACCATCATAAGACCCCCAAGCTCAGACTAACTAGACTCGACACACATTGACTGCACATTCTGAAACTGTTTCTTTTTCATGGTGGATAAATTTCGATTTGTGAAGGGAAATGTAAAAAAAACCATTTCTCCCCAAGCTTATCTTTAAAAATGATTCCATTTCGTCCTGCCACTGTCGACGAGGTCTGCCACGTTTTTTCGAGATCTTGGGCTTTCACTCCGTAGTGGTCTTTGCCCAGTTTCTGAGCGCAGCGTAGTGTATTGGATACAAGCCCACGATCCTTAAGTGACCCGTAATTAGATGTTTCATGGACCACCGGCTTCTCCAGGCGTTTTCAGTCCGTCCTTTGCCTTCCTTCTCCTGTCGCGCCTAGAAAGATTAACCATGTAATAATAGCAAAAAGTAATCCAAGTTGCAACGACTTTAATTATAACTACAGATTCGATGTGCCATCACAAGATTTTGACCCAATCCAGTAACTATTTCACTTGATATAAGTATTCCATGTGTAGCCTGTAGCTATTTCTCAATAAAACGAAAAAACCTGTAACGTTCGCCCCTAATTAGACAAACAGACTAAGTTTTGGTAACACACCTCGCTTCGGGAACTTACCGAGTTGTTGGGAGCTTTATCGAACAGTTACCTGAATTAGGAACATGTTAATTTACTAACAAGTTCGGTATTTTTGGGATTAGGTGTGGTTCTAATTTGGGATTAGGTTGTTATATAAATAGATATTACAAATACAAGTGAAAGGAACTGAGGTGAACCTCATTCAGCTACGTATCTCTGGTGGATATTCACCTAAGGTTGAATACGAAGCTTTGTTTGATGTATTGACTTTAGCTTAAGGGGATTTCTAGATTCTGTCAGCCACGCCTCCCGTGAAAAAGACACGCTTATGTGTTTCGCGAATGAGAAAGCGGGAGGCAACACTCTTCGGGGATGGCTGTTTTAGACAATTGTCGGTAAATATCTGACTGTGTGAAGTTTAATTAAATTTCCTCTTGACATAGTTTAGATGAGATAAAATAACATCATATTAAGGTAATTGTGTCGTTTAATAATGCGTTGTTTCAGTAGGCTGGTTAAAAAAAGGAGAATAAAGACTCAACTTTGGATTTCCTATCGAGGTAATTTTAAGCAATCATGTTGCGGCTATTGTCAGAAATATATATTTAAGAATAATAAGAATTGTACTGGAAAATCAATCCTTAAGGTAGTGGTCCCTGGTTTGAATCCCGATCAGAGCAATTATTTGTGTGATGAGCACAAAAAATCTCGGATGTTTTCTATACATTTAAGTATTTATCTACCTATAGCTCACCCGTCCGATATCCCATATAGGATCCCCTCTTACGCCGCGCGGTGCGCAGTTACCTGCCGTCTGGGATAAACGGTAGACACAGGTCCACTGTTTATCCCGCTTCCGTTTATAAATCCGCTTGTATAGAAAAGCGTATAAAATTCAGCTGCATTGGCAACTACGGAAAATAAATTCTCTTAAAAGAATTTGTTACGAAATAATACGTGCTGCGTTGTACTGAAAAAAAAGTTGAACGCTGAACCTCTTTTTCTGAAGTTGGTTAAGAAGATTATAGATATCGCCGACCAGACGCTTTGAAATGTCATCAAACTTTTAATGAAAGCCGTCCAAGAGACTCGGGAACAAAATTAGCGTTCCAGAAATGAATGTAAATTAAATTACATTTCACATTGTTTGGGACTGGTATTGTATTGTAAGGCTTTACGACATTTTAAATATAAAACTCCCGTTAGTTTCACATATATTGAAATATAGTTAACGGGTCACTCACGTCTTTAAGGTCGAGTATCGCTCGACATGTTTCGGACCAATACATCAACAATCGGCCGCCAACATCAAGCAGCCGATCGAGCCGCGCGCGAGCGAGCAGTGCTAGAGGTGCGGCCGTCGCGGCAGTTTCTCATGATTAAGGGCCACGTATTGCTCCGTAACATGGCGAACGATGTTCGGCTTTAGGTACGAGTAGGTATGTTTTTTGAGTTTTTTACCTTTGCACTAACGTTTGTTCAAATGATACTGTAAAATGAAACGCAATAAAGATATTTAATTCGTTCGCGTACGCCTGCACTGGTATTAGGTCACTATCCGGTGAATGTTGCGCAAAACTAGATTTCGCTGCTGAAGCCTGAAACTATGAAATCTCAGCCAGACCAGACTTCTAATCTTAAAAAAATAACAAGGTATATTCGTACAATAACTGTATGACGAATATCTTTTCAGGGGCAAGCTAGATACGTTTTGACAAAGGGCAGCCTAAGGTTAACCGAAATGTTCTATTTTCGTCCATTCATCAAACATGGACCTTAATTTTGTTCTTGATTTATGAAGTTCTGATGGGAAATATCAGGTATAAACATATATATATACAAATATACTTATATGATTCTGAAAGCCTGTGATCGTTATGAAATCTTGATGTTGTGTTTTAGAATAGAATAATTAGAATAATTTGTTTATGCACAAAGACACTGTTACATAATAAAACGAATATATCCAATGAGTCCCAAACTAGGCTGAGCCTGTCTTGGAACCCGTTGTGTTACAGTTACCCAAGTTGACTATGATACTCTTGAACTTTAATGAGAATGAATTCATTTGCCAACTGATTTTACATACCTGTAAACTCTGTATTGTCTAAAACTTTTAAGGTAAGCAAATCTCTTTCCAAAATCGCCTATCAAACTTTGTCAAACTTAATTTAGTTTGACGGTTGTGGGTTAAGTTTTATTGTAATGACATTTCATAGTCATTAGTCAGATTAAAATTAAATTATAAAATGGAATAATTATTATCCGCCATGCCGGTTTGTCAAAATATCAATAAATGTAATGAAATGTCATGTTAAAGGTTAGGATCAAAATAATTTTGTACTTATATGCTGATTATCAACACTGTCAACTAGATTATTGTGACAAGAATGACAAATAAATCAAGTTAATTACTTGTTGATAAATAAATAGTAACTAATATAAAGATAATTGTAAAATAACTAAGTGCTTAAGTAATTTACTTCACTGAAATGACCCTGAAACATTATATGTGTGTTATTTTTATGAAAATCATACTTTTTAATACAGTAGCTCAAAAAGTGGAACTTTATGTGGCTGTATGTGTATATCGTGCCCAAAGTTGTATTTTTCGCACTAATTCTTGTTATTTTTCCATTTTTTTTTAATTGACTGTTGGTCCAAGCCATACGTTCAACCAAGGAGTATTAGGTTCAATCGGTTTACTTATTTATTTAATAAAGCATTTGGCATGAAAAATATACTTCTATTATATTTAAAACATTAAAATTGCATATTAGACAAGTTAGTGTAATCAAATATTAAGAAATTTGAAACTGTTTTCAAAAAGTTGACAGATCCCTCGCCTAACGGCTCGGGCCAAGTCAACTCGGAACTCGTGCAAAAAGACATACTTACCTTCAGAACTTGCATCAAAATGTACTATTAAATTAGTTAAATACATTAGGGACTATTTTTGGACAGCTATTGTATTGTACTTGGAATATATATTTGCGTTACATTGCTGCTTGGTAAATTAAAAAAAAAATAGTTACGGCGTCCTAATTAGCTGAAACGTTAAAACTCCTCTTAATCAATCAAAGTTTACATGTTGTCCATTTGACGTAAACTAATAAAATCCATGAAGTGCAGTATGTATTTGATATGAAACGTCAATTAATAAATAAGATGATTGCTGGACGTTCGCCAGTGTTCGGAAAACGTCGCAAACAGTTAATTGCCTCTTTTCGAAGACCGACGTACAATATATATCGCCGGGTACTGTAAGCATTATAACGTTCCGGGATGACAGAGTATTAGAAAGATATCTATCATATAATATCTTTCAAGGAGCAATTCCTGTAGGTATATTTATTTATATAGAGGGTCTAACTCGAAAATGGCTCTAACTCCCCGTACCAACTTGGAAACCCCTTTTTACCCCTTTAGGGGAGCAATTTCGAAAACGCTAAAATCGTTTTGTTCTATTTAAAAAAGTCTTCGAAAGAGATTTGTCCTCCGTACAAACTTTGGACCCCTTTAGGGAAGACAATATTTAAAAACGCTGAAATAATCCGTTAATGTATTTAAACAGAGAGACAGTATACAAAGTTCCAATTCTCTCACTTCAATAAATACGTGTATAAAAACACGTATTTATTGAATTGAGAGCACAAACTGACACAGACTGAGTATTTATTGAGGTGAGACAGTATACAAAGTTCCAATTCTCTCACTTCAATAAATACGTGTATAAAAACACGTATTTATTGAAGTGAGAGCACAAACTTTCACCCCTAAGGGGAAGAATTTCCAAAAATCCTTTCTTATCCCTAGCCTACGTTATAAATGTACCTAATCGACTGTGCAAAAATCAACTCTCTAGCATAAGCAGTTTCGGCTGTGCGTTGATGAGTCAGTCAGTCAGTCAGTCAGGACTTCCTCTTTTATATGTATAGATAATCAATTTAGCTAGTAGTTTTTGACTTGTAGAAGTGCCATTGCGGCCTACTTGCAGAATAAGGCTCATTTATTTGATTCATTTATTTCTTTTAATGAATATTCAGCATATTATTCTAATAAGAAATAAACCCGCGAAACCCACCCACAAACTCTGTAACGGCGAATTAATACGCGGTAGCCCTCATTGTTTTTGTACAACTACTTGTCGAGACGATTCATATTGCTTAATATTATCGAACTATTGCGTATATAAAGATCTACCGAATATTATCAGTAAAATTATTGACATTACATATTCATAATACCGGCGCCTGTTACACCACAATAAAATATTACAAAATTAAGGAGAAAATACACAATAGAGAGAAACAACATATTATTCTGTTCAGAAACTGAAATACCTTTTAAAGGCTGTCAGTGTTCTATTATAGTCGATGCCGATGCCGATTTACTTGTCTTATGGCTACAAAAGACACAATGTCGCGTCCACACAAAAGATAAATACTATTGTAATGCCTAAATGCGGGTGAACCTATTGATTGTTCTGGAAAAGGCCGTAAGGGGCAATATTATGGGTGTTACACGTACCCTTTCGTACTGGGGCAAAATGGGAGGCATCGCTTAACTTATAACCTTTATGACGTTAATGACAATGATGGGGTAAACGGCTTTTAGTGTCAACGGATTCTAAATTATACACCTATTAGGTACTTGTATATCTAATTTTCAACATAAAAATGCAAATAAGACTGAAGAAATTATTTATTTTTTTCGGCTGGTCGGAATAAAAGGGAATAACGTTCATTTCACAACAACAGTTTATAATAGTCTCGAATGAAAGGACTGTAGGTATAAACTCAGCCCCCCCACCCCTCCCCACTGTTACAAACACTGTTTTTAAAACGTAAGCTGAATTATTATTCCTTTGAAACATGCATTAACTATTCTTTTCAAACTGCAATTTCTGAGCAGTCTGCAGATCCTTGTAAATTGCACAAAGGAGGCAATTTGATTTTGAAACTCGCTCGTATGTGTATTTGAACTGGCGCACACATTTTGTTCATGAGCAGAGAATAAAATCACCTAGAAAGTGTAAACCAATAAAAACGTCTGTAGGTTTAACTTATAGGTACACCGTGACAATAAGTAAAGTAAACCCTGTCTTGTAGGGGAAAAAATCATCTTTATAAATGGAGAGTTAAAAATGAGTAGGTTGTTAAGGGCCCTTATGAGTTAAAAAACGCTCATCTATTTAGGCCATTTTCTGTTTGAATTTACACGTATCTTGAATTTTTTTCAATGTTACTATCTAGAACAGGACTGTAGCGACCTAATGTCATGAATTTTAAATGTGTGTTTTAGAATGTACATTAAGAAATATCGTTTCAAACATCATTCCAAAACGACCATTTTCAAACGAAAAACGGATTTTTCCGCTTAAATTCTACTATGCACAATAAAATCAAGAAATGGCTATGTCACTATCTAAAACTTTTATAAAATCATCGTATCCTTTAATCACTTTATTGGTATTATCAATACTTTTTGAACAATTGAAAACAAACTTATATGGCCTCTTAAAATGAAAACTAAATCGAATTAGAGTAATTAGAATTTTGTCTGTTTATAGTTAATTAACGTTTTGTAAGGAGATTTTTGAGTATTTTGATCAAACCTTATTACCTTCAAGTCATACGATATTTCTAGAAATCTAGAATTCAGTAACCGCAAACGAATTTGTGAGATCAACTATTTTAGTAAAGGTCACAGTCAGCTCACATTTGTGTCAAGCAACTTGGCTACGAAATTAGTGTTGTTTTTATTTTGTGTCAAAGGCACAAGTTGGCGGGGGCTGCCATATGACAGTGCTAATAGAAAAGCTTTTAGAGTACTAATGTAACTGCTGAACTAAAATTAAAGGGTAGGTAGGGCTGCTCCAACTCTGCGCGAGACTGTATTTTGTCTCTAAAGTGCTTTCTACTTTCTACACAACTTCCAGTCACACTTGTAGTAGGTAACAATAAGCATCCATTACGCCACACTCACCTCAGTTTTGGTTTGGGGAATGGGGCATATGTAAAACGCATTTAGTCTTCAATTTGTCAAGCGGCTTGACGTGATTGGTTTGTTTACCAGCGGCACCGGAGCCTCAATCAAGGAAGGACTACAAGCAATCGAAGGGAGTTAACCCACAATTTATCTTGTATCAGGCAGGAAATACTCGTAACAGGCCGTGGAATGGTACAAAACATAAGCGATTATGCACTTGAATTTAAAATTCTTTGAGCCATCTTAAAAGTATATTTTACACAGTTAAAACTCATGTATTAGTCACTCCGGGCGACATGTTTCAAGCTTTTCGGGATGAACGCGTTTAGTAAAATATACGGTTATACACTGTAAAATAAAAGTTTATTACAACACTAAAATGACAAACTTCGGTAAGCATATTCGCATTTGTCGACGTGGTATCAGTAACCTATCAGCCGTCAGTGTAAACTTTCTGTCGAGTCAGTAGAGATTCCTTACTGCACCCTTACTGCTCCATACATCGTGGGCGTTAATAAACCGAAAAAATTTAAACCACGTGTTTTTGAGGACAGTACGAGTAAATAATGCTATATCAACATGGGTCGAATTATGTGACTTAATTAAATTACTATTTCAATACAATTTAAATCATATTAATTGACCGCTTTTTGTGAACAAACCTTTGCTTCAGAGAGTGAGCGAGTTTAATTAATCTCAAGTTGAGAAACAGAGAGCGTTGAAATTTTAGTGCCATCAATTTCAAACTATCAGCCAGTTATCAGTGAAGGTAAATACGACGAAAAATTTTCGGTACCTGTGAAACCTTTTTGTAGGATAGTACTAAACCTAATAAGTGAAACTGGCTAGCAACCATGCAGTTAGTGCGTCTGCGTGTAAAAATAGTAGGTGGCTACGTCACGCCTTTAGTGTGTTAGAATTGAGATGTTTTAACTTGTGATTTGTTTTAAATAATTAATATCTCTTAAATTATGGGTTTTTGGACTACATGTTACATAACCTGTATATACTCTAATTAGGCTCTAAAATCGTTGGTTTCAATATTTAGGGTTATTAACGCCCACGGTGTATAATCTAGTACCCCTAAACCATAGCTTTACTTGAGCTTACTTACTATCGGGACAAAAGATGGTAGGGTAAAAGATTGTCCTGTAATATGAAATTGGTAATTTATTTCATGTAATAAGCTACAAAAGTATCATTAAAATTCATTCATAGATAAAATTGTTCCGCTTCATCCGCTTTAGCCATAGACCCTCCCGAGCTACAATTCACTAGTAATTGCTTTTGAACCTTCTATTGGACCCCGCGTGTTAAGTTAACGTTTTTATTTTTTAATAGTTTCAATTAAAACGGCCTTTAACTTCACTAACATATAGTCCAAAAACCCATAATTTAAGATATATTAATTATTTAATATGAAGTTTTAATTTATCCAAAATATGGATACCTCTCGTCTACCGACTACCGACCAAAAAGAAAACGAATAATAAACAATAACAAGTGAACGTTTATAATAGTGATAAATCTGTTAAAATCGTTTTATTATTTTTCGAGTCTCCTGGAAAGCTGTTTTGCATAACTGACTCATTTAATTGGGACCGTCGAGATATTGTGACGGCACTAGGAGTGAACCAGGTAATAGGAACAGGGATCGGATACCGGTATTTTCTCCATAGAAAAATACCGGTATTATTACGGTCACCGGTTCATTATTTCGTTTTTAATGGGACAATCTAATAATACGACGTTGTTACCTAGATACATGATTGAGCCCTACGTAAAGAGCAAAAAATAATTCAAAATATTGGGGTAATTCAAGGTTTTTTAAAAATACCGATATCGGTCCCTGAATAGGAATGAGCAGCAGCTGTAAAAGAGTAAGGTGATATAAATACGCATTGGTAAGTACATATTATTCTTTCAACTTCGAGCTTAACAGCTTTTCATATTTGCTTATTAGATTGTGGCTTTAAAAATATTACGAGTACAAAACAGCTGCACAAGCTCTCCTGCAAGTTGCTCGCTTTTAGAGAGACACTTTGTCGAAATTGTATAAAACTACTGGATATGATAGTTTCAGTGAAAGTTCGCCTACTTTGAAGTTAAAGAATCTTGTAACTTCTGCAATTTAATTATCACCTGTGCCTAATTGTGGGTTGGGTTTAAAAATGCAATTTTATTTATTGTTTTATAAAATGATGGACTCGAATCGAATTGTATATGGCTGGTAGAAAATGCGTCTTCATTGCCATTGTCATTCACAGGTAAATACCTTTTTAATCCTTTCAATTCTTAATTATTGTTGCTCTACGTGCGTAGTACGTATAAAGTTGACAAATTTAAGAGTAGAAAACAGGCAAGAAGCCACTTCACGTACGGCATTTTGTAGGCAAACTCAATTTAAATGGTAACTACTTCAACTTTAATTACGTAATTATAATTCAGTCAGTGCTGCATCTATGCTAAAAAGCATATTTGTTTATTTCATCTATACATACAAGGTGTTACAAAAATTGTGAGGATCTTTTTACGGGCATATTCGGTATCGTGTTCTGATTAGGAAAAGCAGAAGAAAAATTTTTTAGGCGCGAAAAATTTTTTTTGTTCTGTGGGGTAGGTCGTCCAAGTCAGCCAACTGTCCATACAGGGACAAAAATTTATTGCATCAAAAAATTATTATTATAAATCCCAACTATCCCCCCCTCTGGATACGTGCCTTGTTAGAGGAAAACCACTTTAATAAAGTATAAGTTAGGTTTAATCCGTGAATACGTTGTGAGTACAGCTGTTAGAATATAGAACATAGTAACCGTCACATATTTAAACGTCGTTACCTACAGCTGTTATGCAGCCAGTATAGGACATTTAGTTTACCTATACGCAGGTTCTAACACCACCCCTTAAACTACATGTTCATACTACATAACTACTAGTATAAACTCTAAGCACTAAGCATATAAAAATCATTAACAAAACGCTGATACTTTTCAATACACAATGGCTTTGTTAAAGCATCCGCCAACATATCATTAGTACACATATACTTTACAACCAATATGCCATTTTCAATTATTTCGCGGATAAAATGATGTCTAACATCTATATGCTTAGTCCTTGCATGAAACATGTGGTTTTCAGACAATTTAATTGCAGATTTTTTGTCATTGCAAACCACTACTTTGACATCCAACTTTAAGCATTCTTTCATGAACGCTTTTATGAACAGTGCCTCTTTACATGCATCGGATAACGCCATATATTCACTTTCCGTGCTAGAAAGGGCCACTGTCCGCTGTTTACGACTCTCCCACGAAACTAGAGAATTGCCCAATTTAAATATGTAACCAGTGTAAGACCGACGATCGACTACACTAGCCGCCCAGTCTGCGTCCGCCGACCCTGTCACGTCTAACCCACTCTTCTCATATGTGAGGCTGTAGTCAATTGTACCTTTAAGGTACCGAAGCACGCGCTTCGCCGCCTTCCAATGAGCTTCCGAGTAGCAATCGTTAAACTGACTTAGCATACTCACAGCATGCGCAATATCAGGACGGGAACAGACTGCTATATATTGGAGGCAACCGATCAAGTTTCTGTATTCGTAGTCTCCATTATTCTCAGCTTTAGTAAGTTTTAGTCCAACTTCCATCGGTGTTTTAGCTGGTTTGCATTCAGTCATTTTGAACCTTTCCAAAACTTTACTAATATAAGCAGACTGATCGAGAATGATTTTTCCATCTTTACGACAGACGTGTATTCCCAATACACTTTTCGCGGGCCCAAGATCCTTCATAACGAACTGTTTCATTATCTCCTCTTTTACTGCCTTTTTCTCAGTTTGACTGTTGCTAAATATTAAAATGTCATCAACATATAGGCCGAGTATGACAAGTCCGTCATGGCTTGATCTCACGTAGACACATGGCTCGGACGCTAGTCGTTTGAATTTCAGTTTCTTGATGAGCACATCGTTTATTTTCTCATTCCATGATCTGCTGGCTTGTTTCAGTCCATATACAGCTTTAAGTAAGCGGTATGCCTTTCCTTTGCTGTTATCTACTTCAAAGCCTTCAGGATTTTCCATATATACGACCTCTTTCAAGTCACCGTTAAGAAACGCTGTCTTGACATCCATATGATCCACTTCCATATCATATTCAGCCGCCAGTGCCAAAAGTAACCTTATTGTAGAGTATCTCACGACAGGTGAGAGCGTTTCAAAGTAATCTACTCCATACTTTTGCGTAAATCCTTTCGCTACCAGTCGAGCCTTATATTGCAAGAGCTCTCCATTCAATCCTCTCTTTTTCTTGAAAATCCACTTGCACTTAACTGGCTTCTTGCCCTTCGGTAAGTCTACAAGTTCGAGACATTTATTATCCAAGAAAGACTGATATTCATCACGCATCGCTGCCTTCCACTGCGCAGACTCAGGACCGTCGAGTGCCTCGCGAACGGTAGTAGGTGTTTCCGTGTCGCTACTCGCGCCGGTCGTGAATACCGACAAGAACGCATCCTCAAACTCGCTCCGTTCCCTCGATTCCTCCGAATCCCAAGATGACGAACCAGGAACGTAGTCTTCATCTGAAGGACTGGATTCTTCATTGTCGGTTTCATCTGTGTCGTGGATCTGATAATCATGTGGCTCTTGTGAGTCATCAACAGATTCCACCTCCGCCTGCACATTGTCAGATCCATTACTAATGATCATGTACGGAGTCGGTTCGTTGACCACAGGTTGCTCAACTGTGTCCTTGTAGAATTTGTCCTCTACAAACACAACATTACGCGAAATTATATATTTAGTAGGATACGCGGGATCTATTAGCCGATATCCTTTTGTATCTTCGCAATAGCCTATGAAGATATACTTCTTACATTTCGGATCTAACTTCTTTCGACCCTCGACGACAGAGTATGCAACACAACCAAAAACTCGTAAATGGTTCAAGTTTACCTTAGATCCCGACCACTTCTCTTCAGGAGTAGCGCCCAACACAGCCTTGGTTGGCGATCTGTTTTTCAAGTAAACCGCAGTGTGCATTGCCTCCGCCCAGTATTTCTGTTCTAAGCCGGCACCCTGTAACATACACCGCGCAGCCTCAACGACAGACCGATTTGCTCGTTCCACAACACCATTTTGCGATGAGCAGTAAGGGACAGTCTTCTGGTGCACTATGCCGTGTTGCTTCAGAAAAGCGTCAAACACTTTACTAACAAACTCGCCGCCTCCGTCTGTCCTCAGAGCTTTAATTCGTTTGTTCATTTGATTTTCGACAAGAGCTTTGAATTGTTTAAATTTTTCGAAAACTTCATCCTTTGATTTAATAAAATAACAAAAAGTTTTCCTCGAAAAATCGTCTACAAAAAGCAACATGTAACGCGAACCGCCGAACGAGGTTTGTGACATAGGGCCGCACACGTCACTGTGTACAAGACCTAAGACTTCGGTCGCTCTAGTGAATGGTTTCTTTGGGAACGGTAATTTGGTTGCCTTCCCTTGAATGCAAGAAATACACTGTTTGTACTCAGAGTTACTAAAGTCAATGCCGTTTGCCATACCTGTTCGTAGCAGATTCATGCTTCTCGAGTTCAAATGACCCAAACGTTGATGCCACACGGGGATCCATCATTTTACCGAAAATCGTTACATCGATTATCATTTCCCATAACACTATTCGCAGAATTTTATTATCACTTAGGAATCATTCATCGAACTTCGTTAGATCGCTCAAACATTTGCTCGAATTACCTTTTACACAAGAATCAACTCATCGAATTTTAATTCAGTATTTTATTTGTTCATCGACGTAGTCGTTCATCGAATGGCCTTTAGTATAATTTTGGTTTAACGAAGGTTTTAGTTCCCAAAATTCTTATTACCTAGAACATCATTTCACCACTGTTTACTATTCTTGCTATAAGTAAGTATAAATTTTTTTTTTCTCAGATTCTTGGTGTACTCTAAAAGTACTCATAAACAAAAATACTCAAAAACAAAAATACCCAAAACCTAAAATGTACAAAAGACCTGTTAGGGCAAAACCGACTGTAATGCGGATAGGTTAGAAGATTAAGACGGGAGCTTTGCGGAAGCAAAGCTCCCGTCTTAATCTTCGGGGTTATTTTTTTATATAAGCCCAGAAAGACCAGTTAGGGTAAAACCGACTGTAATGCGGATAGGTTAGAAGATTAAGACGGAAGCTTTGCTCCCATCTTAATCTTCGGGGTAATTTTTTTATATAAGCCCAGAAAGACCAGTTAGGGCAAAACCGACTGTAATGCGGATAGGTTAGAAGATTAAGACGGGAGCTTTGCTCCCGTCTTAATCTTCGAGGTTATTTTTTTTATATAAGACCAGAAAGATTATACGCCTTGAAAAATCATGCTTGCTTGGTTGTTCGATGAAACATTGTTCTTGGAAAGAATACTATATGGAACGTACTATCTGTGAATCAAGTTTCGTTAAATTAATACTATGAATAACGAATATTTCGATGAAAGGTAAATTCGATGTACCGTTACGCTACGATTAGTGACGGATTCGAAACGATTAACTATGAAAAGTGGTTCGATAAAAAGACGGGAGCTTTGCGGAAGCAAAGCTCCCGTCTTAATCTTCGGGGTTATTTTTTTATATAAGCCCAGAAAGACCAGTTAGGGTAAAACCGACTGTAATGCGGATAGGTTAGAAGATTTAAGACGGAAGCTTTGCTCCCGTCTTAATCTTCGGGGTAATTTTTTTATATAAGCCCAGAAAGACCAGTTAGGGCAAAACCGACTGTAATGCGGATAGGTTAGAAGATTAAGACGGGAGCTTTGCTCCCGTCTTAATCTTCGAGGTTATTTTTTTTATATAAGACCAGAAAGATTATACGCCTTGAAAAATCATGCTTGCTTGGTTGTTCGATGAAACATTGTTCTTGGAAAGAATACTATATGGAACGTACTATCTGTGAATCAAGTTTCGTTAAATTAATACTATGAATAACGAATATTTCGATGAAAGGTAAATTCGATGTACCGTTACGCTACGATTAGTGACGGATTCGAAACGATTAACTATGAAAAGTGGTTCGATAATATAAAATGCAATGAATTGATGATTATGTGATTAGAAAAAAAACCTAATGAAATTCGTTGAACAGTTTTCGGTGAAATGAAAATCGATGTAAGATATTTCGATAAAATAATAGACACCCATGCCACACATCTTGAGACACAACACGCCCAGTCCCCACGTTCGCCGCAACATGATCAACAGACGCAGACTCAGACGATTTCGGCTTACTACGCGTCGAAAATGTTTGTAATTTGTATAAACCATTTTCACGTTTTGCATTAGCAATCAAAACATTTCCAAAATAAATATTACAAAAATCTGAACAAAATACAACTCGAAAACCTTTTGACGTCAACACGTTGACAGATATCAAATTACATGACAAGTTAGGAATAAAAACTACACTGCTTAAAGTTTTAATACCGTCCTTAACATGCAGTTCGGTACTGCCACGGCCCGCACTAACAAGTTTTTCGCCGTTCGCCACGGTGACTTCCAAGCTCGTATCCACCACGAAGTCGTCGAGAATGTCCCTCCTATTACAAAAATGGCACGAGGCACCACTGTCTATGTACCAGGAATCTTCCTGCACGTCCACCGACAGCGCACTCAGCATGTTCGCCATTCCTTTAGCGACGGGGTCCTTCGACTTCTTATTATCTGGACAATTCTTGGAAATGTGGCCTAGCTTCTTACAGCGGAAACATTTGACAGGTTTATCTCGTCGATTCGCCACCATCACGGAACCATCGCTCGTGCCTGTTCCGTTGGTTCGGCGCTGTTGTTCTTGTAACAACTTTTGTTTCACCAGCTCGCTCGACATTTTCACGTTGCAGTTTTCCAACGCCATGATCAGTGGGTCATAGTCGGATGTGAGCCCACTTAGCATTACCACAGCTAAAAATTCATCATCGAGAGGAGCTTCGATGTCTGTTAATTGTTGTGAGACATCACTTATCTTCATAAGGTACGACTCCATATCGGGATACTCTTGGAGTTTCATCCGAAACAGCTGCCGCATTAACCCGAGTCTTCGGCTAAGACCCATGTCTTCATACGCAGCCTTCAAACTTTGCCACGCCTCCCATGCGGTAGTTGAGCTCCGCACGTGCGTGATGGCCACAGGGTTTATGCTTAAACAAATGCAAGCCAGAGCCTTCTGCTGCTTCTTTTTGTCTTCGCAATCGGCTTTTACGCCGTCCTTGCTCTCGACGCACTCCCACAAATCCTCTTGGATCAGGACCATTTTCATGAGAAATTTCCACGATCCGTAATTACCCATGCCGTTCAATTTTTCCATGGCAGGAACAATAGCCGCCCCAGTGCTGAACGTCGCCATTGCGGTAATACTCGTAAGGATAAGTTCGTGCGCACAGTTTTCGACAAAACGTATTACACAGCACACAGCTTAGCAAAAAACTCACTTCACCTAAGCTCTGCTACCATGTTAGAGGAAAACCACTTTAATAAAGTATAAGTTAGGTTTAATCCGTGAATACGTTGTGAGTACAGCTGTTAGAATATAGAACATAGTAACCGTCACATATTTAAACGTCGTTACCTACAGCTGTTATGCAGCCAGTATAGGACATTTAGTTTACCTATACGCAGCTTCTAACATGCCTGTCCCCTAATGTGCTGAAATGTCCAAAAAATTTAATTTTCCCATAAGGTGTGTGGAAAAATTAAATTTTTGGACTTAGATACCTACTTGAAATTTTGAATATAGACTCTGTTTAAATACATAAATGGCATATTTCACTTGTTCAAAAGTTCAAAGGTGCAAAGGGGTGCCCTAACTAAGTTGAATTTAGTTAAGTTTGTATAGTTATGTATATTTCTTTATCTGTGCATGTGGTGATCTTCTTTAAGTGATAAGGCGCTTAACTGTTAAGTGGAAATGTAATTACCTAACATGTATCAGTGTACTTATTGTTGAAGGTCCAAATAAATAAATAAATAAAAGGGATTCAAAGTTAGTACAAAGATTTGGAACTTCATATATAGACTCACTGTTTAAAAACAACAAAACATATTTCAGCGCCTTATTTAGAAAGCAGTTTTCAGCGTTTTGAAAAATTCTCCATCTGAATGGGTGAAAATGGAGTTCAAAGTTTGTTTGGGGATCAAATATTATTTTAAACGAGAAACTTGAAACTTCGTTTATCAGCCTATCCATTAAAGTACCCATAAGAAAACTAATATTGGTGTTTTTAAAATTCACCCACTGAAATCGTGAAAAGCGGGTTGACATTTTTTACGGTCAACCTATTTTTTTTTTCATTGAGTAATACTTGGCGGTTAGACTCTCAGTTAGTTAAGGGGGATTCGTTTGTATGGAAAACGAGTAATATTCGAAGTGAGGGACTAAAAAAAATTCCGTTATCGTTATATTCATACTTAAGTAGTTATTAGTAGGTAGAAAGAAAGTACCTAGATCGAAACATTTAAAAAACTGGAGTAGTCCAGTTTTTTCCGTGCGAAGACGGGGCGGGTCGCTAGTGATACCGACGTACCTATTTAAAAAACCAGCCAATAGTCTTGCAGTCAATAGTATTTACCGTACCTACGTTTTCTGTTCTAGTGACCTAAATCTTTGTCACTTAGCCTTGTAACGAGTGGCACTTCCCAGCTATTGTTGCCGAAGGAACTAGATTGCCGCGCAGGTAGACTATCCGACAAAGCAGGTCAGCCCAGCATACAATAAAATTACAACTATGGGCCAGGCTACAATACCTATCAGCCCTGAAATTACATTCTAGGCAGTGAGGTTATAAATATACGGAACTCTAAAAATCAGGAGCGAGTACTAAGCAGTATGGACTATAGGCTCGTGTCAAGCACTTAAAAGTTTGTACGAGGAGCAAAGCTTTTTGGAAGTGTTAGATAAAAGTAAGTAGGTATGAATGTAAATACTTTAATGTACACAAGATGTTAAAAAACCGGCCAAGTACGAGTCGGACTCGCGCACGAACGGGTCCGTACCATAATCTATAAAAACGGCAAAATAATCACGTTTGTTGAATGGCAGCCACCTTAAATATTTATTTTATTCTGTTTAAATTTTGACAGATGATAACAAAATTTGTTATCATCTGTCAAAATTTCAACTCTCTAACTATCACGGTTCATGAGATACAGCCTGGTGACAGACGGACGGACAGTGAAGTCTTAGTATCCCGTTATACCCTGTGGGTACGGAACCCTAAAAATACAGACAAAACAGATTATACATGTACAAAGGTGAATTTATCCCCGTAAGAGATCTCTTTCAGTTACCTGTAAGTACTTACGTATAGTCAATAGCAGCTGTAAGTTAATAGTTATTCAGCTTTGCTCCAGCTACTTCAATGATGTAAGGGGAAGGTTGTAGATTTACCTGAATACCAGTTGAGGAGAATAATTTCTGGAAAAATAAATAAAACTAGAAACGAAGAAGGAACTATTGTTAACTATTATTACTGTTCATTAGCTGCTGCTTTAAAACTTACTTGCCTATTTAATATGTTGGGTAGGTGTAGGTGTATATTGACTACCATATCGGATAAACGGAAAAAAATTGATACTTATGGTATAGTTTCGAAACACTGTGTATCATAACTGACATAAGAATTAACATAATTTTGTAATGTTTAGGAGCTCGGCAATCACCTCCTTGTCTTTGTTGTTTATTCCTTACTCTGTATTAAAGTAATTCTCGTTTCTCGGTACAGAAATACACCTAAATGCAATTTGCAGAATTTCAAGTGAAATGCTCTGTCTTTTATGAGCTTTTGATTAGCTTCGTCTTCATTCTAAAGCATTTTCCACTTTGTCACAGTAGATATATAATACTAATTATATTATTAACTTAACAATAAATACAAACGTTATATTTGACTCATTTACAACAGGTAATAAGAAACGTTAAAGAAGGTTTCATTAGACTAAAGCGTACTTGTACTTGCAAAATGAATACAGTAGCTAAACTAGTCTCTAAATGCCTTCTTAGACCTGGGAGCGCATGATGGTCGCGCGATAGCGTTATAAACAGCAAGATAAAGCATTTGTCATTTTCTTGATACCACTTGATAGAACGTGGTAGATACTTTATCTTGTAGCTTATTCTTTGCAATTAACTTTTGTGTGTTTCATGTACATACTTGTTTATTATAAATTATAATTGCTATACTATCTCATTTTCAATTGTAGTCGTGTGTAGCAGGCCCCGCCATTTTTGGACGCACCTTTTGACAGTTGGACATTCATGTGACGGCCCGACGTGACAAGACGGCGGTGTCAAGTTGTAATAGGTCGCGTTCAATCTTTAGGCGAAGCGTGCTGTGTACACACACCGTCATTAATAAACTAGGTTTCTCCGGAAGATCAGCGCCAGCTCCCTGAGTCGGCATTACGCTGAGGCGAAACCTTTTTGTGGCGATTCTTTGTTTTTTTTAATTACGTTTATTTATCTATATTTTATGTTTGTATGGTCACGAATAAATGCTTTTCTTTCTTTCTTTCTTTTTTCTAGTTTGTCACGCTTTCACGTGACCGTAATACGGGGCCTGGGGGTATATGATGGTCACGTGATAGCGTGATAGACGACAAGATAAAGGATCTGTTACTTTCTATCAAGTGGTATCAGAAAGTAACAGATGCTTTATCTTGTCGTCTATCACGCTAGCACGCGACCATCATAGACCCCCTACGGTCCATTAAAAACTATGTGGCGATAATGTAGCCTTTTGGAGCGTGCATAAGGTACATTTTTAAATGTCTTGTTCTATACTAAAACTACCTACCTAGCGTAAGTTTTACTCGTGACATTATCTAACTACCAGTTCTACCCGGAAATGTGCGGTACACGTGACCGATGTACTAGTACAGTCGGCGTCATATAGTAAGTAGCAGCCAAAGTGGCCAAATGGTTCGGTACATCTTTAAAAATATATTATATAATAATGTTCAGTACTATACAGCCACTTTGGCTGCTACTAACTGTATGACACTGACTGTACTACCGCAACCTGCGAAGTTGCTTAAATCAATTGTAGCGACTCATGTTTCTGTGTAAATTTATGTTTGGTTTAATCTACTATGGTACCTACTGACTAATATTAATTTAGACCGCAGGTACTAAAAAAAAATTTAAAAAACATTTATTTTAGACCATTTCGATCCATATTGTGGTTAGTTAATTTAAGAATATAATTACAAACTATACAATTCTATTGCTGTAATTATTATATTTACTGTGAGTTTGTGCGATACCTAGATTCTAGGAATAATGGAATACAAATCTCTTAACCAAGTCAACGGTTGGTTATGGCACATCATTCGAAATAAATATACTGACTAAACTGTTAACCTAATTATAGTCTTATGAACTATCAAGGAGTCCCACGAAGTGATTTTGTATCTGAGAACCCAATGTTTACGCAATTGGGTATTTGACACATGCAAAAAAAATATACCATACTGTGGTTATATAAATAGAAAACCATCAAATTATCACAATAAATAGTAAATTAAACAAATTAATCAAAATAGTAAAAAGATATCGGACTTGTAACAATTCGCAAAAATGTTGTTTTTCTTTTAATAGTCCAAATGTAAATTGAAAGTTACCAATAGAATTCTCGTGTTTCAAATTCAATAAAAAAAATTGTATGTCAACCCTTAAACGCTATATTTCACTTCTAAAATGGCAAATTACTCGTTTTTCCATACAACGGGATTATGAGGACATATATTGCACTGTGACGTCACATTACACTGCCTATCAGTATAGACCGATTTCAGTGCTCGTCTATGCTGTACTGTATTTACTTGATCGTCCCTAAAAACTGGTACGAATAGCACCATCATTTTTTTTAGTCAAATAGCCAATTTTGTAATATTACTTCTTCTAATGGGCTCATGAAATACAATAGTTTTAGATTCGCGTCTTTCCTCTGCACATAACTAAAGTTAAGGGCTTTAAAGCCCAATATTCTTTTTGACTTATAATTCGCATAAACCACATCTCCGTTCCTACAAATGTAATATAAACAACTTACGTGAACATAAGCTGCTAAGATGTCAACTATTAACACAGGAGAGACGAATTTTGTTTATTTAACTGTGTATTATAAGATGTGTTATCGCGTAGCGAAACTTCGACAAATTGGTATAGAAATGAATAATGTTTATCCCACGAATGATTACCAAAATATGTTCTGTCTAACAAAAACACTCGACGGACGTCCTCTTTGTTATTTTCTACCAACATTTTATTCGGGGATACGAATAAACGCTCCCATATTTTGGCATATTTATCTTCTCATATTAAGCCTAAATGGTTGGCAAATTTACCAGAGTAATGAAAACAATAGAAGACGGGAAATCTCATTTTATATTCGGCCTCGAAGTATGCGCTCAATTTCATTGGGAAGAAGCGCTATCTAAAATATAATATTATGCAAGAAAAATCAAAGTTTGTGTTGTAAATTCTATGATGTGTCTGCCTAATATCTGAAAAATATTCTGGGAGTTGGCTTATCAGTCGGTAAAAGCATTATCATTCAACAAGCCATGTCGATTGATGCCTATAAAGAAACTAAACGAATGAACCTTGAATAGGATTAAAGTTATTGAGGGTTTTGTTGTTTTTTTTTAATACCGTGTTATACTGAAGAACTTGGCCGATTGCCTAGGTTCTTTTAATAGGTTAATAAAAATTATTAGTCAAATAGTCTGAGTAGGCACTCGTACTTACAGCTTGAATAAGTTATTGTTTATTTCTAACTGACCGAACGAGCGAATCGAGCGAAACGTCTCCGTTTCAGCTTAGGAAAAAGTGCTTTCGTATGACCTCCTTAGTATAAGTTTTCTCGAAACAAAACACGAACGAACGCGTTTGCATCTAGTCTCAAAATATATGGCAACGCGAGCAGCGCCTCTGGTGGCTTTAGGTGGAGACTATTTTTTGTCATCCAAATTGAGTCTAAACGCAAACGCGTTCGTTTGTGTTTTGTTTCGAAAAAACTTATACCTACTGTAAGTAACGGGTGCCCGGCTGTGCTCATCTGCAGGCCACATTTCTTAACCGATTCCGGTGTTTTTTTCTGTAATAATAATGTTTTATAGCAGGCATAAAGAATCCCATGTCTTAAAAAGTAGCAAAATAAATCCAAAATAAAACTATCTAAATAAAATTAAATTATGTATGATATGGTTTTTTTGTAGGTCTCATCTCATACATTGGATTTTTTTTTAAATGGTGGAGCCATGGTAGTCGAAGACATTGGTTGTATTTTGTATCTATGCCTTTGTTTCTTATTATTTTATGTGTGTCAGGAATAAACGTATTGAATTGAATTGAAAACGTAAAAATTATCACTCGCGAGGTCTCAGCTCAAAGAGCAGTCACTAATAACATGTCACATGGCATGTCATTAAGCAGCGTGTAGAATCGAAGGCGCGAAACGTATCATAACGTATCAGTCATTTATGGTTGACTGATACGTTATGATTGGTCTCCCACTTTTCGATTATTGCTACATTAGCGCACTCGATTGTACTTCAACGTTTATCGGTTTAATTCTAAGCAGTGAACAAAACGGATTTTCATGCCCGTTTTGTCCTACGAAATTTGACATATGCTGTCGTAGAACAAAACGGAATTTTTTGTCCGGTTTGTCCTACGATGTGAACAAAATCGATGAACAAAACGGACTACTTCCGCATATTAGGGTTTAACAGTGGTAGACCATTTTCTGTACTATACGAACCATATTCTGAACGTTAGAAATAATTACAGTTTTTAGGTCTCCGTACAGAGAGTGCCGTATTAGGTACTAAGCCTCCGCTGTTCGTCCGTCCGTCGGCGGGATGTATCTCATGAACCGTAATAAGTATAGACAGTTAATTTTTTTATAGTATGTCTATGATTGTTGTAGCTATAACTACAAATAATAAAAATATATGAACGATTCAGGCGAGGCCATTAAAAACTTGATCTTTTCGATACGTTCTTGTACAATGCTACGGAATCGTTCGTGTGCGTGAACGAAAGACACTTGGCGGTTTTTTTTGAAAATGAACAGTAGGAAATGTCCAAACGTGTTACAAATATGAGTGTTTAATGTTGATATTACTTCAAAATAATCAGAACTTGTGACCGCTCCAGCCATGTGTTTCACGGCCCGATGGTAAGGGACGCTTCGGTTACGTTCTGCCACTGTAATCTTTATTTATTGCTGTATTACAGAAATTTTGTGCAAAGCTGTGTACAGATTTGTATCCTTTATGTTTGCGTTAGACAAATAATGCTGGAACAATTGCGGTTGTTTGCTAAAGTACTACAAATTTTTGAAATCAGAGAGAAGAAATTAGTTATTTCAGTACTTGTAGCTCGGAAAGTAAGTAAATTCCAATGTGCGGCGATGACCACAAACACATGAAATTATTTCTAGAACAATATTAATAATAATAGCTACTTCTTAGCGGAAATACAAACCAGCTGCTGAAAAAAATAATACGTGGTAATACTATTAGTCATAAGTTTGTATATTTTGCATGTCCAAATGTTGGCGAGATGTGCTGATCCTTAACAGAGTTGTTCCACCTTATTGTTAATCATGTTTCAAACAAATAAATTTCATTTCATTTCATTTCATATACTCAGGAGGAGGTTAAGGCGACTTCCTGATTTGGCGGGGCGTGACTGCATGCGGTACTGATGTGTGCTTTACCAAGAGCCTATTAATATTTCCCAGATTTCGTTTCTTGTCGTTTTACTGCCAGTACTATAATATAGCGCGAAAGCGGGGCGGTACGCTTGCAGCACAGCAAGCACGTAGATATAGAAATTATAAGGGGGCGAGTCATAAAGTCATAGCACATCTAGATGAAAACGCGAGCGCGGCATCTTTCGAACATTATGATGCAAGTGCGGACAATAGTTCATACGGGTCTCAAGAGATATTGCCACGAGCCGTTAACATCGATAGTTATCGAAAACATTGTAACATCGCAAAGCACGATTTAAGTACCTATCTACTTAGTTATTAGGGTTCCATCACAGAAGGGTCTGAACGCGGAGCCCTATTGCCGTCTCCCACGTGTCCGTCTGTCGCCTGTCACACAGATTTCACAGCCAAACGGCTTGAACTAGTCTTCAAATATTCACTGTATAAGCATCTTGTTGACCCAAAGCCACAAAGCCATAAATAATTGTCAACATTTTTTTTAATGTTTCTTTTTCCCACAGCTGGGATTTTTGTAATCGTAAAAATATGGAACAGAGTTATGTAGGTATTTTATATTCACATTATTCATGAGCAAGGTAATATGTCAACCTGCAACCAACCGATCACTAGGGTCCATTCTGAAAACCAGCCAGGCCCTCTGCTTGGTACAATGAAAGGCACCAATATGTATATTTTTTTCACTTTATTCCATTGAAACAATTACAATAATTTATAGATATTTATGCCCTCCAATGAACATGCTGAGATCGGGACCCATTGCACAACCAATGTTGTATAAATTATTTATTTATTTTAGTTATTTAAGTATTTTCTGTTTAATTTGTAAGAATTTTGTGTTTATTAATGTTCTTAGGGTTCCGTCCCCAAAGGGTAAAACGGGATCCTATTACTAAGACTTCGCTGTCCGTCTGTCTGTCTGTCTGTCCGTCTGTCACCAGGCTGTATATCATGAACCGTTAGACAGTTGAAATTTTCTCAGACGATCTATTTCTGTTGCTGCTATAAAAAAATACTATAAAACAGAATAAAATAAATATTTAAGGGGCTCCCATTACAACAAACGTGTTTTTTTTTTGTCGTTTTTATAGATAATGGTACAGAACCCTTCGTGCGCGAGTCCGACTCGCACTTGGTCGGTTTTTTTTAGGTTTGGGGCAATAAATATTTTTCTGATTCTCATTCTTTTTGACAAATTCCTATAAAGACTTGTGACCTCTTCATATTTGTAGCTACTTTTGTAATACTGACTGTCGCCATCAAATATATCTGTACTCTTCAGGGACTCGTAAATATCTGAACATGCACTAACGCAGTTAGTTAGTCTTTCGTTTATTTGCACGGAGCGGTTTGCTTCTTCTTTTCTAATGCGAACAGCATAGGAATGGAACTTCCGTGTCCTGTATTTCCGGCTAATTATAATCCAAACCTCTTCAAGGTAAGAGTGAATCGAGAGGCTATTAATGAACCAGCGAGCTACATTTTAGGCCTTGTCATCGCTTTCCATCAGGAGAGACTAAGGCCAATCTCTATTCAGTCATTCATAAAATAAAGCCTGATAATAGAATTGTGTTCGGATACTTGCGAGCGCCTAGTAGGCTTCGACATATTTGATGGCAACTGTACATGGATATGAGTTGTCAGCGTCGACCGCCGCTTGCTGAGCTCGACTCTGTGTACCGTGAGCCCTTAATCCGATCACTGAATAGACTATTTTGTTGCCATTTCATTTATGTCCTTCGCCCAATGGTTTTCGTTAAGCTGATTATTTGTGTTTGAATTCAATACCTATCGATTATTGGCCGTTCGTTTCGTTCTGTCTGAATTGATCCAATTATTTTAATGAAGTACCTTACTTCTTGAGATTTTACGTTTATTCAGTTAGAAATCATAATACTAATTTCTTGAGGTAATTGATGTAATAGCTAAGTGGCATGTTAATGAATAAAATACCTAATCTAATTTAAATAGAATTTTCTCGAGTTAACTAGACCTTTAGCTTGAGAAAATTCCATTTAATTTTGACTAGGCGCTAGAGGTGGTGACGTGAAAGGGTAGTAATTACGGAGGTGCGGGGCAGTTCCCTGCCGCCGTTACCCATCAGTTTACCATGGGTTTACATGACCGTACTCGTTAGCGACTGCGTAAAAAATTGTATGGGTAAAAATACAGCGCCTCTGGCGGTTACGCAATAGACCTAAGAATCGACATACTAAATCGTTTACGCAGTCGCTAGCGAGTACGGTCATGCAAACTCATGGTAAAGGCACTGCTACCCTGTGATCCCTTTACACTTTGACGCCTCCACTCTTACGCCGCGCGCTGCGCCTGAACAGTCCGAGTTAGCTAGGGCTGTAGTTCTAACGTGACAATTCATTCATGCAATCTGATTTGTAAAAATGATCCTCAAATGAGGTTTTGTACAAACTTGTGATAAGAATTAGGTTGTATTTTACCGAGCCATTACAATAATGTACCTCACCCAAAGGAAATTTAACGGGTTATGATATGTTTTCCCTTTGTTTAGCTATAGGTACCATATAATAAGACATATTTTATATAAAACTGTCGATAAGTAAAAACCTTACTGAAAAAAGTTTCGATTATCTGGAAAAACCCACCCCTGGGATTCCAAAATCCTTCAGTTGACGAAGGTTGATCTTCAAATAAATCTTTTGAACAACCCCACTGAAAAGTTGAGACAAAGGCAAATGGCAAACTCGGTTAGTGTATTTTTTGAGGTGGATACTTATTTGTTCAACTCTTGGATAGGTGACTGCTTAGAGTGGTTATTAACTGAGCGGTCCCGTGCTTTGGAAGGCATGTTAAGCCGTTGATCCCGGCTGCTGTCTATGATAGCCGGCTTGAGAACTTGTAACGGATAAGTTGCCCACTCATTTGACAAGCCTTATCCCAATATGGTTTATATAGTTTCCCCTTGAATTGGACCCCGGGCATCTTTTAGGATGCAAGTGTACTGGGATAACGATAGGAGGATGATGATGATGATGATGATAATTATTAATCAAACACCCTGCGTCTAACACACAGTTATTTCCAACAAAAACAGATTTGGGGTCAAACGCACTAAAACATAAACAATGTTTATAATAATTATTAATCAGGTGGCAGTGGCTTCCGTAGAAACGAGTGCCTACGTTAAATTTGGGATTAGGTAGCGGACCCCGGGCATACTACAGGATGCAACTCTACTGCGATAAAGCTAGGAGCATGACTTCTTTCTTGGCAGCTTTTACAAGTTAGCTGTCCTACACTTACCTAGTTCCGTTACAAACGTTAGATGGCGCTAAAATAAAAGTGATACTTATTCTATTTAGGGTCGGTTGCACATGGGTTGCACCAACATACGATCACAGGCCGGTTATCGTGAAATATGGCGCCGGCAGCTGTCATCCCATAGAAACTTGTCAAACTTTCCATACAATCAGATTTTAACGAACACCGCTGTCGATTACAGACGGTTTGGTGCAACCCACCCTTAGTGATGAAAATAAATAGGTAGGCAACGTAAGAAGAAAATATCAAATACCATATCCCCGATACAACTCGCTTCTTTTTTCCTGAGACTCAATACGATTTTGTTTTGAAATGACTAATATTGTAGATGTAATAGATATTAGGGTCGACGTCATTGCTTACACAACTTGCGACCGCGAAAATTTGCCGCACTCCCGTCAATGCATCCAAGTTAGCTACGTTAACAATTTTTGTATATTTTTAATACTATGACGGGGGCAAATAACCATGTGGCGTTCCCGATGGTGAACATACACCGTACACGTAGAGTAAGTAAGGCTAGAATCTACTGTACCGAGCCTTACTGATACCGTTCAGATTTCCTCACTCGTCTGTTTACTGACAGTATTACAAACTTAAATATTGTCGGGGATAGTGCAATACCGCGTAACTAGCACTGGTAAATACTGCGTATCTACACAATACCCAACTTTACAGGAGAAGCTTAAAACGTTTTTTTGAACGATATTACGTTCGTTGGCGGGATATCTTAATTTGGCTACATTTGTTAGATACGCGGTATTAACCAATGCCAGTTACGTGGATTTGCCCTATGGGTGTTGTTTAGATACGCAGTATTTACCGACGATTTGCGCTTTAATAATAATAATACGCGGAGGCGGGGTGGCATGAATTCACTACTGTATTGTACCGCCCCGCTCTAATCAGAAACTATTAATTTGAATATAGGGAACGAATAAGGAATCTGTATTGCTGATGCTGACTCGACTGACAGTTGACACGCACTGCTGACAGCCAAACGATGTCGCCTACACAAATGCGGAAGAACCTTACGTTACGTTACAGACATGTCGGCATTTTACATTTTGAATAGTTAAAATATTTACTGTAGAACCAAAGAATACATTAATATTAACGTCAATAAATTAACAAGAATTGTATAACTTTTGTATTATATTGGATAAAATAGAGCATATCCTTTGCGGGTGCGTTAAACATACAGAGGATTTTGTAACTGCTAATTAGGGCTTAGCGCGGTTCGTTTCTGTAACCCTGTGAGAATCGCGTTAATCCTAAAACCATTCCTAAAACACGTGTTCATTAAATACAATTTAATTAACTATTAAATTCAAAATGACCGAGTTATACGGATGTTCTTGGTATACATTTTTATATTATATTAACCGGTATTCCTCACGTTCAAAAACATTGTATTGTTTCCTATATAAAAGAGCTAAATTGATGCTTAAAAAAGTATTTATTTTCCTTCTTTAAATGCACTAGCAAAACAATTATGAAACTTGGATGTGGCAAACCTTTGAAAATAAAAATCCTAACGCACTGCAAACGCTGTAAACGAGTCTTCCTCCAGTGCCTTTATCATGAGTTTGCATGACCGTACTCGCTAGCGACTGCGCAAACGATTTAGTATGTCGATTCTTAGTTCTATTGCGTAACCGCTAGAGGCACTGTACTTTTGCCCATACAAATTTTTACGCAGTCGCTAGCGAGTACGGTCATGCAAACTCATGGTAAAGGCACTGTGCCTTTACCATGAGTTTGCATGACCGTACTCGCTAGCGACTGCGTAAACGATTTAATATGCGGATTCTTAGCTCTACTGCGTAACCGCCAGAGGCGCTGTACTTGCCCATAAAAATTTTTACGCAGTCGCTAACGAGTACGGTCATTTAAACTCATGGTAAAGGCACAGTTGTTATGAGTTAAAAACGTCACGTATTTGGGTTACCTACTGCTGCGTTTACGGCGCGTCACTGCGTTTTGAGCAGCGGTATGCACAAAACTACTGATGCATATCTAAAAAGTTGATGAAGAGAAGAGAAGTGAAATAAATCACATTGAAAGGGATGTTGTGGTGGCCCGCACTTACGCCTTTATTGCCATTTGTTCGAATACAATAGTGAATCGGTGCAACGTAAGCGCCTGCCGCCACGTCCCTTTCGATGTGGATTATCATATTTTATTCTGAAATGCAATTTGATCAAACTAAAACAATTATTCACGTGCAAGCATTGCAGGCAACTTTAACTACCTACATTGCGAGATTTGATAGATCGACTGAACTAATTGTATTTGCGTTAATTTACGAAATTTGTTTGCTTTCATTTATTCATGAATAGACCTAGTGAAGTGCAATCTTCTCACTGGGGAGGTTTGTGTAAGAGACTCGCTTCCGAAGGGTCTTCAACCCTCAATCCTAAGATATATTCAGCCGTTAGAGGGTTCGGTTTGGGTAGTGGCATCACTTGACACTGCTGCAAAGGGAAAATATGATATGCTTTTCCGCTGAAACAATATTTATTAATTAAGAGAAAGGGTTAACAATTTATTTATAAAAAAATAGAAAATTGACATACTTATTTGTAATCTAAGCCTCTGTTTATGCATAGTTGCCAATCGGCGATCAAACTCCACAATTTGGAACTTGTTTCCAGAGATCAGAACTATCGATTGTTTTTACCAGTTTTCTTAAAGCTTTGGCATTGCTTTAATCTTTATCCCAAAAAATGGGAATTTTCCTGATCAACTTGTCCAAATCCATAAATAATAGAATCAATCACAATTCAAAGCTGTAATCGAATTAATAAAGAAAGCGGATCTTGACATAGAACAGAGAAGGAAGGTTTTAAATATTTATAATAAGAACGCAACTTCAATGAACAAGGCGGCATGAGGAGTCTCGAGCAAAATCAAGCAATAAAACAAAGGTAGAAAATTGGTAAAAGTTTTGTTTTTGGGAAAATTTTGGTTGATTGTGTCATGACTCGGCTAAAATCAAAATAAATACTCGTTTACGTAAAATGGTTAGATTTAACATCCGAACAGTGAGTGCTAACGACGGACAAGCGGACAATTCATCACTGTCATCGCCGAGCAGAGTGAAGAAATATTTAAGATCGCACGAGCCAAACCCCCGAAAAATCAATAACGCTGACAAGACCTATTACGATGTATAATAAATTATAATTTCTGTCATTAATGAGACCTATAAACCTATCACTTACTTACGTATACAGAAGGTCCTCTATCGAGCTAAACCGAAGTTTGACAGCTAGGAAGCATCGAATAATACTATCCCGCTCTACCCGCATAGCACGATTTGTTCTGTTGTCTAGTTAGGGTAGTCTCGTTCGCCCGTCAACGCAATCACAAACATAGATAATAATGTGCACACGTTTTTAGTAAATACTCAATTAAAGGATTGTGTCACTTTCCGCCGGAATCAGACCTTTTTTGGGTGAAATAACACCAACTACTGGAATGTAGTATTTACCAAAAACCTTGCTTCCCGTCTAGCGTACTAAAGTAAATAGCACCCAGCAAATCAGCCGTAATCTCCTCAAATGTTAATACTATTAACCCAATTTGTCGGGCCTTCTACTTTCGTTATAATTCCTCCATTCTCCATTACAATAAATTTGCTTTTTATTTGTTCGCCAATGGTAACTTTCGGGGTGCATGGACCACTGGGGAAACTTCATTACTTAATTGTATTTTATGTTCACCCGGTAAGCAACTCATACCTTCAAAAATATCTGGAAATTCATCTAATATGTTTTCACTTGAAGAATAGTCTTCGACAGACATTATTCGTTTGATTAGGTTTAGTGCTTCGCACGCATGCCTGCCTAGTACCGGTGGTGATTCGACATCGGTAATTAAAAAATTCAAAAAATATATATTTTCCTTGTAAATCACTTTTAGATAACATTTTGCCACTACACTTATATTGCCGCCGCAGTAACCATTTAGCTTAACGAAGTATTAGTAAGATTGTGTACTTATTCCAATTTTATGTAAAAATCGTTTAAGAAAAACATTCTCATCCGACCCTGTATCCAACTTGAAACTTACGCAAGCCTTTTTTATCTGCAATTCTACTGACCAGTCACTGTTTATATTGTTAACTTGAGCGATTACCTGATCGGTGGAGTCCTCCTGTATTTCGTACACCCTGCGCAATGATCTACACATTCTCGCATAGTGATTCATCCTATTACATTTGCCGCAACCTGATGTGAACGTTCGCCTAGATTCATTTAACATTGTTTACGATGATGTATAACAATTGAATGTATTCCTGCTTGTGGGCCTTGAGTTTAAATGTGTCGACCTTGTGTTACGACTTTCCTGAAGCTCTTGAACTCCTTTAAAAACATTAGATCGCGTCGGTGTGAGAGGCTGCTGGCGCGGGCGGTTGAATGTGGCTGGCGCGGGTTGTTTGTTTATTTGATGCACGTCTGGGTTGTAGTCCCGGCGCTGTCATTACTTTGTGACATTTCGTGTACATGATATGATGCTCATCGTAATTTGTATTTATAGATAATGCCTGCATCCTTGACATCTCCACCAATTTACATATATCAATTGCCTTCTTTAACGATATGTCTGATGGTTCCCTCAGCATTCTTTCCGAAAGACACATTTAGAAGCTATTTTGTTTAATTCGAAAATGTACTGTTAAGTTGACTCCAACTCTTTTTGTACTCTTTTAAGAATTCAACCAACATGTCAGTCGTCTCAGTAAATTTCTCGTACACTTCCCGGCATCTGTTTCCGATGACACGTAACAGTGTTTATCTGTACTTCCTTAGTCTTTTTTGATAACTCACAGGTTTCGTAATAGATTTTAAATGATTTCTTACAATTTTCCCACTCTGCACATAAATTTCCACACGTCACATTAGAGAGATTGTTCTCGAATAACAATGCTAGCGGTGGTTGTAAAATCGACTTCATATTTGTAAAATTATCGATGATTTCCTCCTTTGAGTCCACAAATTGATCACTTTCACTGTCTGTCATTTATTCACGACACAATACAAGCTGAACCTTTTTCAAGAAAAGTTCACGAATAATTTGATAGATTAGGTACCCGCCTGCGCCATGTCAAGGTACATGAACGGGGAGTCTTCAATTAAACACGGGCGCTGAGCTGAGACTGGTTAATTGCATCAAATATGCTGCTACCCACAAATATCCAAATAAGAACACCTACAGCTA
The DNA here is from genome assembly GCA_963556455.1 of Epiblema foenella. Lineage (NCBI taxonomy): Eukaryota > Metazoa > Arthropoda > Insecta > Lepidoptera > Tortricidae > Epiblema > Epiblema foenella. The sequence goes on along the minus strand of OY747098.1, from coordinate 8,977,498 downwards.
AAATGACTGCAGCCTTGTTTTAAAGATAAGGCTTCAACGGCACTCGCTAGTCTGTCGATTTTCCGCCGTCGCTCATCCATATCTGCAAATGTTGGAGCATTTGATGTAGACGTAGCCGAAACGCGGTGTTACTTCAAAATTTGCCTCTTCGGACTGCATAACAATCACCGTTTGAAGATACGACGGGAGCCGATTAGACCAAAGTGTACATCAACTCGTCCTAAATGTCACTGCCGGCTAGACCACGGAGATATCTTAAAAATTCACTTGGCATCCTATCACTAGGCTCCTCCCTATACAGCAACTGTTGCAAACGCTGACCTCGCGAAGCTGATAAACGAGATACTACCTCACGTCTGAGAGTCTCATATTTATCCTTTACCAGTGTCTCCAACCGCAGCGGCGTTTTTAAAATCTAAGACGGAGATTGCATAATGGAACTTCGTCGTGTCGCACGTAATACTGGCCAGTAAGAACTGGCTGTCAAGTTGCGCGTGCCACAGCGCCGGTCTGTCAGACCAGAAAGGAGACGTTTGACGGCCACGCGTCCGATGCTCGGACCGCTGTCATTCTCTTCTGTCATATTTTTTAATGAAACTTGTTACAAATTCAAAGGTTGTCGCCACAGTTTGATGCCACGCTATTGTTACGTACTTATTAGATAATACAGCCATAACCGAAGCTATGTTATATAGCTATATGTATGCAGTTACTTATACACATTTTGTGATTAAGCTAGATTCAAAATGACAAGGCGCAACAAGCTTCGTTGCCATTTTGGGCCACAAAGTGAGGGAAAAAAGCACTTCATATGAATTATGTAGATAATCTTTGCCCCTCATATACCTATAGATACGTAATTTAAAAATTGTAATTATTTATAACCATATTAACAATGACGTTATCTATTGTATATTATTAGTGGCTGCCTGATTAAAGTGATTAATTAGGAGGTTCATTTGACAGGATAACCTATTCCAACTATAGTTATTATATACTTACCTAAAAGAATATTGCAAATAATGTAAAAATAAAATGACTTCCACTTGTATATCGACAAGTTATGCATCTAACATCAATCTCAAATGCTCTACGCTCGAGGAAAAGGCAGTTCTGCATTTATTCCTCATTTTGTTACTCCTCTCCTCATCCCAATATTTATAACCAATAAATTTGTCAAATAATAAACACTGTAAAACTTTTTCGATGTCAATTTTCTAACATACACACTTTATGACCGATTTATTGCATCCATAAAGCTTGGAAATTGCCGTTATGTGAGCTACATTGAATTTTATGGTATATTCCGAAACATTACCATTTTTAAGCAAAACATTCCTGGTCGTTCTTAATAAAAAAAAAATTAAGAACGAGCTCTCTTCGTCTCTTTTGTTATCACCTTACAGAAATAATAACTATGTAACTATTAAATTATTTAGAAAGTAGGCATAACTTGCGATTCGGCCGTGTACGAACTAGTTGCGATCGATTACTATTTCGTACACGGCTGGAAAAGTATTCAATCGCAACTGGTTACGAATCTCCGGTTAGGTACGAGGACGAAGGGATTGCAACATTCCTACTGAAAATACTCAAGTATTATGATTATAAGTACCTACATTAAAAATCGAGCGGTTGCCATCATTGATGATGTCCTAACTAGGAAATGTACCACGTGGCGGGTATCCACCAAGTCTAAAATACTTACTAACACTGTAACTAAACTTTTCTGAAGGAAAAATCACCGTACACGAACTACATAGGGCTGCAGTCGGGTCCATAAATTGCTAGTATTTTTTATGAATAACTAACCTGATCTTTTTTTAATAATAAATTAATACTAGCCCTTAGTATATCTTTTATCACCTTAAGATTTGAGGATATAAGGAGTCATTCAACGTATATATTTAAGGAAAAAATCATTCCGCCATTTCCTGCAGGAAGAGCCCAAACTTGGTGTGTTATGAAAATAACTTTCATATTTTACGAAACCGCTAGCTGAAACCAATAGTATAGTTTTTGGATTCAGATCATGGAGCTCTTTCATTTGATACCACTCGATAGGTTTTTGGATAAAAATCGTTTTTTTTTTTCATGCTAAAACTTGATGACATCATTAGCAAGAAGATGTACCTATACCAGGTGACGGTTCTCCACGCGAATCTAAAATACTTACTTAGAAACCTACTCACCTTTCCAGAAAAAAGAAATCTCCATACGCGGACTTACAGAAAAATAGCCAGGTCCGGGATTACTCCCTTTTTTACCCCGTTAAGGAATGATTTCCATGATAAAAGATATCCCACGTAGTTCCCGGGGTCTCTAAACTAATATTCTGAACCCGTTTGGCGGTTTAAGTGTGAAAAGGTAACAGACAGAGTCACTTTCGCATTTGTAATTACAAGTATATATTTTCGGGAAGAGTACATTTAATCTAATCAGTATTATATTTTAAAACGAAGTTTTGGATCGCGTTATTCTGGATGGATACTAATAATATTGATATCGATAAATACGATAATATACTTAAAAAATCTGTAGGTAACAATTTTAATGAGGTTATGACTAATGGTATAATTGTTAGATGACGGTTTAGCGTCCCACTACTAAATGCTACATAATTAAGACACTGATAAGTATATAATTATATATGTTTTATGTTATTTTTTTAATGAATGCATATTGTTTATATGATGCAATCCGAATAAGCGAGCTTATGCATATACACAAAGGAAGCGTAAACCATGTATTACAATTATGATTAACCTTCCGTTAAATAAACAAATATAAGCGAAAATCCTCCACAGAGAGGTCTGTAACGCCGCCAGCGTACCTAATGGGGACCACGCCGCAAGGAGACCTGCTCGACGAAGTGTTCTTTTAAAAGTTTTGGATATTTTAGGTATTATTTTTGTATTTAAATATCTCTATTTATTAATTTATGTTTAGTTATTTTATTGTAATTAGTTTGAAGTATTTGTAAGTTAATTATGTGTACAGGTTAGTGTGATAAACTTGATTAAAGTACTCCACAGAATATCATAAGTCAGGACTATTTAAATTAGTGAAGAATTACGAGTAAGTAACTTAATATCATACGAGAGTATACACATATTAGGTTACATCGAGCTGACATATACAAGTCATCCTTGTCGTAAAAGCGTGGACTTAACTTCATTTCCCTGCCGACAGAGATGTAACCATAGTGAAAGGGAAAACAGTAGGGACTCTTCCAGAAGGACGCTTACGCACAGGCGTAATTTCGCGTGGCACGCTGCAGGCGCTTGACGAACACAATGTAATGGGTAATGATCGAGGCATTTGATGTCATTAATCATGAACTGTTTTTGGACAACTCACATCATTACGGGATACGAGACTTGGGACAAGTTAAATTATCCACGAGCGGTAAACGACTGAAGTCTAGTGCTGGCAGCGTGAATATAGGAAGCCCTCAAGGTTCAGCATTAGGAAATACCTTTTTCCCAATGTTTATGAACGATCTTCCTGCTGCCATCACGGCTGGTCTCTCAATGTTATCTCAATGTTTTCGCGGATGATGCCACGGTGGTGGTTAATGCGCGTATATTTGCAACAGCTTGGAGAGAAGATCCATGACGAGTGTGATCCACTCCAGAGGTGGATTGGTAGGGATCAATGGTTTAGTCTTGAATGTAGCTAAATCCAACATTATGGTATTCTCGGGCCCAAGAATTACAATTCCTATGTGTGTAGCAAATAGCCCGATGCCGATAAGTGATTAATGTAGGTTTCTTGGCTTCACTCTGCAAACTAATCGCAACTGGAAATGCCATGTAGATCAATTATGCGACAGATGAGTAGTGCAGTCTTTGCTTTAGGTATGCGAAAGCCAATTATATCCGAGGATGCCTTGAAGCAGCAGGTTTACATTGCCCATTTCCATTCACTGATGTTGTATAGCACACTCATTTGGGGAAACTCAACGGATGCGAACAGAGTGCTGCTCATGCAGAAACGTGCCGTGCGTGCGATGATCGGGGCAAAGCCGAGAACTTCGTGCAGAGACCACATTTTGAGACAAGTTGTTATGACACACCACTACTCACTCTACGTCTTCGAAATTATTATGTTCGTAAGGAATAACCTTTCTGACTTTAACACAGTAAATGCGATTGGCAAGACACTCCGCCGTAATGGGCGTTTGAGAACAGTTCCCCGTCGCATGGCACTTGCAGGTAAGAACCTACGTGTCATTGGGCTTACCTATTACGAGCGACTGCCCGCTGATCTTAGAACGAAGCATTTCGACGCCGCCTGATACGCCTCTTATTACAAAATCCATTCTATTCGGTTAAAGAGTATATGGATCTTAACTTGTAAATAATTATAACTAAATTTGTATTAAATTAATTTGTTCTTTGTGTTTTGAAATATGTATTTTTTCTGACTGACCCTCCGAATGGGAAATGTATTTATTTTTCTTTTTACTTTTTATCGTGTTATGTTTTACTCTTGTTGACATTATATTATTATTATTTTTCCTGTTATGACGATCAAGATAACAATTCTTGTAGTTTTCACATATGCGCAAATTTGTAATAATTCCTTATCATGAAATAAATAATCTAATATAATCTAATCTATTTTAAATGACAAAACATAATTAGCAGAGGTTGGTTTTATTTTATGAATAGGGGGGTTACAGTTTTTGTTGCAAAAACTTATATACAAAGTTCCAACCTCAATAATTCGAGGTTCGTAGAATTTCCTACTGTATTAAGTGAACTGTGTCTTCTAAATTATTAATTAACGTTTCTAGCAAATACGTGTCTGGGATGTATGATCGCAATTTACGTGAGCTCGCAATATACGCAGTCAATTTTAAATTCCCACTTTCAACACCTTCGTCTTTTTTAATCCCCTTATGATTTGCCATTCATGTTGACTGTGAATGTACTGCAATTGGAACTAAAAAAAGATATCTACAGTAACAAGTACTTAAACGTATAGCTTTATAAAATTTAATATCTTTATTGCAGTAATAGAGAGAAGTTACAATTAGATTTAGATTTACTATTAAGATTTTTTTAACTATGGAGTGTTGGGCCTTATTCGTATCAAGATTGATCCAAAGTATCGATTTACTCGCTCGTGCTAGGAACGAAAGAGCACGTACTACGCGGCGGGCACGTGTTAACAGGATGCCATTCTTAGATGGATTAGCTACCAACCATTGATTTGTTATGCAGATAACCTTTTGTAACTAAGTCTCGAGTTTGTTTCGGAGTTTCTTCTCGGCCTTCTTTTTCAGAAATGCTTTTATTTTTTGACTTGAAAAGGTGCCATTAGGTGCCAAAGGTGCCGGCCTGTTTGCAGAATACAGATTATTTATTTCATTTATTTATTTAAGTATTATTATCTTTTCTCTGTTCATTCATAGTTACACAAAGTTCCTTTACTTTAATAATAATATTCTTTATTGCACCACTAATACAGGAGTATTAGCTTTGTCTAGTTACAGACTAGGATGATATGTATATTATTATACATTGTATAATGTTGGCCATACACGATCAAGCTTACCATCAAGTTTGCAGTGCGTTGGAAGCGGCGTCGAGTTGGCATTGTCTCCACATAGACTACACACTTTCAAGTTCGCCGTCAAGTTTGCATGATGCTGCATGCGTCAGTTGAACCATGGCGTGAACAGTGGCGGACGTTGTCTTTGTCATGCAGAGATTTATTAAAATTTGACTGAAATTGATGCATAAATGGCCACGTAGATAATTGTAACTTATTATTACGTGCAAAAAAAACAAGCTATTTCATAGGGAAAGGTTTTTAATCGCCTAATGGAAAATGTATGATTAAGCATTTTTTTTGGCATGGACAGAGTTGGTCCCAGAGTATAAATGGTTTAGAATCGTTGATAATCCGATTTTGTATTATCATTTAGAAGTCACCCTGTGGCAATTGCCGAATAAAGTAATGCATACTTGACCGCTCATACACACGTTCAAGTTTGTATGACGCTACTATGCTTGATCAAGCCGGCAGATTAGACATTCAATTTCAGCTTCCAGTAGACATGTCATGCAAACTGATATACATTTACATACACGGACGGCTTTACCGGACGCCGCTTCAAGCATCAAACTTGACAGCAAACTTGATCGTGTATGGCCTATATAAGATTGTCTCGAATATTTCTTTATATCTGTTCAAAAATGTATTTATGTTCATTTGAAGGGCGACGTGGTTTGAGCCTTTGTGGTAAACAGGTGGCTCACGAAAGTATCAAAAGACTTACTCTAATTTGAAATTCAAATACACCTTGTAATTCATGACTAATTAGGATAGAAACGCGTAATAAAACAAGAATAACCACACTGAAACCTCAGTCGCAAATGCTAATAAGTAATTTGTATAAACAACAGTTTATAAACATTTATGTATCTCACTCTTATGTGTTCTGCAGAAAACGTGTGAAGATAATAATTTACAGGGTATAACTATTATATTTATTTATTATTATTACTATTAACCCCTAGAATTATTATTATTATTTTCATAATATATCAAGTGCAAAAATATGGGTGCATATAGCTTAGCGAATAAAGGTTTCAGTAGGTACACCTTAATGAGAGGAGTGTTCGCTAACTCCAATATTAGCCAAGATGTTTTTCACCTTTGTTGCAATCAAGATTATTTATTACTCAAGATAGATCGGACATATACAAAAACTTTCGTTGAAATTAGTTGTTTTTATGAGTTTATTCGTGAAATCCAGTTAATGTGGGCGATATTTCGAGATGTAACAAAACTTGGGGACGTTAATCAGCGCGCGCCGCTGTAGATTGCCCCGGTAATGGTTTGGGAATCCTGTTAGTTCCTGATCTACGAACATAATGGATAAGCCCAACAATAGGTGAATTTATTTATGCAAAACACAACACATATACAATAAATACTTTTGTTTCTTTTTTTGATACAACGCCAGTGGCAAACAAGCGTACGGTCCACCAGATGGTAAGCGGCCACCGCAGCCTATAAACGCCCGCAACTTCAAGTCACGTACGCGTTGCCGACCCTTTATGAAATTTGAGAATTCACTGTCTTGACAGCAGAAGGGACAAATTTAGGTTCCTTCGCTCTCAAGACAGTGGATCCTCGGGAGCTCTGGCAACCTTGCTCACCTCCAGGAACAAACACTATATACTTGTATAGTAGATAATGTTATTATGACTGTGGTCTTCTGCAAGGTACAGAGTGGTACTTCCCCAGTTGGGCTGCTCCAAATTCGAGCATGATGACATTTTGCTGTGCCCTACCTCTCAATATATACTTACTACAGAACTAAAAATTAAGACTAAAATTACAAATTAAAAGTAAGATAGACTTACAAAGCCCCTGAGGCACACCTATTGCCGAAGATGCTAGCAGCATTTTCTCGCCGTAGGTATTGTAAAACTAAAGCCTTGAGCGAGAAAGCTGCCAACTATGCGGTCTCTGATACTGTCAGGCAGCCTTCTAGAAATTTCTTAGAAATGATTGCGGGCGCTAAGATTCCCCGTACCGAGGATCTCGACTGTAAGCGGTACATAACAGTCTTCGGCATCGATAAGTTATCCATATCATTTTGCTGTAGATTATAACTCAGGAACAAAAATAATGGGTACACTCACTTTCTATAGAAATTAAATACAAAGTGTACCTATTATATTTGCTCTGAAGTGAGTTGTAAACTTATTTAGCTTACTTCTCGTGTCAGGGCAGTATATATAAAATACCTACCTAATTTTTATATAAATATTTGTGGACAATCTTACACAAATCGACCTAGTCCCAAACTAAGCAAAGCTTGTTGTACTATGGGCATTAAGAGACGATATATGTACTTATATAGATAAATATTTTTTTGTTATCAGAGGAGATAAAAAAACTAAGACATTTAATTGACAAAAGTTGTACAAACCTTATCAACAACTTAGGCTTCGACAATTTCACCGACTACAAGCATCAGCAAGAGGCCTCGTGAAACAATGCATGCATTACATAGACTATAAAATAAATATATACTTAAAAAATACATAGCAAACATCCAAGACTCAGGAACAAATATTTGTGTTCATTACACATAAATGCCCTGACCAGCATTCGAACCTGGGTCCTCCAGCTTCGTAGGCAGGGTCACTACCAACTAGGCTAAAGAGTTCGTCGATCTACGTAGGTACCTACATCTGTAGATGGTGAATAGATGGCTTAAAGACGCATCAGCAGGGTAGTTGCGTAATTAATCCTCTCAGGGGTGACATGGGGTGGACATCTACATATATTACATTTCTGAATTAAATTTTTAAGGTTCCGTAGCAAAATGGTAAAAAGGAATCCTTATGGTTTCACTTCGTCTGTCTGTCTGTCACATAAATATAAATATCTCAAGAACTACTTATGCTATAGATTTGAAAGGAATAGTTATATAGAAGGCTTACCTACATACATAGAACATGACTTTTTTAAAATATATATTTTTTTATTTTCTGTGAAAAATGACAGATAATAGGTGGTTCAAAATTTGAAAGTCTAGTTAATATGTCGATTGGGGTGTATATGAAAGGGCTTGGGTTGCACATTCTGAAACATTTTTTTTACGTTGTCATTTTTGTTTTATGAGGGAAAATGTAAAAAAAAATACCGTTTTCCCTTATTTCTGAAGTTTACCAAGGAAAAAATATATAAATTATGACATAACATTGATGCATATTTTACAGGAAAAATTTAACTGTAGCTCTATCTAGTTTTTTTTATCGCAAAAAAATATTTCTATACTAAGTTTGTAATTTAATCACCTTTGCATATGTTTTTGTTTTATAAATTCCTACGCGATTATGCTGAAAGCACCTTCTTTGAAATAAAGAAAAAAAATTAAATCGGTTTACGTGATAAAGAATTATCCTTGAAAAACTACCATACACACAAAGTTATTCAGTCGCTCAAATTTGTAACAAAAGTCGCCGATAGACGGCGCTGTACCCATGGCGTCCAATATCCACGCCATGTTGTTGAGATTTTCCTGATTTAATAGGGTTGGAACTGGTACACATCTGTATACGGAACCTTCGGTGCGCGAGTCCGACTCGCATTTGATCGGTTTTATTTTCTGGACTGCCGTTGCTATGAGTATATAACGACGCAGTCAAATTATACAGAAGCTATCTTTATTAATATACCGCTTTCATATCTTCTCAAACCCAGGATCTGGTACGACCTCGCAATTTTCCTTACTAAAAATTTTTTTATAAATCGAATTGCTTTCGGGGTTTTCAAGTTAAATGTACATTTTAATACACCTTCTAATGAGCGTGTCGTGGGTACTAGTAAAAGCAATTTGCTTAAAGTAATATTTCGTGATTCTCCTTAATAAAAGTGGATCAAGTAGGTACATAGATATTCTAAAGTATAGGTACTACTAAAAAAAAAATAGAATAGAATACAATACAATGAAGTTTATTGTTGAATTGTGGCCAGTTATTAAACAAAAATACCTATGTAAGTGCCCTTATTTTGTTTTAAGTAGTATTACGCAACCCCCTTTAGTTGTATGGGTTTTAGAAAGATAGAAAGAAAAGAAAGAAATCATTTATTCACTGCACCAAAAGAGTTTTAGATGGTTTTAGTCTAAAATATTTATTGAAAATTTGTATGCGGCTTGTTTCGGGTTGTTTTGGATTTATTTGTGGCTTTGGGTCAACAACATGATTATACTGGGAAAAATTTAAGAGAGTAGCTCCAAGTGAACACTTATCCGTCTACCCATCCATCCGTCGTCTATCGCACAGGTTTTACAGCTAAACGGTTGGAGCTACTCTCTTAAATTTTTCCCAGTATAATCATGTTGTTGACCCGAAGAGTCCAAATGCAGCCCTATTGCTCTCATGAGCAATAGGGCTGCATTTGGACTCTTCGGGTACGGATCCGTAAAAATTGAAACTAGTCACTTTAACATCCACTGGTTTTCAATAGTAGGGAATATCTTAACAGATAATCTCTATCCATTCAAACGAAACCTATAAAAACATAAAAATTTCCTGCAAAATTAACACAATTTTCCTAGAGGATTAAGGAGTTCCTGGGAATGGTGGTGCACGGAAAGCATGAGGCAATAAATCGTTGAGAAACAAACAGGAAACCTGTTAAAACGGAATGGAAAGGAAATTATGTGGTAAAATGAACGGAAAAATGAGTATTTTTTATCCGACGAGAAAGGTTTACTTTCGGTTAGGATTATTTTTACGAGATTTGTTTTATGTTTGCCTCAGTATATCTAATCATAAGCAAAGATTATACTCGTAACGTAAGCTTATTACTAGCTTTTCCCGGCTACGCCTATATGAGATATATAGGTTAATCGCGCTTCCTTAAGGCTACTTCCACACTTGGCGGTATCGTGTCGGTGCGATATCAGTAAGTTTTCATCTCTATGTGTCAACTGTTAGCCGAGTCGGTGTAGATTCTTTACTGCGCGCCGACATTTAACCTTTTCAGGTCTCTGTTAAATACAAACGCTCTCACACGCCACGACATGAAAATGTAGGTTGATATGACACTGGACGCTGCGACGAATATATGCGTCCTTGGCATCGAAAAGCTTAAATTACTGCTTTCGCATTGGTACGAGCCTCGCAAATGCCGCTGGTACTACCCCTAAATCAACTTGTACCCTTTGGAAGTTTGCCTTGAGTTTCTGCAGATCTTACTCGCTGAATTTCGATAACTCCCTGACTAAGTCTTAGATCGCATCGCATCGAACCAGGCGTCCTACTTTAGGTTCATCTAGAACTTTCGCCAACATAAGCGAAAAACTTTGGTTATTAATACATATTTTGCAAACTGGTACCTAGCAGAGAGTTTTAAAGCGTTGAAATGGATTACATAATATCGGGGGCTCAGGTAACATGTAAGGTCAGATGAGGTAAGAGGAACATGTGTTTTCCCGGGGTAACAGAAACGGTTAATGATGGAAAAGGTTAATGGGTGTTGGATTTAAATATATCCTTCAAGTTCAACACCTTTCAGTGCCATCGAAAATTAACCTATGACAGAAACGAAACAATCAAATTCCTTTATAAATGTCAATTTGATAATGCATACGAAAAGTTAAGTCCAATATTGCTTAAGTGTTTTTCTTCGAGGTGTTCCTCTTACCCAACTAGCTTTACACTTCTCAATCTAATTTGATTTCAAAATTCATATTTCACGCACTTACATCACTTGCATCATGCAAATATGTTAGCAATTGATATCAAATAGATTGAACCAAAACAGGCACTTTTATTTAAATTAGTTTTTACAAAACATTAACTGTTCTGGACTTGATCATGGATCATGTTTAGTGTCAGTCGATCGTAACTTGTGGATGTGGACCACAAGGGTTGCCTTAATTCTATAATCAACGCGCCAGTGTACAAGAAACACGCTTGGTTCCCGCGCACGAGAAAATGAAATCTATCTCTTTGGTAACGGCTTTTTGGAGAAATTTCGATAAAATGATTTTATGATGTTCCATTCCGCTTGTGAGATTTTAACTAATTAAATTATCGTTATTTTGTAGACAACATTTTTTTTAAATAATTACTCTATATATTTTTTTAATGCCTCGTAAGAGTCGACTGTGGGAATCGGGTTGAGATGTGATGTGGGTTATGGGTGGAGTGCTAGCAATCATCACTGCATTATCACAATTTTTAACCTGTAACTGCAAAAAGTGGCTCTGAAACCAACTGTCAGGTGGTCTGCCTACTCCTTCAGTACAAGCGTGTGTATGTATATTAATAATAATATGTTGTTTAAACCAAACCGGTAAACTAGAGCCAAATTATTAAAGTTTAGTGGCTCAGTTTTAGACAAATAACCGCTCTATCAAAAACTATTCAACGTGCGTTGGTAAGTACTTAAACTGCGCTTTACACGAATGTATCCGCGGGCGGATAACACCTCGAATAGAGAGAAAATGTCAGATAGTTCACTATTTCACACCACCGTCGTTGTGGGAGTAATTAACAAACATTCAGAATATCCCTAAAACCAACGCCCAGACTAAGAGGCTGAATTGATAGAGCAGCTTATAAGTCATCATATGACCCTGATGGAAACTTCGAGATATTGGGATTTTTATAAAATTCCTGGTGTGCCTGGTGTACCAGTGTAAATTGCAGTATTTTACGAATTTTCTTTGCTGGATATTACCAAAGACATATGATTAAAGGTTTTTTTAAATAGTCATGAATTAGAAGTAAAAAAACAATGTCACACTTATTGTTTTTAAATTAGGCTTGTGTAAAAATACCCCTTTTTTCGAAGAAATAGATACTATATGGTTCATACCGTAAAATGATAGTGTTGATTTTAAGATGGTATTTAATCGGCTAATTTACATAAGAGTTTATAACGGCTAATTTAGGTAATGCTGTTTTACTACAAAAGGATACTGCACATACTGTCACTATTCAATCTAATTAAATGACTTACTTGGTATGAAGTGTTGTGATAAATTCGAAAAGAGTACACTTGTTTTGTCTCTTAATTTTGATTATCTGAATTATTATTATCAACTCGTCCCCGTTCCTAACTTGTACCCATCCGTTACTCGCCCATAACTTGCTCAGATTCCCGGCTTATATTTTTATTTATTTATGCCAAAAATTACACAGTTTTACAGGACTTTTTAAGCTTAAGACACTGACACAACTGGTTGCCGTGAAAGACTAAAAAATCCTCGTAGACAACTGGTTGTGAAACACAGTTGCGATGGCGGCCGGAAGGGCGAAATTCATAATATAATATCAATAAAATTGAAATATTACAGAAGACGGTCGCTTATCCATCACCTCACAGAACTTCACACACTACAAATATAACCATCCAGCTGCCCTTATCTCCATTATTATTATCTTTATCCCCATTAACGTTTAGTGGTTTCAAGTTTATCCTCAACACGTTCTGGGTGGGTACGCATAACACTCACCAACTAGTAACCTCAGATGAACCAACATAAAGCGTATCACTCGGGATCGTGGTCAAGTTACTTATAGACGATTAGTGACGTGAGTTGAAACAGATTATGAATTGCTTTATTGCATTCGGTGTGGCTTTACAGGAATTGGTATCAAAGGACATCGGAGACATTGGAGTATTGGGGGGTCCATTTAGACGTTGTTGGGAATTGTTGGCTACTAAGCTAACTATATTGTTGGCTACTAAACTTAAGCCGTCGTCTACCGGTCCCTGGGATCCCCGGGTCAACAAAATAATGCTATTGTTTATTTTTTTCGCCGGGAGATGATGGCTTAATAGATATTGCAAAATACAAGTTATCAACCAGTGTTCTGAGATCCAAAACTAACCTTTAAACTTATAATGGATGCTCAAAATAATTACTAATGAATCGAACTTACCTACTCACGTTTGATTATTCATTATTATAATATTTACTTACAGCAGCACATGAGATGCTATCCAATACATTTAATCTAAAAAGGTCGTACCTTTATAGGGAACTCACGGCACTTACAACTTTTTGTTTGGGTAAGACTGTTTCAGTGAAAACTCAAAAACCGTAAAACCTATCTTGTTCAAACCAAAAATCTATGAACGTATATATTAATGCACACCATCTCAAGTTTTTTCAGAATTTTTATCTTCATAGTTTGGAAATAAGAGGGGGACACACGCTTTTGACAGCTAATATTTCACCAACGGTTGACTAAAATGGAAGTGTTGTAGAAACCTCCATACCATTTTTAAATGCCTATCCATGGTTACATGGTATGGAGTGTCCCCTTAATTTGATTTTTGTTCTGTAATTTCACATCATTTTTATGTAGCGGTTCATAGAATACACCTTCTTAAAAAAAATCATAATTGTAGTGCGTCATAGTCTCCTAGTAAATTGGCTGTGACATACGGACGGACGGACAGACATGACGAAACTATAAGGGTTCCGTTTTTGCCATTTTGACTACGGAACCCTAAAAACGGGTACAAACAAGTTTGTGTATTTCATTTTTCATTTTCATAAGCCCATAATTACACCCGCATTGATTAAAGCTGTTGAGACCATTTGTATGTCGGTACTTTAATATTAAATAGGTACAATCAGCCATGAAACTGACTGGTATACCACTTATTAACCTCAATATACAAATAATATAATTGAAAAGTGGTAGACCAACTTTCTTGGCTGACTAGCTGTATACCTAACTAAATAAATAATAAAATCTGGAAAGTGTGTGTAAAAAAGTGATAAAATCATTTTAACTGTTTTAGCCATGCCGGTTTATGAATTTTGATTTCAGTTTAAATATACATTAATGTTACACAGGAATCTGCCATGGGTTCCAGGAATCTTAAAATATATTATGGGTCACTCACATTGTTAAGGTTCAATATCGCCCGATATGTTAAACGCTAAAGTCGTTCGTTAACCGTGCCGCCGCCGAGATGAGTACTTATGATTAAGGACCGCTGTGAGTGACCCGTTTCAGATATTAATACTTGTATGTTCTACGTAACTTCAAGAGCGTTTGAATACCCTAGTGAATAATCTTCCTGTGGTTTATTTGTCAACTTGGCTTGACTCCAAGAAATCTGTCCAACTGTGGAAAATTCCAAATTTGAAGCGTGTTACATTGTAAGAAAGTGTTACCTATTTTGTCACAATAAGTTAACAATTTTCATGGAGTCCACCTGGTTTGATATTTAGCATTTTGATTTGAGGGCAATATGTTTCTTACTCAGATACAATGCGCTGTTATATTATGTGATAAATGTTGAATTTTTATATCACAGACTTTTCACTATATGTCACCTATGCTATACCTACAGTGACGGAGAAGTTTTATTTAAATTCAAATAATTCCTTTCTTGCAGTGCAATCTGCTATGTTCGCATTTTATTAGGCTCTTTGTGCAAGTGTTTCTCTGGAAATATTTTTAATACCTATAATTGTCAGTCAGAGGGCTTACTCCGAACTTCATATCGTGCCGTCCCTTTCAGTCTCGTATATACACTATATGAGTGAAAGGGATGGCACGATACGAAGTTCGGATTTCGAAGTGCGGAGTAGGCCCCCAGTTTACAATTATTAGCTAGACCATTGTTATGCAGTAATTATTTCAAGAAATTAAAAGTATGATCACATCATTTTCATGACAATTAATTTTGTTATTTTATTACCATTAGGTATAGCAGAGTCATTGCAATTATCAAGAAAATTAAACAAGACAAATAAAAAATAATACCTATTGTAATAGTTGATCGAAATTTAGCAATTATTTACACATAATAGAATACTTATTATCATTTGTGCAACCTTTGCCTTCTTTGCAACTACCTTTTAAAAAAATTTTTAGCCCTTTTGTTTTATTTATTCATTAATTTATTATGATAATTATTTGATTAAACTACATACTTATGGAAACTTTTATGCCATGCCATTTTTGTTTCAATTTACATATGTTCTCCACAACTATTCAAGATAAAAGTATCTGCTAAAATTACATTTCCATTAGGTGTTTTTTTAAATAACTATAAAAAATATTAGATTTAACTCCAGTCCACCCACCCCCTTCGACAGTGTCCCGTGAAACAATATCAACGTCCTGTTATCCTTATCAATTTCACATATTACCCCTTATCCCTGCCCTAAGGCGCGGGATGGTCCAAATTGATTTCCGTCCCACCCACATGATAATCGCCCTAGTGCCTCGGCTTTCGGCGGATATTTTTTTGTTTGCGGAGTCTAGACAATCGATGATAGTCGAAAATGCTGGGCCTATAATGATCGTAATTTTGTCGTATCGTCGGCAAGGCATGGGTCTTTCACTTCTTTATGACAGAACTGTTCTCCATATGACGCCTCAAGCGGTTATAGTTGTTGTCAATCTAGATCGAGGACATGTCAATATGGCATAATAGATTAGGTAATACGTTATTTCACGGAAAGTGAGATTAGCTATCGGACACTCGGTTGGTTTGCAGTTTGTAGGGAAATGTTACCAATGAACGTCAACATTTTATGGTTAAACTGCGTTTATTTTATCTTTATGTATTTAAATCAAAAATAGCGCAAATAGATGTTTGACGTTTTCCAAGTATTTTATTTTTACCCAACAACTTTTAACAATAAACCAACTAATATATTTTTAACATTGTTAATACCATTTATTACGTGCGATTACTACACTTTTAGGTGACATGTATCATCATCAGCCTGTGTCAGTCCACTGCTGGAGATAGGCCTCTCCCATGTCACGCTACTGACCTCGGTCTTCAGCTCTTCTCCCCCAATCCCTGAGCACTGGAAAGATCGCGGCAACAATATAAATGGCGATCAGTATCACCTGCGATTCGCGGACGACATTGTCATTATGGCTGAAACGCTGCAGGATCTACAACAGATGTTGGACAGCCTTGCTAATTCGTCTCGGCGAATCGGTTTCGGGATGAACTGGGATAAAACCAAAGTTATGATTAACGATTACGTCGATCCGGGATCGATCTTCGTGAACGGCGGAGTCTGCCTCGAAGTTGTTTCCGAGTACATATACCTAGGGCAGGTGCTCCAACTAGGTAGGAATAACTTCGACAAGGAAGTAAGGAGACGGATACAGCTAGGCTGGGCAGCGTTTGGGAAACTTCGTCGCGTCTTCTCATCGCCGATAACACGAAGTCTAAAAACGAAACTTTTTAATCAGTGCGTCTTGTCCACAAATTTAAGGTCGCTCAGCGAGCTATGGAGAGAGCTATGTTCGGGGTTTCTCTTAGGGATCGTATCTGGAAGGAAGTTATTCTTCAGAAAAGCATTGTTACCGACATAGCGCCGCAAATTGGTAAGCTGAAGTGGCAGAAGAGACACATATGCCGCAGAACCTATGGCCGTTTGGGCAGTCTGGTTCATGAGCGGAGACCTTGTGTCGGCAAACGTAGTGTAGGGCGCCCTGTAACTAGGTGGGGCGATAATATTCGTAAGACAGGTGACATGGACTCGGCATAATATAGGGTGTCATTCAAAATTAAATACAGAAACTTGAGGACAAAATGACAGGTAAGTACATAAAACGGAACAGGGACGGATCACACATTTTGAGTTTAATTTATTGTCCCATTTCGAAGAAGTGTAAGGGTATACGATGTATGATTGTTAATATGAAGGCATCATAGAGACTAGGTATACTCGCACAATTTGTATTTTTGATTTTGATGTTCTAGATTGCGATAATATCACGCTGTCATTAAAACGCGCTGACCGTTTCCCCTGCTCTGGCGTTGTCTAAGTTGGTGTTGTGTCGCGGTGTTTATGATCTCCTTTTGCGAGACAATTTCATAAACTTTGTGGACGCCTAAAATGAGGCTATTAAGTGTGACGGCGATTTTCCAACATTGAGGCCAGGCGCCTATACTACAAAACTTTACAAGCGTACAATTTGACAAATTTGACAACTTTTTCTACGGAAAATTGTATAATTTTGTCTAATTGTGGACTTATAGTAAAGGTTTGTAGTATAGGGGCCAGGTGAGTATTTAAATGATGTAACTCTATACAAATTACGTTAAAACAAATTATGTATCCGACTGAAGATATGTCCAAAAGACGAATCGGTACATACAACAAAATAATACAATAGTTCCGGCGATGCCCTAGGCGAAACCCTGGTTGTACCAAATAAAATAAGCTTTTGGCATTGTTTACACTGGAGGTAAATAGCCTTTTCCGATTAGGACTTATTTACTGAATAAAAATATTAATCTCACATAATAAGAACCATTGTCTGTAGTGCAATCTATAAGATTTTACGCCCATATACATTCATAAATTGATGTGGCAAATTGAATCGCAGTCATGGAACTTGAATAAAATGTACTAATAATATATATAATACCCACATCATGAACACGGCACTTCTGCAAAATATTCCACAAAAGTAATTAGAGCGGAGTTTTCTTCACCCTCTTCAAAATTCGCGGGCGAAATCATATTTCCCCTCATAAATCGGCCCATATGCTTCGAAGGCGCCATTTGTATCCGCTGTACAACACTGAACTTTGTCAAAGATTATGTTCCAATGAAAAAAAACTTTTCTTTAGTATGGAATTTGTGGGAAAAGTTTTTATGGCACATTGTCCGCTACGCGTGCGGAAAATCCCCCTTCCTGGTCCGGGGGCGACATAAAATACTACATTTTATGTTAAGATAAACATCAGTTGTTCTACTAACATCACTATATATGTAAATAAATCCATAATATGTTACAATTCAGACTTTTTAAACCTTTTAGCATGATAAGTCGCAAACAAAAGCGTCAAGCTGCTACGAGACGAGAGATTTTCCCTTATTTATGACTTAAGCTCCATTTGCTAAGAAAGAACTCTCAAATTCTTTGGACATATTATGCGTTCTGACCAGCAACACCTCGCAAGAACAATCATACTGGGCCAAATTAGGGGCAAACGCGCCAGAGGTTGGATTCCAACCAGGTGGTCTGACATCATCAAGCAAGTGGTTCCATGCATAAAGCAGCTCATATGGCCCTTGACCGTTTGAAGGATATCGTGATTGGTCACGATCCTCAGTCATGAGGGAACGACGAATATGAAGAATGTCTTAAGCATATTGCATGTCAGTCTAGTATGTTTCATACTAAAAAACTGCAGTGAGGTTTTTTGATATGAAATATATTCATTAAGCATTGAGCTACGTCTATCCATATACTCTTTGCAGAAGTAGATTCCGGCCTCACCGCACGAATATGCATTCTCTTCGACTCGATGTGACATGAATCTTAAATCCGTTACGTGCGGTGTAGCAACGTGACATGTCTCGAGTTTATTATAAGTTCTCCCCTTTCACATACCAAGGAAACTTTTTTCCAATTCCTTGAGATTATACATATTGTCGTGCGCAGCAGGAAAGAGTAAAATTTGATAACAGAATTTATTTGTAGCCAATTGTTGATGCCGAGATTCTTTCAAGGTCTTCGCATAATTCAATTATGTTCAGCAGTGATTTTTAAATCTACGCGCAAACCCAAAATAGGGTGTTGTACGTAGGTCCTTAACGGATGAACTAATTTGAACGCGTCTTTTTTTAATCGAAAGTTTTAAAGGCGGCTCGGTTTTTTTTAATTTTAATTATAACTTTACAATAATTTGTTAACTCTTTGAGTGCCAACTTAGATACCATACTAACACGACGATGCCTTTAACGCGATAAAAGTCGCTTTCTTGTACTCGTAGTAAAGAGATATTGTACATTATTCATACATACATTTTATCTATATATACCCATTCTACCCATAGTACAAGCTTTTCTTAGTTTGTGTCTAGGTCGATTTGTGTAAGATTGGCCCCCAATATTATTATTGTTATTATTATCCACGTCTAAGAAGCCAAACTGAGAGCAAATTATTTTAAAACTTTTTTGTATAAAGACATGAACGAAATATTATTACCTATTTTAGTAATATTATAATATAGTAAATATATAATATTACTATTTTTATTCAATTTTAGAGATTATAGAATATGTATCTTTTAAATAATTTCTAAAATTAAATGTATAGTTTTATAAATACTTGACAAAATAGCCGCATGAATTATTAATTTCGTTATAGTGTACATTTATATGCTCACATAAATGGACCATTTTAAAAGTCAGTTTATGTAGGTATTTTAGGTTCGTCTATGTCCAAGCATACGTCTATATATACTTAAGCTTAAATCTCAAGACTGACATATCACTCATAGGTTGACGGATGACTTTGTACTCTCTATTTTTTTATACTGTGACTGCTGGACACCATAGGTTATAGATGCTTGTGATTGCAGAAAAATGACAAGGGCTCTAATATACTTTTAACAGTGAACTCAAATAAACATGTTTACTTCCGTTCACTAACTTTTAATAACATATTGGACCCTTGATATATCATCTCTATTATTAGATATTAGATATCTCCGCAGATACATTAAGATATTTTCTTAGTATCCGTGTATCTGTTACAAATTACACGTATTATAGGTATCAATAAATCGTCTAGTTTATTTAACACTGTTGTTGGATCCAATCAATACCATTGTCACGCAATTCCGTGTTATTTGAATTCAGAGAGCGATCGCAAAGGAAGTGTGACATAGAAATCCAATTTAGGGTGAGCGAGCCTTATTAAACCCAATGGGGTGGCCCATTTTACTTTTGGGTGACGATTTTTCAATTAGGTACGCCTAAGTATATTTCACGGCCGTTGAATCTATGGTCCGGTCATTGGTTGAATTGAAAACCTGGTACAAATAACAAATAAATAAATGTCCTATTTGTTTATTTGTACTTTGTATATACTCAGCCTAAGTTTGGCTTATGAAGTATAGTGCAGCGCAATCGAAATTAAATTCACTTTATTTGCGCCGGTAATGAGTATTTACTGTTTTTATGTAGTACCTAGTCCCGAGGTCAGTTCTTGGATAGCGTAACCCGGGCATACTTCAGGATGCAACTCTACTGGGATAACGCTAGGAGGAGGGATCTTTTGACGTTGGATGCCCAAAGATGTGATGTGATTTTGACCTTTCCAAGTAGTCAAGCTGCCAAGCTGTCAATTATTATATTTTTAGATAATGTAATTAATTAAGTGTAAAACATATTTGTAATGAAACCAAAATACAATAAATAAATAGGTAAATTAAATCTAAACTTAACCTACTCTAATAACGTGAGTTACCTGCTTGGTTTTAGATAAACATAATCAATGGAATCAGGCGGTACTTTGCGGAATTCCATGATATGCTGTAAAACATTAATCCTTTACTATTCCGCTAAAAACTTTTTTTTAGCGAACTTAGTGGAATAGCAAAGGAATATTGTTCTTGAGATAAATATAATCGTTTTTAGAATACATTTCGTACAACGACGCGGCGTTAATTCAGTTCCACCAAATTGGATTCATTATTTGTTCTAAATTCGTCTTATCAACAAAAGGGGCTTGTATTTTTTATAGATTGGAGTAAACCTTGATATTCAAAACTAAACTTTATGTTGTACCTGCACGAGCCTATTTTTAAGTCTAAGATATAGCTAGTGGATAGTTCGGGTTTTCGGTCATTATTAGGATTTCTACTTATATTTATATAGTATCTCCTACCTCTATAGTATCGACACTGCCTATTAGAAGAAGGAGTTGTCTGTCACAGAGCTCGAGTGTTACATACCTACAAAATCAGTGAAGTCAATTTTTTTTTCATGTGACCTATTCAGTTTTATTTTTCAATAAAAATATATTTTGCTGCGAGAAATCAGTCAGCAAAATGAATTTTTGCTCACTCTTTGAGACAAAGTAACGGGGTCTATTACAAATTCGAAATATTTGAACTTCTTTCGCTCTGTCCCTTTCAGTTCGTTACGAATAAATGGAGAATTCCCGAAATAGGTCGAAACAGATTCATTGTTCGACATCAATTCGACATTCAAATTTAAGTAGATCCCCAAAACGCGCAAAGTTAAAATTATCATGAAGATGTCGGCAACGGTTCTTTAAATAAAACAGTATTTTAATAATAAATATATTGAAATAAAAAAAATGTTGAAAAAAAAAACTAAGTTTACCTCGTCAATTAATAATATATTTTTTTTAATTTAGTAAAACTATACCGCTAGTGCAGTCAAAAGGCCCCTCAAAGCAAAGATCACAAACCATAAGTCATTATCAAGCAGTGTGCCCAGCTGGGGCGAAGGTAAAGCCTGTAGCCACGCTCCTGACTCGGGCCTATTGACGGCCTTGAGATGAGCTAAGTCAATAAATTGAACTAAAATAACTAACCGTTATTATTAAAATATTGACTCAAAGTCAGGTTTTCAGAGGTTGCATCACTAGCAGTTCAGTTGCGTGGCGTGTTGTAGGTACTTAAGTTAGGTAGACAGCTGATTTGTCGTAGCGCTCGTTTGAAAAGTTAGGCAATTCTCGTTGGGGCACTTGATTGGTGACTTTTTTCTGAATTCACTGCTATGGTGGTAGCCTGCTAGAGCAACCAGATAAAATTTCGTCATCTTTCCTTCTATACTTGGCAACATAAGATTCAAATTACTTATGGCTCTATTTCACAGTTTGTCATTTTCATAATTCTGAAAAAAACAGTGTATTAAACTTCAGCGAGGTTGGCTGTATGTCGTTTTCTATGCACTGAAACGTATGCCCATTCAAAAACCTTTCCTATAGTTTTCTTCATGACTAGAAACATCTAGAAAACGTTCCGATTAACTGGGACGTACGTATCACGTGCCATCCCTAATGCAGTTTCTATGTCGCTGCGTTCCCTCTAATGGCGTCTTGAGCTTCACTCGAATGAATTACTTATATAAATATTTATGTGTTTACCTATTTCCTTTTATACAAAACGTAAAACATAGAAGTTTTGAGTTAAGTTAGCCAATTAGAGGAACTGAAAACGCCTCGGTCTCCTTGTATAAGAACAACAAATTAACATTTTTCTTTTCTGAAGTTTCGTCATTTGATTAAAAATATTCATATACTTTTCCTGTAAATGGTACTTTTTTAATAATTATCCTATTTTTGGTACGAATGCTAGTTAATTTCCTTTACGGGGCAAAACAAAAATCATAATGAATAAAGGCTCATTTTAGAGAAAACTTTAATGTAATAAAAATTCTTGTTTAATTATATTTTTGTTTAAAACTTGTTTTTATTCATAAACACATGACAGGCAGCAGTAATTTAACATAAATGAAATAGAACCAGATACTTAAGTTTGTTCCTTTTTAAGTTACTATTTCTGTTGTTTGTATAAAAAAATCTCGCTTCGCACTGCAATTGAATGTCGCGTTGTTTCAATCGCATAATCAAAAGAAGGAAAATGATACTTTTATTTCTTTATAATAAGCATATTGAAACTCATTTTGATCAATATTTTATAAAAATAAATGAACTTAGCAGTACACCTAAACCTACCCTAGTTCATGCAATTTCTTTATGTGTCTCAGTTTGGCTGCATGGGCCGTTTTTTCATAATTACGTATTTTTATATTAACATTAGTAACATTTTGGATAGCTGATTAGATGGGCAAGTTTTTATGGTCACTTGTAATAATGATATGGATTTTTATCCTACACAACATTCTTTGGAATATAATATGGTTGCGTAAGCTTGTTATAAGTGTAAACAAATTGTCATGAAATCCATTCAATAAGTAGTTTTTTCATTTGTAGTAAAAGGTTAAATTCTGGATGAAAACCGAAAATACTTGAAATAAAAATTTTTTGCATTTTAGCTCTTGCAGTATAGCCTCCTGCTACAAATACATTGAGTTACCAGTAACCCTGTAAAAAGCCTTATATTAAACTAATTACTTTGATTTAAAGGAATTGTGAAGGAATTTGAAGGAAGGAAGGAATTTGAAGAAATTGTGGCTCTGATTTGATTGACGACTTGTGATTTGGTTGAATACTATAAATATTTATTTATGTATATTAATTTAAATACGTATATATTTATAATATGTATTTATTATATGTTTAGTTGTTATATATTTATTTAGTTTTGGTTTTAGCTATAAGTTTCCTTATTGAAAAGTTTTAGTACACTGTGTATTGTCTATCTCATTCTCCCACTCTCCACTCAATCCCTCAAAGGTTAGCTGGAAGAGATCCCTCATAGGGATAAATTCGCCTTTGTACTCTAATCTTATGTGACATGTATATTGTTTTAACCTGTTATTGTGTACAATAAAGTGCTTATATACATACATACATAAAGGGAAACTTTCTTGAAGGCTTTTTTTTCCTGAATTAACTTAAGGTAAGTATCGGCACGAACTCAACCTTACGTAATTACCAGAGCTCGGAATAGGTAGTGCCTATTTACCTAAACTTCGCGGGAGGACGTAACTAAGAGTGGTTACAAGCACCAAAAATAATTATTTATTTTTAATGAATGCGGGATTTCCCGGGATTTACTGTATTATTCTAGAGGCTTAATACATTTCGCTTTACTTATAAATCTTGTTATATTGCATATTATTTGTTTAATTACCTTGAAATAACAATCAGTCATTAAAAATATAATATGGATCAAATTGAATCAAGAGGTTTCGGAAATTTGATAGTTTTTAGTTGACTTAGACAGAATTATACTTCTTTCTTCCATGAGAGGGGACCTGTGTCCAGCATTAGGGCGTAATTAAACAAATAATATGCAATATAACAAGATTTATAAGTAAAGAGAAATGTATTAAGCCTCTAGAATAATACAGTAAATCCCGGGAAACCCCACATTCAATAAAAAGAAGTAATTATTTTTGGTGTTTGTAACCACTCTTAGTTACGTCCTCCCGCGAAGTTTAGGTAAATAGGCACTACCTATTCCGAGCTCTGGTAATTACATTTAGTTCACCCACGAACAAGAAACCAATCGTTTTACTATCCTTACGTAGTTAATCTCATTTATCCACCTTTTGAGATTAGTATGTCACTAAACAATTAACCTAGTGAAGCTCTCCGTAATCGTTAGCTCCGCCTTGGGACCCACACAGTATTTAATCAGAAAGGAAACTTTATCAGTTCAAAACGATCTCGCTCTTCAAGGCTACAAACCAAATACAACCGTGACTACTAAAATATAAAGATCATTTTTATTTTTAAATTTTGCGTTTTTACGTCTATTTGTCTTAAGCTCCATTCATATTAGGAGGACACCGTTCATGTGAAAAAAGACCGTCTAAATTCAACGTTTCGACTGAATTTTTATTGACCGGGTGTTGGTGCTCTTTGAAAGGTGTATTTTTAAGGATTCCTTGACACTTTCTTTAACACGTTCTTGAGCTATGTTACGTTAAATACTGCGGAGGATAAGAAAATGATAGCAGGATCGAAAAGTTATTAAATAAAAGAATCCACATTATATTTTGTACCGCTGCGTTCGTAGCCGACGCCGTAATTTTTCTGTAATTAGACTAATTAGAGTAAAACGCATATTTAAGCAGAACTCCCACAGTTCGGGGATATTATATTAATTTCATTATAATCTTTGTTTAATCTGACTTGATACCTTATACATTTCTAACTTTGCTGATGTTGTAACATTTATAACTTTGCAAGTTTATCTTCACTGTATGACATTAATTTTGTTACAATTGTAAACTCGAAATGATTAAGTTCTTGATTCTTTCTTGAACTGTAAATTAATATTTTGACATGTAAAAGTGCCCTTGTGGCCTATTTGCAGAATAAATGTTTGATGTTGATTTTGATTTCGGGTTTTGTCACTGAATGTGCTATGATTGGAAAAATAAAATAATATTAACCACCATTATGTTCCGATCAATTATGTTTTCTATTACTTAAAATATTTGTAACTTCAGTATTTCTTTAGGTATTAATCGTTATTTTACTTTGTAGTATTTCAAACTCAAACGAGGGAATAACGCTACTTCGCCCATTTACTTCTGCCTCAGTTTTCAGTGAATTGAGAGTTTCTTAAGGTTCGTCAGATGTTCAAGTTTGTTCTATTTAAAGTTTTTATTTTTGTTGTTTGCATAAGAAATTTCAATTCGCATTGTAGTTGAAAATCGCGTTGCTTCAATCGCATAGTAACAAAAAAATGCTCAAAAGAGCATTAAGTGTCTTTCCTATTCATATTTTATCTAGTGAAGTTGGGATTATTTTCGAAGATACTGCCTCTGATGATCTCAGGTTCAGGCGTACGCAGCTCGAATGCGTTGAAATTCCTCCATTAAGCGATTATGGTCATTACATAATCATAATTTTGTGCCAGTCATTCAGTCTTCTACATGGCGCTAAGGATAATAATTCTACGACGAGTATTCTCTTACTTACCAAAAACCGTTAAAAAACATTCAATCGTTTAAATACATTTCAAATTCAAAATGTACTTCGAATTCGTTTTAAATTCGCTTTTTATCGTTTCGTTGAAGGATGGGTCGTGCCCTAATGAGTTTGTGTAACTTTTTAAAACTTTCCCTCTTCAGGTTAAGGCAACGAATTTTGTGCCTATAAAATAAAGTTGTTTTAACACGTTTTTGCGGCCAGCGGTTGCCGTAAAGTTATCAATTTTACTTCGAGAGTTTGGATTTACGTATTGTTTATTTTACAATGTTGAAGCCTTACCTACGATTACAATTTTCATAGTTGAATATCATCCAACTTCATTTCATAAATAATTTTACTATTTTTTTATTATCATCATCATCACATTAGCCTGTTATTTATATGTGCTACTACTCAACTGAGACTTTTCGATGAGGCGCGAGTTAGACCCTGGAACGTTCACATTAAAATAACGGGACTACCCGCCGTGGAACAAAATTCACAGTTAATTTAACATTGAGCAAGGTAAGTGTCATAACAATATCACACTAAGTTTACATTGCACTCCATTCTTTCTGCACTAGTGTCGTTCAACACGTCACATGACTGAGCTCACAAAGCGCTACTAGTAAACTTTAAGCTCGGATCTCCCCTGCAATAGTAATGAGTGCGGAAAGTTGTAGATTGCGACAGGGAAACGTAGTTTGTATTCGTAATGCGTCCCAATTCTGCAGCCGCGGCTCGGATTTTATTTTTCTTTGACCCTTTGTGAATTTTAAAGTTTACAGGATTTTCTTTGATATTGGTCGTTCTGAGCCAGTATATAATTAAACCCGATATTATTTAGAGGTCATTCTGCAATAATATGAGCCTGGTATAAATTATGAAAACCTTTGTCTCCAAGCCGACCTCTAAAATGGTTCAGAGAGCAGTATCATGCACCTCCGTCAACGTCAGCTGCGTTGCTGTGGGTGGGTTGAGCCAGGAGCGTATTATGAAGTATGACGCCCCGGGCCAATAAGTTTCGCCGCCCCAGAAGTCAAGAAAGAACGATATAAATAAAAAAATACAAAAAAATATATTAACGTCTAAATTTTTGGGATTGTACAATTTTTTTAAAAAGTTTCATGGGGGCACTATGCCACCCCTGTCGGATTGGCGCCCCGGGCCATGGCCCGGATGGCCCTAGGGTAAATACGCCCCTGGGTTGAGCAGCAGTAGCCTTCCACTAGGGGTAAGCTGAGGTGGGGTAAGATAATCACTGGGGAAAGATGAAAGCTTAAAGGATATTTGACTTAGGGACAGTAGACTTAAAGTGTTCATCTTATTCACTTCACCTTAACTCGTCACAGTTAATTAAGGGGAGACAAAATCAAGCCATAATTATGTTAGCACCCTCCTGTTCATTGCGGATGTAGTACGCGTCGAGTAAGGTCTCTGGTTGTAGTCAAGAAACAATAATCAAGAAACACGAATAAAGAATGCTTTATCTCTCAAGGCTCTCACCAGTCAGTTATCGTTTCTGTCCTGGGGGCCGATTTTTGAGTGTCGAACGCTCGACTTTTCACTCGAGATCTGTCAAAAAACTATGATGGAGTGAAAGTCGAGCGTTCCACAATCAAAAATCGGCCCCCTGTGCTTCAGTTTTTCAATAGTTGTACGCGTAACATGTACGCTCTAAACTTTGACTCGAAATTAAAAGAAAACGTCAAACGCCGTTAGCCTCCTACGGTTTCCAGGCTTCTACATTGCAAAGTACGGAACATAAATTTTATGAGACGTTTGTATTGGACCGTAAATTGTACAATGACAAACTGTTTGGGCCCATCGCAGGTATAAAAGAGCAAACCACTTGAAGCATACTTTCAAGTTCTTACGAAATCGAAAAAAGGTCTGGTTTTGTTTGATTTGAGAATATTTTGTTTGGTTTTCTCCTCTAAAGAAACGCCAAAAAGATATCGCTTAGCCATTGTGCACATTTATATTCTTTTCTACAAACTTTTGTATGTATCTAAATCAGGACGTACATTATATTTATTTATTTTATTTTATTCAAAATAAACTTATGTGGTAGGTATACAAAAAGTTTCGTCAAACTGAGGTCAGTTTGTTGGCGAATAGTGCGCTCCCTTTAACAACATTTTCTGTTATACCTACTATATAAACTAAATACTAAGTTACTAATCTACTCTCACTACATAGATTTATATTCGATTTTTAGGGTTTCGTACCCAAAGGGTAAGAATGGAAACCCTATTACTAAGCTTCACTGTACGTCCGTCCGTCCGTCTGTTACCAGGCTGTATCTCATTAACCGTGATGGTTAGACAGTTGAAATTTTCATAGATGATGTTTCTGTTGCCGCTATAACAAAAAATACAAAAAAATAGAATAAAATAATTATTTAAGGGGGCTCCCATGCAACAAACATGATTTTATTATAGATAATGGTACGGAAGCCTTCATGCGCGAGTCCGACTCGCACCTAGCTACGGTTAATTATTGTTACGCTATCTTCATTTTAATATGCTTGATTAGTGATCAAGGATTATATTCCGTGTCTCACTTGATATGGGATTATAATTCAATTATTTTCTGATAATAGTCAAGGAAGTGGTCTACGGCTTTTCATAGCTTACGACATACACATATAATATTTATATTAACTGCTTGTTTTATATCCAATCCTATAAAAAAATCATACTTATTATGCGTCTTAAAAAATGAAAAGCATTGTATGCCTAAACAAGAAAGTGAGTATACAACTTTAGCAATATTCGGAATGTCGCAACTTTTGATTATTACAACGCATTAACACAAGTTCCCGGTTCCGGAAGAGATGGAACTCAATGGGAACTGACTATCGGACTGTTAATGTGTTGGCTGTATGACTAGGGTTGATGCTAACGATATATAATGGTGTTTTGAGACAGCGTATCATAATAAGCGAGATAACCGTGACTAGGTATATAGGCTACGGTTATCACACGATAAACATTGCAAGAATATCTGTCTCAATACAAATGTACTGTAAGAAAGAGCCGGTTGAAGTTAATTGTCATTGTCAGATGGATGCCAATTCAATGTTACGCTATAAAAATTACTTACTTATCTTTTGGTTACACAAAGTAGAAGTTTAGCCTAATTTGTTTTCATGAGCATGATTTTTACCAATGTCGCAGTTTTTAAATTTGTAATTAATTATTACATTTATCTATGACAGTAAATAAACTACCTACCACCGGTTCGGAAAAACAAACCTCCAATAAACCACGGGAATAACCAGCCTAATATCTATATAATATAAAATAAAATTACCACCAAAATGACTTTTGATATCACGAAATTTTCGAATCCAAAAATAAGGTAGATTAGGATCGCCCAATTTCGGGTTACCGAAAAACTCATAAGTACCTATTTTTGCAATATAGTGGCAGCTACTGTACTCATTTTGCTCCCTTAAATAAAATATATTAAACATTCCTAGTCATTGTGTCAGCCCAGTTAGTTAGGTACGTAGATCTGTACCTGAACTTTAATAGTTACGTATCAATTGTCATTCAATTTTATGACAATTGATTTTGTACTAAAGAACTTTGGTCGAATGGTTACAACACGATTACCTACATTGCTGAATCGAAATACCATTCATCTTCATTGATTGAAAGAGATGTTTCTTGGATATCGCTTTTGTTACCTACATATTTCTGTCATTCTTATTTCGAAAGATACAAGTGCAGATATCTCTATGTCATGTAGAGGACGGATGTAATATTTGAAAAGTCGACATGCCGCCGCCATACTAGTGCTATAATGCTACTTTACTTACTAACGAGTTTGTAAAATAACCTAATATTTATTAACCATTTTCCGCTTGGTTGCATGTTGAACGATTAACAGAAGGTATTATTTAAGAAAATATGTGGACGATGCAGTCTTTTATTAATCCTAATTAGTAAATATTCAATCAGAGCTTTAGAAATATTATAGCAAACAACAACAGTTACCATAAATTCGAAATAACAACCCAAACTAATAACTAAATACAGTATTTGAAAACAACTTCTAATTTAGCTAAACTAATTCCAATGTATAATTGGCTTTCTCATTTACATTCTGAGCATTTGTGAAGTTTTTACTGTCTGCTGGCCAATAACATATAATTGTGAACAGTATGGCGGTTGCTTTTTCGTAATGGTTACACTTTCTGTGGAAATTGAATGCAAAGTGTACCTATTATTTTTGCTCTTGAGTGTAAGGTAAGTATTTATATTGACTTCTTTAATAAGGGGTAAGAGCCTTAAAATTAAATAGGAATGCAAGCAAGTTTACAGTTTTCTGTAATATACCATAATAAATACCGAATACCTAAGTATGTAATGCTCACTCGGAATTCGACTACTACATACGAATGTAAATTAACAAAACTGTTAAATTACTTCTGCTCTGGACTAAGCAATGCCAAGAAACGCCAAGCTTATCAATGCAAATTTTGAATTATTCCTGAGATGTGTTCGGTTTAAGGGTATGATAGTCAAGAATTGTTATTTCCATTGTTTTAACTGACCTACACCATAATTGGTCTAGAAATTGGTAATATTACATAAAATTAATAGGTAAAATAGTGTAGCTAAAGTAGTGTGTTGATAATAAAAATCATAGGTAAAACAATTTTCGGAAAAGCCGCATCGCATCGGCTTCACAATAAACGAAAATGTTGCCTGAAATATATAACCTGACTTTTCCACGCAAAACTAAGTGTTTTTTTAATTTTGCAACTTTATTAACTGTCTCCTCTCGGGCCGTCTCCAACTGTAATAATGCGCAGTCGTATGTGGTAAACTGCATAGTACCCCCAAGCCCCCATTGTACCGTTCGAAACATGCTACACCATGTTTGCTCATAAGCAAACTTTGCTCCAGTTAGCGCGATAAGCAAGCGAAATTGCGCAGTTGGTTGATAACAGGCCAAATTATGCGTAAGCAAATGTCGTTATGCCGAGATGGGTGAACATAGGCAATTGCCGTATCTGGGAGTGCGGCCATTTTGTGCCGTACCACTTGTACTTAGTAAATTATTGAAAATTAATCAAGAGGGAATGTTTTGGACTGCTTTCCATATAGACTTATGCGAGGCTTTAAGATAATTACTAAATAATCCCATGGTTTTGTTAGCATAATTAATGATAGTTTGTACATTTATTACAATAACGGGAACTATCAATGTTGGTGCTGTTTTACGCTGAATATATCTTCACCCTAGAAATACACCGAAGAAAAAAACTGGGTGGATTAAACCATCATCCATAATTTTAGTAGGCAGAATATACTCAAGGCGAAGTTGAACGGTTTGACTGTATTCAATCACATTAAGTTGACATAATTAATAATATGATTTTGAATATTATTCTGTTAGAAATTTGTATACAAAGCAAAGAATAGGGTTGAAAATATAGTGTGATTAAAAAAAAACTTAAATACCGTAAAACCTAAATTGTTCAAAACAAAAATTGTTGAAAGTATTTACTAATGCACACCACCTCAATTTTTTTCAGAATTTTAAACCTTATAGTTTGGAAACTAGAGGGGGGGGGGGGGGGGGCACTTTCTATGACTTTGACAGCTAATATCTCACCAACGGTTGACTTAAATGGACAAGTTTTTTAGAAACCATCGATACCCCACACGACTATGGGCGTTGAATTTTTTTTTCATCCACCGGTTATATGTATGGAGTGCCCCCCCTAATTAAATATTTTTTGTAATTTCACATCACTTTTATGTAGCGGTTCATAGAACCTTCCTACCAAATTGCATAATTGTAGTGCTTATAGTCTCCGAGTAAATCGGCTGTGACATACGGACGGACGGACGGACGGACAGACATGACGAATCTATAAGGGTTCCGATTTTGCCATTTTGGCTACGGAACCCTAAAAAAGGTTATACGAGCAATTTATAACTTGGGGTCACGTATTAAAACGACACTAAATAGATCAGGAGATAGAAGATATCTGTTTCAATCTAGTCGGTAGGTAAATGTGGAGTGAGAATGTATTTATAATGGGAAAAATAATAAATAGTTCACGGCGTGAACAGACACGGATTTAATATGAAACTAAACGTTTTCGCTTCCATCGAATCTCTCTCTCTTCTAATTAAGAGTATACTACTCTTGTCGGTGGAGCAATCGCCAGCCGTTTCTGTCCTCTGCCATCTCCTTTACTCTCTGATATGAAATGCCCTTAACCTTCTCTTTTATTTGCTCGAAGTAGTTTCTTCTTGGCCATCCACTTCCTCTCTTTCCCTCAATCTTCCCTTCTATAATAGTCTTAAGGAAAAGGTCATGTCTTAGCAGATGACCCATCATTATTCCTCTCCTATTCTCTATGGTTGTAAGTATTTGTCTCTTCCGTCGAATAAGCATTTTATTTTTAAAGAAAACCTTGCAATAATCCGAGATAGAAAGTATCCTTACCCAATGGTCCTTTCCGGAACCCAAATTATATAATGATTGGTCCATTTTAATGCGTTGGCTATTCAATCAAATTAAATTTAAAAAGAAATGAATAAAAGGATTTTATTTTAGTAGTCTATTTCAATTTTACAACTAATAAAATAATGTAATAATTTGATAACATCTACTTTAGTGCGTCAGCAGAGTGAATCTCTTTATAAAAATTCTCTCCACGTTTTTCTTCACGATACTATACTACAACTAGTATTGTAACTAATAATTTTTGTCGATAATCGTTGTAGATATAGGTAAGATTTAAAATATTTTTTAAATTATAATGAAATTATAGTGCGCTGAGATTTGCGAGCACAGTTCTAGACAATCTAAGTGGGGAAAATAAAATATATATGATAGATACTAGCTTTTGCCCGCAACTTTGTCTGCGGGGAACTCGTTCATTGTGTTAGAATTTAATCGCTTTTTTAGTCATCGGTCCTTCCATGCAAACTTCCGCCCCTTAAGGGATGATTTTAGGGATAAAAAGTATCTTATGTCCATTCCTGGGACTCAAACTATCTCCTTACCAAATTAAAGGTTTAAGCGTGAAGAGGTAACCAACAGACAGATAGAAAGACAGACAGACACACTTTCGCATTTACAAAATTAGTTATTAAATTATGGATTATTTAAGTTTTATATTTTACCTCGCAAATTTTTAGTCCATTGAAAAATGTAATAACATTTTTAATTTCCAACTCGCCTGAAATATGCCTTGTAGATAGTTTCAACCAAATTGAGTGTTCCTTTGGACGACTGGATACCTTTATGTAATAGAATTCAAACTGTCTTATACTTTAATAGTGGTTGATTTTAGGTTCATTTTAGACTGCAGGTTTAAGGAAAGCTACTATTTTGATAGCTTGTTCCCATTGATTCCGACTTAATCAAAACTTTCGGGAGTTGAATTATTCATGTGGTCCGCCGTGATTGATTTAAATAGGTGGTGTTAGCCTTTACGGTTAGTATTGACCGGTTGATGTATATATATATATATAATTACTATGTTCCATTGATAATTGTGTGTTTAGTTTTCGAATTATAATTGAGGGAAGGAGCGGAAGAGGAAGGGCGAGGATTAGTTATTTGGACCAGATATAGAAAAAGGTAGACGTCCAGTCGTATCGAGAAGTCAAAAAACTGGCGTTAAGTAGAATGGACTGTGCCTTTACCATGCATTTGCATGACCGTATTTGCTAGCGACTGCGTATACGATTTAGTATGCCGATTCTTAGTTCTATTGCGTAACCGCCAGAGGCGCTGTACTTTTGCCCATACAAATTTTTACGCAGTCGCTAGCGAGTACGGTCATGTAAAGTCATGGTAAAAACACTGGAGAGAACTTCACCGACAAGACTGAAACTCTTAAATAATAATAACAATAATTCCTCTCTCTGTCGCCCTAACCACCGGTAGCTTAGGCCCCGCCTCACTGCCGGCGGCACCCTAGGTTAGAATTTTATAATATTTTTAAGTTTTGTAAGTGTATTTTTATATTTTACTATTTATAAAGATATTGTAAAAGCCCAGCCTAAGACGAAAAATAAATAAAGAGAATAATAATAAAAGTTTTCGAAACTTATTAAGTTATTTTTTAGTGTCCTTACAGATGAATATATAGGTATTATTTGGAGTGGTAGGTTGGACCGGTAAGCGTGGCAACTCTTCCGACCCGTGGTAATTGTCTGGTTGCAATAACCTCCATAAATGCATCAAAATATTTGTTTGATACTCTAAAAAATATTTAAATTAAGCATTAATAACTTATATATACCTAAATGAAGGCAACAAGAGGGCAAAGTTGCCACCTTAGTTCTGTATTAGAATCCTAATAATATTATAAGCGTGAAAGTTTGTGCGGATGTATGTAACATCAAAAACTCTACGGATTTGGCTGAAATTTGGAATGGAGGTAGCTTATACCATGGATTAACACATAGGCTACCTTTTATCCGCGGGCAACACCGCAGGGCGCTGCTAGTTCGTGCTATTTCCAAACAAAAATTATAATTGTCTAAACTCAAGACTTTTTTAAATACTGATACCAAACTTCCATCCAAATGGAAAATAATTTGAAATGCGTGAAACAATTTTGCACATGCAACGATACTGTCGCTTTAATTGTCTTTGCCTTTTTGATTTGATGTCATAATTACAAGTAATCTACAGCACACACTCGTTTTCACGCGCATCTAACCTATCTCAATGAGTACACGTGAATGCTATTTTGATACCAAACTAATACGCTGAGTTAGATGGACCCCACCGTCGAACAAGGTAGGTAAAAAGTCGTTATTTACATTACATACAAGCAATATTGCGATCTTTGCATAGCAAGATCGATCTTTATGGTTATTAAGGGGATTCCTCGATTCGGTTAGCCACGCCCCCCGTGAAAGAGACACGCTCATGTCTTTCGCGCACCACAAAAAGGGATGCAACACTCTTTGGTAATAGCTTTTTTAAGACAAATCTAGATAAATATCTGACTGTGTGCAGTTTTATTAAATTTTCGTTTGAAAGAGTTTAGATGAGGTAAAATACTATCATTTTAACTTATTTTGTAGTTTGATAATGCGTTGTTTTAGTAGTCTGGGTAAAAAAAGGAAAATAAAGACTCAACTTTGGTTTTTTTTCTATCATGAAAATTTATAGCAATCATGTTTAAAGCAAATAATTTTCCACATGCAACGATACTGTCGCTTTAATTGTCTTTGCCTTTTTGATTTGATGTCATAATTATAATCTACAACGCAATCCAATCTACAGCGTGCACTCGTTTTCACGCGCATCTAACCTCAATGAGTTCACGTGAATGCTATTTTGATATCAAACTAATATTCTGAGTTAGATAGACCCACTGTCGAGCACAGCCTGAGCAGCGGGCGCCGCAATATGCGGTTTGGTAAGAACCACGACCTCAAACTTAGTTATACCACCACATTTTCTAGCAAAAAGTTATTTGCCTGTAATGAAAATTTCCTGAGTTTAATTAGTGTAGTATAATAATTAAGTAGTCATATTGTTTTAATCTATATGTATGGTGGATAATAGTTTTAAATGTATGTGAGTATTTAAAGAACCTATTTCTGATATGTCTACCTTAGATGATGCATAAAATAAATGGTTATTTATTATTAAAATATAAGTACTTAGGTATATCATCATTCACAGAAGTTATGATTTTTTTCATGACTTTACATCACGTAAGCTTTCCTATATACGAATTTTCTTGGCGTGTGTGAAATAGAGTGCAAAGCGTATAATTTTTATTATACGTTAGATTTCCCGGGTCAGCCCCTTTTGCAGTAAATCTTAGCTCAGAGCTATTTACAACGCTTACCGACTAGTGACTGGTCATTTCGGTAAGCCAATCAAGTTTGATCTCCGATAGCGCATAGATGTTATAAATCTCGGTGTAAGGTTATATGGGCGAGTGAGGTGAGTGAAACCGATTTTGAATTGCATAGCGGGATTTATCGAGTGTACCTACTCCTAAAGGGTGGCTATGGCCTGACCGTAGAGACTACGAATTCTAATAAGTAGCAAGCCATTGCTATACGTAACGAGTCTTTTAAAAAAATGTAGTAGTCCCACAGTCATATCAGCGTTTTACTAAAATAAGCATTATGACAAAAATAAATCATGCCGTTCAAACCAGTTTTTAGAGACGATCCAAGTTAAAGTGTAAGTTCGTTTTTGTATGGGACCAACTACAATGGGGCCTGTCGTATTTGTGCTCACCAGTTGGCGCCACTGTGGTGTAAGGTCCAGCTGTCAAAAATTGTTATTGGTTATTATGGACATGAGAACAAAGTTTACAATTAAATCGTATTCAATACCTTAAAACCATACCGTAAAAATATCAAACATACAGAATTGTAGCTCGGTCCCGTTTTGTTCGGCAAAAAGGAGGAAATAAGTTTCCAAAAGACAAAATTGTCTCAAAGCCCTGACAGTCATTGACTCTTAACTCATATTTGCCATAATCAAGCTCAGGTATTGCAAAATAGTCACCATATTGTTCCAATGAGGATTATCACATATCAATTCCCCGTTAGAGGCGCTAGTGTAGCGTGAGGTCTCCGATATGTCAAATGTCACTCCTTGTGGTTGCGCTACGTCAGTTAATATCTAATTGGAACAATATGGTGAGTATTTTGCAATACCTGAGCTTGATTATGGCAAATATGAATTACGGGTCAATGACTGTCAGTGCTTTGAGACAGTTTTGTCATTCGGAAACTTATTTCCTTCTTTTTTTCCGAACAAAACGGGACTGCGCTACAATGTGGGATGTTCGATATTTTTACGGAACGTTTTTAAGGTATTAAATATGATTTAAACGTAAACTTCGTTGTCATGCTCATAACTATAATTGGCTTTTTGTATCACATGTCAGAAATTAATATAATGATGGTAGCTGTTGGTTCTCCGAATAAATACATAAATAATGTTTGATATTACCAATAAAGCAATAAGCATTGATTGCGCGTAGGCATTTTAATACTTAACAGAGGAATTGTACATTTTTTGTGCGTATCCACAATAACTGAAACTATTTATAAAATTCCGTACCTACACCAGTTTGTCAGTTTTCTTCAAACCTTTAACCGCGAACCAGCTAAACTACTAGCAGATTTTTCCCAACACGAAATTTCGAATGCAATATTGAGCAAATCGGATCTAGCAAGTATACTTATTCTAGCAAGGTTAACATACCCTCTGCTATTGAATTATAGACTTTATTTCCATAACATAAAGTATTTTACTTCTGTCAATGTAATTTGGTTTCCGAGTGTTGTCGCGCCAAGATCTTGTACGAATATGGTTGCAAAATATGTATATTTTGTGAAGCCCAGAAATTATTTTGTAGGATCCAATTTGCAAGCGAAGTAGTCGAATAGCATTCTGTGGAGAATATGCGGATATATGAAATTGGAAGTGTCATTGTAATATTTGGTGACTGTACGTGGCACAAAGTCTACCTACCTATTTTTCGATTTAACAGAAGTCTCAAACAATCTAGTTTCGTAGAATATCTTGTTATCACATATATGACGTTGTTGTATGAGGCGGGAACGTCCACCGTGCGATCGCGACAACACTGACACATATAGTCCCTATTCGTCTCGGTACCGCTGTACACCAGGTAGAGTCAGTCCGACCCAGGTCGGGCCTAGCTGAGTTTCTTTCTGAACTCTTCTCAGATAGGCTAGGTTTAATGAACTAGCGACAAAACTTCCAGCAGCTAGATTTCACTCACACCTCAGATTCGGTTGAAACCGCTCAACCAATCTCACCGGAGTGTAATAAACTCTTAAGAGTATTCCAGTGTTCCAAACCACACGCGTGGTCATGTCGGGGAGGTTTTCCCTATATTTCCTCCAGGCTACTCTCCAACCGCGCACTTCTATCGCTTCATTGGGCCCGGCCTATAAAGCCACAGTCAGGATAAAAAAAAGTCGTTGTATGATTATGTACAGTATTTTTTTCTTTATTCAGCAACTAAATAGGTAATACACGATTTGCTACTATTCTGGCAAGATAACTTATAATTAGACTCCCTTTTAGCCATATCTATACATGTCCCTAACCAGGTAGGACTTACTTATATAGGACATAGGCTGATATTAATTGCTTTTATTTCAATTTAAGAATGATATTAGTTTACGTCAAAATTATAGTACTAAAAGATTTAACTTGTAACTAAAAGGTACCACGTCACTACTATTGGGCAGCATTTATCAATGAAATCAACAAATCAAGTTCATTTCGACGAAAAATATGTGGATCACGTTTATAAAAAAATCCCTATCATCATGATATAAGATTGAAAGTGCTATTTATTGAGTCAGTGTCGAGCACAGAGACCTTTACCTTATACGGAGTAAAATAAAAATAGAAGATAAAATTCTAATAAAATGTCTAGTGATGAAATTGATATGGCTTTGATTGACTGATTGGATTCTGTTTTTAGTAGCCTTAGTTTTTAGGGTAAAAATGAATATAATGGTTTGACTCTTTCTATCTGTCGCTAAATATCTCATGAACTATAAGTATGCTATGATTATTTTTTTCGCTGGGAGGCGACGTCTTAACTAGATGCGCGGCGAAGACGCGCTGTGTTGACAGTGGGGGACCAACGGGGTAATCACGCAACTTTTGTACTACCGTTAGGTAGATTTTAATGTCAAATTCTAATTGTCAGCGGGGTAATCACGTAACTTTTGTACTACCGTTAGATAGATTTTAATGTCAAATTTCAACTGTCAGCTCATACTTTTATACTTCAAAATTGACATTAAAATCTATCTAACGGTAGTACATAAAGTTACGTGATTCGCCAGCTGCTAGATGATTATGTAAGGTGTCAAACATACGCTAGGTATATCTAACTGTCATTTCTACTGTTAGTATAGAAAATTACTAAGAGTCGCGATCCGTTTTGACACCCAACCCCAAGTTAGGCGTAGGAACTAGTTCTTTTTTATACAACGGTATCAAACAAGCGTACGGTCCATCTGATGGTATGTGGACCTATAGACGCCCGCAACTCCAAAAAAGTGACGAAAGAGGAGGAGGAGTTTTACGAAAGCGACTGCCACCTGACCTGACCCAGAGGGAAAACTAGGCCTTGGGGATTAGAATGGTTTCCTCAGACTCCAAAATGTTTTCCTTCAACGACAAGCGCTCTTAAATATCCATTAATATTTCAATTACGTAAGTTTTTTGAAAAACGCAATGGTACAGTCGCGGAACGGTAATGTTGAGCCACTTGCAAAGTTCGCAACTTGGAAGTGTAATGTAAATGAGGGCTGTCACGACAGCGGTAAACATCGGTCATTCATTATACGGTTAAATTACGAAAAATTGATGATTAAACGAACATTCCTGAAGTGAAGTTCGATCACTACCGCTTTAACCAATTTGGTAGTGATCCTGCCTACGAAGCTGGAGGTCCCGGATTCGAATCCCGGTCAGGGCATTTATTTGTGTGGTGAACACGAATATTTTTTCCTGAGTCTTGAATATTTTCTACGTGTTTAAGTGTATATTTATATATATAAGTATGTATATCTTCGCCTAGTACCCATAGTACAAGCTTTGCTTAGTTTGGAAATAGGTCGATTTGTGTAAGATTGTCCACAAATATTTATTTATTTATTATATGAGTCGCTTCATTCGAAGATATAATGTTTTAACATGTAGTCCCTGAAACCTACAGACAACTTGCACACTTTTTAGACTATTTATTTTGATTCAAACTAGGTATCACTTCTAGCGGCCGCCATCGGAAGATTGGCGCTGATATCCACTTCATTCCTTTTACGTGCACGGCAACGAGCGCACGCGCTAAAATTATGCCTAAGCGTACTATCGATGATCGTATTAGTGATTAACGAAAAAAATACAACCACTGCAAAGAAAGAAATAATGATCCTTCGCGAAAACGAATACGAATAATTTATTCCTCGTCTGGCGAGTATAATAAGTATAATAACTAATGATCGGTCATCATGATTATTAAGGGGATTCCTCGATTCGGTCAGCCACGCCCCCCGTGAAAGAGACACGCTTATGTCTTTCGCGCACGACAAAACAGGATGCAACACTCTTTGGGAATGGCTTTTTTAGACAAATCTCTATAAATATCTGACTGTGTGCAGTTTCATTAAATTTTCTCTTGACAGAGTTTAGATGGGGTCAAATACTATCACATTAACTTAATTTTTTAGTTTGGTAATGCGTTGTTTTAGTAGGCTGAGTAAAAAAAAATAAAGACTCAACTTTGGATTTATTTTAATCGAGAAAATTTTAAACAATCACGTTATGGCTATTATCAAAAACACTGTCACATAGTCAAGAATCATATATCTGAAAATAAATACTGACTCCTCGCCTGAGCAGAACAGCTTTTCAAAGAACGCTATATTTCTCATAGCACGGCCTTAATTACGATGATTAAATTACGAACAATGACAAGGGGCTCAACAATCCCTGTTCGCGACTGTACGAGGCAAGATTGGAAACCGCGATCTCCAGATTTCATCGCATACCTTAAGGCAAGGCCATTCCAGTGCAAATGACCCCCTCTGACACGCTTGAGTTTGCAATTAACCATCCCGCTCTCTACGGAAGCTCTGCGCTTAATTTCGTAAATATTTAGTACATTTTTATTGATTGTTGGAACATTGAATCAAACAATAAAAAAACTATAGTTTTTGTAAAAAAAAAACGTATACATCACTGTCCTTAATAATTACGAGATCTGCAGCATTAAAGTTTATTTTTACTATGATATTTAGGATTTTTTGACAGAGTTACCAAGGAATTTTTCAATATTTTGTTCGGTTATTTATTTTCTTTGTTTCTATTTGAGTCTACTATAATTTTTGTGTAGTGTAATTCTACATTATTTTTTCACACTCGAAGCTCACACTTCAGTATTTTCGTCAGATCTGTGAATAGGCCTTGCCTTAACCGCACGGCTCTGTAGTCGTGCTGTGTGTGGCTTCCATATTCGTGGCATAAGCCACGTATGTATCGCGCCCTAAATATGTTAAAAGCGCACGCGTCTGATTATTATTCAGTATCACGGAACGCAAGGCAGGGCGCGTCGGCGTACAACACGTACGGATGTCTACCTTAGTACCAGAGAAAGCGGGGTAATATTTTTGTAGATGGTTCACTAAACCTAGCCTAGCTGAGAAGAGTCCAGAAACTCACCTAGGCCCGACCTGAGTACCGAGGTTGCGAATGTAATGGAGATTTATTTTAAAAGATATATTTAATTTTTTAATAGTAATAGATTTTTTTCTTAAATTTATGTACTTTTTAAAAATATACAGGATCAAAGTCGGAATAAGAAGGTTCCCACTGATTCTCGTCAATGTAGAAAAGTGCGCTGCTTATTGATTATATCCTGCATTCAAATGAAATTAAGTATGTCGATGTTTACAATAACTGTTTCTTCCAAAAAAATCTGCGCCTTAGGGTTTGAAGTCCCGAAACGGCTTGTATGAAAAATCCCGGGATTATTGGGTCTATACATGCAAGCCGGTTCCGGTTTTGCAAACACTTCTGCACCCCCCGTCTCACTCTTGTGTTCTGTATCAACGGGTACGGGCAACATTGTAATTAATATAATGTATACTTCAGTGCCTTGCAGTTACAAACTTTCGCAATTACCCTGCCAATATAGGTATCAATCCGATGCCGATATTTATTTCTAGTTCTAGGGAAAGTTAGGTTAGGGTTACAAGTATGCAAGAATGCTATATATAAGTACCGAATAAAATTCTGTATTTTTTTTTAATCTGACCTATGGCTTTATAGGGCAGACCCAATAAAGCGATAGAAGTAAGCGATTAGAGAGTAGCCTGGGGAAAATCCAAGGGAAACCTCTGACACGACCACGGGGTTGATTTTAAACACTGGAATGGAACTCTTCGGGAGTTCTTCCTCAGGATGAGCCCATCAGTGGCACGTGCTGGTCCTACACCGGCGTGCCAATTAACACGCGAGTTTAAGCCGTTATAAAATATAGTTATGCAGATATGTCTTCATAAAAACGATCTTAGATGAAATCTAGTTTCTGCGTAACGCAAGGAAAGAAATCAAGAATATAAGAAATATCTAGAGTTCATCTCGTAACGACGAACTCTTGTAAGTCCGTGTTTCGTGTTAACTACAGGTTTTGTTTACGCTACATACGAAGAGCGGATAGGCTGTTTAATTTTTATTCCAAGGTGGGTAATACTTGTGATCTCTATTTTCTTTTGAGTAGTATATTTTTGAAATATGGGTGAATTGCAAAAAAACTGTACTTACGCAATAGGAATGTTAACAAAAATAGAAATTTATGCAAAGGAAATAATTAAAAGCCAAATTTGTATGGGACAAGAATTATGTAACGTCACACAACGTAACAAAAAGGATGCGAAATTGGAGTCAAAAAACTTGCCGATTCGTATAAAAAAATACTGTACGTAATTCTATCATTCGAATATGCCAAGCTGTTTACCTATTAATTCCACTATCCAACTATGTAAAAATATCAATAAAAAAACAATCAGCTACTCAACTAACATAACACAAAATGGAATTATATGTACGATATATACGCCCTGTCACCCTTTATCGCACCACTATACAAAAACTAATAGAGCCATTGACACATTCGCTTATGTCGGGAGTAGACTACTTGTAGCCAGACATAAAACTGTTGTGAATACATTAATATTACGTTAAAACGTAAAATATAGAACGCAAGGAACGAAATCTTTCCCCGAACTTTGAAAAAAAGAATTGATATATAGCTGTTTTAATCACAGTTTTTGAATACCCTCTGTTACACAAATGATATAAGAAATTTATATGGGAGCAGAAATACCTTTTTTTTGTAAATGAGATTTTTTATAAATGTATCCATTTTATACCATAAAACTTTACGAATACTATGAAACTATAAGTTGGGCGACGTGGAAACAGATGAAAAACATGCTACTGTTTTTTTTTATATTTTTTTGAATTAGGAGGACATATAATTTTTTGGAATGTATATATGTATAAGGGTGATTTGCACAAACATTGTACATTCCAAATAATAAAATGTCCTCCTAATGTGTTTACCAGTAGGAGAGGATGCGGTTTGCCTATAATGATGGCAATTCAGATAATATATTAGAAGGAAATATATTACTCAAAAGAAAATAGGGACCTCAAGTATTATAATTGTTACGTGAAATTTATATTTCATGGTTTTTTTGTTCAGTTA